>CM053574.1:6552925-6612601 GCA_028646485.1 Cryptoprocta ferox | reverse complement strand
GTAAACTGGTACAGCCGCTCTGGAAAACAGTGTGGAGGTTCCTCAAAAACTATCAATAGAACTCCCCTATGACCCAGCAATAGCACTGCTGGGGATTTACCCAAGGGATACAGAAATGCTGATGCATAGGGGCACATGTACCCCCAATGTTCGTAGCGGCACTTTCAACAATAGCTAAATCATGGAAAGAGCCTAAATGTCCATCAACTGATGAATGGATTAGGAAGATGTGGTTTATCTATACAATGGAATACTACATGACAATGAGAAAAAATGAAATCTGGCCATTCGTAGCAAAGTGGATGGACCTCGAGGGTGTCATGCTAAGCGAAATAAGTCAGGTGGAAAAGGACAGATACCATATATTTTCACTCTTAGGTCTAACAAGAGAAACCTAACAGAGGACTATGGGGAGGGGAAGGGGGAAAAATTGGGAGAGGGAGGGAGACAAAGCACGAGGGACTCTTGAATACTCAAAACAAACTGAGGGCGGAAGGGGGAGGGGGAAAGGGGAAGCGGGGTGATGGTCATGGTGGAGGTCACTTGTGGGGAAGAGCACTGGGTGTTACATGGAAACCAACCTGACAATAAACTATAAATTAAAAAATAAATAAAATAACCAAAAAAATTCCTGTGAATGTGAACAATGTGGGAAGTCTTATTCAGATTCCAAGTACTTTAATAATCACATCATTCGATTTCACACTGGAATGAAACTCTGTGAATGTATTAAATGTGGGAAAGGCTTTACTACTTCCACATATCCAAATATGCATTTGAGAACACATTCTGGAGAGAAACCCTTTGAGTGTGAGGTATGTGGAAAAACATGTATTTATTCCTCAATACTTAAATTTCACATGCATATATACACTGGAGTAAATCCTTATAGGGAATGTGGGAAGGAATTGACAGGGTGCTCACACCGTATTAATGATATGTGAACTCACAATGGTGAAAGGCGCTGTGAAACTACTTTCTCCTATCTTAATTCTCATTTGATCATATACACTGGAGAGAAACCACATCCATGTAAGGAATGTGGGTAATATTTTGCTTGGCCCTCAGTCCTTGGGAATCATGTACAAACTCACAGGGGTAAGAATGTACCCTATGAATGTAAGAAATGTGGGAAGAAACACTTAGCTAGGTTCTTAGGCCTTCATAAACATGTGTGAACTCACACTGGGGAGAAGCTCTATAAATGTAAGGAATTCCTCATAAATTAATGAACACTCGAGAATTCATACTGGAGAGAAGCCCTATGCATGTAAGAGTTGTTGGAAACCCTTCATAACTTCCTCCCAACTTAATGTCCATTGAAGAATTCACACTGGACAGAAAACCTATCAATTTAAGAATTGTGGGAAAGCCTTCATTTTGCCCTGTAACCTTTGCAAACATGTACACAGTCACAGTGGTGAGAAGCCCTATACAAGTAAGTGATCTGGGAAAGCTTTTGCTTGTTTTACAGCCCTTAACATGTACAATCTGACACTGGAGAGAATTCCTTTGAATGTGGTGAATGTGGGGAAGCGTCCAAGACTTCATATTTTAGAACTCACAGTGGAGAGACACCCTGTGAATGTAAGGACTGAAGGAAATCCTCTTCTTATTCAAGCCTGATTGAACATTTGAGAAGCTACACTGGAGAGAAGCCTTCAGTGTTTCCTCATCTGTAAATAACATTTTTTAAAGTTTTTTTTAATGTTTATTTTTATTTTAGAGAGAGATACAGAGTGTGAGCGAGGTGGGGGGGGGGGCGAGCAGAGAGAGAGGGAGACACAGAATCTGAAGCAGACTCCAGGCTCTGAGCTGTCAGCACAGAGCTGGACATGGGGCTCAAACTCAGGAACCGCAAAATCATGACCTGAGCTGAAGTCAGACGCTTATCCGACTGAACCACTGAGGCTGTAAATAACATTTTACAACCTGTAAATAACATTTTAAGTTTCACTGGAGAGAAACCCTAGGCATGTAAACACTGACAGAAGGCCTTCATGGTTTCCTCAAGCCTAACTCAACGTGAAAACAATTATACTAGAGAGCCCCTTTGAACGTAAGGAATATGATAAAGCCTTCACATTGTGAATACAACTTACTAAACACCTAAAAATGCACAGTGGATAGAAGACTTATCTACATAATAAATGTGGGAAAGCCTCAGTCATTCTGGTTCATTTTGAAAGCAGGAAAGAGGTCACACTGGAGGGAATCTGTGTGTATATGAGGAATGTGAAGGAGTCTACAGGTCTCCCATTGAATACCTGAAAGAACTCACTAATTAGACGTTGTATGAAGTTAGGCAGTGTTGGAAAGCCATCAGGACACCCTACAATCCATGCTGGAATGACAGTGAAGTTGTTAAATGTGTAAGAAACGTGTGGAACTCTGCTAATAGGGTGGCTTTGTAGATCTGTTTTGAACATATGCCACTCTACCCCGACTATTTTGGGGAATGTTCTGGCTTTCTTTATTCAGTTATCTGTGCTATTCTAGTCAAGTTTCTACACCATGTTGCAGTCTAGACCCACGTGGGACTAGCAGCTTTAGACTTCGTGCTATTCAAACCACCTGGGTTCTCTAGTTGTATGGACCTTGTCTGATACTGTGTAGATGGTGACTTGAATTAGTTCACTGCTCATGGAGTCCATCTCCAGTCCCTCATGCTGGTCAAGGTGGGTGACACATGCCTTTAAATTTTCTGGAAATGCTCTTGTCCCTTTCGGACTTGATCCTTTAGGGTCAGGAAAGACTTTAGGAATGGTGTGGCTATACACCCTGATTTCATGGCCCTAGCAGGAGAGCAAGACTCCCAGCACTAGGGAATGAAATAAGACCTTTAACCTCAGGCAGTGTGTAGAGAGGCTGGAAATAGTGTTCTTTTTGTTCTTCAGTCTCAGTATCCTGGATGAAAAATTATGTCGTTTGTCTATGTTCAGGAACAACTGCATCTGGCATGTGACTTGCTGTAGTTTCTCATCCTTTTGAATGCTATAAAACACAAAACCTTGTGAGTATGGCACGTCCTGATAGCCTGATGTACTTGATGCCATCACTGGCAATTTTGAAAGTGGCCTTTCGATAGAGAAACAAACCATCACAACCTTGTTTCAATTTTGTGTTAATACTTGTGACACTTGAGCAGCCTTTGGGTATGTTGTGGGTGGCCATGGAGGATGCAGCTGCTTAATGTCACTTCCTTTGGAGCTTAATGGAACCAGGGTAGAACATTCCAGATTAAGCTTAATGCTAAATCCTGATCATAAGTGACCTGGGCATATTTGTTGTATGTTTGTCTGGATGAGATTGGGTTGCAATGTGATTCTCTTGGGTATGGGTGTGGTTTTCACTGCTCTGAGTGGGTTGCAGCATATAAGACGTTGGCCTTAGGTGACATCACTAATCATCTCAAAACCTATGTGTCCTACCTAGCAGAACTAGTTCACAGTCACATGAGACTGAGTCCTTGAGCTTCATGGTTGAGGTCAGTCCTGTAAGTTGGCCTTATCCAACTGCTTGGACTTGTGGTAGTAGCATTATTAAATACCGCACGAGATAAGTCAAACAGGTGTGCTCCTAATCTCTGTTATTAGTGGATAACAAAGTGGTGTATTGAAGTGAAAAACTGCCAGAAGTCTGTTTACTTTTCATGTTTTCTTAATGAAAAGTTCTTAGTTTTGTGAGTCAGATTTATAATTTTCTCAAGTATCCAGATATTTTGTTTTACCTTAATATATATATTCTGTGATCTCATATCTTTATATTTATCTAATCTATCTGAAGTACTTTAGTATGTGGTGTCACTATATGTCTGATTGTCTCTTACTTAGATATTAAAATTACCTGGACCATTTATTGAAAAGATTTTTCCTTTTGTCTCTGTAGTGCCACTTCTGTCATTGCTTAGATTTCCATATATTTGTGTGTTTCTAAGTATGATTAATTGATTTTCCAGTGTTGAATCAATCTTGTAATTATAGAAGAACTCAATTTAGATATAATGGATTCTGTGTTTAGCCTGAATTATTTTATTTACTGGTAATTTGGGACATCTTTTAGTATTTATTTTTGTGTAATAATTGTGTGTAGTAGTCTTTGTCTGTCATTGCTTGAAAACTTTTTTTTCCTTAAGTAATCTCTAGGCCAAAGTGGGGCTCGAACTCAGGACCCTGAGACTGAGTTGAATGCTCTATGCACTGAGCCAGCCAGTCACCCCTGAAATTTTTAGTGAAGATTGGCCAATTCTTTAGTAAAAGAATACTATTTAATGCATATACTTACTTTGAGTCTCTAAATCATTTTTTCAGATTAGAATTAGAATATTTCATGCATTGGACTTTCAACCCATAAACAATGTCTCCCCTTATATTTGCATGCAAAGACATTTAGGGTATTCTAATCTTTGAAAAACATTTTTTTGGTATTTTTTTGGTCTACATTTCTCTGAAAATCAGTGATGTTGATCATCTTTTCCTGTGTTGGCTATCTGTCTTTTTTGGAAAAATGTACAGTGAGGTCTTCTACTTGTTCTTTAATCAGATTTGTGTGTGTGTGTGTGTGTGTGTGTGTGTGTAATTTCTTTTTTTTTCCTTTAAGGATTTTATTTTTAAGTAATCTCTACACCCCAGATGGGACTTGAACTCATGACCCTGAGATCAACAGTTGTAAGCTCCACTGAGTGAGCCAGCCAGGCGCCCCTAATTGTGTAATTTCTTTATGTATTTTGGGTATTAGTCTGTCATCAGATATGTCCTTTGCAATTATCTTCTCCCATTCACTATGTTGTGTTTTTCTTTTGTTTGTTTCCTTTGCTGAGCAATAGCTTTCATTTGGGTGTAGTCATCTAGGGCTTTTGTTGTTGCTGTGAGATTCTTTATTACAGGTTCAATCTCCTTTTTCATAATAGATTTGTAACAGTGTTCTTTTTTCCCTATATTCTTTTTCTATTTTGTCATTTAGTATTGGTAGGTTTTGTGATTTTAGGAATTTTTCCATTTCATCTAGATTATCAAATTTATTGGCATACAGTCTCTTCCAATCCTTTTTCCCCCCTGTAGAATCACAGTAATGCCCCCACTTTCATTTCTGGTTTTAGTAATTTAAGCTTTTTTTCTATGTAAATGTTGATACCATTGATCTTTTCAAAAGATTTTTTGTTCCATTGATAGTTTGTATTTTTTCCTGCTATTATTCTCTAGGAGTTTTATTGACTTCCTAATGCTACCTATGTTGTCTCCTTTTCCTATGGGAGAAGGCCTGTGTTCGACCTCAGTTCTGGTCGATCCATTCTTCCTATAGAAGCTGAATTGCCTCAGTAATGAAGAGTGTGTTCACCTCCATGCCAAACCTCTTCATGTACAGTCTGAGAAGAGTGATGTGATTGGGGCGCTGGGAAGGTTTCTCAGCCAAGGAGCCCCTATCTGTGATGGGCCACTTGCCTTTGAACAAGAGGACACTGTGGGACCGAAATACAATTGTTGTGGATTTAAATCTTCTGGTTATTTTTTCCTCTGAAAAGATACATTCCCTCTATTCCCAAAGCAGCTATGATTTGCTTATATTTGTCACTGTATTTGTTTTTCCTCAACAACCATTTCAGTGATTCCTTTGTCCCTATTTGTAGAAAATTCTGTTTTTGGTCCAATTTCGTATAGCCATTCCTAGATGTGGAACATTAGATGTGAAGCACATACATCAAGCACTAGCATGCTTTCCTCAAAAATCATCCTCTTTGGGGCACCTGACTGGCTCAGTCAGTGGAGCATGCGACTCTTGATCTGAGGGTTTTAAGTTCGAGCCCCACGGTGGGCGTGGAGATCACATAAAAAATAAATCTTAAAAAAAAATCATCCTGTCAGCTGTTGATGTTCTTCACCTTCGTTTGGCTGGGTGTGTTTTCCCCTTAAAGTAATGCAAGGTAAAGTTTACTACAGTCAGATAACGTGCTTTTCATATCAAGACTATTGTTTTACACGTATAATTTATGTAATCCTGATATTTTCTGATTTGCCCATTTTTTAAAGATCCTAATTGGAATGGCCTTTATCCTGGAAATGTGACACTCTCCTAATTGACTGTCATACTTCTCCTGGAAACAGTGACATGATTTGAAATTTCAGTGTAGGATTCTAGATTTAAATGGTAGTTTGTTGAGGTGTTTCTATGTAGTATATGTTCCATAGGATACGTCTGAGATATTGCCTCACTCTTTCCCTTCTGTCCTCCTTTTTTCATTCCCTTTTATTCTTGTTTTATCACACCTTCATTTTTTTAAGTTTATTTTTGTCCTGGTTTTATCACAACTTCATTCTTTTTTTTTTTAAGTTTATTTATTTTTGAGAACGAGAGTGTGCACATGTGTGAGGGGGAAGGGGCAGAGAGAGAGAGAAAGAGAGAGAAAGAGATAGAAAGTTCCAAGCAAGATCCTCACTGTTAGTGCAGAGCTCAGTACGGGGGGCTCAAACTCATGAGCTGTGAGATCATGACCTGAGTCGAAAATCAAGAGTTGGACGCTTAACAACTGAACCACGCAGGTGCCCCACACCTTCATTTTCTATCATGTGGTCTTAAGATATACCTGAAGACCTCAGATACAAACTACTTTTATCAGTGTATGACTGGCAGTGCGTGGAGGGAGAGAGGAATGAAAAATGAGTGTTTAGTGGGTAGAGTTTCAATTTGGGAATATGAAAATGTTTGGGAATGGATAGTGGTAATGGTTGCACAAAATCAATATACTTCATGCCAAATGAACATAAATGTGCCCCAGAAAGTATTTAAATATTAAATGTTACATTATGCCTATTTAACCACAATAACAAAAAAGTGAAGTGGCACACGGTAATGGAGAAAGATCATGAGACTCCTTTCAGATAGTATCTTTAATTCCCATATAAGAAAATACTGAATTGTTGAGTGTTTTTAGACAAAACTTTTAGCATTAGCCAAAAGTCTGTACTTAGATACTGAAATCACAATATTGTGATTTGGTCTGTTTAATGATTTGTTGTTGAGGGGTTTTCCTGTGTATTGTAGTTTTTTAAGAGCTCGCTCTCATCCACCCAACACTCCAGCACGGAGTTGTAACTAGAAATGTCTCCAGGATTGCCAGTCGTCATGTAGGGGGCAAAATCAGCCTGAGATCCACTGGAGGAAATCATTTCCATGATGTTAGCTTTCAAAGTGATGAGAAAAACAGGAAGAAAACCATGTTGGAGGATAAAACAGGAGTAATTTTGGAAACGGTGAATTGAGGCGCCTACGGATCACCTCGTTGGTGATAGTATCTCAGGGTTCAGTTGTATTGGTCTGGTGTTCATCAGTCTGCACTGGTGGCAGTATAATTCAAGTACACACTTCTGTAGCTTATGAGCCTGCTTCCCTCCCTCCCCCAAAACACAGACATACATACAACACTATATTCAGCAAGGGCTATGAAATGTCAGTAATTACATTTTGAATACTACTGGACTTGCCAGCTTTTGCTTTGATATATTTACATGATAAATTAATGTAAGTAGATTTCCTTGAGTACATTGTAATTCCAGTGACATCAGCCAGACAGCAGAATATGAGGTAGTTCCCCACGTGTGTCCTCCCACAGGAACAATAATTCGGCAGGGTTCCATGAACAAAAGTGCCTTTGTTGGAATTTTGGGATCCATATAAGAGACTGCAAAACCTCAGGAGAGCCCAAGAACAAGGAGGGCCATTTTGAGAAGGCAACCTATGCCTTGGTGGCAGGATTGTTGACTGTGGTCCCAATTAGACCCAGAAAAAGCCATGTTCCTATGTGGATTTAGCTACAGCCTCATATGGCCTTGACAGCAGCCTTATCCCTCAGGCTCTGATAATAGTCACATCCACCCATGCCTCCGGTAACAGGCCTGCTGACCTCACTCTGAGATGCAGACCTTGAACAGCCAGCCTGTGACTCAGCTGTTGTCTTTCTCATGTAGTAATCAAGAAAGACAGGTGTCCATCTGTGTTCCTGGAGGCAGGCCTACTAACTTTGGTCTGACTGCAGATATTGAAGCAGCCCACAACCCAGGTCCAGACACTCTGGCCACAGTCTAGGAGGAATCATCCTACCCAGGGACCCGGGTAGAGATGCATCCATCGGTAGAGATGCTCCCTGAGGCAGACCTGCAGAACTTGGTTCTGGATATGGACCCTAAGGCAGCTCTGTGACATGGCTACAGCCTCTCTCAGCTGCATTGTGAGGCCATTCATGCATGTCTAGTGAGAGAGCCATCCATACATTTCCACCAGGAAAAATAGCCCTGCCATCTGTGAACCCTGAAGAGAGGTCTTGAAGTGATGTCCTTTCCTGGCCAGGGATCACACAGGGTCAATTTGCCTGGTAGCAGGATTGTGTACCACAGACCCAAGTACAGACCCAACAGCGGCCATGTGACCTGGCCTCAAACCCACTTGACTATGATTCTACGGGCAAAACCATTAGTCCGGGGACCTAACATGAGATAGTTTTATCTATAAAAACAGTCTGTACGCTCTGAACTATACAGTTGCCTGCAGACAAGACCAGCAGACCATTAAATAGCCTAAGCCGAGCTGACAGGTGAAGGACTATCTGTCCTGATGTGATCCTGTAAAGCCTGGAAGAATGATTACTCAAATGTGAAGATTTAATGCAAAGAGGCAATGATGACAGGAATTAGGTAATACCACCTCAGGAAGTACCCCAAGCTGAGCATCTATAACAGTAAATGCAGCAAACTTTACCAACCTTTATATATTTACCACTAAATATTAACACATTTATAATAGTACTATATCCAGTGTGATATTAGCACAAGCAATATATTATTAACACAGAAGTGTCCAGAGCCTGAAATAGGAATTTCTTCTGACTCTTGATTTCAGCTCAGATCATGATCTCACAGATCATGAGATTGAGCCCCACATTGGGCTCAGTGCTGATAGCACAGAGCTGCTTAAGATTCTCTCTCTCCCCCTCTTTCTGTCCCTGCCCCACTTGTGTGCCCTCTCTCTCTCAAAATATATAAACTCAAAAAGAATTATAAAATCTGTATATAATCAAGTATGAATAGCCTTGTAAAGGCAAGGTAGGAAACCCAGATATCATTTTCAAAAATGATCTTTGCCCACATAAAAATTCAATGTTTTCTGCAGTTAAATGTGAATCACTAACATAATAAAATAGGTAACAATTCAGTTGATGCACAGAGTATGTTTACAGATGGACATGTGTAACTAAATCAGTGTTTTAGAAGAAGATTTTTATTAATTCTACAAAGATAATCCACTCAAAATCAATGCAAACATGATTCATGGAGTAATTTTAGAACCATTCTTGAATAAGGGAAGAATGTGCCATGGGTCAGTACTTTTTCACAAAACAAGTACAAAAATATGTATGTGAACAAAAATATGAATGATTTATAAAATGTCATTACATTGAAAACACAAGGAATCAATGAATAGAGTTGACCATTGTGCCCAATGTTAAATAAAAAGAAATAAGGGGAAATAAAGGCCTAAATACAAGGTTGATGGAAAAGGGGCAATACACTGGTTTAAAAATCAGGGGGAGATAAATACTGAAAAAAATGAGATGCTAGACCTAAGTCCATTATTTATTAGTAACTACATATTATGGACTAATGTTCCAAATGAAAGAAAAGGATTTTTAAGTGTGATTTAAAACAGATAAACTCCACATATAGTATGCATAAAAGGAGACTAATGAAAGGCTACAGGAAGATTAACAAATTGAGGAGAAGCGAGCTGGCTATAGTACTTAAACAACTTCCATGAATAAGTAGGAGCATAGGGCTCCCAGTCCCCTCTTCTCACCCATATCATGAGGAAACCTCTTGTGGCAGAAATTTCATTACTGCATTGCAGACACTCATTTCTTCATGCACAGCCTGGCCACCACAGTTCTCCCTCCCAGAAAGCCATGACTATATTAACATGTCATTCCCATTGCCAAAATTAAAAAAAAATTTTTTTTTAACATTTATTTATTTTTGAGAGACAGATCATGAGCAAGGGAGGGGCAGAGAGAGAGGGACACACAGAATCGGAAGCAGGCTCAGAGCCTGACGCGGGGCTCGAACCCACGAACTGTGAGATCATGACCTGAGCTGAAGTCGGACACTCAACCGACTGAGCCACCCAGGTGCCCCTCCATTGCCAAAATTCTTGAACGTGTGATTTGATTATTCCTTTCTTTCAAGGTCTTAAGTTAGCCTGTCACTATCTCATTGATATTGGCAGAGAAGCTGAGACATTGAGGTCAGAGACAAAGGCCATAACTTGATCACGGTCTAGCCAGCAGCATGAGCATCAGCATGTCTGAATCGGCTCCCTTTGTTCCCATGTCTGTCCAGGGTTACAAAGGGCCTACATGGATGTCCCTGTACACCCTGGGTGCTAAAGGACAGGAATGCTGAGCTTATGGAATCTAAGTAGTAAGCAAGCCTGCTCTTTGTCTCAATGGGAGAGATGATCTCATCGCTCAAGTTTCTTCACTGCAAAGGTACATCTAACAAATTGCCCAAGGACTCGCATTCTTCCCAGGTATAGAAGTGAATGAGGGCAAGAGAGAAAGGTGCACATGTAATTCCCATTCAGGATTGAGTGGGAAGCGTGATCTGGATTATCATTACAAGGGTCTGATTAAGCCTCAAGAAAGTGTCACCAAGCAGCTGCAGCCCTGATGGCCACCCGTGACATAACCCAATTCTGCTGGGGCATCAGAGTTATATGAATTGTATCACTGAGGCTGAAACCAATTTGCGTCTGTCCCTTTCTGCACCCAACGTTCACACTTAGGAACTGTCAGGGATGGCATCGAGATTGTCAAGACCAGCTATATTCAGACAATTTTTTTTTGTCTTCACAGCACATGGATAGAATAACAAGCACAGAGCCAGACCCCATTGCCGCGACACCCGTTGCTTGAGCCAACAAGATGATATGGTTGTTTTGCCAGACTGTGGTGCTGGACATAGGGGCGGAAGAGCACCTTCATTATGCTCACCCTCCTGCTGCACAGCTTGAGTAGAAGAGTATATGGGCCTCCCCAGTTGGTAGGGTGGTGTTCCCAGAGCATGTGTTCATGGTGTCTGACATCACTAGGTGTAGGGTCACCTTTTCGCCACTCATCCCATGCTTCATCCTGAGATTCCATGGGATAGGATCAGGAGAGAGAGGGACACAAGGTCATCCTTCCAAAACTGACAGACACGGTTTACATCCCCTACCCTGGCTAGTGTCAACAGTTAGATGGATTCCATGAGCAGTTTCAATAGTGATGTAGTCACTGTGTTAGCAACGTCTGATCACGCCAGTCAAGTAAGAGCATTCAGGTGGTAGAAGACAAAGTGTGAATTGTGTAGGCCCACTTTGGGGCAGGATGCAACCTGGAAGGTGCAGCAACTAGACTGGTCTAGCCATCAGGGCAAGGATACGTCATGCCCCCCAGAAAGGTCGGGACACAATGATAAATTTTAAAACAGATGACAAAAGGGCAGGGGAAATACAAGTATCGTTTCACCTAACACATCCAACTGACAGGGTTATCTAAGAACAAAACTCACTTAAGACTTCCAACAGATGTGAATGTCCTTTACATGCGAAAAACATTCGTACGTTATTTGCTATCATTGCTCTCGGCACACTCTCGCACCACAGCCACAGGATTGAGAGATGCATCTCGCCACGTTAAAAAAATCTATCCATTTATACAACCACCCACAGGAGACAAAGGGTCTGGGTCAGGTTCTGAGGCTAATGTGGGGCTCGAACCCACGTATTGTGAGACCATGACCTGAGCTGAAGTCGGACGCTTAACCAAATGGGCCACCCAGGCGCCCCTCAATATTGTTTTTAAATCAGTAAGCAATTGAAGACTAACATTATGTTTGCTAGACCTGACAGTTATTTGGTACATAAAGTTTAAAGTTGCCTTTCTTTGGGGAGGGAGGGATTGCTCGTAGCCACATAAAACCCCTGCCTATTTTTTTTTTTTCTTTTGGACTCTTACCTTTCCCGATTTTTTTTCCTTTATATATTTACCTATACACTCCCGAAGGTCCTGAGTAGCCCTTTGCTATGAGCAGTGGCCTCCCTCTCTAGACTGTCCCTTTCAATCTCAGGTGGACTGGAGTCTATTTCCAAGAGAGCAACACGGGGGATTCCCAATTTTATAATAATTTGGATTTCACGAAGATGCTCTTAAACACTGATAGGCAGTGGCACTCAAAGGAGCCCACACACATTGACCAGGAGATTCGCAAACCAGTTTGAATTGAGAAACCTCCTGAGGTTTCTTTTAGGGGCAGCGGGAACACAATGTTCTTCCCCTTGTTCCTTTCTCATTAGACACTGAGCCACCAGTCTCCATGGATAAGATCCCTCATAGTCCACCAGGTAGGCAGGGGAACACATCATGACAGAAGCGAAGCAAGGAACAACAGAGACATGTGAGGGCTGCTGCTGTCTTTGGCAGAGAAGGCTGCTGAGGACCTCCTGATCTCTTTGTCCCCCACGGGGGATGTTGTGACTGAGGAGACTCCCCACCCTGCCTTGGGGTTGCAAGGAACACCACCACAAGGTGTGGAGAAGAGGTAAGTTGTTTCTGGTTGTCCTTACAAACTGGTAGGGAGAAAACATTATTGGCTAGGTCTACAGTTTGCATTTATACCAAGCGAATTATAACATTTATTACTAGGGAAGAAAAATGGGCACTAGATAAGAACAAAAGGGCAATTTACCAGAAATATGAGGACTGCATTTGTATGCATCTAGTTATAGTGCCTCAAAATAAAACAGACAGAATTTAAAAAAAAACAAACACAATCTACCCACAGTGATAGTGGCGCATTTTAACATACCTCTCTCAATAAAGGACAAAGAAAGAAGGAAGGTTTTAATGATAGGAATTTTAAAAACACAGTAAGATTCATCCAACAGATACAATGAGAGTCAATTATACCAAATAATTACAGAAGAGGCAGTATTTTCAACCATACTTAAAGGATTCATAAAACTTGACCACATGTGAAATGTATTAGTTAGGGGTGCCTGGATGGCTCAGTCGGTTAAGTGTCTGACTTCGCCTCAGGTCATGATCTCGAGGTTCATGAGCTTGTGGTTTTGAGCCCTGTGTTGGGCTCTGTGCTGACAGCTCAGAGGCTGGAACCTGCTTTGGATTCTGTGTCTCCCTCTCTCTCTTCCCTTCCCCAGCTCTCACTCCGTCTCTCTCAAAAATAAACATTAAAAAAAAAAAAAAAAGGAAATGTATTAGTTAACTGAAATCCACTTTAACAGGATTTTCCCTCCAGAGTGGTTTAAACCAATTAAGTATTTTTTCCTGTGTTACAGAAAGTCTAGAAATAGTCAACTCAGGGTTAGTACAGCCAAGTAATACTGTATATATCCCTGTTGTATAATCAGTAGCCTCTATCATCCTCTTGGTTTATTTTCTAGGAAAGAAGAGATAGAACAAAGGGCAAATGGTAAAGAGAAAATTCCAGATGAGACATTCCCATTTCCATGGGCTCCTGTAGAACTCACAAGCAGTGACCTCTATTTCTCACTGGCCAGAACTACGGGCTCATGGGCAGTCATAGTGGCAAAAAAGTCGGGAGATGAGTCCTTAAAAAACTGTCCACACTGCCCACTTGAATACAATTATATAGTTTTGTTACTTTAGGAAAGGAAGGGTGGAATAGATCTGGGGATAGCAAGTCATTGTATCTGACACATTAGCCCAAACAGAAAGTCTCCAATGATTTTCTACTTGGATCTATGTCATACAGAATCTGTATCATGGAGACCATGCATTTTGTGTATAATGCAATTAAATTAGAAATCTATAAAAATAACATATGCATGGAGTCTGCACATTAAAAACTACATTTCTAAATAAATTATAGGTCCACGACATCTATATTGATGAGGACTGGAAAACATTTAGTAGTAAATTACGGTGAAAACGTTATTTATCAACACTTTTGTGACGAAGATTAAGGGGATTTTAGAGCGCCGTATAACCTTTAATACTCAACAGTCATAATGGTGTTGCTCTTTCAGGATGAAACACTTACTGATAAAGACAATCACAGACCCATAACATTTGTAAGATTGGTCCCAGTAGAGCAGAAGTCAGGAATTGTGCCTGAAGGCTTTCTACATTGGTCACAACAGGGTTGCTCTCCAGGGTGAGTTCTACAATGAGCAATGAGGTGTCAAGGATCAGTAAAGGCTTTCCTGTAGTTATTTCATTCATACTTTTGGCCCAGTGTGTATTCGTTTGTGCATTATAAGGTTAGTGCTGGTGCTAAATGCTTTTCCACACTGAATACATTTATAGGGCTTCTCTCCTGTGTGAGTTCTCACATGCACCCTCAGGCAAGAGGAATTCCTAAAGGCCTTCCCACATTCTTTACACTCATAGGTTTTCTCTCCGGTGTGAGTTCTCTTGTGCACAATGAGGTAAGAGCCCGTGCTGAAGGATTTTCCACACTGACTACACTCATAAGGTTTCTCTCCAGTGTGAGATCTTGTATGTTTCTTAAGGGATGACTGATCAATGAAGGCTTTTCCACAGTCACTGCATTCATAGGGTTTCTCTCCAGTGTGGGTTCTCATGTGCTTCTGAAGGGATGAAGGAACAGTGAAAGCCTTGCCACATTCCTTACAGTCATAGGGTTTCTCTCCAGTGTGTGTCCTTCTGTGCACGTTAAGATGAGAGCTCTGGCTAAAAGACTTTCCACAGTGATTACACTCGTAAGGTTTCTCTCCAGTGTGAGATCTCACATGTTTTTTAAGGGAAGACTGAAAAATGAAGGCTTTCCCACAGTCACCACATTCATAAGGCTTCTCTCCTGTGTGAGGTCTCACACATTTTTGAAGGGACAAGGGGCCGGCGAACACTTTCCCATGCTCATTACGTTCTGAGCTCTCCTCCACAGCACACATTTTTTGGTGGGTGCTAAGGGAAGTTCTTTCTCCATAACCACTGCATTCACAGAGTTTCTCTCCAGTAGATATCTGCTCATGCACTGGAAAGGAAGAATGTTCGCTGAGGGACATAAGACACTGGTTACACTCATGAGGTTTCTCTCCTGTGAGAGTCCTTAAGTGTTTCCTAAGGGAGGACTCTTGATTGAAAGCTTTGCCACAATCATTAAACCCAAGGGTCTTCTCTCCACTGTGAGTACATACATGACTCCTAAGAACTGAGGGGTGGCCAAGGTCTTTCCCACTATCTTTATATTTGTGGCATTTCTCTCCCTCGCCATGTCTTGTACACATAAAGTGACAGTTCTTTCTGAAGAATTTTCCACAGCCATCAAATTCCAAGGGTTTCTTGCTGGGCTGAGTTGGTGCCTGCTGAACAAGGAGTAAGTGGTGACTAAGGATTTTCTCACATTCTTTACACTCATGGGAATTCTCTTTCAAGTGGATTTGGCCATACATAGAAACCACACGATTATGACTGACATTTTTACTATTTTCAGTGCATGTCTATGAATTTTTTTTGCCCTATTCTTTCAAGTTGAATCAGCTCCAACCAGGACTCCATCATTCCTAACAAAGTACATCCTAAATAGAGAGTTTCGCCAATAATGAGTAAAGACTGAATTGATTATGTATTAAATACCTAACAATGGAATCACATTTAAAATAAATGTTTACTTTTTGGCATTCTCTGGGAATCAGCAAGTGTTGAGCTAAGTTTAGAGATTTCTCTAATTTTTTGAGATTCAGGAATACTTTTCCGAGACAGCTTTCTGGTGAGTGAACGCCACCTGCCTCATTTGGAAGCTCATGCTTGTACTCCATGACATTCACAGACTTCTCCTGTGAAAGACCAGGAATCATTCCTAGTGAATCTTACCATCTTTGTGTCATTGCAAGTGTTTTCTCCAGGAACATTCTGTACAGGAAATGCATCTTTGGATTTCAGTTGAATATCCCACTCTGAAATTGAAAAGTTTTATAACTATTGGGATGAAAAAATACAGATAATAGCAAAAAAGGACATAGGCGCCCCATGAATGTATTTTCAATAACAATAAATATAGAGAGGAAATGTGAAACAGAAGATGTAACCCGTGACCAGAGAAATTATTCTAGGAACTTGGCTCTGGGAGAGATGCCCTTGAAAGGAACGAGCAATGGAATGGGAAGTGTTTAACTTAGAAAGGATTCTGGAGAGTGTATTATCTGGAAAGCAAAGTAGGGAGAATGGCACAAAAAGTATTCAAGGAAATTTAAAGAGGAAGCAAAACAGTGTTCTTCTCGGGGTGCCTGGGTGGCTTAGCTGGTTGACTGACTCTGGGTGAGGTCATGATCTCATGGTTCGTGTGTTCGAGCCTAAATCGGGCTCTGTGCTGACAGCGAGGAGCCTGCTTTGGATCCTCTCTCCCTTTCTGGCCCTTCCCTGCTTGTGTTCTCTCAAAAATAAACATTAAAAAAAAAAAAAAGAAAAAAAAAGTTTTTTCTCTGAGACCACACAAAAATATGAATGAGGGGAGAGACAGTCAAGGACGGAAAGTTCAAATAATGGCCTCAGTGTTCTCAACCCAAATTGACGTTCCCAAAAGGACCATCCGACATCAGCTATGGCTGGTCCACATGAGGACTCCTTTCTGCTTGGGACTCACCTGTACGGGCACCTTGGAGCACTCCTCTCTCCTCTGGCCTCAGCGCTTCCTGCTCCACCTCAGTGATCAGACTGTGCTTGCAGAGAGGGCACCCTGCTTGTGGAGAAAGACACGTGAGGTGGGAGGACTGTGAAGGAGACAGGAAATCTTTCCACAAAACTGGTTCCGAGACTTTGCTATTAAAGGACTCTGAAGACAGGCACGTAGTACTTCAGGAGTGACAAAGTAATCAGATCCGAGCTTTTTCACAAGGTCTCCCAAACAAACACCTACATACACCCTGTCCACGGGGAATGGACCCTTGACACCCAAGCCCAAGAAGAAATACACACTGCAAATTACCTAAGTGTTGTAATAATAGTGAGAATGAAATTAATGCATTTTTATGGGAAGCCACGTGACTCCCACAAGGGCAGGGATCACTCATTTTGTGTTGACCGTGTATTGCTGTTTTCACAAAACCCAGAACACGGTACGTGATGAAGGACTATCTGCTGCATGAAGAAATGGAAAAATGAAAGAAGGAGGCCGATCTCACCCACAGAGGCCAGGTTCCTGTAGTTCTCCAGCATCACGTCTCTGTACAGGATTTTCTGAGTAGGGTCCAGCAGTGCCCACTCCTCCTGGGAGAAGTCCACTGCCACTTCCTCAAAGGTCACTGAATCCTGAAACATCACACACATTCGGGCTCAGCCAAGGCCCATCTCTAATGATGTGGCAAAAGAACGGTAGGGAAGGCTGTTAGGACTGGAGAAGGAGACCAGCACACTGCTCAGGAAGCGCAGTTGTGCTCTGGAGGCCTCTTGTTATCTGTCCCAAGGCTCAGTTCTTGGAACTCTCCTCTTTTGCTCTTCCTGCCTAGACCATCTCATCCAGACTTGCAGCTTTAGCAGCTTTTCTAACACATAGCTGACCTGATATTTCCACCACTAGGTTGCGAGGACCCTTCCAGTCTCAGTCAAGATCCAATACAGACTGACTATACTGCAGGATGAAAAAAATACATGGAAAATGAATGAATGATTTTCCTAGTGGAAAATCTCTCTTTTCCTTCATAGCACCCAGCAGAATATGGAACTAATACTCAACCTGGAGGAATATCTGAAAACAAAACAAAACAAAACAAATGTTGTAGTAATAGAAGCCTTTCCAAAGGCATTCTTTCTCTCATTCTGAGAAGCCCAAAGAACTGGGAAAGCCTGAGGCCAGCTAGTGAAAGTTGTGGGTCGTGGGCAAGACATCTCTGTATCCTTTGGGAACAATGGTTTTTTGTTTTTTGTTTATTGAAACAGAATAATTTCCTATATACCTGTGACCAGGTTGTCAGCAGTCCTGCAGCCATTCTTCCTCT
Source organism: Cryptoprocta ferox (assembly GCA_028646485.1). NCBI lineage: Eukaryota > Metazoa > Chordata > Mammalia > Carnivora > Eupleridae > Cryptoprocta > Cryptoprocta ferox. The sequence continues at coordinate 6,594,580 of CM053574.1, read as the reverse complement.
TATGTGTCTCCCTCCTCACCAGACAGGGTTCTGAGCAAGCAGACCTAGAGGAGAAAGAAACCATGAGAATCTGGGCTTGACAGATATTCAACGCTTACAACCCAGAAACTTCCTCATATTAGCTTCAGAGGGACCACACACACACACACGCACGCACGCACATATACATTATACCCACAGTACAGTTCACTGTTAATATTTTATTTTCCTATCCAAAAACAACTAGGAATTAGGAATCTAATACATCCTTTTTTCTTTTTAAACTTTTTTCTAGGCTGAACTACTAAAAATGTCTACAGCCAATAGGCACTGCGAGGAGCAATGGAGCCTGTCTAGTACCAAAATGCCTCTAAATGTCATTTGCCCATGAAAGAAACCAAGGCTCATCTGAGAAATAGCTGAGTCTTGTGTAGAACATGAAATGCTCACGGTGAGTCTGGAACATATTTTTAAAATTATTTTTAAATGTTTATTTATTTATTTATTTGAGAGAGAGAGGGAGAGACAGAGCATGAGTGGGGGAGGGGCAGAGAGAGAGAGAGAGACAGACAGACAGACAGACAAGACACAGAATCCGAAGTAGGCTCCAGGCTCTGAGCTGTCAGCACGGGGCCTGATGTGGGGCTCCAACTCACGAACAGTGAGATCATGACCTGAGTCGAAGTTGGATGCTTTACCAGCTGAGCCACCCAGGTGCCCCAAGTGTGGAACATCTTACAGCAGAAAGCAAGAATCCCAGCAAAGGCTAATGGAATTGTGTCAAAAAGACACAGGAGAAAACTTAAAGGAGCTCCCCCGGCTTAAGATGGAATACTTTAGGGGCCCCTGGCTGGCTCAGTCAGAAGAGCAGGTGATTCTTGATCTCAGGGTTGTGAGTTTGAGTGCCATGCTGTGTGTACAGATTACTCAAAAATATAAAATCTTAAAATAAAAATAGAACAATTTAATATATAATGACTGCAGTCAATTGAAATCATCAAATGTAAAACAAAATCTGGGGCGCCTGGGTGGCTCAGTCGGATAAGCCTCTGACTTTGGCTCAGGTCATGATCTCACATTCGTGGGTTCGAGCCCGTGTGGGGCTCTGTGCTGACAGCTCAGAGCCTGGAGCCTGGTTCAGATTCTGTGTCTCCCTGTCTCTCTGCCCCTCCCCCTCTCATGCTCTGTCTCTATCTCAAAAAATAAATAAAATATTAAAAAAATTTTTAAAGTAAAACAAAATCATGAGTTCATAATGATATTTAAAAAAAAAAAAAGCCTAAATGGTCAGCTGGAAAAGGCCAGGATATCAAGTCATAATTCTAAAAATTCACGAGAGGCACAAATCAGACATGTGTCCCTCTCTCCTTTATGAACAATATTTTATGAGTGCCAAGTTGTGATGGGGAAGAGTTCTTTATGAAAGAATTGTACACACTTTATAAGCTTTATTATAAAGAAAATGCTAGTCAGAAAGTCACCGTTTTGCAACCACTAGTAAATTAATGGATCTAAGCAATCACAATCAGTGGCTACTCAATTATTAGAGGAAAAGAGAATGGGGATGTTTACTTTTAACTTTCAATTTTGAGAAAACTTTCAAACTGAAAGAAAAGAAGATTCGTGTGAATATGATAAACTTCCACAGATTCTTTGCCATTAAAATTTGTCTTCTCTCTCTATCCCTCCCCACACCTGCACTCCCTCTGTGTTTCAGCAAGAATGTTATTGAGAAGAATCTATGTGAGAAGAAACATCAGATGTCATGACCCTTTTCTCCTATATACTTCAGAGTGACCAAAGAACTTGGACGTTCTCTAACAAAACCACAATGATCTAAATCAGGAACATTTAAACATGGATTTAATATTATTATGGAACATACACTCTCTATGCAGAATTTCACTAATTGGTCCATAGTGTCCTTTACAGCAATCACTTTAAAAAAAATTTTTTTTAACATTTATTCATTTTTGAGAGACAGAGAGATACAGAGTGCAAGCAGGGGAGGGGCAGAGAGAGGGAGACACAGAATCCAAAGTAGGCTCCAGGCTCTGAGCTGTCAGCACAGAGCCCAATGCAGGGCTTGAACTTACGAACTGTGAGCTTATCACCTGAGCCTAAGTTGGAAGCTTTACCGACTGAGCCACCCAGGAGCCCCTAGCAATCACTTTTTAAATTTCCCCTATGGCATCATGCCCTCAAACCATGGTTCTTTATGCTTCTTTAATCTGGACCCGTCCCTCAGCCTTTCTTCATCTTTCAAGATACAAAGAGTCCAGTTCCAATATTTGACAGACTCCACCTCAATTTTGGCTTTTCTGATATTTTCTCATGATTAGATTCAGGAAGTTCAGTTTTGCATGAAGGATCACCTAACTGATGCGTGTCCTCGGCTCGGCATGCCACCTTAGGCATATGATGCCAGTCTGTCTCATTACTGGTGAGAACCATGATCACTGGTTAAGGTGCATGCCAGAGGTTTTTCCATGAAGTAATCATTTTCTCCTTTTGTAATTAATGGGAAATCTTATTAACTAGGGTGATAATTGAAGACTGTATAGATAAGCTGAGAACCTTTATAAAGGAAGGATGGAGCTGACACTGGAACCAAGTGATAAATCTTAACATCACAAAGGCAGTGTCTGGATAGCACTTAAGTTCTGATATGATGTAAGAACAAACAGCACCACCTATATGCCAACTCCCCCTCCCCCGCCCCCGACAAATCCTTTCATCTAATTATCAGTTTACAGAAGAAAGAGGCTGAGGGACATGTTAGCATCACGAAGATTCAAGCAGCCAAACCCAGTCTGGGGGACAGATGGGAAGGACAAGTAACAGCTCACCTTCCATCGTGATTCCCACAACACCAACTGTAGAAACACATTTTGAGACACTTAGGGGGAACTGAGCACAGACTGAGTATTAGATGATATTGGCAAGGAGGAAAGCAGCCCCTGGTGGAGAAAGGGGATCCTTTTACACTGCTGGTAGGAATGCATATTGGTGCACCCACTCTAAAGAACAGTATGGAGGTTCCTCAAAAAGTTATAAATAGAACTACCCAATGACCCAGCAATTGCACTACTAGGTATTAATCCAAGGGATACAAAACTGCTGATTCAAAGGGGCACATGCACCTCAATGTTTATATCAGCACTATCAACAATAGCCAAATTGTGGAAAAGAGCCCAAAGTCCATTGACTGATGAATGAATAAAGAAGATGTGGTATATTTACAAAGTGGAATATTACTTTGTGATAAAAAAATGGAAACCTTTCCATTTACAACAACATGGATGGAAGTAGAGTATAATGCTAAGTGAAATCAGTCAGTCAAAGGAAGACAATATGGTTTCCCTCGTAGGTGGAATTTAAGAAACACACCAGATGAATATAGGGGAAGGGAAGGGAAAAAAAGATAGAGAGAGGGAAACAAACCATAAGAGACTCTTAACTACAGAGAACAAACTGAGGGTTCCTGGAGGGGAGATGGTTAGGGGGATGAACTAATGGGTACAGGCATTACGGGGGGCACTTACGTAAATGTAAGTGATGAATCACTAAATTCTACCCCTGAAACCAATACTACACTATATGTTAACTAACTTGAGTTTAAATTAAAAAAAAAATGTGGTAACCCAGACAGGATCCTGATTTGAATAAACCAACCGTAAAAAGATATTCTGGAGACAATCAGGGAACTTTGGAGTCTGCCAGATGAGAAAATGGTATGGTGGCTATGTACTAGTTATAGATGCATACTACTGATGAAAGTACAGGATTTCTGGAATTCACTTTTAAAAAGGTAAAAAACCTCCAGAAATAAGAAAAAGCAGGTGGACAGCCTACTAGCACTGTCCAACACAATTACCTGCACTAATACAGTAGCCACCAGTCACATATGGCTTTAAGCACTTGAAGTGAGGCTAGTGTGATTTAAGTAATTGATATTTTAACTTAAATTTAAATTGCCATAGGGGTGCCCTGCTGAGTCTGTCAGTGACTCTTGATCTTGGGGTTGCAAGTTTGAGCCCCACGTTAGGTGTAGAGATTACTCAAAAATAAAATCTTAAAAAAATTTAAAGAGCCACATGTGGATGGTGTATTATACAGTCAAGCCAAGATGATCCAAGATTGGTAAAATATTGATAATTGTCACAGTCGAGTGTTGATGACTGGAGAATGCACTATACTTTTTTTGTGTATGCTTCAAAATTTCCATATTAAAAACTTAAAAATGTAAAAGAAGGATAAAATTAAAACATTGTTTAATGTTTATTTACTTGAGAGAGAGAGAGCACAGATGCCCAAGCAGGGGACAGGGGAGGGGCAGAGAGGCAGAGGGGGAGAGAGAGAGAGAGAGAGAGAGAGAGAGAGAATGAATCCCAAGCAGACTCCACACTGTTAGCAGAGCTCAAACTCACCAACCATGAGATCATGACGTGAGCAGAAATCAAGGGTTGGAAGCTTCACCGACTGAGCCACCCAAGCACCCCAAAGACATTTTTAAGTAAAGACCTGAGAGAGTTTACCCATCAAAAGATCATCACTAAATTCTCAGTATTCCAGGAAACAGGAATTTGTACACCTAATATGTTAAAAAACTAGAATGAACAAAAATCAAATGGGTAAAACTAAATGAACCTTGATTATATAAAATGGTAATAGTATCTAATTTGTGAGATGGAAAAAAAAGCTAGAATCCTAATATTGAATAATAAAAATATGTAAACTGGGAGGGAGGTGATTGTAGTTTTATGCTCCTTATATTTTTCCAGGAGGGAATAGAATAAAGACCTTAATTAGCCTTATGATTCAGCAACTACAGTACTATGTATTTACCAAAGGATACAAGATACAGATTTGAAGGGATACATGCACCCCAATGTTTATAACAGCATTATCTACAATAGTCAAATTATGGAAAGAGCCCAAATGTCCATCAACCGATGAACAGGTAAAGAAGATGAATATTACTCAGCCATAAAAAAGAATGAAATCTTGCCATTTGTAATGATGTGGATGGAGCTAGTATGTTTTGTGCTAAGTGAAATTAAGTCAGAGAAAGACAAATATCATATGATTTCATGAATATGTGGATTTTAAGAAACAGACAGATGAACATATGGGAGGGCGGAAAAAGAAAAATGAGAGAGGGAAATAAACCATAAGAGACTCTTAAATACAGAGAATAAACTGAGGGGTGATGGAGGGAGGTGGGTAGTGGATGGGCTAGATGGGTGATGGGTATTAAGGAGGGTAGTTGTGTTGGGCACTGATGAATCACTAAGTTCTACTCCTGAAACAAATACTGCACTGTATGTTAACTAACTAGAATTAAAAGGAAAAAAAAAGACATTGATTAGCTTTTGACTTTATGCCTGATAAGGTAGCTAAGGTGACCACTGAAGGAATGGACTCAGTGGGCTTAATTCACTGTCTACAAGAAAGAATGGAATGAGAAAAAAAAAGTCAATTATTCTAAAGGCAAGACAAATAAGTAGGGAAAAGAAACAAAAAGCATCAGGTAAAATAAAGAGCACAATGCAAGATGGCAGAAAATATTGGTATCAATAGTCACAATGAATGTATAGGTAAATGGTCATTCTAGAGTTTAAAAGCAAAAACTGAGATGTTAGATTAAGATCAATTCCAGCTCTATGCTCTTTCATGAGAAGCATTAAAAACCAAAACAACACAGTAGGGCTGAATCTGAAAAATAAAAATGATATACCAGGCAGATATTAACTACAATTGTTTGATTTCACACATTTTATTTATTTTTAAATGTTTATTCTATTTATTGAGAGAGAGAGAGCAAGAGCATGTATGCATGGGAGAGAGAGAATCCCAAGTAGGCTCCGAGCTCATTGTGGAGCCTAAAGCGGGACTTGATCTCACAAACCATGAGATCATGATCTGAGCTGAAATTGAGAGCCAGATGCTCAACTGACTGAGCCATCCAGGTACCCTCACACATTTTAAAACAAAAGCCATTACAAAAGGGAACTATGTTAGCATATAAGGTTCAATTCACTAGGAAGATAGAAAGATTCTGAAGTTGTGTACACTCATCGCCTCATAAAAGCTAACAGCAAAGGAGAAATAGACAAATCACCATCAGCGTGAGAGATTTTAACATACTACTGTCAGCGATGCAGAAATCAGAGGGAGGAAAAAGGATATATAAAGATTTGAATAGTTAAAATGAACAAGCTTCACCTAAAACACAGACACTTCACTCAATAAAAGAATATGAGTATTTTTTTCAAGCACATGTGGAGTTTTTAAAAAAACTAGCTCTCTTCTATACATCTAGTCTTAAAGTTTTCAAAAAACGTATATACTCCCTGATCAAAATGAAATTAAGTTGTATAACAAAAGAAAACTATAATGTTGAGCCACATGACACTGCCATTTCTGTAGGTTAAAAAAAATGGTAGAAAGCAGTTTCATTTGGTTCAATCTAAAAGAAAAAAGCCATATATTTGGAGTTTAGAGACCATCATCTTTATGAAGAACTCATGAATAAAATATATAATTAATAAATTAAATTGGAAGTTAGAATATACATAATACTATGGAGCGCTCATGCTCGCTCTCAAAATAAACTTAAAAAAGAAAATTAATATATTTTATTAATAGATCAAAGGATAAAACAGTGTGATCATCTCAATGACACAGTAAAAGTGTTTTGTAATACTCAACATCTCACATAACTTAAAAATAATCTTAAATCAACTCTAAAAAAACACAACTCAAATTTAAAAAATGGGCAAAAGGTCTGAATGCAAATTTGTCTAAAGAAAAATGGCCATTAAGCATATGAAAACATGCCTATTATTAGCCACTACAGAAATGCAGATCAAAACCACAACGAAACGGGATGCCTATGTGGCTCAGTTAGTTAAGTGGCCGACTTCAGCTTAGGTCATGATCTCGAGGTTCATGATCTCTTGGTGAGTTCAGCACCCACACTGGGCTCTCTGCTGTCAGTGCAAAGCCCACTTGGGATCCTCTGTCTCCCAACTCCCCCCTTCTCTCTCTCTCTCTCAAAAGTAAACATTTAAAAATAAATTAATTTTTAAAAAGTAAAAAAAAAACCCAAACCCACAAGTGAATGTCACTTGAAATCCATTTTGATGCTTACAAACGGACAAATAACAATTAATGAGGAAATGGAAAAATCAGAACTCACGTTTGCTGATGGGTTAAGTATAATGGTGTAAGCCACTTTAGAAAACAGTCTGCAGTTCTTCAAAAATTAAATACACGGTTATCAAATGAACCAGCCATTCTACTTCTAGTTATATATTCAAGAGAAATGAAAACATAAGTCCACACAAAAACTTGTACATGAATGTTCATAGCAGCATTATTTATAATATCCAAAAAGTGGAAATAACCCAAATGTCCATCAAATGAGTGGATAAATAAAATGTGATATAGCCACATAATGGACTATTATTTAGCCACAAAAAGGAATTAAATACCGATGTAAGCTACAACACAGATGAACCTTGGAAACATTATGGTAAGTGTAAGAAGAGAGGCAAAAGGCCACATATTGTGTGGTTCCATTTATATGTAAGATCCAGAAAGGACAAATCTACAAAGTCAAAAAAAAGATTAGTGGTTATCTGAGTCTGGAAGGTAGGAGGAATGGGGAGTGAATTCTAATGGGTTTGCCTTCTTTTTGGAGTAACAGGTAAGTTCTTAAACTAGATTGTGATATTTGCAGAGCTCTGGGAATATTCCTAAAATCCACTGAATTGTACAATTTTCAATAGATGAGTTCCATGTGAATTACATGTCAATTAACCTATCATAAAAAACAATCTTAGTAAACAAAGAAAAGAAGAAATAGAAGGGAATGTCTTTAACCAGAACTGTTATCAAAAACGTAGAGCAAACATCTAACTTACTATGGATAAATTGAAGGGCTTTATTTTGAGACGTGGAAAAAGAACAAGGTGATTCCTTCGATCAAGTTTGGAGGTCTTAGCCAGTGTCCTGTACTCGGGAGGGCTGGGGAGAGGCATGGGGGTGGGGATGGGGAGACCAGGGTAGGGAGACATAAGAGCTTAGATTACAGAAGAAATATAAATGTCATTATTCATAAATGATAGGACCGCTATGTAAACATCCAAAAGAATCTACACGTGAATTATTTGAAAAGCAATAGACGTCTGCAGCTTGCTGGATACAAAATAAACACCGTGACCAGGTGGTTGGCAAGATTTAGGAATACTGCACATGACCCTTGTCCAGAAATGGGAAGAAACATGCACGAGCCTATGCAGAGGGATCAACTCAATCGTCCATCCACAGGGGCCTAGAGTGTATCCGCCTAACAACTCTAAGCAGAGGTGGCTTCGAGTGAACCGATGAGTATTTCAGGATAATGTTAACGCAGAAAAGTGAGGTACAGGAAAGGGAATTTTCTTGTGGAAAAACCATCTCGGGAGACAATTTTAAAGAGGCCTACAGGGATGGTAAAAGGCCTCGCCGACCCTTGTGAGCGCATCTCCCGATCGGCCTCCTCCCGGGGCCCGACGTCCCGAGGGGCCGGGACGTGAGGAGCCACGCATGGAAGGGGGTCTGGACCCTGGGAGAACAGGCCCGGAAGGCTAGCGGCCCTCGGCGCCGAGACCCGCGAAGCCGTCGGGAGGTGCCACGGCCCCGGAGCGGCTGGCGCTGGGAACCGTGCCCCTGAACCCTCCCCAAACCCGCACAGCTCTCTCGGATCCACGGACAGCACCTGGGCTAGAACCAAGTGAGAAAAGCCACCAAGGGATAAAAAAGCGGTCCTCAGCCCGCGCAGTACACCGGAAGAGAGCACCGCCCCGGCCGGACTTCCGCTTCCGGCCCCCATCGGAACTGCCTTGGGGCCCTTCTGTAGGCAGAAGCACTGGGCTGGCTGCCTGGGCTGGAGGGCGTAGCCGAAGCAGGAGCTGCTGGGTAGGCCGAGTTCAGGAAGGGAGGTTTTTTTTGTTTTTTTTAAAATTTATTTTATTTTTGACAGAGAGAGAGCGCGTGCATGAGTGTGAGCTGGGGAGGGGCAGAGAGAGAGAGAGGGAGACACAGAATCCAAAGGAGGCTCCAGGCTCTGAGCTGTCAGCACAGAGCCTGACATGGGGCTCGAACTCATGAACCGTGAGATCATGACCTGGGCTGAAGTCGGACGCTCAACTGACTGAGCCACCCAGGCGCCCCAGGAAGGGAGATTTTTATTGACTTAAAAAGTGGAAACGGGCAACTTGAAGAGTGGAGGAACTTGGGTCTTGATCACAGAGCTAAAACAGGAACTTGAACCTTCTTTGACACCATACGATCTCCCCAAGAGGAAAAACTAGTAGGAGTTCCCCAAGGCTTTGAAATAGGGATTTAGCAGCTGCAAAGGAAAATGGGTCTAAACCTCATTTCTAAACCACTGTGGAATTTATGAGGTCACCACACCTCCTGTCTTCCTAAGCAAAATAACCCCCCACTGAAGTTAAGAGTCCCCACCAAGGTCTGAGGCCGTTTTGTGTAGAGTCAATTTGAACAATTATATCCTGTTATTTTAAAACAAAAAGCAAAAATTAAAAACCAAAAATGGGGGGGGGGGTTGGTGGCTCAGTTGGTTAAGCCTCGACTCTGATTCTGGCCCAGGTCACGGTTCCAGGATCAAGCCCCATCAAGGACTCCGCATTGATACCATGAAGCCTGTTTGAATGCTCTCTCCTTTGTTCTCTGCCTCTCCCCAATAAACATTTAAAAGCATATACCTTAAAACTTAGACTTTAAAAAAACCCTGAAATTCTTGGGTCTCAGTCAGCGCTTTACAACACCAAGCAATGGTATTTTATCAGGGCTGTGAGGACTGATTTAAAACTGCATAATCAGAGACCATGATCTAAAAGTGAAAATCCTGGGGCATCTGGGTGGCTCACTGCAGTCAGGCCCACGGCAGGTCCTCTGTCTCCTCCTCTCTGCCCCTCCCATGCTGGCACTCTCTCAAAAATAATAAACACTTAAAAATTAAAAATCTGGGGCGCCTGGGTGGCTCAGTCGGTTAAGCGTCCAGCTTTGGCTCAGGTCATGATCTCACGGTTTGTGGGTTCGAGACCCGCGTCGGGCTCTGTGCTGACAGCTAGCTCATAGGCCTGGAGCCTGTCTTCGGATTCTGTGTCTCCCTCTCTCTCTGACCCTCCCCTGCTCGTGCTGTTTCTCTCTCAAAAAAAAAAAATTTAAAAAATTTTAAAAAAATTTAAAAGTTTTTTTAAAAATTAGAAATCCCAATCTGGGGGCACCTGGGTAGCCCAGTTGGTTAAGCGTCTTTGGCTCAGGTCATGATCTCATAGTTCGAGCCCAATATCGGGCTCAGTGCTGACAACTCAGAGCCGGGTGCCTGGTTCAGATTCTGTGTGTCCCTCAGGTGCGCTCTCTCTTTCTGCTCCTCCCTCACTAGTGCTCTCTTTCAAAAATAAATGCTCAAAAAAAAAAAAAAAAAGACTTAAAAAAAAATCCCAATCGGTAGTAGAGAAAAGGATAGAGTTTAAGGTGCTTTTGGGGTTGTTACTACATTCAGACACTCCAAACTCAGGATTGAAAAAAACCTCCATAGCCTCTCTTTGTGCCTTTTCTTAACTCCCCGATGAATAAAACATGTCTGGACACAGGAGGATTTAAAATTAAGAGGACCATTATTAATATTTAATGGAGGTACCCAGAAGTGGAGATCTGTGATTAAAAGAAATCCCAATCCCTCCTGGTGGGCTGTGCTTCTCAGGCAGACCAGCTCCAGAAAATACCTGCCAGTAAACTAAAGACCCTTTAAGTGCCAGGGACTCTATTACTAACATTAAATTTAAGGATTAGAACCATGGTTTTAAAATGGGAAATTTTCTGGCGCCTGGCAGGCTGAGCAGTGGAACATGTGACTCAATCTCGGGGTTGTAAATTCAAACCCCATGGTGGGTATAGAGATTACTTAATCTTTTAAAAAATGGAAAATTTTCAATATGTATTTCTCCCCCAAAGAAAGATTTTAAGGAGGCTAGGTTCTTTTCTTCATCACATAATGAAAACAGGGAGACAAGGTACTGTTAGGTGAACTATAAGGACGCTTACACACTTTTACTGACCAATGATTCTTGGCTTTGTTCTGCGGACAAAGAATGGTATTTTGTGACAGAAGTAAAATGCACTAGTCCTCATGAGCTCCACTGTACACACACACAGCTTTGGCCAATAACTCTACCCTGGCCATCTGTATTTATGCACTGCACTGGAAACCCAGGGCCTCTTGTTTCTAGAGGAAAAGACAAAGCTGCACATGCAGATGCAGAGGTCAGGCTGCTTGTTCATAAAAATACAGCTAGACAAGAGTTCACTAATGAAATCTGATTCCTTCATTTAACTGGTTTTCTGAGGGAGGGAGGGGAGAGGGGAAGAAAGGAAAATTCCAGAGAGCCAAATGGTCCAGAAATTCAGATAGTAGTAGAATGTCTCTTCTCACTACCAGCTCTGCTCCCCGCTGCTACAGTGAACAATCCTGGACCCTCACCTCAAGGTTCTTCTACTCAAAGGACTTCCAAGGGCTGACCCCACCTCCCATGGATGCAAACATTTGGGGGCAGGAGAGTGGGTGTGAGGTGTGGCACCAATTTTTATGTCAAAGGTAAGTGGAGGGAACCCACTCAAGATGCCTTCAAGGTGCCAAGTAGAACCTGGGGACACAAATGGGGTTGGCATAAAACTAGTGCACCAGATGTGAATTTCCCACTTGCATGAATCTCATTTGAGAACTAATGACAAAGGCTTAATCTACTGGGAATCTATGGGCTTTGACAGTCCAGTCTGGTTTGGGGTAAGCAGTGTAGAATTGCTGGAGATTTCCTCACAAGCATTTGTAAGTCATGTTAGGATAACTGCATTTATACCAAGACACTATAGGCTCACACAAATCCAGGAACACTTTGCTACGCATTTGCCTAAAATCTTTGATCTCTTAAAGAAAAAAAAAGACCTCAAATGAAAAGCTTTCAATCTCAATGGGTAGCTCTTCTTTGATTAGAAACCTTTGCATTTCTAATTTGTGCATTATTACTGATCAAAATTTCATATTAAAAAAAATTCCTACTTTAGAATTTTATTAAAAAAAAAAAAAACAACAGAAGTCCCTTAGTGGCTCAGTCAATTAAGTATCCGACTTTCTCAGGTCATGATCTCGACGGTTCCTGGGTTTGAGCCCCGCACTGGGCTCTCTGCTGTCAGTGCGGCCCCTCCCCTGCTCACTCACTCTCTCTCTCTCTCTCTCTCAAATAAACAAACATTAAAAAAAAGAAAAGTCCCTCTCACCATTAATACCAAGGTCATTGTACCACATATGGGGTAAGAGTAGAGACCTATTTCAATACAAATTCCCAGAAACTAAATCTGAGGGATTTCAGGATTCCAAAATTAGAACCTCTGGCTTTATTAAATGCTCATGTATACTTTAAAATTATCTACCTTCCCTTGTCAAATGCTAAGTTTTTTTAAAATAACAGACCAATGTACTCTTATTTTGATGGCAGCAACAAATTTTTCATTTTCTTGAGGTTCCCGAAAACCAACACATATAGCTGTCATAACCTGAAATTAAATCATTTGTATTGTTATTAGTGCCAAAACAAAGGAGAAAATAAACATCCCTTTTATTTCTCCGAGTTTCTGTGGCTCTAAATTTGAAGAATGACTACTAAGAAGCAGAAAGTTCAGTCTTGTTCTGATATCATTTTACTCTGATTTAACAGGTCTCCGGGGCCGGCCATTGGGGGGAGTTTTCAGATTCATCTTGGGATCTGCAGAGTAAGTGGCTTAATAATAAAATCATGTCCTTAATTATTGTCATGCTTATATTCTGAAATATTTGATGTCTAACAAGATTGTACAGGGGTGCCTGGGTGGCTCAGTCAGTTGAGAGGTCGACTGTTAGTTTAGGCTCAGGTCATGATCTCACAGTTTCATTAAGTTCCAGCCCCACATCTGGCTTTATGCTGACAGAGGAGATCCTGCTTGGGACTCTCTCTCCCTCCCCTTTGCTCTCTGCCCCTCCCCCATTCGCACTGTCTCTCTCTCTCAAAATAAACTTAAAAAAAACAACAAAAAGACCCTACATGATGTGAAATTAAATGGATGAAATTTGCTGTGTAATTTCCATAGTAAGAGAGGGGAAAGAAATGGGAGGAGTAAAAATGGGGAGATAAAATTTAAATTATTCAAAAAACTCATAAAAATTATTCAGTTGCAATTATTCAGTTGTCTTCATTCCTGTCGGGCCCCAGCCTACGACTGTCTACCGTCCTAATGATTCCCTTTTGCCAAAATGCATGTTTCACATCCTTTACAATCAGTACTTGGCCACATTTTGAGAGCAAGGGCAAGATTCAGTTCTGCTGGCAGTTCTGGGTCAGCTGCATCATCGACAGTGGGTTTCTGTGGGGAGATACCTGTGTTCTAATAGTGAGTTCTCTGCCCAGAGGAACACAATAATTCTGAAAATCTGTCCACTTGTAATACAAAACCCGGAGGAACACAATTTGGCTATTGTTAATTCTGGATGAGGCCACAAAGCCTGCAGTGGCTAGGGTTCCTGTTGGCTCTAAAACCTGCACTGTTTAAAGTGAAACACTGAACTAGAATCCAACAGAAATGATAGTGGATACTTCATGTCATGTAAATCACAAACAGAAGAAGAACAGAGGCTCCCTCAGAGAGTTGTAATGAAGATGAAGTGACTCAATCCATGGAAAAGCTTTCAGGGCATACAGTAAGTGCAAAATAACTGTGAGCTCTCACCCACCCTTGTAAGTCATGACTGTAAGAAAGTTTCCACTGACATTTAGTTAACAAAAGTGTCTGATGATCTCGTTTAACAAATGGAAATGAGGCTTAGGAGAGGCTAAGGACGTACCCCAAATACATAGTTCAAAAGCAACAAGGGCAGGACCCACACTCCAGCTCTAGTCAGGTTCCAGTCTGAGCCCTTAACACCCATTCCCTACTTGGGCAAAAAGCAAGCCACTTTCTGAAGCAAACTGGAACCCTGGGATTTTCCCAGTTAATGGTTTAGACCACTGGAGAGACTAATAGTGAAAAGGAGAGTAAGTCTTGTTACAGTTATTTTTGCAGTATAACAAACCACTGCAAACATAGTCATACATAATAGCTGTTCTCAAAATGTGGTTGCCAGACTGCTGAGGGACCCCCAGGCACTTTCAAACAGTCTGTGGGGCCAACACTATTGTTAATATAGTTCTGTTATTTACCTTTTCATCACATTGATGGGTAAGTGGGATTCTGGCTGAACTGACCTAACAATCTTCGCTGAAGACAGGCCAGGGTGATTAGAAATAACCTGAAGGATGGTGGAGGATGAAGGTCTATTCACTGAAGACTTCCACCCCACCCCCACAACAGTTTCCACAACAGTGAAACTGGGAAAGGTACACAGATTTCCCATATACCCCTACCCCAAATATGCATAACCTCTATAATTATTAACACCTCACACCAGAGTGGTAAATTTGTTACAACGGATGAACCAACACTGACACATCATAATCACACTCAGTCCCCTGGGGTTCACTCCTGGTGTTGTACATTCTATGGTTTCCACAAATACAGAGTGATACATTCACCACTATAGTATTACACAAGGTATTGTCACTGCCTTCAAAATCCCATGTGCTTTTGCCCATTCATACCCCCAGCTACCTCCCTCCACTTCTGACAGCCACTGGTCTCCATGGCTTTGCCTTTTCCAGGATGTCAGAGTTGGAATCATACAGTACATAGCCTTTCCAGATTGGCTTCTTTCATTTAGTAATGTGTATGTAAGGTGCATCCAGGTCTTTTCAAACCCTGACAGTTCATTTCCTTTTAAATGCTGGACATTCCATTGTCTGAATGCACCACTTTTTTCATTTAGCTACTGAAGAGATTCATTCGCCTACTGAAGTTTTGGCGATTAGGCATAGAACTATAAAGATCTAAAAGGAAACAAAACAAAATAAACCCAACATCATGCGTGTGCTGGTTTTTGAACGGACATAAGTTTTCAACTTCCCTGGGTAAATACCAAGGATCCTAGATACTGGATCATTTGGTAAGAGTATGTTTAATTTTATAAGAAACCACCAAACTATTCCAAACTGCCCATAGGATTTTGTATTCCCACCAGCAAAGCATTTGGTGCTGTCAATGTTTCAGATTTTAGCCATTCTCATAGATGTGTAGTGGGATCTCCTTATAATTTGCATTTTTCTGATAACATATGACATGGAGCCTCTTTTCATAAATGCTTATTTGCCATCTGTACATCTGTGGAGAAGTGTCTGTTAATGTCTCTGATCAATTTTTAATAAGCTATTTTCTCACTGTTGAGTTTTAATAGTTCTTTGTATACTTTGGATAATAGTCCTTTAGCCAAATATGTTTTTTGCAAATATCTTCTCCCAGCCTGTGCTTGTCTTCCAACTTCTTGACAATGTCTTCCACAGAGCATAAGTATTACATTTTAATAAAGTTCAGTTTATCAGTTTCTTTTATGGATCATGCCTTTGGTGTTATATTTAAAAAGGGATTGCCACACCCAAGGACATCCAGGTTTTCTCTTAGGTTATCTTACAGGAGTTCATAGTTGTATGTTTCCCACTTAGGTCTATAATGATTCTTGAGTTAATCTTTGGAAAGAGTGTAAAGTGTCTAAATGCATTGTTTTGCATGTGGATGTCTGGTTGTTCTAGCACCATTTGTTGGGAGAGAATTATCTTTACTCCATTCCACTGCCTTTGCTCCTATCAGAAATCAGAAGACTATTTACGTGGCCTATATGAGCTCTCTGTTCTGTTCCATCAATCTGTCTATTCTTTTACCAATATCACACTGTTTTAATTAATGTAGCTGTTCAGTAATTTTTTTTTTTATCTTTGAGTAATCTCTACACACAATGTGGGGCTCAAACTCACAACCCCAAGATCATACTCTTCTTACTGAGGTAGCCAGCTGCCCCAAGCTTTATAGTAAGTCTTGAAGGCAGGCAGTTTCAATCCTCCAACTTTGTTCTTCTCCTTCAATGCTGTGTTAGCTATTCTGGGTCTTTTGCCTTTCCATATAAACATCAGAACCAGGTTGTCAATATCCACAAAACAAGTTGCTGGAATTTTGACTGGATTGAATCCATTAGTGAGGTTGGGAAGAACTAACATCTTGACAATACTAAGTCTATCCATGAACATTAAATGTCTATCCATGAACATTAGAGATCTCTCCATGAACATTAAATATCTCCATTTATTGAGTTATTCTTTGATCTCGTTCATCAGAATTTTCCAGTTTTCCTCATATAGATCTAATACTTGTTTTGTTGTGCTAATGTAAACAGTACTGTGTTTGCAATTTCAAATTCTCTTTGTTCATTGCTAGTGTAGAGGAAAACAACTGTTTCATGGATATGTGCATGCATCAAAACTTGAACTGTACACTTAAAATATGTGCAATTTGTTGCATGGCAATTATACTCAATAAACCTGTTCATTAAGAAAACCAAACTTAGTAATACCCAAAGACTCTACAAGAAAAAGATAGGGGTGCCTGGGTGGCTCAGTCAGTTAAGTGGCCAACTTCGGCTCAGGTCATGATCTCGCAGTTCGTGAGTTCAAGCCCCGTGTCGGACTCTGTGCTGACAGCTCAGAGCCTGGAGCCTGCTTCACATTCTGAGTCTCCTTCTTTCTCTGCCCTTCCCCTGCTCACGCTGTCTCTCTAAAATAAACAAACATTAAAAAAATAATAAAAAAATAACAAAAGATATTGAACATACACTTCACCAAAGATAAATGGATGACAATTAAATGGAACGATGTTCAACATCATTTGTCTTTAAAACTGTGGGTCTACTTTGAAAAAAGACACACACACACACAGAAAGGCAACTCATTTAAATAAAAATGATTTTCTTGGTTTTCTTTTCCAGTACCAATTTTCTTATATGCAGTAAGTGAAAATCTGTACTCTTAATACTATCCCAATTTTTTATGCTTTTAGATTTTATTTAAAAACCTTTTGTAACAAAGGTTTTTCATTTAAAAAACCCTTTTAGGATTTCAATTTTTATAAAAATATATAGACGTTATTTACTGAAAGCAGATTGGTTTTACATTCATACTAACGTGATTTATTACATGTAAAATAAATTAACAAAGCCTTTTCCATATTGCCTACATTTATAATTTACCATTCCTGTCCAGTGTGAATTATGTTTCCTAAAAACAAAAGACTTTCCTATATCTCTTTCCCTCATAGGATCTCTTCTAATGTGTGTGTTCATATTTCCCCCAAATGAAGGACAAAACTAAAAAAAAGAAAAGAAAAAACCTACACTTTTTATAAGATTTTTCACACCTATGAAATCATAGCTGAACAGTAAAATACAAGACAGAGCTAAAGGTTTCCTACATTCCTCATAATAAGGTTACCTTCACATTGAATTAGTACATGTTTAATAAGAGAAGTATTAAAGGTGTTCCCACATTCTCTGCAAGCATAAGCTTCTCTCAAGCGTGAATTCTTAATCATTCAGTAAGCATGAAGGAAGTACTAAAATTTTCCCCACATTCCTCAACTATATATGGCTTTTCCCCCCCGTTAGTTGTTAAATGTCGAATAAGATATGTGGGTTGAGGAAAGGCTTTACCGCATTTCTTACATTCAAAAGGTCATTCACCAGTGTGAGTTCTCATGTATACTGTAAGGCCTGATGAAACAGTGAAGGCTCTCCCACATCTTTTACATTTATATGGCTTCTCTCCAGTATGTGTCTTTCATGCTGAGTAAAGTGTGAGGAATATCTAAATGATTTCCACATTCCTCGCATTCAAAATGTCCTTCTACACTGTGAATTTTAAAAGTTGAACAAGAAAGGAGGAATGAATAAAGGCTTTCTCACACTGCTTACAATCATGAGGTTTCATTTCAGGGTGAGTTTGCATGTGACTTTCAAAGCAAGATGAGTTACTAAAAGCTTTCTTTCCCATATTCCTTACATTGATAAGGCTTCTCGCCAGTGTGAGTTCTTGTATGTACAGTAAGGTGTGATGACCTAACAAATGTTTTTCCACATTCCTTACATTGATAAGGCTTCTCTCCAGTGTAAGTTCTTCTGTGTTTTGTAAGACCTGAAGAATCAGTGAGGTTTTCTCACATTTACTACACTCATGGTTTTTCTCCAGTGTGAACTCGCATGTGAATTCAGTTTTGATAAACAAACTCTTTACTACACTTCTTGCAAACATAGTGTTTCTCTCTAGTATAAAGTTGTACCTGTTTAGCAAGATCTGGGGAACAAGTTAAGGCCGTCTCAATTTGTTACATTCCATAGGCATTAGTTCACTTTGAGTTCTTAAATGTTGAATAAGATATGAAGATCAACTAAAGGTTTTCCCACATTCTTTAGATTTGTAGGACTTTTTTCCTGTTGTGAATTTGCACATGTACGAAAAGGCTTGTAGAATGAGAAAAAGCTTTCCCACATTTCTTAAAGGCATATGGCCTCTCTCCACTATGAATTCTTACACATCCTCTGAGGTGTGAGGAAGAAATGCCTTTCCAACAGTCCATTTATAGGGTTTCTTTGGAGTGTAAGTTTTCTTGTGGACCAGATGTGGATTTTGGCTTAAGGTGTTTCACATTGACTATAGCTAGGAGGTTTCTTTCCATTATTGGTTTTGTTATGTGGATTAAGGGCAGAGTTCTTTGTGAAGGCTTTTACACACTGATCACACATGTTTTCTTTCTATTGCGAGCTCTCTTATAAGTCTTAAAAAGCAGGAGTGTTCACTCAAGGCTTCTTCCCAATGGTTAAAATTAAACAATTCCTCTCCAACGTGTTTCTCTCCTGTTGATGAAGAGATTAGTGATGTTTTTTAAAATTTTTCCAGGTTTATTACATTCAGAGATCCTCCCCTCTGCCTTGAATTGTTATACCATATAGGAAACAAATCAGTGTGACTGAAGTTTTTTGTTTTCTCTTCCATTTTCACTGCATGCAATGCATGGTTCCAGACCTGAGTGCTTCCAAGCAGAATGAAGAGACCATTCTGCTAAAACGTTCTTTTGTAATCTTTTTTTTTCTTTTGTAGTCTTTACTTTCACAGGGATTCTTACAGAGTTTAGCTGATAATTGATCAAGATGAAATTACTTATCAAAACTTTATCTGAATTGTATATATGGATACATTGAGCTAACACCGTTTGAATATATTTTGGGGAGTGTTTAAAGTATTTGTCAAATTCATAATGCTCAGAGACTCTATGAGAAATAGTTTCATTTGGGATGAAAAACAGTAGCCCCAAGTGTCTGTTATGGTTTTGTGCCGCTTTTCTATCTTACGGAATTTCCAAACTTCCACTGGTGTGGAAGGCAAGGAATTACACACTGTGAATCTTACCATTTCTACCACATTGGATGTTTTCCCCTGCAAAATATTCTGTTGAGGTGCTGACCATTTGGTATTAAGACAAATCTCCCAATCTGAAATAAGATTTAAAAAAAATTAAGGTCTTGGAGAAATGATGGAAAGACAGTGTTAAAAATAAAGGCCAATGCCTATTTACTTTCAAAGACCGACAATACAGATTACAAAATAAAAAAGAAATGAACATAAAACGATTGAAAAGTCTGACTATATTAAGAGTTTGGCAAGGAAAAGGGGTGTCGGTCAAATTGGTAGGTGATTCTCTAAGAAATGATTCTATGCATGTCGAGACTGATGGTGAACAGAATGACCAGGAAAACAAGGTTGAAATAAAATGGGTGAAGAACTAAATGCAAAATTTAAAGAAGAAACAGATCTTACTGTCAGGTCAAAAGAAGTTTTAGAATGTGGATGAAAAGTTAAAGAGAAGTCTGAAGTACTCAAGTAAACTCAGAAACCAAAGGCACCAGCATTCTCAGGAAAATCCATCTTCAAAAGCTTCCTATTTAACATTTCCGAATGGACTGCGGCTCTCATGGATTCCTGCTGTTTTTCATAGAGAATCATGTCTCCCTTTTCCTGACTTTGCAGAACTTCTCCCGCTGGCCTCAGCTTTCCTTTCTTTTCCACCTGAAAGATCCGACCAGGTCTGCATAGCGAGTACCCGGCTCTCAGAGGAAGACACTTGATGTAAGATGAACATGCAAGGGATGATAAATAGTTCCATTAACCAGGATCAAGATTCTGCTCTGCAGGGACAGCAACTACTGTCAGGTGTAACTTGAGAAACAAAATGTTCGTGCCAACTTTATCAAACCAATAAATTTTTTTTCTCAAAACAATAAACTTTCAAATGAAACTAAAATACAAGCACACGCTTTCTCACTCTTCACCAAAAGCAGTGTCGATCTTTCCCCTGAAACCCATGCTCAAATTTGTATACAAGTTTTTTAACTCCTAAACCTTTCAATCCATACAGAAAATAAAGCTAGTACAACAAAAAGATCTTCATTTTCAAGAGGAAGTCACTTCAAGGTAACGTCTATGAGAGCAGAAACAACGCCTGCTCTTTTTACCACGGCGTTGCATTAGTCAGCATAGAGACTAGAAACACAGTCACTTAAGCAAGGGGAGCCTGGCTGGCTCAGTCGGTAGAGCATGCAACTCTTGATCTCAGGGTCGTGAGTTTAAGGCCCACATTGGGTGTGGAGACTACTTTAAAAAAAAAAAAAAAGAAAGAAAGAAAAAGAAAAAAGAAAGATAGAAAGATTTCTTCCAGAAAAGCTAAATAAAGAGATGGTACTGGCCTTACCTACTGCAACCAGATCCATGTGGTTCTCCAGCATCTCATCTCTGTTCAGGTTTCTCTGCGTTGGATCCAGCAGAGTCCACTCCTCCTGGGTGAATTCCACAGCCACATCCTCAAGGGTCACTGGATCCTAAACCATCACAAACATCCTGGCATCAGGCAATTGCCATCTAAACCAGTGTTCACTGGAGAAAGAGAATGGGAGACCCAAAGCTTAGACAGGGTTCCGCATTCTCCCATCATCTCTTCCAGGGCTTGATGGTCCTCATGCCCATTCTCCTCTCTCCCTGGACATATTCACTGGTGACCTCATCCAGTCATGTAGCTGTTAAGAGCACCCCTTTCCCCTGGCTGCACGTATCTCACCACAACTACACTGTACTCTTTTCTAGTCTCATTTTTCTCTAATGAGAGGACTTACCATGGTCTGAGCACATTACAGACACAATAAATGCTGGCAATGAATGAATCATTCCTTCAGTGACAGCACAAATTCTGAAAAACACAGGTCCACTCCCTCACAGAGTATCACAGCAAGACGAGAGCACACAATCAGCACGAATGAGAGCTGGACTGAATTAGTAAATACCGCAATAATAGTATCATTTCCTTATCTCATCTGTTAACCACATAAAATATCCTGAAACCTGAGGAAATTTAACTGGGTATTCAGTCCCTGTGTAGGCCCTAAATGCACAAAGAAACTCTGTTCTAGTAGAAGAAAAGATGTCTACCTGGTAGGAAGAACATGTACTTTTATAAAAGAACAAATGTCCTACTTACCTGAGAATAATCTGTCAGACACCCAGTCACTGTCCTTTCTCCTTCTGATTTCTCCCCATGAAGACAGAAAAAATCTTGACAAAGATGACCTTGGGGAGAAGAAAAAAACCTGAGAACCCAGGCTGCTCAAAGTTTCCACACACAAGCCTAGAAGCCACTCCACACTGATTCTAAGCAGCTGAGCAGCCTGCCTTATCTGAAATCAGGAGGGTTTGGGCTTTGGGAGGAAGAGTTTAATAATCCCATTTTATAAATAAAGAAATTTAAAGAGAGGTAAAGATATTTTTTTCTTTTCAAGTTTATTTATTTTGAGAGAGAGAGAGCAAGAACGAGCGAGAGAGCGCAAAAGTGGGGCAGGGGCAGAAAGAGAATCCCAAGCAGACTGCACCACCAGTGCAGAGCCCAATGAGGGACTCAAATTCATGAACCATGAGATCATGACCTGAACTGAAGTTGGACACTTAACTGACTGAGTCACCTGGGGGGCCCCAAAGTTGTTTTCTTTGGACAACAATAATGAATCTCATGTTGATTAAGCAGAACATCTCCCATAAAAATATCCATCCTCATCCCTCCTTCCCAAATCTAAGGATTCAGACATCAGGATGTTCTTATCTACTTAAGCCCTCTTAGAAAGCTTAGAAACAGGACTGCTTAGACCTTGACAAGACAGCTGTTCACAGGCCAGTTTAAAGCAGTCTCTGACGGGAGCATCAACAAGGACTTACCACAGGAGAAAAGATCAATGGCTGGCATCCTGTGGGTATGATAGTAAAGTCTGCCTGAACCCTTCTCATTCCCAAAGTCCTTCAAGACAGTGTCTGAATTTAGTGGATAAGTCAATCTCAATTCCTCTTGATTAGGTAGCAGTGGATTCTCGCCACATACCATCAATCATTAAGCAATAGGCATTACTCAGCTATCGTGAAGCATTGTTCATTCATCAGCGCTGCAGAAGATGAAGTTATATTACATAAAAGCCATTAGAAACTGTAGAGTAGTATGTGAATATAAATAACAATTGCCATTTATTGAGTACCTATTATGTGCTACAAGCCATGGTAGCTCAAAGGATTATCAACATAGTTATTATTGCTATCATTTAACAATTGAGGCAACCTACATTGAGACAGGAACAGTCACTGACCCAAGATCACCAATTAGGAAGAGTCCAAGTCTGAATACAGGTTACTCTATCTCATAAGCCTGAACTTCTGAAGTTATTGTTACTAACATATCTGGAGGACCGTCATAAGATGCTGTGCAACAAATGATTAACCCACGTCTGAGTTGCTCAAATCCTGCACTTTCCTGAGAAAGGCTTGTCTTCAGACCCACTCTTGGCTGGGCTTGTGGGAGATGTCCATGGAATATCCTCCTGATAAGAATGTTTTTATATGCCTGAGGCCCTTGGGCCACAGATAGTCTGACCAGATAGTTTATGCTAACAATGTGATTTATGGTAAACATGCTTTTATATGCCTGAAGCTTTGGGCAATGTTCAAACAGTTTGAACTTAGGCTGGAGCCTAAGTGGCTGAAGTCAGTCATGCAGGTGGTGTGTGCCTATAGGATTGACCCACAATAAAAACTTAGGACACCAAAGCTCAGGTGCCATAGACTGAATGTTTGCACCTCCCTGCGTCTTCATATATGAAACTTAATCCCCAGTGTGATGGTTTTTGGAGGTGAGGACTTTGAGCGGTAATTATGGGAGTAGTGCCTTTGTGAAAGAGACCCCAAAGAGCTACCTTGCCCCTTCTGTCATGTGGATGACATGGTGAGAAGACTGCCTTTATTAACCAGTAAGTAGGGCCTCACCTGACACCAAATCTGCTGGCACTTTGATTTTTATTTTTCCCAGCCTTCAGAATTGTGAGAAATTTCTGTTGTTTATAAGCCACCCAATTGGTAGTATTTTTGTTACCGCAGCTCAACTGAACAGCCTACTGTATCAGGTGAGCTTCCTTGTGATGCAACACATTATTACTAGGAATATTAAGCAATGCCCATCTGACTGCACTGGGAAAAGACACCTGGATGCTTGTGCCTGGTTTGTCCTGGAATTAATCCCATGTGTCTTATTTATCCCTTTGCTGATTCTAATCTGTATCCTTTGGTTGTAATAAACCATAACGGGGTTAACAGCAGGAGTCTTGAGGGTCCTACTATATCGCAGAGCAGGAGGGTGGTCTTGAGGATCCCCAGCACAAACGGTTTATTTATTCAGACATCTTTGAGCTCCTCCAGTTGGCAAAAACAGCCCCAGTTGCCTTCCTTCAAGTCCTTACATCAGCTTATGCCTTCATTCATTATGCAAATATTTATGAAGGTCCTTCTTTTTGCTACATAATACAGTAGGCATTGAGGAGAGAGCAGTTAACAGAAAATGCCCCATACCTTAGATTTTTTTTCACATTCCCAAGGGCCAAGCAGGTAATAAACACATAAATTTGTATTCTGTCAGTTGATGATCAGTGCTAGGGAAAAAATACAAAAAGATCAAGAATATTATCCTCTGCCTCCCCCAACACACACACACACACCCCCCCAAGGATTTTTCTTAGTAAACTTAGGACTAGCTGTGGGAGAGATAAAGACAGAATAGGAAAATAACCATTTCAGAAGACTCTCAAAACTGACATCTGACTTGCCTTTTTGAGGCAAGTGATATTCAACTTTTGATCCAAAGCGATAGCATAATTCAAACAAAATAAACTCAGAATACATTTCAAATACTGCTCTACTTCAATGAGAAATCAGTTTAGAAACACCTCACCTAAGAGATGTGACCCTCTCCCCTAGGTCTTATGGGTGTAAAATGTACGGAGTAGGTGGAGTGCTAAATCAGACTTTGCCCAAAGTTTGTTTTTTTCGTAAAAACCTCACCTTTTTCTTTTTTTCATTAAATTTTGCCTTTTTTATTCCTACCTTACCTAAGCTTTATGTTCATTTTGTTGGTCCTTTCAAGCATTTGGAAATTATAGAGTTCATTTTTCAAACATTTTATTGAATTATACATTCAAACAAGTGCAGAATTACAATGTACATTATCATGAATTTCTTGACCCCTGAAGCACTCATATGCCTCATCTAAATTACTTCTTTCTCCTCTCCAAATGGAAGCACTATTCTGCCTTATAAACTGTAATTCTGCCTGTTTTTGAACTTTGTATCAAATCATATGGTGTGCATTGATGTCTAGCATTTGCCATTCAGTATCCTAAGCCTAGCCGTGGACCTCCTTGTAAAATCTAGTTTTAGCAAGAACCCTGCTAATTATGTCAGTTTAACTAGAACTCTCAATACATGATCACCCTCAATATCTGATCAGGTTCCTTATCCTCTACTATTTCCCAGGTGAGGTCTGACCAATCTGTCATTTATTTATTTATTTATTTATTTATGTGTTTATTTATATTTGAGAGAGAGAGAGAGAGAGAGTGCAAGAGGAGGACGGGGAGAGAGAGGGAGACAGAATCTGCAGCAGGCTCCAGGCTCTGAGCTGTCAGCACAGAGCCCAGCTGCCACAGGGCTTGAACTCATGAGCTGTGAGATCATGACCTGAGCTGAAGTGGGACGCTTAACCGACTGGGCCACCCAGGTCCCTGTCTTTAAGTTTATTTATTTTGAGACAGAGACAGCATGAGTGGAGGAGTGGGAGGGCGGGAGGGAGAGGGAGAGAAGGAATCCCAAGCAGGCTCCGCGCTGCGCAGCGAATGGTGCAGGGCTTGAGCCCATGAAACCGTGAGGTCATGACCTGAGCCAAAACCAAGAGTTGGACACTGAACTGACTGAGCTACCCAGGCACCCACTGATCTGTCTTTAAATCCTGTTACGTCATTTTAGCCAGAATCCCCTTTAACTCTGATGTTTCCTCTTAGTAATTTTCTATTCATTAACCCCCATTCTGGTCCCTGGCTATAGATTTCCACTTGCTTATGCAGTACTGAGTCGGAGTTGAGCGTGAGCTCTCCCCTATGCTGTAAAATCCCACTGCAGTGATTCCTACACCTATCTCAGTGCTCCTAAGAAAAGTCTGCCTTACCATCTTCAACAAATGTCACTGTATTTTTTTAACACCTTGCCTAAATCTCCCCTAGTTATAATACCCAGTTCCCTAAAACATTCCATATTAGACACAGATGCTCTAACATAATGAATGATAAATTAAAATTCAGTCTTTAGCAGTCACAGATTGGTTTATTAAAATGTAACCCCATGGACCCCCAGGTAAAATAGTTAATAGGGCCAATGTAATTTAAAACAGGGTCTTCAAGGGTGAAAACTTATGATATAAAATCTAATTAATAAAGGGGTGATTATTTCCAACAACTTTTCCATTTGACAGCCCAATTTTGCCTCTTCTTAAACCCAGAGGGAAAAAAGGTGACTTAAGATGTATTACTATAACTGTAACTCAGTGGTTCCATCCATTAGGGGCCCTGTACCCAACATTCAATATTATTAAAAATCCTGGCTCCATTCAATCAACAATCAGTAAATATTTTGCTCTTACAGACTGGGCTAACATCTTCCGTTCAGTGCCTAAATAGCCTCTCAGCTGCAATTTGCATTCACCTCTGAAGTGTATCAAATTGATCATCTAACCATGCAGAGAAAAGACTCAGAGTTCATGCAAATATTTGAGCAGGGTACTCTGAACTTTATATCCTTAATATAAACCTGTAAGGACAAAAACAAATGTAAAGAAACTTAATAGTTTACTGAGTAAGTCTACAGTCGGTAGTAACATCAGTATTATAATTTTTTTAAACTACTATACACATACTGTAGGATAAAACAATATGTTAATGCTATTGGTTCCCAATAGCATTTATTATAAAAGCAGGGTTACAAATATAAAGAGAAAGCAAAAAACAAAAAAACAAAAAAACAAAAAAAACCAAACCCATAATATTAAACTTTGACTGGGAATATGAGTATGAACTTATGATGTAAGGAAACATGTATTTTATATCCACTGAAAGGCCCAGACATGATTATACCCGAGCACCACCAAGCCCATGTATCACACAGACCTTGGTGTCTAAAAGGAAACAGGCTTTTTGGAGAAATCATTGGTTATAGGTCTGAAACAAAGTACACAGTGAACTGGGGTTTTATTTTACACTTAAAGACTAAGAGGGTTGTGGTTAAAGACTAATAGGATTTATGTTGAAAAGACACATGCTTCAAAAGGCAAATCTGGGACAGTCTGAGCATCAAAATAAAATGACAGGAATTGGTTATAAAATAGTGAAAAGAAAAGCCCAAGAATATGTTGTGATACTCCAAAAAGAAAAAAAAAAGTATAGAGGACAGGGGAGGTGGCTAAGGAAAGCCGCACAGCTAAAGTATGGAGAAGGAATGACACAATTAGGAAAAACATCATTTTGTAACCCCTCCCCTCCCCCATGTAAAAACAGGTTGAGGCCCAGTCTGACACACGATGTTGAAACGCTTGGATGAAAGGCTGATAGGGAACGGATTATTCCCGTTGCCAAGTTGGATTACCAAAAAGAAATATGTGCCTGTTTGAGAGAGAAGGGCACCTTGACAAGCCGCTTCTCGTCCCTAATAAACAACAGGACAACTTGAACTTTGGTGCTTCCGGAATGAGATCCAATACAAAGTACACAGAAACGTTCCAGTGTCTGAACTTGCAGTCTAACCCAGGAGCCACTGGCTGGTTCTCTGTGGCTACCGTGAACATAAAATGTGGCTCTGTGGCTCGTGTGATTGAGAAGCTAGATTCTTAACTTTATTTACTTTTAGTTAATTAGATTTTAGAAATCGAATTGATTCAGTTACTAAAAAAAAAAAACTTTTCAGTATGTTCCAACAATCTGGGTTTGGAGATCGTTTTCAAAAGTAAAAAAGTAAAAGCTAAATACAGATCAAGAATTTCCAATGAAACGCAGCATTGGGATCGGGCATCCAGGCCAGATTCCAGCAGCTTACTACAAAAGGAAAGAAACATAAAATTTCTCATTAATAATTCCCTATTAGCTCCATTTGTCATTAATTCCACTAATATTTTTATACTCATAGCCAGATAAGTTGGATTAAATAAAACATATCAGAAATAATTTCACAGGTACATTTAAAGTTTTTATCTGGCTACTAAAAATTATAAAAAATTACATCCGTACCTCACCTGATATTTGTATGAGACAGATCTGCTCTAGACCCAACGTCCACTTTACAAGCAACAGGCAAGTTAATTAAATAATTAAGGGCGCCTGGGGGGCTCAGTCGGTGGAGCGACCGACTTGGGCTCAGGTCACGATCTCACGGTTCGAGGGTTCGAGCCCGCGTTGGGCTGTTTGCTGACAGCTCAGAGCCTGGAGCCTGCTTCGGATTCTGTGTCCCTCTCTCTCTGACCCTCCCCCACTCATGCTCTGTTTCTGTGCCAATAATAATAAAAAATTTAAAAAATAATAATTAAATAAAATCATAAGAAAACAACATCGTATCTGAATGCCAACATTTTACGATATAACTCTCCTGGAACCTTCAAGAACCAATATTAATTTTAGTTTTAAATGCAGGCAACTGTTTTAGGTAACAGAGACCAGAGATTTAAAGCAAAACGCAAGGTGCAACTCTTGTTCGGGTCCTAGCTCCAAAAAAATCCCGACAACTGTAATAGATACTTTCGGGAAACTGGAGAAAGCTTACTTTCTTGGACGGGCAGTGGAGTTTTGATGTTAGGAGATTGCCCTGATTCTTCGAGGATGCATATGCTTCGATTAAAAGTGGAAGCGAGTGTCTGCAACTTACCATTAAATGGCTTATCATAAGAATACACAGGACTAGAGACAAAATCTTAGCAATTAGTGAACGTGGGTGAAGGTTCCACGGACGTTCGTTTTATTGGCGCTACGGACTTTAAGGAAGAATTTCTAAGCGGACACCCGAAAGAAAAACCCGCCGGTCAAAACTTCACCTTACCTAGGGTGAATTCGATTCCAGCTAACGGCAACCGGCCCGCCGCGTGTTTGCTCTCAGACTCCCACAGTCGAGGCTTCGGCCATCTGCAAGGCTCTGCCGCGCTGAGTTTTCTAACTTACGCGAATTCACTCGCTCAGCCATTTAACGTCGATAACCGTCACGGCCAAGAGCACCGCGTGCCCGCGGGGATGGGACACAATCGCCACGCTGGAGGGGGCGGGGACGCTGGGGCCGGAGTCGCCGCGACAAGGAAAGGCCTGGCCTCCACGCCTCCCCGGGACTGCCGTCCCCGCCTCCGGGGCCCAGCCGGCCGACGATCTCCGAGGATCGGGACTTTAACTCAGCGCCTCCCCCTTGGGCTCCTCCCTTCCCCGCGTCCCCACTCGGAGCCCGGGCGGCGACAAGCGAGGGCACTGCCTCAGATGCGGGAGTGGCGCGCGGCCAAGATGGCCGCCGCCCTGCGCACGCGCTTTTCCGGTCTCCGCAAACCGCGCGAGGGGCGGGGCCTCGGAAGCTGGGCGGGTCTCTCGGACGCCTCTTCTTGCGCCCGCTAGCGGAGAGAGGCCGTTTTCCGCCTGCCGCGACGCGTAGAGCCGCTGGGAAGGAGCTGGACCAGCGCGGTGGTTTAGGTTCCTCCCCAACCCGGTGCTCTTACACGTCTTAACTGGATAACAGTTGCTTTCCAATTTTGGTGCGTACGTGAACGCATACGTGAATCATCCTCTTCATTGCACAATTGTGCCTGCACGTTCCCCGCGTAGATAATGAATACAATCGCTACATAGCTGCACTTGACCTTTTCCTATGCCAACATAAATTCACTACTTGTGATTTTCTTTCATTGTAGTTCAGCCTCCTGTCTGTGAAGGGAGCAGCAAACTGCACTTGAGGCAAGAGGGAGAAAACGTTACAGCATCTCAGTCTGGAGTCTCTGCCACTACACTGGAAGTGAAGAGGTGACCCAAGTTTAAATGAGATGGCTTGTCTAGATGTGCGGCTGAGGCTACTGTCTTCTTTACTGGGTTAGGAGAGCAACTGTTAGGTCTAATAAGCCTCTGATTTCCATTTTGATTTTGAGTTAAAAAGTTTTAAGAGCTTGGTCATCCCTTTCAGGTACCAAGAAAAAAAGGAAACATCTTATTATCATTTGGGAGACCCAGAGTTGGAGAGTTCTCCATATTAGCCTTGAGTTGGCATAAGGCTAACTCTACGGTGACCTCCCATGGCAGAGCTTCCGGGGTATCATTAGTCATGTCATAGAAGGAAGCAGGTAAGTCATTACGTTGGCAGTGAACAGTTTACAATAAGTCTTAGGAATCCCCTACATTGTCTTTTGGTGAAAGGGGAGGGAATTTTGATTGGCTGTAATTTTTCTTGGTTTGAGGGATTTGCTTCCCAGGGATGTGTCATGGACTAGGTAATGAACCTGCTGGTCTGACAGAATTGTAATTTATTCTCAGGAACTTTGTCTTGTGGGAAAAGAAACCTTACTAAAATGCAGTCAGGAGGGCAGAGAGGGAACTCTCACAGGGTACCACTCCTTAATTACAGCAAGAATAATCAATTATAGACACCCCCCCCACAGAAGAATCTGCAACAGGAAATTACAGCCCCCAACAGAAGAGGTATATATTACATCTCCTACAAGAAATAGACTACCCCAGCAATTTAGCCAATGAGAAACCATCATCAACCTGAACTCTTCCTTTTCTTCAATGGATTCCTTAAAAAAACAAAACAAAACAAAAAACCTCCCAACTTTCTCCTCCATAAAATAATGTTCCTCTTCTTTGTTGGACTAGCCTATGGTTTTTGCTGTAGGTTGCTTGTCCCAAATTACAACTCTCTGCTATTCCCAAATAAATCTTTGTACACTTTCCCCAGCTCCTTCCTTTGCTTCTACTTGGGAGATCAGAAGCAGTGTGTGTAGTTGACACACTGGTCAGAGAAAAATGCACACAATGAGGTAAGCCAGTGAAGGACAACAAATGTTTTTAAAAACTGCAGTAAAATATACGTAAAACTAACCACTTTAGCCATCTTTAAGTGTGCAATTCAGTGGTATTCAGTACATTTAGAAAGTTGTCCAACAATCCCCACCGTCTGTCTCCAAAAATTTTTCACCATCCCAATCAGAAACTCTGTAGGGAAACAGATATTTTTATGAGATCTGGCCAATGTTTTGGTCTCCAGGATTTCTGGAAGCAGGAAAGTGTGAGTTTAATTGCAGTAAAATGAGAATCCTGAATTTGTAACGAACTTTAACAAGGTCTCAATTCATAAACTTTCTCTCCGTGCGCCAAGGTAACCTCTGAAATGAAGATATTTAGACACTTCAAAGAACCTCCAGGGAGAAGCAGCTCCCTTGATACTGAACTTGAATTAACAGAACAAAATTACCTTTCTGGACACTAATATGATTCCCTTTGGTCTCATGCTATTATTATTGGCCTATTTTGTACATTTCCCACAGACGATGACAATGTTCTAAACACTCTAGTGTGAGTGGTAATGAACAACTGTGTTACCGTGGACTTCCTGCTGGCCAGCTGAAGCAGGGTATGTTCTGCTGCCAACACCTCTTGCTTAGTGATTTAATTGGCTTTGGTCTACAAGGGGAGCCTGGCTGAAGTATATCCTCCCTGTACCCCTTGTTACCCTACTGGGAGACATGGTCCTGGTCAGTCTTGTCTGAAGTTCCCTAAAAGAACAGAATCAATTTGGTATAAGTCCTGATGGCTACAATTAATTACATTGTCTGGGTTAGTCTTCTTTTGCTGCTGTAACAAGTTACCAGAAACATAGTAGCTTAAAACAAAACAAATTTATTGTCTCATAGTTGTGAAGGTCAGGCATCTGAAATGGGTCTCATTGGGCTACATTCAGGGTATCCACAGGGCTGTGTTTTTCTGGAGGCTGTAGGGGAGAATTCATTTCATTGCCTTTCCAGTTTCCAGAGGCTGTCTCCATTTGCTGGCTTGTGGCCATAAATCACTCCCATCACGGTTTCCATTATCACATCTCTTCCTCTGACTCTGACCCTAGTGCCTCCCTCTTTTGCTTAGAAAGATCCCTGTGATTAGACTGGGTCCACTTTAATAATCTGGGAGTACTCCCCCCACAACACATCTCAAGAACCTTAATTTAGCCACTCCTGCATCATCCCCTTTGGCATACAGAGTAATATATTCACAGATACTGGGGATTAGGGCATGGACGTCCTTGGCAGGGGCATTATTCTGCCTACTGCACAAAGCATCTAAAAAGAATTCTTAGCTAGATACATGAAAAATCAGGGGCCAGAGCTGTAGAGAAATTGCTCTGCAACAGTGCCCTTGAGACTCTGTATCTATCCACATAGGCCATGCAGGCAAAGGGCCTGACTGTGGCAAATGTGAGTGTTGGCAGAATGCCCTGTGATCCTCCCCGAACATGAGGGAAGGGAGGCCCGGAAGTAAGGAGCTGCTAGGAGTCCATCTCCCATTCACCTCCCCTGGGAAACTGTCAGAGGACAGTTTCTCATTGCCTCTTAGGTTCTGATGAGGTAAGGGACTTTTTTGCCCTGCCCCATTCAGAACAGACGCGCAGAATATAAAACTGCTAGGTCGCAGTCTACAATGGGCTCTTCAGCAATGAGGAAGCGGCACAAAGAGTACAGGTTAGAGTTGATGGTCTTTGGGGCTGGGAGTAGAGGTATCTCCCCAACCTGCCCGCAGGGGGTGGGGGGGGACAGTAATCACCAAAATGGTGTTATCTATGTGGTCGGAAGGCATTAGTTCTACTTCCTGGGTACTTGCCTTTCTCTCCTGTGAAACTTTTACAGAACAGAACATATTAGCCAAATTTATAACTTCAAATGCCATCCATCTAGGCGGTGATATCTGGGAGGGGTGCTCTAACGAAGGGAATAATCTGGTTTAACTACAGTCTACCGTCAGCCTCACTGATGCTTGGTGGCTTTAAGCACAGGCCGCACCAGGGAATTAAAAGGTGAAATGGCAGGAATCTGTACCTCTTCAGTGCCTTTCCTTGGCCGATAATTCCTGTGGCATATTGACCACCTCCACTGGTTAGGGAAAGTTAATTGGTTCTTAACAGCTGGTGACAATGAACAGCAAAAACTTAGGTTCGTTTCATGAGGTTGGCTCAGCAGGTCCCATTCCAACCATGGGAAGAGGGATTATCTGGGAGAAACACCCAGGACAGAATCATCTTTTAGCAAAGTGCGCTGATTTTAATAGTTAAGCTGGTACTTGCCCCTTTTGTTAATCCTCCTCCCAAGACATTCATTTCCTGGGGTTGGGGAGAGGGTTAGGCCCTTAAGGAGAGAGACAATGTGTATTTCTTCCTCCAAGAGAGAGTCAACCCTTCTTTTTTTTTTGCCTTCCCCTTTTGCCTTTTGGCCTTTTACTACTTTTTGAATGGTCACTGGCAAAGTGGAGGATAAAACGTCCTCGTTCTTACAGTGGTGACACTGTATTTCTTTTCTAGCAGAGAATGTAGGTCTTTTTTTTTTTTTCCAGGATCCTGCACAATGTCCTGTCTCATCTCCCCTAGGAGCTTGGGCTCTTTCCTCCTCTGGGTGGTATGAAGCTGTGGTAAGCAGGACCCAACACCCATCTCATGGTTCAGAACATTCTTTCAGTAAAACAGCCACCTTCTTTGAGCTCCTGGGGGAGCAGGGCAAGGATATAAACTTCTTTGACTTTAGTTACTTTAAGTAATATTTTGGCTGGCTGGGCCCAAGAGTTGGGGGTCTTGATGTCCCTCTGGGGAGGGGCTGGAATGCCATCCTAGACAGTAGGTCTGAGTGGGACTACAGCAAAGCCTGCTGGCTTTGGACAAAGGGACCTCCCCCAACTGTGCTTAGGAGACCTGCTATCTCTGCCTTATGGGCTAATTAACCTGTTGTAGCAATCCCTAGGGTCTTGTCTAGTCTCAGAGTACCCCAAAACATCAGCTGGCCATGGGGACCTCCTCTTGCTATGTGGTAGGTACCCCTCCCTAAGGAGAGAGAAAAAGAGGAGAGAAGACTTCGAGGTCACCAGGATGTGTGCCCAGGTGCCTACAGCTCCCATGAACTGTAAACTGAGACAACTCAATTAGACTGCATGTTTATGTGTGTTACCATATATGGGAGACAAAGAAATAGAAAATGTATAAAAAAAAAACTATGCCATGTGATGTGGGCCACTCAGTTCTTTGGGTACGAACCCAACTGAGGGGTGCCAGCGCAAGTAAAAGTTGCTTCCTGGAAAGAAAAGCCTCAGTGTCATGACTCTCTGTGTGAGAATCCTGCAACAGCTACAGCCCATGATGGGGTCAGGGGCAGCCTACCCTTGGTCCAGACTTGGACACTCCTCCCCTTTTTCTGCTTGGGCCCATAAGTCTTGCAAAGTCCAGGGGCTGCTTAGTCGGGGACCAGGCAGTCAGGCTTACCTCTTTCCCCAGGCAGCTGCACCTCTGACCCCAAAAGTCAGTTCCAATGATGTTAACTCAAATACCTATGAGGTAGGGAAGCTGAAGGGACTCCATTTTATTGATTCATTTATTTTTATAATTTCTTTAATGTTTTTATTTATTTTTGAGAGAGGGAGAGAGACAGAGTATGAGTGGGGGAAGGGCAGAGAGAGAGAGGGAGACACAGAATCCAAAGCAGTCTCCAGGCACCAAGGTGTCAGCACAGAGCCTGACACAGGGCTCGAACTCATGAATCATGAGATAATGACCAGAGCTGAAGTTGGACACTTAACTGACTGAGCCACCCAGGAGCCCCGGGACTCCATTTTAGAATGGCCTCATCTCTGCTGTTTTTCTGTTAGGCCCCGTTTACTCATGTTCAATATTTTGCCTCTGAATAAGCCAAAAGAGCTATGTTCCCATTCAAGGGGAAAGCACGAGAGTTAATCATTCTTTGAGTTTCATCCTAGGCCCCAAACACCTGATAACCTAAGAAGAGCCAGATCCCTAACATGTTCCAGGACAGTAGCTTTGAACAAGCTTTGGCTGATATATTGGCATCAATACCCTACCTTTAGTAATTTATGGAATGACGTCTATTGCTCCCATGACACTTGACTTTGATTGGACTCTACCCTGGATTCCTGAAGAAAAACATACACTAGGCCCTTTTCCAATATAACCCCCTAACCTCAATTCTCTTTTCCTTTCCTAGTCTTCCAGACACTCCATCTGCTATTCCCTGTGTCACTCATGCTATTCAATAAACTCTGTTTTTACTTTCTGTGGTTTGCATTTAATTTCAATCCTGTGAGAAGCCAAGGGTCTTCACTGGTACTGTGGGACCCTCCTCTGGGTCCTTGGACCCAATCTGCCTGCATCAGCTACACTACCACTTGTCGAGGCTAATGAGACATAGTGGGAGATCACAAAAAATATAGAGCAAGTGGCACCTGGGTGGCTTAGTCAGTTAAGCAACCGGCTTTTGGTTTTGGCTTAGGTCATAATCTCACAGTTGAAGTGTTCGAGCCCTGCATCGGGCTCCATGCTGTCTACTTGGAACCTGCGTAGGATTCTCTCTTCCTAGCTCTCTGCCACTCGGCTGCTCACTCTCTCCCAAAATAAATAAATAACCTTTAAAAAATAACAACAACAACAACAACAAAAACACACAGAGCAAAACAGCACAGAGCAACACCATGTCAAACTGACACAAAGGTGTTTTAGAGTCTCAACCACCCAAAACTGTCCAGTATAGTTCTGTCAAACAATTGTCCTGTTGACCGGGTGGTCCCTATTATCTATTTCCTGATTACCTCAGTCACGTGCTGATCACCTGTAGGGAATTTGAGAGCTTTGAGGACTGAGCTAGGGAGAAGATAGGACCACAAGAGGTGGTAACATCCAATGAACTTTACTGGGTTGACAAAGATTTACCATCCACTGACCTCCACTGTGCCTCTTGCCTATAAATTCTCATTTACCCATAAAATATTTGGATTTGAACCTGCTTTTATACTGAGGTCTCTTTTCCCCTGTTGTGATAGTGCTGAATAAAATCTGTTTTACCACTTTGACTCCACCACTGTTTTTCCTTCGACAGGGTGGCTCTTGGACAGGGGTGCATGATAGGGGAAGTCCCCACATGAGACCATCCAAAGGCTTAGGGCACAGAAGCCACCCAGCAGGGGAGGAGGGCAAGGGAACCCCTGGGGACAAGATGCATCTGGGAGAGGTCTTGCTGTATAGGTGACTTTGCTCACCACGATGGAGGGGTAAGAGAGCTCTGAAAGGACACAGAAGCTTGGTGTCTTACGAGGCTCTATGTCTTATCAATGTTCGGTAGATGCTGGGTGACGTTTTCAGAGTATGCAAAGCAGGGAGGCTCTGAAGGGCTAAAAATGTGCTTGGTTGTTGGGGCTATTTTAAAAATTGGATATGCAAAAGTTTGAGTTTGGCCCCAGAGAGCTTTTGAGTTAATGGGTGTTAGCCTCTAGTGAAGAAATAAACAACCCAAGGGTCAATACACAGAGTGGCTTATTAGCATTACCTCACACTACATACCAAAATACATTCCTTGAGGAGTGAACATTGAGAAGTTTAAAAAAAATAAAATATGGAAGAAAATTAGGAAAATGGTTTTATACTCTAGAGTTTAGGAAATTTAAAAGCAAGCTAGGAGGGGCACTTGGGTGGCTCAGTTGGTTAAGCATCTGACTCTTGATCTAACCTCAGGTCTTGATCTCAGGCTTTTGATTTCGGGGTTGTGAGTCCAAGCCCCACCTACTTAAAAAAAAAAAAAACTTATCTAGGAAACCCAGAAAACATTCTTTAAAAAGTACAGGCTCGCATGCCTGAGTGGCTCAGTAGGCTAAGGGTCTGATTCCTGATTTCAGCTCAGGTCATGATCTCACAGTTGGTGAGTTTGAGCCCTACATCGGGCTCTGCGCTGATAGTGTGGAGTCTGCATGGGATTCTTGCTCTTTCTCTGTCTGCCCCTCTCCTGCTTGATGGAAGTGTTTTTGGGATGATAGTGGGGTTCATAGAGTCCGGGGCTGATGACCAAGAAAGAATTCTTGAAGACGTCCTTGGTGCAAAAAGGTGATTTTATTGAAGCAAGGGGACAGGACACGTGGGCAGGAAGAGCTGCCCAGGGACCATGAAGCGAGACTGGTTATTTACTATGGGGTTGGAGGAGGTAAAGTCCAGGGGAAGTTTTCAGTGAGATTTTCAAATGCTAAAGAAGACTCACAGGATACTGGAGGCCTAGATATTGTCAAGCTAGGGCTGTTTTTCCCTGTAGCAAAGCATTAACATTAAGACAGTAAAGAGTTTGTAGAAACAGCTTACTCTGCCACCAGCCTCAATTATTTGTCAATGGGCTGCAGGTTATAAGGAAATTTATTTCTATCTACCATTTCCTTCTGCCTTTGTTTCCCACCACACTATGGAGAAGTGATGGAGATTTAGGTCCTGCAGGACTATGATCTCTATCAGTTAACCATTTGTTTCCCCCCTTTCCTTTGTTCTTGGGCAACCAGGAGTGCAGGAGGAATGTCACACATATCCCACCTGGGGGGTGGGAAGTTGCAGCCTGTCAGCTTGCCTTATGCTCCCTCATTACTGCTCGCGCTCTCTCTCTCTCAAATAAATAAACATTAAAAATAAATAAAAAGTATAGACTCGGGGCGCCTGGGTGGCTCAGTCAGTTAAGCGACCTCCTTTGGCTCAGATCTCGATCTTATGGTTCGTGAGTTCAAGTCCCATGTTGGACTCTGTGCTGACAGCTCAGAGCTCGGAGCCTGCTTCAGATTCTGTGTCTCCCTCTCTCTGCCCCTACCCCACTTGCACTCTGTCTCTCTCTCTCTCTCTCAAAAATAAATGAACATTAAAAAAAGTACAGACTAAAAAAAAAGTATAGACTCGGATTATGTAAAATTACATATTTTATATAAATATGACATAAAGTTAAAGGAGCAAAGTTATCAGTTCAATAGATGCATGAACATTTGATTACACTGATCAAAAACTGGTAAAACATCTTCATAAACCAGATTTTAAAAGGTACTTCATTAACTTGATAAAGAACACAATCTACAAATAGCTTACCTAGCATTCTTGATAATCATTACTGACCAAGACAACAATGCTTGATTTCTTTATGATTTTATAACAGTTTGAGAGTCCCTGCACAGAGAAAAAGAAACGAGGTAGTATTAGAATAAGAAAAAAATTGGGACAGAAACTTTTGTTTATACGGAAAATCAAATAACATAAGGACAACTATTAGAAGAGAGCCAAGTTTCCAGGTAAATGGACTTGCATAAACAATTATCAATAGCCTTTCTCTAAAAGAGCAGTAATCAAAAAAACAATGAAAGGGAAAATTAAAGACCTAATGAAAGGACTGAATGAATGGAAGGGAGATCTTAGAAAGTGGTATAGGCTTAAAGTTAGAAGTATCGTGTCCGGTGCATACCAACGTGGAGAAGGGTATAAATTGAAAAAAACGCAATTGAGCATCTAGTTCTCTGGCTTCGGGGCCTGGATGGGAGCCCCTAACCCTAACCCCGCAGACTCGCCCCTAGACCTCAGCTCAAGAATTGTCAACCAAGTGTCGCCCCTCCACCTGGTCCCACCTTAAATCCCGCCCTTCGTAATAGTCAACTAAGCCACGCCCCTAGGCGTTGTCTCGCTCCAGCTCCGCCCCAGAGTCCTAGTCAACCAACCCCCCCCCCCCTCACGGACCTGATGCTCCGTCAGTCCCGTCCAATCCCAAATCCTGCGCTGGTCCGCCCGCAGGGCCCAACCGCCTCTCTCCCCAGAAGAAAACCAGCATTTTTCTTCCACTCGCGGCTACAAACAACCGCCCCCGGCCCAACCGCCCCTCATAATCCTTCCGACTCAGCTCCTAAAGCTCCGCCCCTTACGCTGTGCGCGGCCCAGAAACCGGAAGCAGCGGTGGGCTCATGCGCCTGCGCGAGCTGGCGGCCATGTCTCTTCGGTCCCCCACTCGAGTCTGAGGTAGTCTTTTTTAATCTCCGTTGGTGTCCTTCCAGGTTCCGTCCGGCCAGCCCCAGGTCCGGCCTGCGGGAGGCGGAGAGGTTGGCATTTACAGGACGGCCGCTCGGGCCGTGCCCCTACTCCCGCTGGAGCCCAGCGCCGGGGCCTCCCCCGGCCGCTGCTCGTCCCGAACTCACTGAATCAGGAGCTCTGGGCTGCGTCCAGCAGCCAGGGTGAGTCGGCTGTAGGTTAGAGTTAGAGAACCACGGTCGTATTTAATCGGCCTTCCAAAGCATCTTTTGCTGTCTTTCAGAAAGTAAAAGCATCCCTGTCATTCGGGTCACGGGGAGGAGCGCCTCCACCTCGTCTGTACGTTGGTCTGGATTTCAGCGTGTTAGGTGAGCGCGGGGTGACGTTTGCTTCAACTGCGTTCCCATCGCTCCCCTCCTGGGGCAGGAGATATTTGATCGGTGACCTTTACCTTGCCTGTGGGCGTCAGTTTGATACATTATATCCCAAACGTGGACTGATTATTTAATATCCCTGTCACCCCTCCCGCGTGGAATGCAGCTATCCATTTTAATCATTTACCTGTAGATTATTTTGAATTCATACCGAGAGTGGAGTCGTGTGCTATTCTCAGCATATTCTCTTATTCTTGTACTTTGCATTCCTTTTTCTTTCTTTTTTCCCCCCTAATGTTTATTTGAGAGAAAGAGCACGAGCAGGGGAGGACCAGAGAGAGAGAGAGAGAGAGAGAATCCCAAGCAGGCTCTTTGCTGTCAGCGTAGGGGGCGGGGTTGGATTTCACCATCCGTGAGATCGTGACCTCAGCGGAAATCCAGAGCCAGTGGCCGAACCGACTGAGCCACCCAGGCGCCCCTTTTTATTTCTTTAGTGTATTTGCTGGGACCTCCACTCCGGTAGACAGACAGTCCTAGACTAGCGTCTAATCTGCATCCTTACCTTGTTCCTTATTACATTTCAGCAGTTAAATAGGATGTTTGCTGTAGATGTTTGTAGATAATGATTATTTTTTCCTGATTAAAGTTGTTCTCTAATTCTAGTGGGTTAAATTATCACCAATGGATATTGATAGAGATCAGTCCCTATTTTGTATCTAAGAGGAATAGTCAAACTGATGTTTTTCTATTAATGTGATGATTATATTAATTGAGGATTCAATTTTTAACCACCCTTCATTCTTAGGAGGAAATTAACTTGGTTTGTGATTATACATTCCTTGTTCATTTCTCAATTGTGCTAATATTTTTATATTACTTTGCATTCATATGTATGAATGAGATCTTGCCTATTTTATTTTGAATTGTACTTTTCTGGTCTTGGAAACATTCAGGAAAATAGTATTTTCCACCCCTACAATGGAATTATGAATCCTTTACTTCTTTGGTGAACTTGCCTGTGACACAATTTGTGATTTATATTTCCTTTGTGGGCATGTTTTAAACTACTGTTTTTTTTTAAGGGTTGGTTGTAAGCAAGATTTGTAATTATTTTAGAATGTTGCCAGAAAGTTATACTTCTTTTAGAAATTCATTCATACCTGTACATTTTCATATATGTTTCCTTAATTTTTTGGTTATATTTTCCCATTCTCCCTGCAACATCTGTTGTTGTGACTCATTCATAATTCTGTTGTTAAAATTGCTAAAGATGTGTTGATTACATTAGTTTTCAAAGGGCACATTATTAGTTTTTTTATGATTCTTTTTATTAATTAAAAACTTTTTTTAACATTCATTTTTGAGAGAGAGTATGAGTGGGGGAGGGGCAGAGAGAGAAGGAGACACCGAATCTGAAGCAGGCTCCAGGCCCTGAGCTGTCAGCACAGAGTCCGACACAGGGCTTGAACTCACGGACTCCGAGATCATGATCTGAGCTGAAGTAGGACACTTAACTGACTGAGCCACCCAGGTGCTCCTCTTTTTACTAATTTTAAAAAATATCATTAATTCTGTCTTATTTTCATTTTTCTGAACCTTTATGCTGTTCTTTTTCCAACCTTTAAGTTAATGGTTAGCCCACTGATACTGATTTTTCCCCCCTCTGGAGTTGATATTTATAAATATATAAATCACACCATATGTGGATTTCCAGTGTTATCTGAAACACTTTTTTAAAAATATTTATTTATTTATTTGGAGAAAGCGAGCATGAGTGAGGGAGGGGCAGAAAGGGAGAAAGAGAATCCCAAGCCTGCTCTACGCTTAGTGCTGAGCTCCATATGAGGCTTGATCTCACAACTGAGGCTCACGACCTGAGCCAAAATTAATAGTTGCAAGCTTAACTGACAGAGCCACCCAGGTGCACCTGAAACACTTTTTAATTTTCTACTTCTTCCCTCACTAAAGATAAATGTGTGTGTGCCTCTCTATCCGTATGTTGTGCTAGCTACATTATTATGTATCGTGTACCACTACCTGATAAATTTCTTTGTTTACTGCCCTCCCTCAAAAGATTACAACATCCCTGTGCTTCAGGATTTTTTCTCTTTTGTTTAGTGCTTTATCCCCTGTGACTGTATGTAGTGGGATCAGGGTAAATATTACCTAAGTAAATATGAAACAAAGGAGCAGGAGGTAAGGGCCTTAAGGGAAGTGTCCTCGCTCAAGACATGAGGCTTAGTCAAGAGGAGCTCACAAAGATGAAACTTTTCAGTAGAATACTTCATTTGTCTACTCTCCATAGTGCACAGCAGGGTTCCAGGCCAGACTCTGGTAATGTTAGTAATATCGACCTCATTAACAACTAAATTATAAGCTCTATGTTCAGAAATATACTCTTTGGGATTTTAGACTTTGAAGAAAAATAGGTCTGCATTCACACACCTGTGTATGTAGTACATACGCCCTTTCTGAGTAAGCTTGAGTGTGTGGTTAATCGATTCTAAGATTTCTCAGCTCTAACCTAGTTGTAATAATACCTGATTTGCAGAGCTTCTATGAGAGAAAGGCACTTGGCAAAGTCCCTCTCATTCTCACATCATGGTTGCTCAAATGGCACATTATTAATATGGGAAAGAATGTCCCAGTTTTATCAGCTTTAAAATCTACTGCTTGATGCACTGCATGGAAAAAACGGTTGCGTTTTCGTTATTTTAAATTTGCATAACAGCTGCAAGAGAACACCATTGGAG
>CM053574.1:6536836-6552425 GCA_028646485.1 Cryptoprocta ferox | reverse complement strand
ATAAATTTAACATTTTAGAAGAGTAGTTAGATCCATGAGACAGGATTGGATCTGTTAGGAAGAGAGTTATGGGGAGAAAGAAAGATCTGATGACTGCATTCTGGGGTAGATGTTGGGAGACCATAGTATCTTCAGAACTTCCTATGAATTGATTCTCAGTTCCCCAGTATTATCAACCACATTAGTCTTCCTGCATACATGGGGGGAGTTGGTACCTTTCTGAAGAGAATATATGTGGGATGTTTTAGGACTCAGTAGTCTTTGAGGACGTGGCTGTGGACTTTACGCAGGAGGAGTGGGCTTTGCTGGATCTTGCTCAGAGGAACCTCTACAGAGATGTGATGCTGGAAAACTTCCAGAACCTGGCCTCACTAGGTAAGAGTGGAACATTCCTTCATTTAGCTGTTTAGAAAACAATTTTACTAATTGACATTGTTCTAGGATTTGGGCTGAGGAATTAAAATATAGTGGTAAATAAGACAGACATGGTCACTGACCGCAAGGAACTTAGAGCCTAGTGATTTTTGCCATGAAAATAAACATCTGTGTAGTGAATTGCCTTTTTTTGTGTGTGATTAAAAGCGTTGATGCTTATTAAGTGTTGAAAGTGTGAGGATAGACTTCGGGCTTCGCTTTAGGTCTTAGGGAGGTTTGTGGTTTGGGTCCTTAGGAAAGTTTTATTGATATCAGGGCTCTTTACTCAGACCACCAGGAACATACCTGTAAACAAGTAGGGTTTATTACTCACTGACTTGGGGAGCTGTGGTATGTCTCAGAAAGAAGGTGTTAAAAAGTACATATTGTAGGGTTTGTGCTTTGGTTAAATGATTTGGGGATGGGCTTGTGGAAGCTGGCTGTATTAGTTTCCTAGGCCTTTCATAACAAAGTACCACAAACTGTGACTAAAAACAGCAGAAACTTATTCTTTCATATTTCTGGAGACTGGAAATACAAGATCAAGGTGTCAGGAGAGCCAGGCCCCTTTTGAGGGCTCTATGGGAAAATCTCTCCCTGTCTCTTCCCAGCTTCTAGTGGTTGCTAGCAATCGTGGGTGTTTCTTGGTTTGAGCGATATTGTTCTTTTTTTTTTTTTTTTTTTTTTTAAGTAATCTCTACACCCAGTGTGGGGCTCAGACCCACAATCCCAAGATCAAGAGTTGCACGCTCCACCAACTGAGCCAGCCATGTTCCCCAAACAGCTCTATCATTCTAATCTTTGCCTTAAAAAAAAAAAAATTATCAATTTTTGAGAGAGAGACAGAACAGGAGCAGGGGAAGTACAAAGAGAGAGGGACAGAGAATCCAAAGCAGACTTTGCACTGACAGCAGAGAGCCCAATGCAGGGCTCAGACTCATGAACTCCGAGATCATGACCTGAGCCAAAGTGGGACACGCAGTCATCTGAGCAACCCAGGTGCCTCTCTGATTTTTGCCTTTATCGTCACATGTCCTTTTTTCCTTTTTATGTTTGTCCTTAATAAGGACACTAGTCAGTGGATTTAAGACCAGTGGATTTAAGACCCACTCTAATCCAGTATAATGTCATCTTTACTTGATTATATCTACAAAGACCAAAGTATTTCCAAAGTAACATTCTGAGATTTCAAGTGAACATAACATTTTCTTTTTAATTTTAGAGAGAACGTGTGTGAGTAAGAGAGAGGGGCAGAAGGAGGGAGGGAAGAAGGAAGGGGGGAGAGAGAGAGAGAGAAAGAAAGAGAATGAATCTTAAGCAGGTTCCATGCTCAGCGAGGAGCCTGATGAGGGGCTTGATCCCACGACCCTGGGATCATGACCTGAGCTGAAATCAGGAGTTGGACCCTCCACTGACTGAGCCACCTAGGGGCCTTTTTAAAAAAATTATTATTGTTTATTTATTTATATTGAAACAGCATGAACGCCAAAGGGACTGAGAGAGGGGGAGAGAGAGAATCCCAAGCAGGCTCCGGCACTGTCAGTACAGAGCCCAACTGAAGGCTTGATGCCACAAACCATGAGATCATGACCTGAACTGAAATCAAGTGTCGGACACTTAACCGACTGAGCCACCCAGGGGTCCCCGACGTTTTATTTTAAGACATTTACTTTTTTTAGAGCAGTTGTAGATTCACAGCAGAATTGAGCAGCAGATACAGAGATATCTCATATATGCCCTGCCCTCTCACAGGTACAGTGTTATCAACATCTACCAGAGTGGTACATTTGTTACAGCTGATGAACCTGAACTGACACATCATCATCACCCTGAGTCCATAGTTTACACTCTTGGTGTTATACATTGTGTGGTTTGGACAAATAAGTAACAGTGTATATATCCATCATTATAGCATACAGAGTGGTTTAACTGCCTTAAAATTCCTCGTTGTTGCCACTTTCCGTGACGGCACACAGGAGAAGAATTAGGCACAAAGTCAGCTGTAAAAGAGAAAGGGAGCAGGGGACGACAGCTTATGACAACTGTCGCCCCGAACAATTCCGTAGTCCCATATTTATTGAGAATATGATAGTCAATCAATGCCAAGATTGTTGTTGGTGATCAGAGAGTGATCTCATGAGAAAAATAGAACTTGCTCAGGCAGGGGCGTTATGGTTGATTAGGCATAATCAATAAGTTTCATCTAAACAGGTGGTTTCTCCCATCCAAGTACTAACCAGGCCCGACCCTGCTTAGCTTCCAAGATCAGACGAGATCGGGCGCGTTCAGGGTGGTATGGCCGTAGACTAAACAGGTGGTTTCTGAGGAAACAGAGAAGTGGACACAAAAGGAACAGGTGGCGTTCCGCCCAGGGCGGGCCAGGCATTCCCGGCTGCCCGGCTCCCGTATCATAAATCAACCGCTTTCCCAAAGAGACATTACAATGAGTATTTTCTTAGAGCTATATGAATCATTTATTAATCATTGCATAGTTCTGTGTACTGTTTTTCTCCATAACTCCTTCTTTTGGGTCAAGTTGTTCTGAGGGGTAGCCACACTTTGTCAGTTCTTCTCTCCTTCCCCTCTAACCTGTGGCAACCACTGATCTTTTTACTGTCTTCATAGTTCTGACTTTTCCAGAATGTTATGTAG
The DNA here is from genome assembly GCA_028646485.1 of Cryptoprocta ferox. NCBI lineage: Eukaryota > Metazoa > Chordata > Mammalia > Carnivora > Eupleridae > Cryptoprocta > Cryptoprocta ferox. Next base: position 6,549,359 of record CM053574.1, on the reverse strand, counting down.
TTGGAATCATATGATACATAAATTTTTCAGTGTCTTCTTTCACTTATGCATTTATGGTTCTTCCATGTCTTTTTGTGGCTTGATAGTTCATTTCTTTTTGGTTCTGAATAATATTTCATTGTCTGGATGTACCATAGTTTAATTTATCCATTCACCACCCACTGAAAGACATCTTAATTGTTTTTAAATTTGGGCAGTTGATAAAGCTGCAGTAAACCTGTGTGTGCAGGTATTTGTGTGGACATGTTTTCATCTCCTTTGGGTAAATTCCAAGGAGTGTGATTGCCTGATCATACTGTCTCCAAAGTGAGTGTCCCTTTTTGCATTCCCACCAGTAATGAATGAGAGCTCCTTGCCAGCATTTGTTGGTGTCAGTGTATATGAGCTGTTCTCCTAAGTGTGTGGCAGTATCTCATTGTTTTAATTTGTGTTTTCCTGATGACATTTTGAACTGTCTTTTCATAGGTTTATTTGTCATCTGTATATGTTTGGTGAGGTGTCTGTTGAAGTCTTTGGCCCACTTTTTACTCAGGTGGTTTCTTATTGTTGAATTTTAAGAGTTCTTTGTTTATGGGGGTACCTGGCTGGCTTAGTCAGTAGAGCATGTGGCTCTTGATCTCAGGGTCATGAGTTTGAGCCCCACATTGGGTGTAGAGATTACTTAAATAAACTTTAAAAAACTTTTGTTTATTTGAATAACAATTTGCTTATTTTGAATAACAATCCTTTATCAGATGTGTCTTTTCTAGATGTTTTCTCCGAGTCTGTGGCTTGTCTTTTTATTCTCTTGCCAGTGTCTTTTGCAGAGCAATAATTTTTAATTTTAATGTAGTCCAGCTTATGACTTTTCTTTTATGGATCATGCCTTTGGTGTTGTATCTAAGAAGTCATCTGCAGACCCTAGGTCATCTAGATTTTCTCCTATGTTTTCTTCCAGGGATTTCGTAGTTTTGCATTTTACATTTTTAGGTCTTTGATCCATGTGATCCCTTTTTGAGTTGATTTTTGTGAAGAGTGTAAAAGTCTATGTCTAGGATAATTTTCTTGCATGTTGATGTCTAGTTGTTTCAGTCTTTGTTGAAAAGACAATCTTCTCTATGTATAACCTTATTACCTTTGCACCTTTGTCAAAGATCAGCTGACTGTATTTATGTAGGTCTGTTTCTGGGCTCTCTGTTTCACTGATCTGTTTGGACATAAATTTTCAAGGGACACTATTCAATCCACAGGTGGTCACTTTAGATTGGATGCTGACAAAAAGAGGTAGAAATTTTATTATTGAGTAGTGTGTGTGTGTGTGTGTGTGTTTGTGTGTGTGCGTGTGTGTTCGTGTGTGTGTTCGGGGTGGTCATCCTTAGATTAAATTACATAATGGCTTTGTTTTGTTTAATTTTATCATGGTCTCAGCATAACCTTAAGATTGGTATTCTGTGAGATTTTTATATTCAACAGGAGAACAAAGTGTCCTAACTGTATCAGACCAGCTTCTTCTAATACTGAAGTTTAGATATGAATGTCACATTGGTTCTAGAAATCAGAGGCTGTGTCATTGTCAGCCCCCCCACCCTGCCCCTACTTGAAAATTTTTTTTCAAATTTTGTTGAAATTAAATTTACCTTGCCCATAATTAGAGTATCAGAAGAGCAGAATTTTGACCCTGTGTCATGGAAATGTTTATGGTTCGTCATTGTTTTCCCTCATGATAAGCCTTTCTGCATTAACAGGGTATCTGCTACACACACCGTATCTGATCTCCCGGTGGAAACAAGAGGAGGACCTGGAGACAGTGGAAGGAGGACCTAGCCAGGGGGAACACCAGGAAGGCAAGAATCCTTGGGAGAAACTCTCCTGGTTGGGGAATATTATGTTTGGAAAAATCAAATAAAAGCAAAACAGAACTTTGTTTTGTTTGAGGGGTCTGGTCTTCCAAATACCTTAGATTACTATTTTGACCTTTATCAGTATTCTTACAGTATCCTTGTTCTTGGAAAGATCTTCTGTATTTCCTCTTGTAAGTTAGTATTTGGTCATGTGCACTTTATCCAGTTCCTTTTTTTGTTTTTTTCTCCTAATAATACTCTATTTGTGTTACTGTCAGTTCAGTCTTCATGGAATTATTTCTTAGTTGCTTACCATTTTGACCATTGTGCATATTACCAAAGTCCTGAAACAGCTACATTTCCAGAAGTCCTTTGCTTAGAGGTGCCTTTACTTTTTTGTTTCAGGTTTTGAGACTCAACGTAAAACCAGAGAATCAATTACTCCACAAGATATTTATGGACAAAAAATATCCAATGAACAGAAAATAGTAAGATTCAAAAGGAATGATTCTTGGTCATCCATTTCACACAAAAATGGGGAATACAATGGTATTTATTATCAGAACAAAAACCATGAGAGACATTTGAGGTAAGTAAGAAAAAGTAGTGCCTGAGGAAAGGATCTTAAAATGTCATAAAACTTAAAAAACATGTATATAGAACTTGGTCAAAAATTGTGAATTCATAAAGAATTTTTACAAGATTTTCCCCCAAAAAATGACATTCAGATCTTCAGTGTTTGACACATAGTTCAGTTGTAAGCAATTATCAGAAAAATTTTATAAGTCAAAACAACTCCGTGATAATAATTGGCTATGGTAGAGCCCTCTAGGAGAACTTTGAGCTTGTAACTTGACAGGACAGAAAGTGTACATAGTCCCTGAAAATGGTAAAAATTTATTTATCACTAATGATGTGCTTTTTATTTTTAAAAGAAATCCTGTGGTGGAGAACGTCAGTGAACATAGTGAAGAAAATCGGTGTGGACAAACCTTTGGCCAAATCTCACATCTTAATAAACCGAAGAGAACTGCAGAAGTAAAGTCCTATGAATGCCGTGAGTGTAAAACGGCCTTCACAGATCATTTATCCCTTAAGAATCACATCAGGTCTCATGCTGGAAGCAAACCCTATCAGTGTAAAGAATGTGGGAAAGCTTTTCATTTTCTTGCTTGTTTTAAGAAGCATGTGAAAACTCCCACTGAAGGGAAACCCTATGAATGTAAGGACTGTACGAAAGCCTTCGCTTGTTCTTCATTCTTTAGGGCACATATGAAGATTCACACTGGAAAGACAAACTATGAATGTAAAGAATGCGGAAAAACCTTTAGCTGTTCTTCATCCCTCACAGAACACAAAAGGATTCATAGTGGAGATAAGCCTTATGAATGTAGGGAATGTGGGAAGGCCTTTAGTTGTTCCTCCTCACTCTCCAAACACAAGAGGATTCATAGTGGAGATAAGCCATATGAATGTAAGGAATGTGGGAAGGCTTTTAGTTCTTCCTCCCATCTTATAATACATATAAGAATTCATACTGGAGAGAAGCCTTACGAATGTAAAGAGTGTGGGAAGGCCTTCAGTGAGTCCTCAAAACTCACTGTCCACGTCAGAACACACACAGGAGAGAAACCTTATAAATGTAAGGAATGTGGGAAAGCCTACAATTGTCCTTCCTCCTTAAGTATCCACATGAGAAAACACACTGGAGAGAAACCCTATGAATGTCTGGAATGTGGAAAAGCCTTCTATCTTCCCACTTCCCTGAATACGCATGTGAAAAATCAAAGTAGAGAGAAACCCTATGAATGTAAGGAATGTGGAAAAGCCTTTAGTTGTCCCTCATCCTTTAGAGCACACGTGAGAGCTCACACTGGGAAAATACAATATGAATGTAAGGAATGTGGGAAGGCCTTTAGCCGTTCTTCATCCCTCACGGAACACTTAAGAACTCACAGTGGAGAGAAGCCTTATGAATGTAAGGAATGTGGGAAAGCCTTTATCAGTTCCTCCCACCTTACAGTACATATAAGAACTCACACTGGAGAGAAACCTTATGAATGTAAGAAATGTGGAAAAGCCTTTATTTATCCCTCAGCCCTTAGGATCCACATGAGAACACACACTGGGGAGAAACCCTATGAATGTAAGGAATGTGGGAAAGCCTTCCGCCATTCTTCATATCTTACTGTCCATGCAAGAATGCACACCGGAGAGAAGCCCTTCGAATGTCTGGAATGTGGAAAAGCCTTTAGTTGTCCCTCATCCTTTCGAAGACATGTAAGAAGCCACACTGGAGAGAAACCCTATGAATGTAAGGAATGTGGGAAAGCCTTTGTGTGTCCTGCCTACTTTCGAAGACATGTGAAAACTCACACCAGAGAAAATATATAAATGTAAGAAATATGGGAATGTCTGCAAGGTGTTTTCAAGTCCTTGATCTAACATTGTGGAGATACCCTATGAATGTAAGAAAGCAGGAAGTTGTTGCTTATCTGTTTGAAGTCTTGGAAACTCACAGCTGAGAGAAACCTATGTATGTAAACCTCGTGGTAATGCCTTCAATGAACATCACTTTGTATAAGAAAACTTCTTCTAGAAGCACAGATCAGTGCCTCACCTTCAAAGTGGACTGCCAGCTCATTGATTTTCTTTTCTGTTTTCTGATGTGAATATTTTAGGTGATACATTTCCCTCTAATACTTTTTCAGCTCTAATCATGTTCAATTGTGAGGTACTTTTATTTTGGCTGAGATGTAAATGTTCTTCATGACAAAATCTTTTGGACCCATAAGGAGATCTGAGGTGTTTTTCATAGGCAGGAGTGGTCTTTTTTTTTTTTTTTTAAATAGTTTCTAATTAATGCTCATCGTTCTCCAAGTGTATGGTTATTATGACATCGACACTTTGGTATTTATAATTTCTTTTGTAACTTTTTTCTTGTAATTGGTAATTTCATTTTGATCCAGTATGGCAGATAACTGGAAATTGCCTACTCAATATTTTTTTCTTTTTAAAAAAATATTTATTTATTTTGGGGATAGCACAAGCGGGGGAGAGGCAGAGAGAGAGGGACCGAGGATCCGAAGTGGGCTTTGTGCCGATAGGCTGACAGCAGTGAGCCCGATGTGGGGCTTGAACCCACAACCCGTGAGATCATGACCTGAGCCAAAGTTGGATGTTTAACCTACTGAGCCATCCAGGCGCACCTCCTTTTTTTTTTTTTTAATAGAACTCTTTAAGGTTATCAGTTTTTACTGTTAAAACCTTTTCTTGTGTAATAAGTAATTTCAGCAGAAATTAATAAGTGCAAAGTTCTTGAAAGAAGAGTCGCCTCTGATACTTTTTTTTGTATCTTGTTCTTTGTCCTTGCTTAAGGCTGGGAGTTGGACCCAGTGTTTTGAGTTTAAAAAGAGACATTGAGAAAACAAAGCTAGAAGTAAAGTTGGTTGAGCTGGCTGTGTGTGTTAATTTGGACATGGTTGGGACTTCATTTCTCAAAATCATTTCCTTTAACCAATTCCAGGTTAAGAGTTGTTAAAAGCAGTTTGCATGAGAAAGGGAAGGCAGAGGGAAGAAGCCATTATTCTTTGTTTAGTGGGGCCATCCAATGAAGACAGTTGCATAGGGCCAGGTGGCCTTCAGTTTCCAGCTCATTTTCCTAATTACTGGACCCACCAATCAATACTAGCTTGAAACATTATATGCTTTCACTTCAGTAACCTCAGAGGCAGCAGCTCCATAGAGATCTCTATAAGTTCCTCCATCATGGTCATACATAGCTTCTTAGATTTTCTGGCAAGTTCCAGCATTGCCGTTTTGCTGATACTACAGTTCCTCTGGCACATCAACTGAATATATAGAGTTGGCTCCATTTTGGAGCTGGATTGTTATCTGTGTGGTTCAATCCATCATGTTACTTTGATCAAGGGGAAAGAGCTATGCAAATCCCCAGGGATCCGAAGCGAGAAGAGCTGTGGACAGCAGGGAAAATTAGATATAATTGTAAGCATCAGACATGATGTCCTCCTGTTTTACTGGAGGAAGATTTATATTTGACCTTTTCAAAGGGATTTTTCTGCTTTTTTATTTGGGAAAGGTGAGTTATTTATGCTTCTTCAGGTACATTTAGCTAACACTTTTCCATTATATTTCCCCTTTATTTCTGAAAGTATACCTGTGGCACTTTCCCTTTATCATTTTCTGCTGTTTTAGTAAAGCGTATGTATACCAGTATGCATGAAGTGTGCTACTCTTTAAGTGTATAGCTTGATGAAATTTTACTTATGTATACACCTTGATAACCAAAACATTTCCAGGGTTCCAGAAAGTTTATTTATCTTCCTTGTCAATAATTTCTTCCACAAAGGAAACCACAATTCTGACTTTCATTCAATTTATTAAGGTTTGCTTGTTCTTGATTTTCTTGATCTTTAAGTGCTTAAATACAATATGTACAATTATGTATTTGGCTTCTTTTCTCAGCATGGTGTCTGGTTCACCTTTTAATTGCTCCTTTCACAGACTTAACACATTTCTATTGGTATGTGTTTTGTATGTAGGAATGAGATCACTGAAACATAGGGTAGACTTTAGTTTTGATAGTTACTGGAGAAGATAGTTACAAAAAGGAAGATTCTACCTATTATCCTAAAAGCAACGTGTGAAAATTACGATTGTTCCATGTAGCTGGCCAGCACTTTCTAATTTAGCCATCCAGCAGAGGATATAGTAATCTCCTGCTTTGGTTTTAGTTTGCAGTTACCTGATATGTAAGGATGATAAGTAAGTTTTATGTGCTTGTTGGCTATTTGGATATCTTTTATGAGGGCATCCTGTTGAAGCATTTCACCCATTTTTGTTTCCTTTTTTATTTGAAGGGTTTCTTTCAAGTTATTTATCCTTTATTGTATGTATGTGTATCTCTATATCTAGTTACATACATATACATGTATAAAACTGTGATATATATATATATATATATATATATATGCTATGTATATTATATATACCTATGTTGCAAATAACTTTTCCCAGCTCTGGTTTGTCTTTTCACCCTTCTCATTTTTATAAGCTATAAAGGGAATTTATTATCTGGAAGAGTTCTGTCCATGTGTCTTGGCTGTGCATTCTTGCGTTAGCTATTTTTCCTGGCAGGCTAGTTCTCTCTGCTGTAGGTCTCAGAAGATCCAGGTTGCTTTCTTTCTAGGTTGAAGTCTCAGGGAGAAAAGGGCTGATGGTCTTTTTGAATAATTCCAATTTTGAATTATTATTGATTATAATAGAATCTGATTGGCTCACTTGCCGGTTGTTATCTGGTTACCGTGCAGTGCCCTGATTTGTTTAGGACAGGCTCCCGGGCTCATCCAGAAACAGAGTAGAGTCTGCGCTAACTGAATCAGAGTCCTGACAATTGTCATGTATATGGAGGAGGGGAAGAGACAGCAGTGGGCAAGTGTGGATATCGGAATAGAGGTAATCTTGTCTGCTAGCATGTTGTGCTTACTGTGGTCTTAGCAATGCAGGGAACTGAAGTCTGGTAACTCAACAAGGGCTAAGTAATTGTAGAAATCCTTTCATAAAGTTTAGATACCATCTGTTAACATCTCCTTAGATGACTTCTCAACCTCTATGCTGCTCTGTAGTATATTTGGAAATATGGTAGTGAGATACAACTTTTTTATTCTTTCCTCATTTGTTTCTATATTTTTAGAATTTCCTTATCAGTTATCACTAATGTGCTGACAGTATGCTTGGAATTGGCTTTGACTTGATGCAATAACCTGAATGAAAGTGACATGATACTGAGTCTTCCAATTGAACATAATATAATCATCCATTTACCTAGGTTGTATGTAATTTCTCTTAACATTTTGTAGTTTAATTGAAGAGGTCTTAAATATTTTTAATTTATTTCTAGGTATATGGTATGTTTTACTTTGTAAATATTTTTATTTATTTCCTTTTTGATTTTTCAGCTAGCATGAATTGCAATTTCTTTTTGTACATTGATCCAGTGACATTTATAAATTAAATTATTGCTTGAATTTTTATTCAAATAGTTTGTGGATTATTTTGAATTTTCTGTGTATACAATCGTGTCAGTTACAAAAGAAAGTCTTCTTGATTCTCCCCCTCCCCCCCTTCCTTTTTTTTTAAAGTAGGCTTCACGCCCAGCGTGGAGCCCAGTGCAGGGCTTCAACTCATGTCCTTGAGATCAAGGTTGAGATCTTGAGATCTTGAGTTCAAGAGTTGGATGCTTAACTGACTGAGTTCATCTGATGAATATGAACATCTTTGCCCTGTTCCTGGTCTTGGGGGGAAATGTGCCGCATTTCATAAGTATAATAATAACTATAAGTTTTTCACAGATTACTTTTAATAATGAGGGGACGTGGCTGGCTCAGAAAAGCATCTGATTTTTTAAAAATTAATTTTATTATTTTTTTTTCAAATTTACATTCTAGTTATCATATAGTGCAACAGTGATTTCAGGAGTAGATTCCTTGATGCCCCATACCCATTTAGCCCATCCCCCCTCCCACAACCCCTCCAGTAACCCTCTGTTCTCCATATTTAAAGGTCTCTATGTTTTGTCCCCCTCCCTGTTTTTTATTATTTTTTGCTTTCCTTCCCTTAATGTTCATCTGTTTTGTATCTTAAAGCCCTCCTATGAGTGAAGTCATATGATATTTGTCTTTCCCTAATTTTGCTTAGCATAATACCCTCTAGTTGCATCCATGTAGTTGGAAATGGCAAGATTTCATTCTTTTTGATTGCCAAGTAATACTCCCTTGTATGTGTGTATATGTGTATGTATGTGTATATATATCACATCTTCTTTATCCATTCATCCATCAGTGGACATCTGAGCTCTTTCCATACTTTGGCTGTTGTTGATAGTGCTGCTATTAACTTTGGGGTACATGTGTCCCTTCGAAATAGCACACTTGTATCCCTTGGATAAATGCCTAGTAGTGCATTTTCTGGGTCATAGGGTAGTTCTATATTTAATTTTTTGAGGAAACTCCATACTGTTTTCCAGAGTGGCTGCACCAGTTTGCATTCCCATCAGCAGTGCAAAAGAGATCCTCTTTCTCCACATCCTCGCCAGCATATGTTGTTGCCTGAGTTGTTAATGTTAGCCATTCTGACAGGTGAGAGGTGGTATCTCCTTGTGGTTTTGATTTGTATTTCCTGGATGATGAGTGACGTTGAACATTTTTTCATGTGTTGGTTGGCCATCTGGATGTCTTCTTTGGAGAAGTGTCTATTCATGTCTTTTGCCCATTTCTTCACAGGATTATTTGTTTTTAGATGTTGAGTTTGATAAGTTCCTTACAAATTTTAGATACTAACCCTTTATCTGAAATGTCATTTGCAAATATCTTCTCCCATTCTGTCAGTTGCCTTTTAGTTTTGCTGATTGATTCCTTTGCTGTGCAGAAGATTTTTATCTTGACGAGATCCCAATAGTTCATTTTTGCTTTTGTTTCCCTTGCCTCCAGAGACGTGTTGATTAAGAAGTTGCTGCAGCCAAGGTCAAAGAGGTTTCTGCCTGCTTTCTCCCCGAGTATTTTGATGGCTTCCTGTCTTACATTTAGGTCTTTCATCCATTTTGAGGTTATTTTTGTGTATGGTGTAAGAAAGTGGTCCAGGTTCATTTTTCTGCATGTTGCTGTCCAGTTTTCCCAGCACCACTTGTTAAGGAGATTTTCTGTATTCCACTGGATATTCTTTTCCTGGTTTGTCAAAGATTAGTTGGCCATACGTTTGTGGGCCCATTTCTTGGTTCTCTATTCTGTTCCATTGATCTGATTGTCTGTTTTTTCTGCCAGTACTATTCTGTCTTGATGATTACAGCTTTGTAGTACATCTTGAAGTCTAGAATTGTGATGCCTCCTGCTTTGGCTTTCTTTTTCAAGATTGCTTTGGCTATTAGGCGTCTTTTCTGGTTCCATACAAATTTTAGGATTGTTTGTTCTAGCTCTGAAGAATGCTGGTGTTATTTTGATAGGAACTGCTTTAAATATATAGATTGCTTTGGGTAGTATTGACATTTTAAGAATATTTGTTCTTCCTATCCATGAGCATGGAATATTTTTCCATTTTTTTGGTGAGGTCTTCAATTTATTTCATAAGCTTTCAATAGTTTCAGTGTATAGATTTTTTACTGCTTTGGTTAGATTTAGTCCTAGGAATTTTATTGTTTTTAATACAGTTGTAAATGGGATCGATTCCTTGATTTCTCTTTCTGTTGCTTCATTATTGGTGTATAGGAATGCAACTGATTTCTGTGCATTGGTTTTATATCCTGCCACTTTACTGAATTCATGGATCTGTTGTAGCAGTTTTTTGGTGGAATCTTTTGGGTTTCCCATAGAGAGTATCGTGTCATCTGCAAAAAGTGAAAGTTTGACCTCCTCCTGGCCAATTTGGATGCCTTTTATTTGTTTGTATTTTCTGATTGCTGAGTCTAAGACTTCCAATACTATGTTGAATAACAGTGGTGAGAGTGGCCATCCCTGTTGTTTTCCTGACCTTAGGGGGAAAGTTCTCAGTTTTTCCCCATTGAGGATGATATTAGTGTTGGGTCTTTCATATATGGCTTTTATGATCTTGAGGTATCCCTCAAGATCCCTACTTTCTTGGGTTTTTATCAAGAAAGGATGCTGTATTTGGTCAAATGCTTTCTCTGCATCTATTGAGAGGATCGTGTGGTTCTTGTGCTTTCTTTTATTGATGTGATGAATCACATTGATTGCTTTGCGAATATTGAACCAGCCCTGCATTCCAGGTATGAATCCCACTTGGTTATGGTGAATGATTTTCTTAATGTATTGTCGGATCCAGTTGGCTAATATCTTGTTGAGGATTTTTGCATCCATGTTCATCAGGGAAATTGGTCTATAGTTCTCCTTTTTAGTGGGGTCTTTGTCTGGTTTTGGAATCAAGATAATGCTGGCTTCATAGAAAGAGTTTGGAAGTTTTCCTCCCATTTTTATTTTTTTGGAACAGCTTCAAGAGAATAGGTGTTAACTCTTCCTTAAGTGTTTGGTAGAATTCCCCTGGGAAGCCACCTGGCCCTGGACTCTTGTTTTTTGGGAGATTTTTGATTACTAATTCAATTTCGTTATTGGTTATGGGTCTGTTCAAATTTCCTATTTCTTCCTGTTTCAGTTTTGGTCGTTTATATGTTTCTAGGAATTGTCCATTTCTTCCAGATTGCCCAATTTATTGGCATATAATTGCTCGTAATATTCTCTTATTATTTTTATTTCTGCTGTGTTGGTTGTGATTTCTCCTCTTTCATTTTTTATTTTATTTATTTGGGTCCTTTCTTTTTTTGATCAAACTGACTAGTGGTTTATCAATTTTGTTAATTCTTTCAAAGACCCAGCTTCTGGTTTCATTGATCTGTTCTGTGTTTTGTTTTGTTTTGTTTTTGGTTTCGATAGCATTGATTTCTGCTCTACTCTTTATTATTTCCTGTCTTCCGCTGATTTTAGGGTTTTATTTACTGTTCTTTTTGCAGCTTTTTAAGGTGTAAGGTTAGGTTGAGTATCTGAGACCTTTCTTCCTTCTTTAGGAAGGCCTGGATTGCTATATACTTCCCTCTTATGACTGCCTTTGTTGTGTCCCAGAGGTTTTGGGCTGTGGTATTATCATTTTCATTGGCTTCCATGCACTATTTAATTTCCTCTTTAACTTCTAGGTTAGCCTACTCATTTTTAGTAGGATGTTCTTTAGTCTCCAACTATTTGTCATCTTTCCAATTTTTTTCTTGTGGTTGATTTCAAGTTTCATCGTGTTGTGGTCTGAAAATATGCACAGTATGATCTCAATCTTTTTGTACTTGTTGAGGGATGATTTATGTACCAGTATGTGATCTATTCTGGAGAATGTTCCATGTTAACTGGAGAAGAATGTATATTCCACTGCTTTAGGATGAAATGTTCTGAATACATCTGTTATGTCCATCTGGTCCACAATACCATTCAAAGCCATTGTTTCCTTGTTGATTTTCTGAATAGATGATTTGTCCATTGCTGTAAGTGGGGGTGTTGAAGTCCCCTACTATTATGGTATTATTATCAATGAGTTTTTTATGTTTGTGATTAATTGATTTATCTATTTGGACACTCCATATTTGGAGCATAGATGTTTACAATTGTTAGGTCTTTTTGGTGGATAGACCCCTTAATTATGATATAATGCCTTTCTTCATCTCTTGTTACAGTCTTTTAAGTCTAGATTATCTGATATAAGTATGGCTACTCTGGCTTTCTTTTGGTGACCATTAGCATGATACATGGTTCTCCATCCCCTTATTTTCAATCTGAAGGTGTCTTTAGGTCTAAAATGGGTCTCTTGTAAACACGATATAGATGGATCTTGTTTTATTATCCATTGTTACCCTGTGTCTTTTGACTGGAGCATTTAGTCCATTGACAATTAGATTGCGTACTGAAAGGAGTGAATTTATTGCCATTATGTTTCTTGTAGAGTTGGAGTTTCTGGTGGTGTTCTCTGGTCTTTTCTAGTCTTTGTTGCTTTTGGTCTTTTTTTTTTTTTTCTCCATCTTTTCTCTCCTCAGAGAGTTCCCCTTAAAATTTCTTGCAGGGCTAGTTTAGTGGTCATGAACTCCTTTAGTTTTTGTTTGTCTAGGAACCTTTTAATCTCTCCTTCTATTTTGAATGACA
>CM053574.1:6477658-6536736 GCA_028646485.1 Cryptoprocta ferox | reverse complement strand
CTAGTTTAGTGGTCATGAACTCCTTTAGTTTTTGTTTGTCTAGGAACCTTTTAATCTCTCCTTCTATTTTGAATGACAGCCTTGTTGGATAAAGAATTCTTGGCTGCATATTTTTCCAATTCAGCACATTGAATATATCTTGCCACTCCTTTCTGTCCTGCCAAGTTTCTGTGGATAGGTCTGCTAGAAACCTGATCTGTCTTCCTTTGTAGGTTAAGTACTGTTTTTCCCTTGCTGCTTTCATGATTCTTTTTTTTGCCTGAGTATTTTGTGAATTTGATTATGATATGCCTTGTTGATGGTCTGTTTTTGTTAAATCTAATGGGAGTCCTCTGTGCTTCCTCGATTTTGATGTTTGTGTCTTTCCCCAGGTTAGGAAAGTTTTCCACTATGATTTGCTCACATAACCCTTCTATCCCTTTTTCTCTCTCTTCTCCTGGGAACCCTATAATTCTGATGTTGTTCCTTTTTAATGAGTCGCTGATTTCTCTAATTCTTAAATCGTGCTCTTTTGCCTTAGTCTCCCTCTTTTTTTCTGCTTCATTATTCTCCATAATTTTGTCCTCTATATCACTCATTCGCTGCTATGCTTCATCCAACCTTGCCACTATGGAATCCATTCAAGTTTGCAGCTAGTTATAGCAGTTTTTATTTCATCCTGACTAGCTTTTACTTCTTTTATCTCCATAGAGAGGGATTCTAAACTATTTTCGACCCCAGCTGGTATTCTTATTATTGTGATTCTAAACTTTGGTTCAACCATCTTGCTTGTATCTGTGTTGATTAAGTTCCTGGCTGTCGTTTCTTCTGGCTCTTTCTTTTGTGGTGAATTCCTTCGTTTTGTCGTTTTGAAGGGAGAAAAGGGATTAATAACATAAAAGTTAAAATTAAAAAATAAAAAAAAACAACACACACACAAATCTAATAAATGATTCTAGATCCTAGATGTGTTTTGGTCTGGTTGTTGAAAGGAGCTTGATAGATTAAAGGAAAGGGTGGGGGGAGAAGGGAAACGTTTGAAAATTTGGAAAAAAAATGAATACAATGAAATAGAATAAAATGAAATGATAAAAACAATAGAATTTGAAAAATTTAGAAAAGGTAAAAAATATAGTAGATAAAAATTTAAAAATTTAATAAAAACTGAAAATAAATTTTTTTCTCTCTCTGTATTCAAGAAAAAGAAAAAAAGAAATTTGAATAAAGGGACCTGCAAAGAGACCAAAATACAATTGAAATTACATCGTTTTCCTTTAAAAGTCAAACTATGAAGCAATTTCCTGAGAGCGAGGTTGGCCCAGGTGGGCGGGGCTTAGTGTAATGGTTCCATTCTCCACTAGATGGCGCTTAGCTTACTGGTGTAGATTGTTGTGGCAGGCATGGGCGTTTATGCGCATGCTCAGGAGGATAAAAATGGTGTCACCCAGCTAAGGAGGCTTCAGTATCAGAACTCTGTGCTCTCCCCTACCAGCAATCACGCACCTGTCCTTTGTCTCCGGCTTCCATCCACTCCCCGCTTTCACACTGCCCTGACCAAGACATCACATTGCCAGGAGGCACCTCCCTCCTGAGTTTTATCTCAGATGTGGCTGTGTTTCCCAACCTCTTACTTCTGAGGGACTGCGGCTTTCTTCCATTCTGACTCTCTGCAGGAGGGTCTCACCAAGCAATGTCTGGGTGCTGGACACACCCAGGAACCTTCCACGGACCGTGCTGCTGCTGATGCCTACAGACTGTGGCCAGGTGTCAACCTGCCCCAGAAAATGTTCAAACATTTCAGGGATTATGGAAAATCACAACACACATCAGGCACCAGGCTTCACCCTTAACAACCTTGTTCCAGCACCAGCGAATGTGCTTGTTCTCCAGGATCCGCCGGGATCTTTGCCTGTGGGGAGTCCTCCCAGCAGGGGAACCGCCTCTCCCCGTGTGGCCCGAGGACCCCCAGACTTCACTCTGCTCCGGGGATTCGCCCTTCCTGCCAGAGCACCACCAGGTAACAAAATACGGAGTTTCAGACTCTGTATTCCCCGTTTACAGAGTCTTAATGGCATTTAAACCCTCTCCTTCCTCCCTTTTTAGTTCAGTCCCTGCAGCTGTTTCCACTTTTCCACTTTCTCTCCAGCTGCTTTTGGTTGGTGCTTTTCCAGTACTCTCCCCCTGTCTCTGTCCTCTCTCCGCAAACAAAAGCAGCTCCCTGCCCTCCCCGGTTCTCTCTCCCCCAGCTCACCTCTCCGCGCGCCGCGTACCTGCTGAGTTCTTGGTTCAGGTTGTGCAGATTGTTGTGTGAATCCTCAAGTTTTTTTTTTTTTTCTAGGTGTGCAGGCTGGTTTAGTGTTGATCTGGTTGTATTTCATGGATGTGATAGGCAACAAAAGTTTCCATGCTCTTCTGTCGTCTTGGCTCCTCCCTCGACCAGAAAAGCTTGATCTCAGGGTCATGAGTTCTAGCCCCACACTGGGTGTAGAGATTACTTAAACAAATTAAAAACTTTAAGAAGATAATAGAGAATGGTTTTTTTTTTTAATAATAATGAAGGTGATTTCATTTTATCCACAATTTGTTGAGTATGTTTTATTGTCAGTGAATATTGAATTTTATCCAGTGCCTTTTCTGCATGTATCATGGTCTTTTAAATAAAATCTTTCGGTTTATTAATGTGATGAATTAACTACATTCCTTGATTTTCAGATGGTAAAACAACATGTGTTCCTGGAATAAACCACACGTGGACATTGTATATAATAGCTTATTAGCCTTTTCATTTTGCTATATTCAGTTATGTCTGTTAATTAGAGGTTTATCTTGTAATTTCTTTTAATATACTTGTTTGTGTTTTATGGCAGATTTATATTGCCTCATAAAAGGAGCTAGAAACTGTTCTGAAAGACTTTGTGTAAAATTTGGACTAGTTAGCCCTTTCATGTTTGGAATAATTCTCCAGTGAATCTTCTTTTGGGTTTTCTTCACAGAAAGCTTTTGTAAGATAGTTTCCCTGATGGATTACACCAAATTATTTATATATGGCAAAAGATTATTCAGGTTTTTTATTTGTGTTTGTGTTAGTTTTGCTAAATGATGTCTGTCCATTTCATAACTTTTCAAATATGTTGACATAAATTTGTTGATAATAGCCTATAATTCCTTTTTAATGTCTGAAAGCTGTAATTTTATCCCCTTTTCATTTCTGATGGTGGTAATATGTGGTTTCTTCCATTTTCTTCATCCTGTTAGGGATTTAGATATATTAATTTTTTTCAAAGAACCAACCTTTATTCTTTCTGATTCTTTAATTTCTGGGGTTTCCCCCTTCTATTATATTTGGGTTTAATTTAATTCTAACTCTTTGAGATAGATGTTTGTATCAGGGTCTGTCTTTTGCTATGCCCAGTCTGCTTATAAACCTATCCAATCAGAACTTTGTATCATTATCAGTAGCAATATGTTTGAGATATATGCAGAAAAATACTGTTTATGTGTCTGTTATCTTAAAGTCCTGGGGCTTCCTTGGTGGAATGGAAAGAAAACTGGACTGGGAATCCAGACACCTGATTCCTAGTATTCAATTTTTGACCCTCCCTCTATGACTTTTAAAAAGCCCCTTAAGTTTTCTGGTCCTGAGTTTGGGGGGGTGTGTGTGTAAATTCTTTTTTTACTGAAATAATTACAGAGTCAAAATAAGCTGTGAAAAAATATGTATGGAGAAATCCCATGTATCCATCATTCAGTTTTCCCCAGTAGAAATCCAAGAGCTTATACAGATTTCATCAATATGAATGGAATGCAGGTGTATGTGTGTGTTTGCAGTTTGAGCACTTGTGTAGATAAATGGACCTCTTACCACAATCAAGATACAGAACTGTTTCATCAGCACAAAAGGACGCCTTTAAACTTCTTTGTATTCAGACCCAAACCTCTCCATCACTAACCCCAACAAGTACAATATGTTCTCCATCTGTGTAATTTTGTTTTTTCAAGAATGTTATGTAAATGAAATCATACAGTAAGTAAGCTTTTGGAGATAGACTTTTTTTCACTCAGCATAATCCCCTTGAGATCCAACCACGTTGTGTGAAGCTGTGTCTTTTTTTATTTCTAACAATGTGTTTGCTTTTCACCTGGTTTGCAGAGTTTTGTTTTTTTTTTTAAATCATGAATATAGGTTTTGGATTTTGTCAGATGCCTTTTCTGCATCAATTGATATCCTACCTTGTTGATACGGTAGATCACAGTGATTTTCAAATAATGGACCATCCTTGCACATCTGGAATACATCTCCAGTCATGGTGATTGGTGGATTCTGTTTACTAATAGTTGCTTTTCTGTTACTTTTTCAATTATGAAGTATATTTTAAGGCTAATATATTAAATCTGTAAGATGTTAAAAATAGGCAAGGAACAAGAAACAAGTTTTTGTGTTTAGTCTAAGGTAGATATATTATCAACATTGGCCATAAATCAAAGCCATTCAGCAACATCAGAGATACATATAGAAAGTACTGGTGAAGTGGCTGGGTGGGGTGGGGACAGGGATCACCTCCTTCACTGCCCCCAAGTTTTTAGACGCTGGAAGAGTTTAAAGGACTAAGATTTGTTTCAGGGATGACTCGAAGAGAAGGGGCTGCCTCGGTTTTATGAAAAGAGAAGAGGTAAAAGGAAATATTTAACATTTAATGAGATCTTATTTTGTGTCATTAACTGTTTTAACTTCCATGTATTAACTTATTTGATCATCACAAAGATTTTATGAGTTGGATACTTATTATCAACATAACATACATGATGAAATAGAGTTACAAATGAGCTCATTAATTGCCTGGAATTACATGGTATGTGGTGGAACTATGTCTGAATCCAGAACCCATGATTTTTAATACTAAACTATAATGCCTCCAGAGACCAAGGAATTTTGAAGAGTCTAGACAGGTATGATTGGATGTGGTTGAATGGAGAACTATTAGGGGTAGATGGGGCTGAGAGCGACATTCTGGCATAACCCTCAGTTGACATCTTTTAGGCAAGCGCCAACTATCTTCTCAACCTTCCATATCACATGTTATGGAAGGAGTGTGGTTATAAGGGAAGGAGAGAATCCAGTCCATCAAATATGAAAGACCAACCTTGCTTTATCTTTGAAAACATATGGCACATTGTTAGCATTATATAAATATTGATAGCTTGATTTAACCAAAAGCTTTATTGAGTGATTGCATCAGATGCTGCTTGAAACGCCTTATAGGTGTAATGTGTTTACTCTTCACAGTGATGAGTAATTTCAGATAAAATAATTATACTCAAACAACTAGAAAAGCTCAGAATAAAGAAGAGTGCTAGGTAATGGAAATAAACAATTTAAATTAAAAACTATATTCAAATATGGAGATATTTTCAGGTTCTAGCCTGGGAAGTGTTAACACTAAGGATGCCAATATTCCTGGTATTTCATTATCAATGCTAGTTCAATAAATCAAAATTGTGGGGCGCCTGGGTGGTTCAGTCGGTTAAGCATCCGACTTCGGCTCAGGTCATGATCTCACAGTTCATGGGTTCAAGCCCCGCGTCGGGCTCTGTGCTGACAGCTCAGAGCCTTGAGCCTGCTTCAGATTCTGTGTCTCCCTTTCTCTCTCTGCCCCTCCCCTGATCACACTGTCTCTCTCTGTCTCTCAAAAATTAATAAAATGTTAAAAATTTAAAAAAGTCAAAATTGCAATAGAATTTTTAAGTGGGAATAGTCTTTACAGGAAGAGCCTTCCTTGTGGGTATGTGACTGGAGGAGGCCAGATTAACTTCCCTCTGGGAAGAGGTGTGATTCAAGTAATTGAGCTGGACCAAGGACACTTTTTCCTCCTTTGGTTTTCCAGGATTGTGAAGTCTACGGGGAATGGAGTTCATGAACCAGTTCAGCTAATTATGAGCTCTGCATCCAGCTCTCAAGGCCAAAATACCACAATCAACCTGTGTCTCCAGCCTTTCAGGTTGCTTGCTAGTCCCTGTCTAGTGGGCTTCATACCTGCATCTCCTTTTAGAGTAGTAATCTCCATCGGGAGGCCCGGCCTGAGTCTGTCTTTGCCAGTTCTGGGGACAGAGCCTCGGCCATTACCGCTCACGAGGCAGGATAGGGGCAGCACACTGTACCTCCTTGGTCATGCACCAGCAAAGTCACAGTGTAGCCAGTGAGAGCCATGGGAGATAATGGATGGGGGAGGCACTGGGAGAACACTGTTTCCTTATTGTCAGGACAAGCAGGACATTTGGGTTAGACAGATGGTAGGACACCAACATGCAAAGTTTCCGCTCCAAGCAATATGAAGTATATGTTCTTGGTTCTAGTGAGAGTCTAAGAACTCTATTTAGAGTTCTGCTTTCCTCCCACACTGGTTCTGGCTCCCATAGACATTACTCCCACAGTGGCACCATCAGGTCTTTCTTTCTTTCTTTAATGTTTATTTATTTTTGAGAGGAGCGGGGGAGGGACAGAGAGAGAGGGAGACACAGAATCCAAAGCAGGCTCCAGGCTCTGAGCTGTCAGCACAGAGCCCGATGCGGGGCTCGAACCCATGAGACATGAGATCATGACCTGAGCCGAAGTCGGACGCTCAACCGACTGAACCACCCAGGTACCCCATGATCAGGTCTTTCTAAACTGTTCCTTGAGTACTCCAAAATCACAATGTGATGACAATGATGAAGACAGTAAGCATGATATTAATTTTCATTGGCTTCCCAAGCGGCAGGCTCTGAGCTAAGCATTCTGTGTAGCTTGTTTCATTTTATCAGCATAATGACGCTGCAAGAAACAAGAATGCACATTATCATCATTTTACAGATGAATAGGAGGACACAGCATTTAAATATAACTTGTATTAAGTCATGAAATAAAATGGGTATGAATTCAGATTTGAATCCTCATGTCCAGACTCCAGGCACAGGACACTTAGCCATTATTCCCTCCTACCAACCCAGTCTGTCATTTTACTTGCCAGATCACTTCAGGCAGAGATCACCCCCCAACTCCCATTCACAGAGCTTTTCCCTTTGGAGGTTTCCAATAGACCTCAGGGGAGAGTAACAGGTACTCCTTGCTGCACCAGCTAGACTATAATAATAGGCTGTAGGGAGGATAGCTGAGATCAAGGTAGGGATCATAGAAGGGCCAGCCACTTATAATTCAGGGCAGATCTCTCTCTTGTCCTTTCTCCTAGATTTTCCTTAAACTGTCTTCCTCCTTTGTGCTAGTTGCAAGGATTAAATGGTATATGTGATGACTGTGCATAGAAAGGTCAAAGTAAATTTCAGATATTCTTATGATTAACAGGCTAGTTTCATACTATTTGATTAACATATTCTGTAATCTCAAGGTGTGGATTTCCTTGGATATCTGACAGGACATCTTATTTTGTCCTTATACAGGTAGATACTGAGTGAAAGGAAATGACTCGAGTCTCCTTCATTTCTGATTTTTGGTATTTGGCACAGAACTGGCAACAAAAATAAACAAAAGTCTCTGTTGAACATTAAATAGCCCCTTAGTTCACATGAACGCAGAGTAGGCAATATGGTTTAAACCCACTGGATGCTTTGATGCTTTTATCTCTCTCAGCAACATCCCACAGGACTCCTGACAAGATACAGTAGGCTTGTGTTTCCATGGCATAGACTTTCTATGAACCTCTTATTTTCTTTTTGTAATATATACACCGTTCAGTTATCAAAATTGTGGAGATTTTAAATAATGCAAGTTTTAAAAGTGGAAGAAAGAGAAAGAAGATACATTTTACTTTATGGATAGAGACACTTTAGGATTTCACATTTAGGATATGGAGTCCTACCATGCTCAGGTTCCCTTGGACAAGAAAGACTTTGATCTCTCTGCCATGTAATTAAATAAAAGTCATTAAATATTTCTCGAGATTAAATTTCATCAAACTAGCTACTGAAAAATCACTTATTGCTTAAAATACCATAACTGAATATTAAAAGCCAATCTTCTGGGGATATTATTCTCCCCATTTCTGGTAAAGGATGCTATTAGAAAGAGGTTGAGATATTTATACATACTCCAAATTTAGTGTGTGAAAGATGTGGGGCTCAGACTTTGGTCTCCTGACTCCTGTCCCAGAGTTATGTGTCTTACATTAAAGCTGAATAAATATATATTTTTTCAAGCTTCCTTTGTCCCAGAGGAACAAACAGAGACAGAATCACTGATTTCTCATCTTGGGACTCAGTGAGGTTATCTGTGAATTAGGAGAATGGGCCAAGTGGTTCATAGGGGTCTTTCTGGCATGAATATTGTAGTTCATAGTATTTTCTATGAATAGTGATATTTTTTCCATATCATTATGGAAATGTGAGATGTGCAAATATCATTTCCTCTACAAGTTGAGAATTTCATGTGAGCTATCATGGAATGAGATTACTAGACAGACTTTAGGGATATTCCTGATTCTATATCTCAGAAGTAAAAATGTAGGCAACTGATAGTAAAATTAAATGTGCACTGATTTGTACAATGCAAACAACTATCCTCTACACACACATACACACTAGATATTCTCAGTTGTGTGATATGGAGAATAAAGGAATGGATTTTTTTGGCATTATGAACACTTATAAAAATTATTTTAAGTTTATTTATTTATTTTGAGAGAGAGAGAGACAGACAGAAAGACAGACAGCTGGGGAGGAGCAGAGCGGGAGAGAGAGAGAGAGAATCTCAAGTAGGCTCCACACTGTCAGCATGGAGACACACGTGGGGCTCGAACTCACGAACTGCGAGATCATGACCCTAAATCAAGAGTCAGACTTAACCAACTAAACTACCCATGTACCCCTATGAACACTTTTTTAATGACAACAGATGATAAATTACAGGCTAGAGTATAATGGACATAAAATCCATCCAGGTAACAGAAAAGTATCGCTTACAAAAGTAAATCTGATTCAAGTGGCTAAAGAATTCAAGCCCCCCATTTTGATAATTACACAGAATTTTCATAGGAAGGAGTTGAAAAATAAAATGAAATCTCTTCCTTTGGCAGAACTATGCATCACTAAAGTGTTTGAACTAGATAGATCCCAGAAGTCTTTCACAGTTTAATGAGACATAACAAAGTTTAATGAGGACATTTCAAGGACATGTGTAGTATGATACTTTCCAGCTATGTTTTCAGGAAGACTGTTTATGGATATGAAATCAATCCTAACACCATGGAAACATTGGCAGGAAAAATATACCTGCCAAATTCATGACAGTGGTTGCTTTTGTGGGACAAGTAGGCCCAGGAACAAGATCATGAAGGGGGAGCAAGAAAACAAATTTTATTGGTAATATTTCAAACCTGTATAAAATTGTTCTTTTTTTTTTTAAGTTTATTTATTTAGAGAGAGTATAGTGGGGGAAAGGGCAGAGATTGAGGAGAGAGAGAAACCGAAGTGGGATCCACACTATTAGCATGGAGCCCGATGCGGAGCTCGATCCCACACACCATGAGATCATGACCTGAGCCCAAGTCAGGTGCTTAACGGACTGAGCCACCCAGGTGCCCCGAATGTTCACATTCTTTAAAGTTTTATTTAAGTAATCCTACATCCAATGTGGGGCTCGAACTCATAACCCAGAGATCAAGAGTCACATTCTTTTCCGACTGAGCCAGCCAGGTGCTCTTGAATGTTTACATTTTTAATATAGTGAGTGGGGATCAGTGATAGTAGATAAAAATTTTTTTTAATGTTTTTATTTATTTTTGAGAGAGAGAGAGAGACAGTGTGAGCAGGGGAGGGTCAGAGAGAGAGGGAGACACAGAATCTGAAGACAGTCTCCAGGCTCTGAGCTATCAGCACAGAGCCCGGCGCGGGGCTCGAACCCACTAACCGTGAGATCATGACCTGAGCCAAAGCCGGAGGCTTAACCGACTGAGGCCACCCAGGCGCCCCAGTAGATAAAATTAATGGAGCACTTACCAAATTGTAACGTACGGACACAGTTGAGAATCTTTGCCTTAGAATATTACCACAGGTGGTAATATTCTAAGGCAAAGATTCTCAACTGTGTCCGTACGTTACAATTATAGTAACAGTCTGTACAGTCACAACAGACTCACTCGTAGAGATTTTGATTTAACTGGTTCTAGGCTGTAGCCATGCTATCAGTGTATTTTAAAAGATCTACAGATAATTATAATGGTCTATGAGGAGTGAGACCCATTGGCCTAAGCACTTTATATTTATTATTTAATTTTTTTATTGAGTGGTTTCACTTTTTTTTATTAGAGTATAATTAACATGTAGTGTTATTAGTTTCAGGTGTTTAATATAATGGTTCAACATTCTATATATTTCTCCATGCTCATCAAGATAAGTGTACTCTTAATCCTCTTATTTATTCCCCCCTCTCCCACCCACCTTTTACGTTTAATTTTTACAACAACACTGTAAGGTATTTCCATTTTCTTTTTTAAATGTTTACTTATTTTTGAGAGAGAGCACAAGCGAGTGAGTGGGAGAGGCACAGAGAGGGAGACAGAGGATCCAAAGCAGGTTCTGCTCTGTCAGCGCAGAGGCTGATACAGGGTTCAAACCCATGAACTGTGAGATCATGACCTGAGCCAAAGTTGGACACTTAACCAACTGAGCCATCCAGGGGCCCACAGGTCCATTTTTTAAAATGTTTATTTATTTTTAAGAGAGAGAGTGAGTGAGCTGGGGAGGGGCAGAGAGAGAGGGGGACAAAGGATCTGAAACAGGCTCTGCACTGACAGCAATGAGCCCCATGTGGGGCTTGAACTGACGAACCCAGAGATCCTGACCTGAACGGAAGTCAGATGCTCAACCGACTAAGCCACCCAGGTGCCCCTAAGGTAGTTCCATTTTATCCCCATTTTATAGATGAAGAAATGATTCAGGCTTTTATAATATTATTCTCTGTACTTTGGTCTTTTGTTGCATTTTTCTGAAATTAAATCACATTGTTATCTGCCAGGAGGTCCAAGTTGCCTTCAGGGAGCTGATTTAAGGAGAAGTGTAAATTCTTAATTAGGCTTAAGACTGGGTTTTAGACATAGCTTTGGGATTTCCCCTGGTTGTGAAACCTCAACTGTAAATAAGAGGGTTGATTTGGTAAGGAAACAATGTTTTACAAATTTTAGAATTAGAAATTTAAACACTTTTACCAAGCCACTACTTGTCTGATGGAGACAAGAAATGCCAAGGGCAGTCTGGAAATGGTGTGAAGTTAATACAAATAACCCTGAATAAAAGGCCCAGGGTTAGGATTAATATCAAAAAGTCTTAAAATTTTTTTTTAATGTTTATTTATTTTTGAGAGAGACAGAGACAGAGCATGAGCAGGGGAGGGGCAGAGAGAGAGAGGGAGACACAGAATCTGAAACAGTCTCCAGGCTCTGATCTGTCAGCACAGAAACCAACATGGGGCTCAAACCCACAAGCTGTGAGATCATGACCTGAGCTGAAATCAGACACTTAATTGACTGAGCCATCCAGGTGCTCCATATCAAAAAGACTTTTAAAAGACAAGTCACACATTTAAGTGCGCTCTTTCTTTCTTTCTTTCTTTCTTTCTTTCTTTCTTTCTTTCTTTCTTTCTTTCTTTCTTCTTTCCTTCCTTTCTTCCTTCCTTCCTTCCTTCCTTCCTTCCTTCTCTTCCTTTCTCTCTCTCTCTTCTCTCTCTTCTCTCCCCTCTCTCTCCTCTCTCTCTTTCTTCCATGCCCAACATGGGGCTTGAACTCATAACATCAGGAAACAGCTGCATTCTCTACTGATTGAGCCAACCAGATGCCCCATGAGCACTCATTTCCATTGAGGATAGAAATCAGAAAGCCAAATAAGGATGAAAATCCATGAAAATAGCTATCATATCAAAATTGTAACTGATTGAATGTGTTTGACTATGATTTGGAATGCAGGTAACATTACAGAATATTTATAAATATTTCAAATTAAGAGAATTTCTTGCACTGCATATGGATGAATTATAATTGACTGCTTCCTAGTGTCTTTTCACTGGAGTGATTGGGTGGGGGGAGAAAGATATTTCTTCTTTCATATATTTCCTTCAGAGGGGACTGATATTTTACTGTGTTCACTGATTATTTACTCTAAGTTGCTTTGTTCCTCTATCACACTTTGGTTCAGTCTCTCTAAAGTGTGTTTAATTTTTTTAATGGTTATTTATTTTTGAGACAGAGAACAGGGGAAGGGTAGAGAGAGAGGGAGACACAGAATCTGAAGCAGGCTCCAGGCTCTGAGCTGCCAGCATAGAGTTCAATGTGGGGCTTGAACTCACGAGCTGAGAGATCATGACCTGAGCCACAGTTGGATCCTCAGCCGACTGAACCTCCCAGGTGCCCCTCTAAAGTGTGTGTATATAGAAACAGGTAAATATCCAAGAAATCAATGAGGAAAGAGTTCTAAGAGGAGATTAATTTGTCACCACTGAGAAATATAGCTGAAGGTACTGGAGTATACGGTCTTCAAGTGTGAATGCTTTATTTTGACTTGCTTGAATACAGAATACAGACACATTTGCTGCCTGTTTGCTTGTTCCATTTATTCGAAGATTCTTTTCCTTCCTGGGAGTGGTCTCAGCCACATGGGATTAAAGAGTCTAACACTTGTCTCAGAATTCTTCCTCCTGAGCCTCTTGGAGGATCCAGAACTGCAGCCCCTCCTCTTTGGGCTGTTCCCATCCATGTACCTGGTCAGCGTGCACGGGAATCTGCTCATCATCCTGGCTGTCAGCTCTGACCCCCACCTCCACACCCCCATGTACTTCTTCCTCTCCAACCTGTCCTTGGCTGACATTGGTTTCACCTCTACTACTGTCCCCAACATGATTGTGGACATCCAAACTCACAGAAGAATCATCTCCTATGTGGGCTCTGATGTCTATTTTTAGTCTTTTTGGATGTTTGCACAATCTACTGACTGCAATGGCCTATGATCGGTTTGTGGCCATCTGTCACCCCTTGCACTATCCAGTGATCATGAATCCCCACCTCTGTGTCCTGCTGGTTTTGGTCTCTGTTTTCAGCAGTTTTTTTTTTTTTTTTTTGACTCTTAGTTGCACAGTTTGATGGTGTCACAGCTTACCTTCTTCACAATATGGAAATACCTCATTTTTTTTTTCATGGCTCTTCTCAGCTATTCAACCTTGCCTCCTTGGAAATCCCCACCAATAACGTATTAATTTATTTTATTGGTGCCATTTTTGGTGATGTTCCACTCTCAGGAATCCTTTTATACTCAAATTGTTGCCACCATTCTAAGAGTTCTATCCACAGGTGGGAAGTAACAAAGCCTTTGCTACCTGTGGCTCTCACCTGTTAGTTGTTGGCTTATTTTATACAACAGGTCTTGGAGTGTACCTCAGTTTAGCTGTCTCACATTTTCCCAGGAAGGATGAGGTGGCCTTGGTGGTGTATACTGTGGTCACCCCCATGGCCAATCCCTTCATCTAGTCTGAGGTACAGGGCCATCAAAAGGGCCATGCAGAGGTACCTCAGAATAGCCTATTCTTAATACTTGTCTCCCCTTTTTTAGTGTGTGAGCTGGAAAAGTCAGTGAAATCAAACACTTGGAACTGGAAATTCTGTCCATTTGGTTCCATAATTTTGGTAATTTTGGTAATTTTGGTAGTTTTTGTGCTTTTCAATCTCTTCAATGCTTCATATCTGAATATTGCTTATTTTGATACATCTTAAATGGGATTGAGGGAGTTTTGTGGGATCCTACCTACATTACAGTCACTGCATGATTGAATCATATTATAGCTATAGAGCTTTCTTTATTTCTCACCTATGACCCAGGCATTCTGGAGAAATGCACACCTTTTTTTTTTTTTTTTTAAATTACAGTTGGGGCACCTGGGTGGCTCAGTCGGTCAAATATCCAACATCCAACTCTTGATTTCAGCTTAGGCCATGATTTCACAATTTGTGGGTTTGAACCCTGTATCAGGCTCTGTGCTGGCAGTGCACAGCAGTGCACTGCTGGCAGAGCCTGCTTGAGACTCTCTCTGCCCCTCCCCTGCTTACTCAATTTCTCAAACTAAGTGAACAAACTAAAAATATAATTAAAATCCAACTGTAAAATTGTACAAAAGAATTCTCAATCCTTTCCAAAATTCATGTCTATTGTTCACACAAATTTTGTGTTCAAATTTGGCTTCTTATTGGAGTCACCTAGGGAACTTTAAAATATTGATGAATGCTTCTCACCACAGATTATGATTTAATTGGACTGAAGTATAGCCTTAGCATAAGGATTTAAAAATTATCCTAGTTGGTTCGCATGTATAACCAAGGTTGGGGACTACTGATCTGACTACATGTTTTGTTCAGAGATGACTAGTATGTTTGGGTCCTTTACTGCTCATGAGTAGGTCCTGAAGTTCTTAAAGTCATCTGAGATCATAAGAGAGATGATGTGAAAAGTTCACCCTAGCAATAACCAGTGTGATTTTTCCTAAAATTCCTGATATTTCTTTGCATGTACTCTCCTTCCATGCCATACAACTAGTTATCTGTGCTGGTTAATAAGATGATGTCACCTTGTCACCTGGCTCCAAACTCACCTTTCTATATTTTACCTCAGCAAAGGGTAGCTCTTTCTTTTCACTAGTAAAAGTATCTTTAGGACTTTAAAACCATTCCTCTCTTTGTCTTGGCTTGACAGATCTGCTCTGTGTCCACTATATAGTACATAGTAAAAGTCACTTCCTTTAGAGATGTCACACATAGTTTCTGAGATAATGATCTGGGGCCCTTTGAAACCTGCCTCATAAGTTGTTTAATTTACTTGACCTTTGGCCACTAAGCTAAGTCATCTATCAGCTTCACTGACCAGGAACTTTAATACTGGAGAAGGGTAATCCTTTATAGAGAAAAATGCCATACTAGCCAGTGAGAAGAAATGCATCCCATTAAAAATGACTAAATTATAGTTTTGATTCCTTGGTTTTCATGAACTGATATGAAATACTTTGGGTCTGATCTACTCTGGAACAATGAATAAGGTGTGTCTCTATCTGAAAACCAAAATAATGGGCAAAAATCTTGGTATTTACCAAGATATTTGTGTTGGTTAATTTTATGCATCAACTTGGCTGGGCCATCGTGCCCAGATATTTGGTCAAACATTATTCTGGATGTTTCTATGAAAGTATTTTTTGGGTGAGATTAACATTTAGATCAGTGGACTCTGAGTAAAGCAGATTACCCTCTATAATGTAGGTGGGCTTTATCCAATCAGTTGGAGGCCTTCATAGAACAAAGACTGACCTCCCAGAGGAAGCAAGAATCCTGCCAGCAAACTGTCTTTGCACTTGAATTGCAGTTCTTCCTCTGTTTCCTGACTGCTTGCTTACCCTGCAAAATTTGAAGTTACAAAGCCTCCACAATCATGTGAACCTAGTTCTTAAGTCTCTCTCTATATAAATATATACATATCCTATTGGGTATGTTTCTCTAGAGAACAATGACTAATACAGTAATATTGATGTTGATACCTCATTTAACATTCTCCCCACAGGTGCTACTTTCTTTTTTCCCCTTCAAACTTCAAAATTTACAATGAATGCTACTAGTTGATTAATACTAGGCATGGAGGTGAAAGTCTGGGTGGGGAAATGTGCCAGATAGGTCCACAGTAGCTATCTAGGAGTGGTGCTAATATCCTTGATATGAGAGATGCATCACAGATAATAGAAAGGATATGGGATTTAAACACACAATTCTACCTGATCTTAGCAACAGTTTAAGACCTGTGGCAAATCAGTGTTCTTCAGATTCCTCATCAGTGAAAAGGTAACCTATGGAATGGGAGACAACATTTGCAAACCCTATGACTGATCATTGGTTAATCTCCAAAATATACAAGAACTCCTACAATTCTACAGTAAACAACAACAACAACAACAACAAATAACTTGTTTAGAAAAAGTGGGTTAAGGACCTAAGTAGACATTTCTCCAAATGAGATATATAAATAGCTAAAAAGTATATGAAAAGGTGCTCAATATCACTATTCATCAAAGAAATGCAAATCAAGACCACGCTGACATATCACTTCACACCTGTCATGTTGACATATATATATCCAAAAGAATTGAAATCAAGGTCTCAGAGATCTATGTTCTCTATAGTACTATTCAAAATAGCCAAGATCTGGGAACAACCTAAATGTCCACTTACAGATGAATGGATAAAGAAACTGTGATATCTATCTATCTACCTATCTATCTATCTATCTAGTATGTGTGTATATATATATACATATGCACACACACATGCACACACACACACACTATTCAGCCTGAAGAAAGAAGGAAATTCTGTCATTTGAAACAATATGGGTGAGTGTTAAGGATATTATGCTAAGTGAAATAAGCCCATCACAGAAAGAAATACTGCATGATTCCATTTATGTATCTAAAATAGTCAAATTCATAGAGTCAGAGTAGAATGGTGGCAGGAGGGGGAAATGGAGAGTTACTAATCAAAGGGCATAAAGTTTCAGTCAAGCAAGATGAATAAGCTCTAGAGATGTACAACATTATACCTGAAGTCATCAATATATGAACACTTCAAAATTTGTTAAAAGGGTAGATCTCATGTTAAGTGTTCTTAGAGCCACAAATATTAACTGAGAAAATGTAAGTACTAGCAGATTCCTGATATAGAAGTCCTAATTCTCCCTAAGTTGCTCAGTCATTTGAATGCATTTGATGAATGAAAAACTCACATGTTTGTGTATATTAATTTAAAAATTAAGTCTGAGGTTTTTATTGATATATGAAACTTGAAAATCAGAAGCGTACAGGTGCTATTCCTCCTAAGACGTGGAAGGTCTCAGACCCTACAAAGGACATTTCCTTTACCTATGATCTTGGCCCATTAATATTAACAAGTCCTCAGAGATTGGGAGAACACAGACCAATTTGGCTAATTAGGAGCTCTGTACATTGAGTTTTCAAGCCCACCCAACTATAAATAATTGGCCTGTGCCCTGTAGATTTTTAGTTGGCCAGTCCCAGCACAGTTGGATCTGAATGTGTGTCTTCTCTTCCCAGAATCATTATATGCATCAAGGGGTCCACACCTGACTTTTCCTGCTGGTCCTGAGAACAGAGCCTGAGCCTTCATCACTCACCAGGCATAAGAAGGGTGATGGATCGTCATTCCTTTGTTATTCCCCAACACATAGGCAGCACAGTGCAGTGAGTGATGTTGGGGACACCTGATATAGGAATGACGTGGGGAGCCTTGTTTCTTCATCATCAGGATAAGCAGGAGAGTTGGAGAAGCCAGATGGAAGGTCACCAATATGCAGTTTCAGTTCAGAGGCTGTAAGGTTTATGTTCTTGGTTCTGGTGGGAATCTGAGAATTCTCATTCAAAGTTCTGCTTTCCTC
This sequence comes from Cryptoprocta ferox, assembly GCA_028646485.1. Lineage (NCBI taxonomy): Eukaryota > Metazoa > Chordata > Mammalia > Carnivora > Eupleridae > Cryptoprocta > Cryptoprocta ferox. Next base: position 6,519,306 of record CM053574.1, on the reverse strand, counting down.
TCACACTAGTTCTAGCTCCTGTAGGAACCTTTCTAAATATTTCTTTTTAAAAAAAATTTTAATGTTTATTTATTTTTGAGAGAGAGAGAGAGTGAACGTACGCACACGAGTGGGGGAGGGGCAGAGAGAGAGAGAGAGAGAGAGGGAGACAAAGAATCCAAAGCAGGCTCCAGGCTCTGAGCTGTCAACACAGAGCCCAACGCGGGCTCAAACTCACAAACTGCAAAACCATGACCTGAGCCGAAGTTGGATGCCCAACCAACTGAGCCACCCAGGTGCCTTCCCATAGAAGCCTTTCTAACCAGAGCACGAAACAAGGCCCTCCAAACTGTCTCTTAAACCAGGCTCTGAAATAAGTGCTTTATGTAGCCTGTTTCTTTTCACCTACATAGTCACCCCTAAAATATGTGTATATATTATTGTTCTTTTAAAGAGGAGGAGAGGATTTATATAGCCTTTTGATGTAACATGTACCAGATCATGGGATAGAAGGGATTAAGCCAGGTTTGAATCAAACAGTCTGTCTCCAGACACAGTGCACCTGGCCAGTATTCTCTCCTTGCCAGTGCAAACAACCTTTCACTTCTCTGGTCATTCCACCCATACACTCTTTGCTCACTGTGCTTTGGAGGTAACTGGTAAACCACAGTGGTGAGCCATAGATGCATCAACTATAGGGAGGGTGGCTGAGATCCCTGGCACAGATCACAGGAAGAGCCAGCTCATGACAGTTTATGGTAGATCTTTCTCTGGCCCTGGCTCCTAGACTTTACCTCAGTTGTCCACTTCCTCCTCCATTCTTTTTCTTTTCTTTTGTTTTCTTTCTCTTCTCTTTTTTCTTTTCTTTTTGAAAGAGAGAGAGATCGCAAGTTGGGGAGAGGGGCCCAGTGTGGAGCTGGACACAGGACTCAATCCCATGACTGTGAGATTATGACCTGAGCCAAAATCAAAAGTCAGACGCTTACTGACTGAGCCACCCAGATGCCCCACCTACTCCATTCTTGTAATTTAGCCCTTCTCCATTTCAAAGGGAGACATAATGTCAGTGTCTGCTGTTTCTATCCACAATCAGGAAATCAGAAACTATTAAAAGATGTACAATAGATGTGTTATTGTGGAGACCTGTGGATCTCTGCTTTAAAATTTCTGAATTTTAACAGAGTAAAAAAGTTAAATTCATGTGCCTCAGAACCATAATATAATTTTTTTAAAACACAGATTGCTAGAAATCTGCATTTCTTTTTTTATGTTTATTTATTTTTGGGAGAGAAAGAGAGCAACCAGGGAAGGGACAGAGCAAGAAGGAGACAGAGGATCCGAAGCAGGCTCTGCATTGACAGCAGAGAGCCCCATGTGGGGCTTGAACTCATGAACCTCGAGATTATGACCTGAGCTGAAGTCAGACACTGAATGGACTGAGCCACCCACGTTCCCCATCCATAATATAATATTAAGTCCTATGTTATCTACTTATTATCTAGTGATCTGGAACAAGTCCTTAGTATCTCTGAGCCTCAGAATGGTCATCTGAATTGATTCCTAGTTGATACTACTCCACCAAGTAAGGACTAAATAGATAATGAATACTAACAGTGTAGTTAAATATGTGATGGATGCTTATAGTAAAGACAAAAGATTTAGATATTATTATTGGTAATGTTGATTAACATTGTTAATACCAAGCTTTATACCCTTCAACCCAAATATCCTGTGATCTGATTGGTTGTCAAGTTCATTTTTGCTTTTGTTTCCCTTGTCTCTGGAGAAATGTTGAGTAAGAAGTTGCTGTGGCTGAGGTCAAAGAGGTTTTTGCCTGCTTTCACTAGGATTAAGATGGCTTCCTGTCTTACGTTAGGTCTTTCATCCATTTTGAGTTTATTTTTGTGTATGGTGTAAGAAAGTGGTCCAGGTTCATTTTTCTGCATGTCGCTGTCCAGTTTTCCCAACACCATTTGCTGAAGAGACTGACTTTAATCCATAGGATATTCTTTTCTGCTTTGTCAAAGATTACTTGGCCATATGTTGGTGGCTCCATTTCTGGGTTCTCTGTTCTGTTTTATTGATCTGAGTGTCTGTTTTTGTGCCAGTACCATATTGTCTTGATGATTACAGCTTTGTAATACATCTTGAAGTCCAGGATTGTGATGCCTCCAGCTTTGTTTTTCTTTTTCAGGACTGCTTTGGCTATTCAGGGTCTTTTCTGTTTCCATACAAATTTTAGGATTGTTTATTCTAGCTCTGTGAAGAGTGTTGGTGTTATTTTGATAGGGATTGCATGAATATGTAGATTGCTTTGGGTAGTATTGACATTTTAAGGATATTCTTCCTATTCAGGAGCATGGAATATTTTTCCTTTTTTGGTGTCTTCTTCAATTTCTTACGTAAGCTTTCTGTAGTTTTAAGTGTATAGGTTTTTCACCTCTTTGGTTAGATTTATTCCTAGGTATTTTATGGTTTTTGGTGTAATTGTAAATGGGATCGATTCCTTGATTTCTCTTTCTGTTGCTTCATTATTGGTGTATAGGAATGCAACCAATTTCTGTGCACTGATTTTATATCCTGTGACTTTGCTGAATTCATGGATCAGTTCTAACAGGTTTTTGGTGGAATCTTTTGGGTTTTTTCCATATAGAGTATTATGTCGTCTTTGAAGAGTGAAAGTTTGACTTCCTCCTTGCCAATTTGGATGCCTTTTATTTCTTTGTATTGTCTTATAGCTGAGGCTAAGACTTGCAATACTAAGTTGAATAACAATGGTGAGAGTGCGCATGCCTGTCATGTTCCTGATCTTAGGGGGTAAGTTCTCAGTTTTTCCCCATTGAGGATGATAGTAGCAATTGGTCTTTTATATATGGCTTTTATGATCTTAAGGTATGATCCTTCTATCCCTACTTTCTTAAGGGTTTTCATCAAGAAACGATGCTGTATTTGGTCAAATACTTTCTCTGCATCTATTGAGAGGATCATGTGGTTCCTGTCCTTTCTTTTATTGATGTGATGAATCACATTGTTTTGCAGCTATCGAGCCCAGGTAAAAATCCCACTTGGTCGGTGAATAATTCTTTGAATGTATTGTTGGATCTGATTGGCCAGCATCTTGTTGAGGATTTTTGCATCCAAGTTCATCAGGGAAATTGATCTGTAGTTCTCCTTTTTAGTGGAATCTTTGTCTGGTTTTGGAATCAAGGTAATGCTGGCTTCATAGAAAGAGTTTGGAAGTTTTCCTTCCATTTCTATTTTTTGGAACAGTTTCAAAAGGTGTTAACTCTTCTTTAAATGTTTGGTAGAATTACCCTGTAAAGCCATTTGACCCTGGACTTTTGTTTTTTGGGAGATTTTTTTTTTATTACTAATTCGACGTCTTTACTGGTTATGGGTCTGTTTAAATTTTCTATTTCTTCCTGTTTCAGTTTTGGTAGTTTATATGTTTCCAGGAATTTGTCCATTTCTTCCAGATTGCCCATTTTATTGGCATATAATTGCTCATAATATTCTCTTATTATTGTTTTTATTTCTGCTCTGTTGGTTGTGATCTCTCCTCTTTCATTCTTGATTTTATTTATCTGGGTCCTTTCTTTTTTACTTTTTGATCAAACTGGCTAGGGGTTTATCAATTTTGTTAATTCTTTCAAAGAAGCAGCTGCTGTTTTCATTGATCTATTTTACCGTTTTTTGTTTTCAATAGCATTGATTTCTGCTCTAATCTTTATTATTTCCTGCTTTCTGCTGGGTTTGGGTTTTATTTGCTGTTCTTTTTCCAGTTCTTTGAGGTATAAGGTTAGGTTGTATATCTGAGACCTTTCTTCCTTCTTTAGGAAGGCCTGGGTTGCTATATACTTCCCTCTTTTTAAAAAAAATTTTTAAAATATTTATTTAATCGAGAGAGAGAGAGACAGAGATAGAGACAGAGACAAAGCAGGAGTGGGGGAGGGGCAGAGATTGAGGGAGACACAGAATCCAAAGCAGCCTCCAGGCTCTGAGCTGTCAGCACAGAGTCTGATGTGGGGCTTGAACCCGCAAACTGTGAGATCATGACCTGAACTGAAGTTGGCCGCTTAACCAACTGAGCCACTCTGGCGCCCCTATATACTTCCCTCTTATGACCCCCGTTACTGTGTCCCAGAGGTTTTGGGCTGTGGTGTTATCATTTTAATTGGCTTCCATGTACGTTTTAATTTCCTCTTTAACTTCTTGGTTAGCCCATTCATTGTATACTAGGATGTTCTTTAGTCTACAAGTATTTGTTGTCTTTCCAATTTTTTTCATGTGGTCGATTATGAGTTTCATAGTGTTGTGGTCTCAAAATATGCACGGTATGATCTTGATTTCTTTGTGCTTGTTGAGGGCTGATTTGCATCTCAGTATATGATCTATTCTGGAGAATGTTCCATGTACACTTGAGGAAAATGTGTATTCCGCTGCTTTGGGATGAAATGTTTTGAATATATTTGTTAAGTCCATCTGGTCCAGTGTGTCATTCAAAGCCATTGTTTCCCCATTGATTTTCTGTTAGATGACCTGTCCATTGCTGTGAGTGGGGTATTGATGTCCCCTACTATTATGGTATTATTATCAATAAGTTTCTTTATGTTTGTAATTAATGATTTATATATTTGGTGCACATTGGGGTCATAGATGTTTACAATTGTTATGTCTTCTTGAAGGGGTGAATAGACCCCTTAATTATGATATAATGCCCTTCTTCATCTCTTGTTACAGTCTTTATTTTTAAGTGTAGATTGTCTGATATAAGTATGGCTATGCTACTCTGGCTTTCATTTGGCGACCATTAGCATTATAGATGGTTCTCCATCCCCTTACTTTCAATCTTAAGGTGTCTTTAGGTCTAAAATGGGTCTCTTATAAACAGCATACAGATGGATCTTGTTTTCTTATCCATTCTGTTATCCTATGTCTTTTGGTTGGAGCGTTTAGACCATTGATGTTTAGAGCGAGTACTGAAAGATATGAATTTATTGCAATTGTGTTGCTTGTAGAGTTGGAGTTTCTGGTGGTGTTCTCTGGTCCTTTCTAGTCTTTGTTGCTTTGGGTCTTTTTTTTTTTTTTTTTTTTTTGGTCTTTTCTCGCCTCAGAGAGAAAAATTTCTTGCAGGCCTAGTTTAGTGGTCACAAACTCCTTTAGTTTTTGTCTGGGAAACTTTTAATCTCTACTATTTTGAATGACAGCCTTTCTGGATAAAGAATTCTTGGCTTCGTAATTTTCTGATTCAGTACATTGAATATATCCTGGCACTCCTTTCTGGCCTGCCAAGTTTCTGTGGATAGGTCTGTTGCAAACCTGATCTGTCTTCCCTTGTAGGTTAAGGACTTTTTTTCCTCTTGCTGCTTCATGATTCTTTCCTTGCCTGAGTATTTTGTGAATTTGACTATGGTATGCCCATTGATGGCCGATTTTTGTTCAATATAATGGGAGTTCTCTGTGCTTTCTGAATTTTGATGTCTGTGTCTTTCCCCAGGTTAGGAAGGTTTTCTGCTATGATTTGCTCACATAAATCTTTTACTCCTTTTCCTCTCTCTTCATCTTCTGGGACCCCTATGATTCTGATGTTATTCCTTTTTAATGAGTCACTGAGTTCTCCAATTCTTATATCATGCTCTTTTGCCTTAGTCTTCCTTTTTTTTTCTGCTTCATTATTCTCCATAAGTTTGTCCTCTATATCACTGATTCTCTGCTCTGCTTCATGCATCCTTGCCCCTGTGCCCAGTAGTGATAGCATTTTAATTTCATCCTGACAAGTTTTTACTTCTTTTATCTCCACAGAAAGGGATTCTAATCTATTTTCAACCCTAGCTAGTATCCTTAATATCCTGTTTCTAAATTCTGGTTCAGACATCTTGCTTGTATCTGTGTTGATTAAGATTCTGGCTGTCATTTCTTCCTGTTCTTTCGTTTAGGGTGAATTCCTTTGTTTTGTCATTTTGGAGGAAGAAAAATAATAAATTAAAAAATTAAAATAAAAAACAAAAAAATCAAATAAAGGATGCCAGATCCTAGGTGTTTTGGGCCTGGTTGCTGAAAGAAGGTTGATAGAATAGAGGAAAAAGGGAAGGAAAATAAAAAAAAAAAAGAAAGAAAACAAAGGAAAATGTTTGAAAATTAAAAAAATGAATACAATAAAATAGAATACAATGAAATGATAAAAGCAAAATAGAATATAAAATTTACAAAAAAGTAAAAAATATTAAAAACATTTAAGAAGCAGCCATCTAAATTTTAGGATTAGAAACACAAGTAAGCACTTTTACTAATATAAACCACTACAAAATGGAGAGCAAAACAAAACAAATAAAGAACAGTGTCAAACACCAGTGTCAATTTCCCTGAGATTATGTAGTGTTTATATATAATCCTGCATAAGATGAGATAGGACGATAGTATTTTTTAAAAGTTACCTATTGTTTAATGATTGAGATCTGTCTTGTACTAGAATGCCATCTATAGGGTCATTGATGATGCATAATTTCGTGCATTTATCCAAAATATGCTTATCAAAATTGGAAATCTACAGATTTTTCTACAGAGCTACATTTGAGAAGACATTAAAGTTTGTTTGTTTGTTTGTTTAGAGAGAAGGAGAGAATTCCAAGCAGGCTTTGTGCTGTCAGCATAGAGCCCAACATAGGGCTTGAACCCCTGAACCATGAGATCATGACCTGAGCCCAAATCAGGAGTCGGATGCTTAACCGACTGAGCCATGAGGCATCCCCTATATTTGAAAAGACTTTAAAAAGACAACCCACATATTTGAGTGAACACATATTTCCATTGAGGCGAGAAGTCAGAAAACCGGAGAGTGATGAAAACCCATGAAGAAAATTAATACACTTTGAAAAGCTTTCTGATTATAAATATTTGACTTTAGAATGTCAAAATGCAGTTCTAGAAATTAAACACAGTTTATCAATATTCTAAAGAGAATTTCTTGCACTGATTTGAATAAAATAGGCTGTTTCTATGTGTCCTTTAGTTAGATTTTTTCCCCTTAAAGGGAGAAGAATGTTTCTTATTCAATATGTTTCTTTAAAAGAGTATTTTATGGCGATCATGGATTTATCATTTATCTCTAAACGTTCTTGCTCCTCTAACATTTTTCAGCTGAGTACTTTTAAAGTGTGTATAGAAAGAGTTGGGAGTACCCGGATGGCTCAGTTGTTTGAGCAGATGACTTGATTTCTACTCAGATCATGGTCCAAGGGTCGTGAGATGGAGCCCTGGATTCTCAATCCCACTCCCTCTGCCCCTCTCCTCCACTCATGTGCACTCCCTCTCTCTCTCAAATTAAAAAAAAGTGTGGGGGGGATAACAGAGAAACGAATGAGGAAACAGTTCTAAGACAATTGGATTTGAGACACAAATATTGGTGAAGGTACTGGAGTGTATGATCCCAAGTGTGAATATTTTCTTTGTGAATTGTTGAATACACAATATAGACACAGTGTTGAGTGCCCATTGACTTGTTTCCTTTCTTTAACCCTCTTTTGTTTTTTAAAAGATGTCCAAGCTACATAGAACCACAAAATCTAACAAGGGTTTCAGAATTCTTCCTCACGGGACTCTCAGGTGATCTAGAACTGCAGCCCCTCCTCTTTGGGCTGTTTCTATCCATGTACCTGGTCAGCGTGCTTGGGAACCTGCTCATCATCCTGGCTGTCAGCTCTGACCCTCACCTCCACACCCCCATGTACTTCTTCCTCTCCAACCTGTCTTTGGCTGACATCGGTTTCACCTCTACTACCATCCCCAAGATGATCGTGGACATCCAAACTCAGAGCAGAGACATCTCCTATGTGGGTTGCCTGACTCAGATGTCTTTTTTTATGCTTTTCGGATGTTTGGATAGTCTCCTCCTGGCTGCCATGGCATATGACCGATTTGTGGCAATCTGTCACCCCCTGCGCTACTTGGTCATCATGAACCCTCGCCTCTGTGGCTTGTTGGTTTTGGCATCGCTTTTCGTCAGCGTTTTGGTCTCCCAGATGCACAATTCGATCGTGTTACAACTTACCTACTTCAAGGATGTGGACATTTCTCATTTCTTCTGTGACCCTTCTCAACTCCTCAACCTTGCCTGTTCTGATACTTTCACCAATAGCATAGTCATGTATTTTGTTGGTGCCATCTCTGGCTTTCTCCCTATCTCAGGGATCTTTTTCTCTTACTATAAAATTGTTTCTTCCCTTCTGAGACTCCCATCAACAGGTGGGAAATACAAAGCCTTCTCCACCTGTGGTTCTCACCTGTCAGTTGTTTGCTTATTTTATGGAACAGGACTTGGGGTGTATCTCAGTTCAGCTGTGTCAACTTCCCCCAGGAGTGGTGCAGTGGCCTCGGTGGTGTATACTGTGGTCACCCCCATGCTGAACCCTTTCATCTACAGCCTGAGGAACAGGGACATCCAAAGGGCCATGCAGAGGCTCTTCCACAAAACAATCTAATCTCAGTACTGTGCTGTCCATTTGGAGCATAGGTAGGAACATGCAGCAAAACTAACCTAGACCTGCAAATCCCACCTGTCTCACCACATCATTTTTTAGCTGTCATGGCTTTTACCCACTCCTTGCTGAACATTTCCATATTGCTTTTTTTTTCACATGTCTTCAGTGGGACAAAGGAAGTATTCTGGGGTCCTCTGTATATCATAATCATTGCATGACTCAACCCTATTATATCTGTGGAGACTCTGTGCTTTAACACTGGTGATCCAAGGATCCTAGAAAGATGAGTGGTTCTCTTTTTATACATTAAATCACATTTTTCCCCACAGTTCTTGTGTATTTTCCATACAAATTTCTCATTTATCCAATCAGTTTGTGTAGGTTATGTGGTAGGATTCATGTCACTGGTTGTCAAACTTGGTATTCATTCATTCATTCTTTCTTTCATTTATATTCAAGTATAATTAACATACAGTGTTATATTAGTTTCAGGTGTACATTATAATGATTCAACAATTCATACATTAGTGCTCATCGTGATAAGCGTACTCTTAATCCCCTTTATCTATTTCACCCATCCTCTCACCCACCTCTCCTCTGGCAATCACCAGTCTGCTCTCTGTATTTAGAATGTTTTCTTGTTCGTGTTTTTGTTTGTTTTTTTTGGTTCATTTGTTTTGTTCCTTAAATTCCATATATGGGTGAAATCATATGGTATTTGTTTTTCTCTGACTCACTTCATTTAACATTAAACCCCATAGGTCCATCCATGTGGTTGGAAATGGCAAGATTTCACTGCCTTTTTTATGGCTGAATAATATTCCATTGTATATAAAAACACCACATCTTCTTTATCCATTCATCTGTTGATGGGCACTTGAGTTGCTTCCATATCTTGGCTATTATAAATAATACTGCAACAAACAGAGGAGTGCAAATATCTTTATTAAAATTAACTAATTTAAATTCAAGTTAGTTAACATACAGTGTAGTATTGGTTTCAGGAGTAGAATTTAGTGATTCATCACTTACATATAACACCCGGTGTTCATTCCAACAAGTGCCCTCCTTAATACCCATCACTCATCTAGCCCACCCCCCCACTTCCCTTCCAGCAACTCTCAGTTTGTTCTCTGCATTTAAGAATCTCTTATGGTTTGCCTCCCTCTCTGTTTTTATCTTATTTAATTTTTCATTCCCTTCCCCTATGTTAGTCTCCTTTGTTTCTTAAATCCCACACATGAATGAAATCATATGATATTTGTCTCTCTCTGACTGACTTTTTGCTTAACATCATATACTCTATTTCCATCCATGTTGTTGCGAATGGCAAGATTTCATTCTTATTGATCGCCAAGCAATATTTCATTGTTTATATATACCACACCTTCATTATGCATTCATCAGTCAATGGATATTTGGGTTTTTTCTATAATTTGGCTATTGTTAATAGCACTGCTATACACTGGGGTGCATGTGCCCCTTCGAATCAGCATTTTGGTATCCTTTGGATAAATACCTAGTAGTGCAATTGCTGGGTCATGGGGTAGTTCTATTTTAATTTTTTGAGGAACCTCCATACTGCTTTCCAGAGTGGCTGTACCAGGTTGCATTCCCACCAACAGTGCAAAAATGTTCCCCTTTCTCCACATCCTTGCCAACATCTGTTGTTTCCTGCATTGTTAATTTTAGCCATTCTGAAAGGTGTGAGGTATCTCATTGTGGTTTTGATATGTATTTAGGTATGCGAATATCTTTTTCCAATTAGTATTTTTATTTTCTTTGGGTAAATACCCAGTAGTGGAATAACTGGGTCATATGGTAATTCTATTTTTAGACTACTGTTTTCCACAGTGATTGCTCCAATTTGCGTTCCCAGAAACAATGCAGGAGGTTTTTCCTTTTTCTCTGCGTCCTCAACAATACTTGTTATTTCTTCTGTTTTTGATTTTAGTCATTCTGACAGGTATGAAGTAATTTGCATTTCTGTGATGATTAGTGATGTTCAGCATATTTTCATGTGTTTGTTGGTCATCTTATGTCTTCTTTGGGAAAATGCCCATTTTTAATTGAATTTTTTGTTAAGTTGTATAATTTCTTTACATATTTTGGAAATTGACCCCTTTATTGCATATATCATGTCCTTTACACTCATTTTGGCAGTGACTCTAATATCTCATCTCCTCTAACCACTATGCTGACTTCAGTTTAATAATATTTTTGCTACCACTCAAATATTAAAAGGCCTCAATATTCACCTCCTCCTTCTCCAATACACTTCTACCTACTTGCCATTTGGTCATTACTCATCATGGAAGTGGGAACTGGAAACTGGAAAAGAAGAAAACCCATGTCACATTTTACTGCACAAACATAAATGCCTTTGGTTTTCTATTCTGTGTCCTATAAATTCTCTTTATAATGACCCTAGTATCCTATCCCCCCTACTAATGTCTTTATACACCCTACTCTGAAATAACTTCAGTTTAATAATGCAGTTTTTCTCTGGACTAACTATGCTAAATGCCTTAATACCCCACCTCTCCCTCTCATATCTACCTCTACATATCTGTCATGTGGTCTCCCCTAAAAATACCTTCTGTCATTTATCTACGGACAGGTAAGTAGCATCCTTTCCCATATCCAATTTGATTGGGTATACACTAAAGTTTTCTTTATATCACTTAATGACAAACTAATCTCCAAATTCCTCAGCAGAGAGATCTCTGAGTCAGGAAGGATTCATAGATAGGATTTAGAAGGTTACATCATCCTACTATCCACATACATCTCACTTTATCCACTAGAAAAAAAACACAGATAAACCAAAACCACAGTTTAGTTATGTCTTTAAGAGCGAGAACACACAGAAATCTAAAGAAAATATATTCTGGAGTGAGTTGATTCCTCTCTAGTTGGCAGAAATCAGAACCACTGGGGACATTTGTTAAATATGGCTGTGGAAGAGCTGCAAATTGGCTTAATGTTAGTGGAGGTGCTCTTGTGGTGTAACAGAAACCAGGGAGTCTACCTGAGACAGCGTGACCAGAAGCAGTAAAGTAGGGTCTGTAGAAGTACCCAATGGAGACGACATTCTACCCATGTGCCAGTTTGTCTCCTAGGAATTTTTGTTAGATATTTGTTGTGTGACAAATTTGGGACTATACTGGAAAGTAGACAGATATGACATGAGTCTTGAAGTTCTTAGAATGAGACTTATGTGATGGGCAGTACCTGAGATGTTTCCAATGATCCCCAACTCCTCGTTTTCTGCCTCTTGTGTATTTTCCTCCCACTGAGTGTGAAATAGAGTGACTTGCTTCCAACAATGAGAATGTGGAAGAAATGTTGGGAAGTCACTTCTGGGAATAGAGTGAAAAAAAGATTCTGGCTTTCTTCCTACCACCTCTCTCTCACTCTGATCATGTTGATGGGAGCCAATTGCCACATTATGAGCTGCCCCATCAATAGGCCTGAGTGTCAAGGAACTGAGGGAATTCTCTGGCTAATAGCCTGCAAACACGTGAATCCTACCAACAACCCCATGAGTGAGCTTGTAAGTGGGCTTCTACCAGTCAACCCTTGAGATGATAACAGCCTTGGCCAACACCTTAATTGTAACATTATGAGAGGTTCTCTAAAGTATTTAAGTAAAATATCAGTTACCAAATGAGTAAGAATCAATAGTTTTCTAATATATCAATGTAACTCAATTAGAGAAAAAAACAGAGCTAAAGTCTCATTCACATTAGCCCCAAAATAAAAATAACCGTGAATCTCCAATATATAAAATGCCAACCTGGGGCACCTGGGTGGCTCAGTCAGTTAAGTGACCCACTCTTGATCTTGGCAGTTTGTGAGTTCAAGCCCTGCATCGGGCTCTGTGCTGATGGTGTGGAGCCTGCTTGGGATTCTGTCTCTCCTTCTCTCTGCCCTGCTTGTTTCTCTCTCTCTCTCTCTCTCTCAAAATAAATAAACTTTAAAAAAATAAAATGCCAACCCAAGCAAGAGCTAAAAAGTGAAAATAAGTTATCTTTAGAGACAACTATTGACTGAGAAAATGGAAATAGTATCACATTCTTTGTATAGAAGACCGAATCCTGCCTAGATTTCATGATACATATATAATGGATTTACAGATATCAAAATCTCATATTGAGTGATTCAATTGAAAATAAAGTATGAATTTTATGTTAAGATCCTACAACTTGGAAGTAAGAAGCAAGTAGTAGAGCTGAACTTCTTCCGGAGGAGAGGGAGGACCTAGAGATATTCCCTTTCCTCTTCTATTAACATTAGCAAGTCCTTAGAGATTGGGACAACATGGACCAATTGGCTAATTATAAGCTTTGTGTATTGAGCCTTCAAAGTCATACAATTGTAAATAATCGGCAGTTGCCTCCAGCTTTTTAGTTTGGCAGTTCTAATACAGTGGCCCCATACCTGTGTCTCCTCCCCTTGTGGGCATCTGCATGAGAAGGTCCCAGCCAAGTCTGTCTTCCTGCCTGTCCTGAGGAGAGACCGTGAGCCTTCATCATACACCAGACAGGAGATCCGTACCCCTCCATCATGCTTCAGCAGAGAGGCATCCCAGCCCAGTAAGTGCTGAAGGCAACGGTGATTGGAGGAGGGACCATCAGGAGCATTTTTTCCTCAACAACACAAACATGATGACACTTGGGATAGACAGATGGGAGGGCATCAGTACACAAATTTTCAGAAGAGAGCCCTGTGAAATTTATTTTCTTGGTTCTGGTGGAGGTGTGAGAACTCTCACTAAGAGTTCTTCTGGTGTGCCTGGGTGGGTCAGTCGGTTAAGCGTCCGAATTTAGCTCAGGTCATGATCTTGCAGTTTGTGGGTTCAAGCCCCACGTTGGGCTCTGTGCTGACAACTCAGACCTGGACTCTGCTTCAGATTCTGTGTGTCTCTCTCTGCCCCTCCCCCACTGCACTCTGTCTCTCAAAAATAAATAAACATTTAAAAAATAAATTAAAAAAAAAAGAGTTCTTCCACTCTCACTGGTTCTGGCTCTTGTTGACATCTGCCCCCCACCCCCCCACCCATAGCCGCAAATGGATCTCTCTAACCTTTTTCTAAGCTACTCCAAAATGATCATGAAGCAGATTAGGATGATTGTAAGGAGGAGGAGGACATTAACCATTAACCACAACATACTGTACTTTTATTGGGGGCTTCCTAAGTACCAGGCTCTTAGGTATGTATTTTATGTATCTTGTTTGATTTCACCTGCATAAGCTGTCCCAAATTATAAGTGCACACATTATTATTATTTTACATAAGGGGAAAGGAGCACAGAATTTTATGTAAATTGTACCAGGTCATAAGTTAGAAAGGGTTGGTGCCATATTTGAATCTAAACATCAGACCAGTATTCTCCCCTGCCAACCCCAAATGGTCATTTCACTTCCTCGTCAATCCTAGCAGAGACTTCTTGCTCTTCCCTTTAGGGCTTTCTGGTAGACCACAGTTTGAGAGCAGTCAGCTTCCTGTGTCAACTATGGGAAGAATGGCTAAGGTCACAGACAATGAGCTTAGAGAGTTGGCACACAGTTCTTCAGGGGAGCACTCCCCCCGCACCTCATTCTCCCCTCCTGTTCCTTGATTTCCCTTCAACTGTCCACTTCCTCTACCATTCTTACAATCAGCCTACTCAATCACAAAAGGAGACAAAGTCAGAGTCTTGGGGTCTATTTCTACTTAGGAAACTGACAACAGTAAAAAAAAAAAAAGTGTCTCAGATGTACCTATAGTTAAAAACCTCTGTATCTGTTTAAAACTTTCAGAAATTCTAGAAACAAGGAAGTTCATGGGACTCAGGGAATGACATTTAATTTTGAATCCTGTCTGCTCCACTTATTAGTGTGTTATGGGGCAAGTTCTTGGTATCTCTGAGACTTAGAGTTGTTGTCTAAGTTGATTCCTAATTGGTACAGTTCCACTGAAAAATGATTAAACAAATAAAGGATGCCCTCTATGTAATAAGTATGTGATGAGTGCATAAAGTAAGAGCAAATTAAATTTTAGAATTTTTATTACTAATAATGATAAGGCTAATTGTCATGTCATTGGACTTAAATATCTGATAACCTGAGGTTATGATTTCCCTGCAGTTCTAACAGCACATTTTACTTTTGTTTATACAAGTATATCTTTCACATACAGAGAAAAACAACTGAGTCTCATTTATTTCTGAATCCCCAGAATCTTTTTGGCACAGCGGAGGCATCAAAAATTTAAAAATTTCTGTTAAACGTAGGATAGACCATTCCATTGTTTACAGAAACAAAGACGAAACTATCTTCATAGTCATCAATGTTGGATGATTATGCACACTTAACTGTATTTTTCAAAATTTTAAGTCCACCAAAGCCAAGGATAGAAACATATTAAATGACTTTTAAAAGACAACCAACTTGGAGTCATTGCTTACTTCCATGAAGGAGAGGGGAAAGAAAATCAAAGAGTGATAAAACTCATGAAGATAACTAACAAAATATTTTCTGATTACGAATATTCAACTTTAATATAGAATCCAGATTACACAGTCCTGCCTTTCATGGGGTGTTTATAAATATTCAAAATGAAGAGAATATCTAGTGTTCCATTTGAATAAAGGAAGATATATTTAACTGGATCTTCGTTTCTTTAAATTAGAGTGCTATTTTTCTTATTCTGTGGTTTCTCTTAAAGAAGGAGGCTTGTTTACTGTGATCATGGATTTATTACCTCTTATGTTCTTGCTGCTCCTCTGATACTCTTCAGTGGAGTTTCTCTAAAGTATATGTGTATATAGAGAGGTGAATAATGCGAAACCAGTGAAGAAAGTGTTCTAAGAGAAATTGTCATACTGAAAAATATTTCTAAAGGCACTAGGGTGCATGTCTACAAGTGTGAATATTTTACTTGTGAATTGCTTGAATATACAACATAGACACAGTGCTGAGTGCCCATTGACTTGTTTCCTTTCTCTAACCCTATTTTCTTTTTCTAAGGTGTCAAAGCTACCTGGAACAAAATCTAACAATTGTCTCAGAATTCTTCCTCATGGGACTCTCAGATAATCCAGGACTGCAGCCCCTCCTCCTTGGGCTCTTCCTGTCCATGTACTTGGTCAGCGTGCTCGGGAATCTCCTCATCATCCTGGTGGTCAGCTATGACCCTCACCTTCACACCCCCATGTACTTCTTCCTTTCCAACCTGTCTTTGGCTGACATCGGTTTCATCTCCACCACTGTCCCTAAGATGATTGTGGACATCCAAACTCAGAACAGAGTCATCTCCTATGTGGGCTGCCTGACTCAGATGTCTTTTTTGATCCTTTTTGGATGTATGGATGGTATGCTTCTGACAGCAATGGCATATGACCGGTTTGTGGCCATCTGTCATCCTCTACACTACTCAGTCATCATGAACCCACGTCTCTGTGGCTTCTTAGTTTTGGTGTCCTTTTTTGTTAGCCTTTTGGACTCTCAGCTGCACAATTTAATTGTGATGCAACTTACCTGCTTCAAGGATGTGGACATTTCTAATTTCTTCTGTGACCCTTCTCAACTCCTCAACCTTGCCTGTTCTGATACTTTCACCAATAGCATAGTCATGTATTTTGTTGGTGCCATCTCTGGCTTTCTCCCTATCTCAGGGATCTTTTTCTCTTACTATAAAATTGTTTCCTCCATTCTGAGACTCCCATCAACAGGTGGGAAGTACAAAGCCTTCTCCACCTGTGGTTCTCACCTGTCAGTTGTTTGCTTATTTTATGGAACGGCTATTGGAGTCTACCTTGGATCAGCACTGTTGCCTTCCTCCAGGAAGGATATGGTGACCTCCACTGTGTACACCGTAGTCACCCCCATGCTGAACCCCTTCATTTACAGCCTGAGGAACAGGGACATCAAGAGTGCCCTATGGAGGTCACTCAGAAGAACAGGCTAATCTCAGTATGTGTGCAATCCTTTTTGAAGTGTGTGTTGAAAAAAATCAGCAAAACCAAACATGTAGACCACCAAATACTGCTTTCTGGGCCCCATTATTTTTTCAGTCTCATGGTTTACATTTCTCTTCATGTTTCATACATGAATACTATTTTTTAATTTTGTTTTTAATTGGATTGGAGGAGTATTCTGGGACTCTTTGTACATCATAATGAATGCATGAGAGGTTCTCCTCAATGACCCTGGTATCCCGGGTACATTCTTCCTTTTATATACTTAAATTTCTATCCTTTTCCATGGTTTCTGTTTATTTTCCATACAAATTTTGCATCTGTCAAAGCTATTTATCCAGGTAATGTCTAAGGATGCCATTACTGGTCCTCAATCTTGGATTTTTTTAAAGTTTATTTATTTATTTATTAGAGAGAGAGAGAGAGAGAGAGAGAGAGAGAGAGAGAGAACAAGTGAACGTGCACAAGTGGAGAAGGAACAGATAGAGGGAGATAGAATCCCAAGCAGTCTCTGCACTGTCAGTGCAGAGCCCAATGTGGGGTCAAACTCAAGAACGGTGAGATCATGACCTGAGCTGAAGTTTGGATGCTTAACGAACTGAGTCACCCAGGTGCCTCTCAATCATGGATTTTATTAGAATAAAAGGAATATATATACCCTAAGGAGTTTTGTGAACTAATGATGACTGAGTCTCATCACCAGAGATTCTGATTTAGTTGGACAGGCATGTGTCTAGGTACAAGGATTTTTAAAAAGCACCCAAGATGGTTTAGTTGTGAGTTGCTAAAGAGATCAAGCTCAAAAGGCTAAGTTATAAAAAACTTACTGTAGCTTGAAGCAATGGGTTTCTTAAAATACATTGTTCTTCAACACTATAAGCTATTCATTTGTGCTGGTTGTTAACTCTTTTTGCTCCAAACTCATCCTTCTATACTTATTTTGTAATGCTAGAGTGAGTCTCTTGAAATTAGTGCTTTATTTTCTCTATATATACATTTTTTTCTTTCTCCAAATTTTTACTTAAATTCCAGTTAACATACAGTGCAATATTAGTTTCAGGTGTAGAATTCAGTGATTCATCACTTGCATACAATACCCGGTGCTCATCACAACAAGTGCCCTCCTTAGTACCTATCATCCATCTAGCCCATCCTCCCACTCATCTCCTCTCCAGCAACCCTCAGTTTGTTCTCTATAGTTAAGTGTTGTTACATAATTTTGGGGTGCTGGGTGGCTCAGTTGAGCATCTGACTTCGGCTCAGGTCATGATCTCACAGTTCATGAGTTCAAGCCCCCCATCGGGCTCTATGCTGACAGCTCAGAGTCTGGAGACTGCTTTGGATTCTGTGTATCCCTCTCTCTCTGTCCCTCTCCCACTCATGCTCTGTCTCTCTCTCTCTCTCTCAAAAATAAATAAACATTAAAAAAATTAAAAATGAGTTGTTACATATTTTAAATAATGGTCAGTAAATTATATTACACTCTAAAATTAAGTAAAGTTCACTACTCCCTCTAAAAACCCTAAGCCCTTGTTATTTATTGGCTTCTGTCACCACATTTTTTCATCTTTTGCTTTATCCTGAAGTAGCTATTTACCCAACTACCTACACTTAATTCTCTTTATTAAAATAATTCACTTGATTTCTTTTTTCTTGACTGAACCCTGAATGTTAAATTATAACATGAGGAGAAAGGTGTGTAATAAGTTGTATGCAGTTGGAATATTGCAAAATGAGCTCATAAAATAAAGGTGGCTTTACATATAGATTTTGTTAGGAGTGTACAACTGAGATCTAAGTACTGGAATCATATTTCCAGTAAATGAGTGGCCCTAACAGTGTCTGAGGATTATAAAGTCACAAATTTCTTCACAAATAAATTGTACTTTGTCCTCCTTTTTAAAAAATCCTCAGTAGCAAAGGTTTATGTTGTCAGCAAAGGTAAGCTCTTTTCTTTGTCTAGTAACAAACAGCCTGTTTAGGACTTCACTTTGTTACCGTACTTTCTTGTCTTCTGTCATTGATAAATCAGTCTTTGGACTCCATTTAGTATCCATCTTTCTTTAGAAATGTCATATGCAGTTTTTTTGGTAGTAATCTTGGTTCTCTGAAAATCTGTCCAACAATTACTTTAATTTACCCTACATTTTACCTCTAAGGCAAATCACCTACCAACTGCATTGATAAGGAACTTTGATATTGGAGAAAGACATAAAACTGACAGATGATGAAGCAAAAGCAGTTAGCAGGAAGTTACCATTCAATAAAAATGACCACATTTCTATATTTGCTTATTGATTTATGCAAATCTAAGTGATAGCCAAAGAACCTTGGTAAGGGGGAAAGTAATTCTGCCTTTTTTGTCAAATGGTAGACTCTACCTAGAGGTATCACTTTGGTTTTGTTTGTTTTTAGGTTTAGATTTAGAAGAGTGCTAAGCATGGGAAAAGACTGGAAGATTCACACAGCCATCTAAACGTGGTGTGACAACACTTGATTAGAATAGGAAACACAGAGGGCACCTGGGTGGCTCAGTTGGTTGAGCGTCTGACTTCAGCTCAGGTCAAGGTCTTGTTCATGAGTTTGAGCCCTGTATCAGGCTTTGTAATGACAGCTTGGAGCCTGGGGCCTGCTTTGGATTCTGTGTCTCCCTCTCTCTCTCACTGCCCCTCCCCCGCTCACGCTCTGTATCTCTCTCTCTCTCAAAAATAAATAAACATAAAAAAAAAAAGAATAGGAAACACAGATAATAGAAACAAATGTGGGATAGGAAAATACTTCACGGCCTGGTATTGGCTCAAAAATTTGCAAATTTCAGCAACTCAAAGTTCCTTTCTAAGCCTCAGAATCCTCAGCAGCAAATTAAATACAACAGTGTTTATCTTCCGAGGCCATGAAATAATTATATATAATTGTGCCATGGAGCAGTCAGATGGTGTTTCCCATCAAACGGTAATTCTTATCATAACATTAAGGATGTTAATTTAAGTAAACATTCCAGTAATTTATAAGTAATGATGTTACAAATAGTGTGACTTTGAGTATGATACATAAAGCATTTCTATTAATGTCTCATCTGTAGAGTTATGATAACAAAAGCACCTAAATGAGAGGCTGATTGAGAAGATATCAAATGGAATGATAGAACACAATTTAGTAGATAGTAGGGGATCAATAAGGCAAACTGTCATAATATATTAACAGGCCAGTGTATAGTTTCAACATATGGGCTTTTAGGCCAAAATCTGACTTGTAACATCAGCTCTGGCTTCACCATTAGCTAATTCATTAGCAGAGTGCACTGGAGTGTATTTTTATAACTTTCTTGGCCTCTAATCCTTCATTTTAAGTAACATTTAACTGAAAGCACTCTAGGATTAAAGACAGCAGGGCATTGGGTGGCTCAGTCAGTTAAGTTCCAACTTCAGCTCAGGTCATGATTTCACAGTCCATGGGTTCAAGCTTTGTGGCGGACTCTGCTGACAGCTCAGAGCCTGGAGCCTGCTTCAGATTCTGTGTCTCCTTCTCTCTCTGCTTCTCCCCAGCTCATGCTCTCTCTCTCTCTTATAAACAGTAACAAAATTAAAAAAAAAGTTTGTGCTTTTTTTAAGAAAAGT
Organism: Cryptoprocta ferox; assembly: GCA_028646485.1. Lineage (NCBI taxonomy): Eukaryota > Metazoa > Chordata > Mammalia > Carnivora > Eupleridae > Cryptoprocta > Cryptoprocta ferox. The sequence continues at coordinate 6,499,269 of CM053574.1, read as the reverse complement.
AAAAATAAAAAGACAACATGCACATGGCAAGAACTAAATAAATATGGATATCATTATCATCATCCTCTCCTAAGGTTGATATATTTATTTTTTTCAACTTTATTGAGGTATAATTGACATAAAACATTGTTTGAGTTTAAGATGTACAGTGTGTTGATTTGATACATGGAAATATTGCAAAGTGATTTACCACCACAGAGTTAGCTAACACTTCCATTATGTCACATAAGTACCATTTCTTTTTTGTGGTGAGAACATTTAAGATCTACTCTCTCAGCAACTTTCAAGTATATGATCTAGTTCAATCATCACGCTGTACATTAGATCCCTAGAATTTATTTATCTTAAAACTGAAAGTTTGTGCCCTTTGACCAACGTATCACTATTTTCCCCACCCTATAGCCCCTGGTAACCACTTTTTAAGTTTTTGTTTTTGTTTTTTTTTTTACAGATATCTCTTTGAGCTCCCATTTGAGTTTGGTTGTTTTCGATTCCACATATAGGAGACGGTATGCAGTATTTGTCTTTCTCCGACTTATTTCACTTAGCATAATGTCCTCAAGGTCCATCTATGTTGCAAATGACAGAAATTGCTTGTTTCTTTCTTTTTAAAAAATGTTTATTTATTCATTTTTGAGAGAGAGAGAGAGAGAGAGAGAGAATGAGAGAGAGCGCAAGCAGGGAAGGGACAGAGAGAGAGGAAGAGAGAATCCCAAGCAGGTTCCACGCTGTCAGCACAAGCCCGACACAGGGCTTGAGCCCACAAACCATAAGATCATGACCTGAGCTGATATCGAGTTGGACGCTTAACCAACTGAGTCACCCATGCACCCCGAATTTACTTCTTTCTTATGGCTGAATAACATTCTCTTGTGTGGGTGTGTATATGCATTGCATTTTCTTTATCTGTTCATCTGTTGAAGAACATTTAGATTATTTTTATATTTTGGCTAATGTGAAAAATGATGCAATGAACATGGGAGAATAGGTATCTCTTTGAGCTCCTGTTTTAATTTCCTCTAGATATATACCTGGAAGTAGGATTGCTGGATCATTCAGTAGTTCTGTTTTCAATATTTTTGAGACATCCACATGCCTTTTCCCTTGTGTTTGTACTGATGTACATTACCATAACAGTGCACATGGGTTCTCTTTTCTCTACATCTTTGCCAACATTTGTTATCTGTGTCTTTGAAGACAGTAATTTTAACAGGTATGAGTTGATATCTCATTGTGGTTTCAATTTGCATTTCCCTAATGATAAGTGATGTCAAGCACTTTCATGTACCTGTTGGTCATTTGTTAGTCTACTTTTAGAAAACTGCGTACTTAGTTCCTCTGACCATTTTTATTTTTACTATTATTTTTTGCCCTTGAGTTGTGTGAGTTCTTTACATATTTTGGATGTTAATCCCTTATCAGATATATGATTTCCAAATATGTCCTCTCATTCTTCCATTCTGTGGTTGTTTTTTCATTTTGTTGATTGTTTTCTCTTGCTGTGCAAAAGCTTTCTAGTTTGATGTAGTCCCACTTATTTATTTTTGTTTTTGTTTCTTGTGTTTTTGGTGTCCTATTTAGGAAATTGCTGCCAGACCAGTGCAAAGGAGTTTTCCCCCCTATGTTTTCTTCTAGGAGTTTTCAGGTTCTCTGTTTAAATCTTTAATCCCTTTCAAGTTCATTTTCATGAGTAGTATAAGATAAGGGTCCAAATTTATTCTTCTGCATGTAGTAATTTAGTTTTCCCAACACTATTTTTTTTTTTTTTTTGGAGAGAGAGAGTGCAATTGAGGTAGAGGCAGAAAGAGAGAGGCAGAGATAATCCCAAGCAGGCTCTATGCTGTCAGTGCAGATCCCAACATGGGGCTCCATCTCTCGAACCATGAGCTGAAATCAAGAGTTGGATGCTTAACTGACCAAGCCACCCAGATGCCCTTTCCTAACACTATTTTTTGAAAAGAATATTTTTCCCCATTGAGCGTTCTTGGTTCTCTTGTCAAATATTAGTTGACTATATGTGCAGGGGTTTATTTCTGGGCTGGTGACTCTCTACCTTTGTTTTCTGTGCCTATTTTTATGTCAGTACCATACCTGCTTGTGGTTGATATTGGTAGTGCTTACACTTCTTCCTTGTTTCTAGCTCTGTCTATATGTGCAAGCTTTGCCATTCTCTGGGTGGGTGGGTTGGGGTGTAGAATACAAGCAGGTCCTTTGTGGAGAGGACTGAACCACTGGGCAAACTGGTCACTCACCCTACTCTCCCTGTCCTTTTGAGAGGAAGTCTTGTAGCTGAGGAATTTCCTCTTGGTGCTCAGCAGTGCTAGCTGTGGTTATAGAATGATGCAGGCAAAATGAAGCTATTCTTTCTTCCCTTTTGTGTAGTTATTCTCATGTTAACCTTATTCTCAGGTTATTCCCTTTTGTGTAGTTAATCACTGTTTGCTGAGATTTCTTAAGTCGACTCCTGAGCTCTTCCAGAGCTGTTTTTGTTCACAGATAGCTAATTATTGATCTCTGTGGCGTGGGGGTGGGGGACAGAGGCCAGGGTTGCCTTCTTCACCATCTTGGTTTAATTGATTTTTCTTTGCATTGGTTAACGACAAACCAATCACTGAATTACTCATCCAGAGTCCTCTGAGCCATGAGAACCACATGGATAGGATGTGGCAGGTTGTGAGGGACCAATATTTTCATACAATTTATTTTGTCAACCAGAAAAAACCCAACAGGCCATTTATTTAAATGTTAGGATTTGTGAAAACAAAGTAATGTAAATAAAATACATTCCAGGGCAAATGAATTCTTCTCAATGTGCGGATATCAGAAACTACTGGGGACATTTGTTGAATTTGAGCACAGAATGGCTCAGCTTGGTGTGATGCCAATGGAGGGACCCTGGTGGTAGAAGAGAAACTACATTAGCTTCATGTCCTGAAGCAACATGGTGGGGTCTACAGAAATATCAAACTGTGACAATTTCTACCTACATGTCAGATCTTTTGCAGAGGAATTTTGTTGAGAGTCTTTTGGTGTTATGAGTTGTGGACTGTATTTGGAAGCAGACATCTCCAGAGTCTTGTGGTGTTTAAGACCAATGTCCTGATAAAGGGTGAGACCTGAATTGTGGGTAGACTCTAATATGTTCCCAATGACCTCCACCTCCTATATTTATGCCATTGTGGAGACTGATCCCCTAAAGTGTGCCCTGGGCCTAGTGACTGGCTTCCAACCAACACAACACGGCAAAACTGATGGGATGTCACTTCTGAGATTGGGGTACAAAAAGACTCTGGCTTTCATCTTCCTGTCTTTTGTTTCCTTGTTACCTGTTTGCTTGTGTTGATGGAAGCCAACTGCCATGTGTAAGCTTCCCCATGAAGGACCCACGTGGCAGAGAACTGAAGAATACCTCTGGCCAACAGCCCATAGGGACTCCATCCTTCCAACAGCTATGTGAGTGGCCTTGGAAATAGGTCTTCTCCCAGGCAAACTTTGAGGGGATAGTAGCTCTAGCTGGCACACTCCAGTCTTGTTAGATACTCTTGTTTATTTAAGAGAAGTAGCAAGTTATAAATGAGCACATAAAAATGAATGGTATTTAATATGCCAACATACATCAATAGAAGAGAAAAAACAGAACTTGGGATGTCATTTAAATAGGGGAAAAAACCCTAAAAATGGGAAAAAGGAAGTTCCTCTTAGGCACGTAAATTTTAACTTAGAAGATGGAAATAGCTTCTGATTCCTGTTATAGAAGACCGAATTCTCCCTAATTTACATGATTGATATAATGGATGTGCAGATGTTAAAGTCAAAAAGCCATACATTAAATTGAAAAAAAAAAAGGAGTCTATTTTATGTTAAGACCTTGAAATTGGAAGTCAGAAGCAAACTGTACAGACAGATGAGTTTTCTCCTGACAGGAAGAAGGGCCTAAACCCTCCTAAATACATTCACTTTTCTCTTTTTCTTTTTCTGTGTTTAGGAAGTCCTCAGAGATTGGGATAGCCTGGTCCAATTTTGCTAATTATGAGCTCTGTGCATTGAGCTCTTAGGTCATACAGGAGTAAATAATTAGCCAGTGCCTCCAGCCTTTTTGGATGGCAAATCCGTTAGGCTTCATACTGTGTCTTCTCCCAGAGTCATCATCTGCAGAACAAGATTCATGCCTGAGGCTATCTTCCTGCCAGTCCTGAGGACAAAGCCTTACCAGGCAGGAGAGGAGGATGGATCCAAACTCCCATGTCATGATCAGGCAGAGGTATAGCATGGACCAATGAGTGCCCAGGAAGATGGTGGATGGAAGAGGGACAGTTGGGAACTGTTTCCTCCTCAGCAAGACAAGCTGGGGCTGGCCAGATGGGAGGGCAGCCATATCCAAAGTTTCAGCTCAGAGGCCTATGAAGTTGATGTTGTTTCCTGTTAGGGATTTAAGAATCTCATTCAGAATTCTACTCTCCTCTGACACCATTTTGAGCTAATATGCCTCACTCACATGAGTGCAGGAAGTGGATGTCTCCAAATTGTTCCGAGTAAGCACTCCGAAAGGATCGTGAATGTGATGATGGTGATCATGATGGTGGTGAGGAGAGTAGCCATTCTACAAAACTTTATTGAGTGTCTCCTTGTGCCAGACTTTAAGCTTTTTGCTATGTAGCTTTTCATTGTCATGTACATAATTCTTCCCAAAATAGAGGCGCGCAATTGAGGAAAAGAGCACAGCATTCTTCTTTATTTTTACCAAGTCCTGGGGTCCAAAGGGGTAAAGTCAGGTTTGGATCTGAGTATCAAAACTCTATTCACAAGGCACAGGGTGTGGGCAGTGTCTTTCCATACAATTTAGTTTTGTGCGGTTCTTGAGCCCTTGAAATGTGGGTGGTCCAAATTGAGATGTTTTGCCCATACAATATACCAGATTTTGAAGATTTACAAAAAAAGAATGTAAAATATCTCAATGTGGTGTATTGGTGAAATTATAATATTTTTTGGCATAGTGGGTTAAATAAAATATTAAAACAAACAAAAAACAAAAAACCAACCAACATCTCGACCTACCTTTCCTTTCTCTTCCTAGGTCACTTCAAGCAGAATGTCAGGAAGGAAACAACTGAGCCAGATTCATTTCTGATTCCTCAGCACCTAAAACTATATAAAATATTGATTACCCTTTGTTCACAGGAAGACAATATAGCCAATATAGCTTCCATATACTGTAGGCTTTCCTGCCTATGTTTTCATGTCTTCTGGGGATTTCCTGTATGACTAATTAATGAGATTCAGTTGTTTCCTCCAAGCACTCTTCCAGAGTGACAAATCAAATTAAACCCCGAGGCAGGGTCCATGGGAACTTCCCCCTGGTTTGTACCCAAATCAGACAGAAATTGGCCAGAAAGTGAGGGACATACTACTTGCAACTGGCATCTGAAGTGGGGTGGGAGCAGTCTTGTGAGCCTGAGCCCTTATCCCATGGGATCTGACACTCCAGGCAGAGTGTCAGAATTGAGTTAAATTGTAGGACATTCAACTCTTGTAGAGAATTGCTTAGTTTTGGGAGGGAAACCCTGCACATTTGCTGACCAGAAGTGTCAGAAGTGAAGCATTCTGTGTAAAATAAAGGAGAATTGCAGGAGGTAAACAGTGGGTAGGTTTTTCCAATACAGTGCTGAAGGCGTAATTCAATTTTAATATACTACTCATTGGATCAGAGTGTTCATACCCACTGTGGGATCTTTGAGGGCAAGGCAATAGTTTCAATGGTGAAGGTGAGGCAAACATGTTTGTTCACTGTTCTTATGTTCAAGAACCTCCCTAAGATTCTAGAGGGCACCTTGTTTAAATTAAATTTAGTGAGATCCCAAGCAATGACTGTAACCTGAACCCCTGTATTGATTGAGAACATGAAGGTTTGCCAATTGGTGCATTTCAGCAGGTATTAAAGTTAATCCAGGCCTATGTGAAGACATGCAAAAGCCAATCAGCACCCTTTGGTTTTTTGTTCTACAAATTATTTTCAGATTTCTAATTGGAACAAATTGTATACCTGTTTTATTTATTTTTTTGTTTCCCCATATGCAAGTTTCTTTCTTTCTCTTTATTTTTTAACACTGGATATATTTCAAAGGAGGTTCTCTCCATCCTGCTCATATTTGTAAATTTCTTTCTCCAGAGAGCCTCAAGCCAGGATCTTCATGATGAGGGACCTCTTCCAATATGATGATTGTTTCATAGGGTTTATATACCCCATGATTAACCCAAGTCTACACTAAACTCTTTACTGAGCTACAGGGGTGCTCTGGATGTTTCTCCCTATCACCCTGAGGATCTGGATCTTTTTTGTTACAAACGAACAGGAACAGCAGAGATATTGAAAGGTCCCAGCCTAGTTTTAGGGGTGCAGATCTCATATGACACACAATGACTCCTTTTCTTCTTCTCCTTCCCTCTCCCCTTCTTCCTTTCTCTCTCTCCTTCTGTCTCTCTTTCTCTCTCTCCCTCTCCAGTGACACTTTCATGTGCAATCACCCAATGGACCTAGGTCTTGCACAGGAGGTACTCTTTCCCTTGAGCACCCATAGAGGACAATGCTCGTTTGAAACATACAACAATCAGGGTAAGAGCCTTTCCCCAACCCTAGTGTCAGTCACAGCTTCATTCTAAGAGATGGGTTGATCTAGGCCAAGACACAAGACCCTGGGCCACATTAAGAAAATGCCCAATCCCGGGGCACCTGGATGGCTCAGGTTGAGCTCAACAGATCATCTGTCCGATTTCAGCTCAGGTCATGATTTCACGGTTAGTGAGTTTGAGCCCCACATCAGGATCACTGCATCAGCCTGTCAATGCAGAGCATGCTTTAGATCCTCTGTCCCCGTCTCTCTACACCTCCCTCACTTGAGCTCTCTGCCCCCCCAAAAAAAGGTTAAAAAAAAAAGACCCAATCCCATACTCTTGTCCCTAACAACCAAGTGATTATTGACACTTCTAAAGTAGGTCATTTGAATCTATAAGAAAGAATTGGAAGGGCTCAAGAAATGCAACACAGTGTGGCATAGTCCAGATTGCATGCTTGCCATCAGGCAACAGAGCCAGAGAGCAAGCCAGAGCAAGAGAAGACCTCGTATGGTGGTGGTCACTGTCTCGTGCTCCAGTTGCTGCATCAATAGGACACATTGCAGAAATAGAATTGATTCCTATTCAAAATTTGGCCGGATGTCAAGGCTGATAATTCAACATATGCAAGAGGGTATAAAAAGTTTTATTCCTCATAAAGATCTCTCTGTCTAGGGAGAGCATAACAGGCTATCTAAACTGGTCTGAAATGGCACAAGAGTTCAAGGAAAGCAACTGGCTTGGATTTTGTATTGTGGCTACAGTGTGAGTTCAGAGTGAGATTTCCTGCATATGTGCTTGTGAGGTTTGAATGTCTCACTGTCTCCAAAGGGGAGAGAACCCAGGCTGCCTGGCTTGCTTTTTTTTTTAATTGAGTTATAATTGATAAATAATATTAGGTCCAGGTATACAACATAATGATTCAAAATTTATACATATTGCAAAATGATCACCACGGATCTAGTTAACCTCTATCACAATACATAGTTCCAATTTTTTTTTTGAGAGAGAGGGAGAGAGAGAGAGAGACAGTGAGCAGGTGAACAGAAGAGGGGAAGAGGGAGAGAGAAAATCAAATTTTTTAAAAAATTTTTATTTAATGTTTTTTCTTTAATTTTGAGAGAGAGAGAGAGAGAGAGAGAGAGAGAGAGAGAGAGAGAGAGAGAGAGAGAGAGACAGCATGAGCAGGGGAGGGTCAGAGAGAGAGGGAGACACAGAATCCAAAGCAGGCTCCAGGTTCTGAGCTCACTGTCAGCACAGAGCCCGATGCAGGGCTTGAACCCACGAACCGTGAGATCATGACCTGAGCTGAAGCCGGACGCTTAACCAACTGAGCCACCCAGGTACCTAGGAGAGAGAAAATTTTAAGCAGGCTCCATACTCAGCACAGAGCCCGATGCAGAGCTTGATCCCATGACTCTGGGATCATCGCCTGAGCTGAAATTAAGGGTCAGGTGCTCAGCAAACTGAGCTACCCAGGTGCCCTGCAAAATTTTTTTTCTTGTAATGAGAGCTTTTAACATCTACTCTTAAATGCTTTCAAGTATGAAACACAGTGTTATTAACTATAGTTACCATGCTGTACATCACATCCTCAGAACTTATAACTGGAGGACCCAGGCTTTCTAATGAGCCAGCCCAGGAATTGGGCAGATGAGGTAAAGAGAGCCTTAAACATTGTTTGCAGTCAAATATCACCACAAAACATGGAGTCAAATTCTTTATTACATAGTTCTTATAAGGTGTTTGTAACTTCTCTGCTTTTAGATGAAATAAGGCACTTTTGACTGCTTATTAGTGTCCTTGATTAGAATAATTATTTCAAGGGAAAATGACATTTCGTATTCCTTTTGTTTCCTTCAAGGGGGGGGGCAGATATGTTAGTGTGTTTATGGAATTTTAAATCTCTAAGTACCCTTGCGTCTATTTTCTTTAGCCCCATCTTTCCAAAGTGGGTGCACACAGAAACAGGTGTGAGTACAGTGTGAATTCAGAGTGAGAGTTCCTGAATATGTGCTTGTGAGTTTGAATGTCTCACTGTCTCCAAAGGAGGGCAAACCAAGGCTGCCTGGCTTCCTTCCTCATTTTTGTTTTTGTTTTTGTTTGAATTGAGATATAATTGACATATAACAGTATATTAAGCTCAAGTATACAACATATTGATTCAAAATTTATACATATTGCAAAATGATCACCACGGGTCTAGTTAACCTCTATCACCATACCTAGTTGCAAAAAATTTTTTTTAGAGAGAGAGGAGCGCGCGAGTGAGTGAGCAGGTGAGCACGGAGGCGCAAAGGGAGAGAGAGACATAGAATCTTAAGCAGGCTCCCTGCTCAGCACAGAGCCTGATGCAGAGTCTCATCCCATGACTGTGGGATCATGACCTGAGCCCAAATCAAGAGTTGACTACTCGCCAACTGAACCACCACAGCGCCCCACAAAATTTTTTCTTGTAATGAGAGCTTTAAAGATCTACTCTTAACAGCTTTCAGATATGAAATATGATATTATTAACTATAGTTAACATGCTGCACATCACATCCTCAGAAACTTACTTATAACTGGAGGACCCAGGCTTGCTTATCAGCTAGCCCAGGTGTTGGGCAGATGGGGTCAAGAGAGCCTTAAACACTGCTTGTCATAAAATATCACCACAAAAATGGAGTCACACACACTTTATTACATAGTTCTTATAGGGTGTTTATAATTTCTCTGCATTTAGATGAAATAAGGTACTTTTGACTGCTTATTAGTGTCTTTTGATTAGAACAATTATATTAAGGGAGAATGACATTTCTTATTCCTTTTGTTTCCTTTAAAGGAGGGTACTGATATGTTAGTGTGTTTATAGAATTGTAAATGTCTAATTTCTAATTTCTTTAGCCCCATCTTTCCAAAGTGGGTGCACATAGGAACAGGTGAATGGAGCAAAAGATGATGAGAAAAGTGTCCTAGGAAGAATGTGTTGTTACAACTGAGAAGTGTTGCTAAATTTTCCTCAAGTGCAAATATTTTATTTATGAATTGCACGAGTCCAAAATATAGCCACACTGATGGATACCTGTATAGTTGTTTCCTTTATGTAAACTCTCACTTATATTCCAAAAGCTGTCTCTGCTCCGTGGAACCACAGAATCTAACAGATGAGTTGGAATTCCTCCTCCTGGGATTCTCCGATGATCCAGAACTGCAGCCTCTAACCTTCAGCCTGTTCCTGTCCATGTATCTGGTCACCATGCTAGGGAATCTACTGATCATCTTGGTCGTCAGCTCTGACTCCCACCTCCACACCCCCATGTACGTCTTTCTTTCAATCTTGTCCCTGGCTGACATCGGTTTCACATCTACCACAGTTCCGAAGGTGATTTGGGACCTTCAGACTCATAACAGAGTCATGTCCCACACGGGCTGCCTGATTCAGTTGTCTTTTTTTTATCTTTTTGGCTGTTTGGACAGTGTACTCTTAACCGTGATGGCCTATGATCGGTTTGTAGCTGTTTGTTATCCTCTGCACTACCCAGTCATCATGAACCCCCGCCTCTTTCGCCTGCTGATTCTGGTGTCTTTTGTCATCAGCCTTCTGGACTCTCAGCTGCAGTGCCTCATCATGTCACAACTTACCTTCTGCACAAATGTGGAAATTCCCCATTTCTTCTGTGACCCTCCTCAACTCCTGAAGCTTTCCTGTAATGATACGTCCACCAATAAGATATTCATGTATTTTATTGGGGCCATCTTTGGTGGTATTCCAGTCTTGGGGATCCTTTTCTCTTATACACGAATTGTTTCCTCCATTCTGAGACTCCCATCAACAGGTGGGAAATACAAAGCCTTCTCCACCTGTGGCTCTCACCTGTCCGTTGTTTGCTTATTTTATGGAACAAGTCTGGGGGTATACCTCAGTTCGACTGTCTCACATTCTCCCAGGAAGGGTGCATTGGCCTCTGTGATGTATGCTGTGGTTGCTCCCATGCTGAATCCCTTCATCTACAGCCTGAGGAACAGGGACATCAAGAGGGCCTTGCAGAGGCTCCTCAACCAAACAGCCTAGTATTAACACTTGGACTTTTTTTTTTTCTGTCTTTTGATCAGAAATGATTGCAAAACCAAACATATGGAATTCGCAAGCATGCCTCTTTGGTCACATAAGTTTTGTAGGTTGTGGTTTCCATTCCTCTTGATTTGTCATATCTAAATATTGCTCATCTTGGCACTTCTTTGATGGAATTAAAGGAGTATTCCAGGACCCTATGTATGTCAAAATCACCACACTATTGAATCTTATAACAAATATGGAATCTTCTGTACTTGTTAGCTATGACCCAAGCTTCCTGTAGAAATTCACAACTTTTAAAATATATACACAAGTCTCAACCATTTTCAGCATCATGTCTATTTTCCAGAAAATTTGGCTATATCAAATCTATTGATGTAGGTTGTGTGCAAGAATGTATGTCACTGGTCCTTAATATTGGTTTCCCATTTGGAGTATCTGATAAGCTTTAAAAATCTTCATACTCTGGGGCACCTGCTGCTCAATCAGAAGAGTAAGTCTTAATTTTGAGGTTGTAAGTTCAAGCCCCACGTTGGGTGTAGATTTACTTAAAATCTTGGGGCACCTAGGTGGCTCAGTTGGTTAAGAGTCAACTCGTGATTTTGGCTCAGGCAATGTTCTCAGCTTCATGAGATTGAGCCCTGCACTGGGCTCTATGCTAACATAATGGAGCCTGCTTGGGATTCTCTCTCTCTCTCTCTCTCTCTCTCTCTTTCTCTCTCTCTCTCAAAAATAAATAAATGAACTTAAAAAATTCTTTAAATTATCCTCATGCCTGAATCCCAACATTGCAGATAAGATTCAATTGGACTGGAGTGTGAAAAGAACATGAACAGTTTTCTTTAACAGCTCTCCATATGGGGCTAATGTGCAGCTAAGGTGGAGGCCTATTGAATTTTGTCAGACCTTTCATTCAAAGATGACTTGCCTATGTTGGGTCCTTCACTGTTCATGGTAAGATCCTGAACATCTCGAAGTGATCAGAGCTTGTAAAGGAGGAGATAGGAGTTTTCCACAGCAACAGCCAATGTGATTTTTTCCTTCATATTCCTGGTAATTTTTTTACATATATTCCCCCCTCCATACTGGTTAACTGTTCTGAATATTACTCTATTGTTCTCTGCTCCAGACTTACCCTTCTATACTTTAAGTTGTGATGCTGCAATAGGGGCTAGGAAACTTTCAACTGCAGCTCTAATATTCCATCTGTCTTCTCTTTAAGTCCTTCCAATAATGATAATCTAGAGCACATTTATTAATCCCCAATATTTTCCCCATAGCTCTTAGCCCATGATGTTATCACTATATCCTGCAGCTATGACTCTGTTACCATGTTTTTCATTTTGTGCCTTTCACCTTTCAATAAGAATTAGTCATTTATATTAAATTATCTTCATTACAATAACTAGTGCAGTTTCTTTTTTCTTGATTTAACTCTGGTAAATCATAATATGGGGAATAAATCTACATCGTGAGGTGCAATGAGAAGATTGCAAGGCGAGGGAGGATAAAAAGGTGACTGTGATGATATGTCTTGGTCAGGGTATACAACTGAGCTTTCAAGTAGTGGTGATATTTCCAGTGGCTTAGTGGTTTTGATTGTGTCTGTGTATTATTAAATCACCTAGGTCTTTTGGATAAATGTAACTCTATCTTCATTGTCATGAAGGATACTTGCTTACTCAAGGATAGCAAAGGACCATGTCCTTAGCAAAGGGCAGATCTTCCCTTTCACTAGTAACCACCTTATTAGGATTCCACTTTGTCACCATGCTTCCTTCACTTCTATCATGATCAATCTGTCTTTGGGTCCCTCTGTCTTCTGCTACATACCCAGGAACCCATGTTCATATCAATATTTCCATACAGATGCTACACATAGTTTCTGAGGTAGAAATTTTGGGGCTTTCTGAAAAGCTTTCCAATAACTGGTTTCATTTGCTCTGCCTTTACACTAAGCCAATGGCCTACCACATTCACTGACAGTGAACCTCATATTGGATTGGCTCTTCCTGCTACAAAGTGACTACAGTGTAATACTAAATTTTCCTCTTGTTCAAGCATTCTAAACATCTCAACATGCATACTTTCTTCTCCAATCTTTCTCTACATTCCTGTCATTTTGTCCTTTGGACTCTAAAAATTTCCTCTGCCATTTATGTACACACAAACATAATTAGCACACTTTCTTTCATATCCAATTTAATTTGGTAAATATTGAGGTTTTCTCTGTATCCGTTAATGAGAAAACAATTTCTAAGCTCATCTTCCAGTCGAGCCTTGAGAAGACTACATCCCTGACCCACACTTTGAATATAGAGATCTATGAGAGCTTCTGAAGTATTTAAGCAACCAATCAAGTCACTAGCTAAATATGTATAAATAAGCAGTTGTCTAATATAACAATCTATACTGCTGGACAATAAATTTAGAACCTGGGCAGTCATTCAAAGCAGCAAAAACCAGACTCCAATGTATAAAATTCCAAACCCCAAACCTGGTCTATAGAAAGAAAAATAGAAAGTTCTCCTTAAAGACATGAATTTTAACTGAGAAAATAGAAATAATATCAGATTCTTGGTATAGAAGACCTAATTCTCTCTAAATTACATGATTAAGTCAATGGCTTTGTAGATTAAAAAAAAAGTCCTATGTTGCTTTCTCTGGTTGGAAAAATGTGTCTAAATTTTATGATGAGATATTTAACCTAGAAGTCAGAAGTGAGGAGTACAGGTCAGCTTCTTCCTTAGAAGACCCTGCCCCCAACCTCTTGCAACCTCAGTACATTCACTTTTTTCCTTTTCTTCTTCCATTAATAATCACAAGTCCTTAGAGAGTGGGAGAACATGGACCAATTTGGCTAATTATGTGCCATGTGCTTTGAGCCCTCAAGGCCAAGCCACTGTAAACAATCAGCCTGTGCTTTCCAGTTCTTTAGTGGCCAGTTCCAGTTAAGTGGGCTCCATACAGGTGTCTCCTCCTCCCAGAGTTGTTTGCTCCAGGAGACCCATACTTGCATCTGTCTTCCTGCCAGTCTTGGAAACAAAGCCTCTGTCGTCATCCAGCTCCAGGTAGGGGAGTGGCAGCGGGATCTGCATTCCTCAGTCCTGCTCCAGCAGAGACACAGTACATCTCAGGGGTAGTAAGTGCAGTGGGAGAGACTGAATGCAGAAGAGACTGGAAGAGCATTGCTTCCTCATCAAGACAACCAAGACAGTTGGGATACCCAGACAGCTCACAGCCTTAGAAAGACCTAATGTTAGGGAGAGGGAGGGAGACAAAGTAAGAGACTCTTGAATACTGAAAACAAACTGAGGGCGGAAGGGAAGGGGGGTGATGGTCATGGTGGAGGACACTTGTGGAGAAGAGCACTGGGTGTTATATGGAAACCAACTTGACAATAAACTATAAATTCCAAAAAAAAAAAAAAAAAAAAAGACCTAATGTTATTGGCTTGGGTGGGGGTCCTAGAACTCTTATGTAGATTTCTATTTTTGTCCCATGTAGCTCTATCTCTCATAGGATATTCCCCATCAGAGCAGGAAATTGGTGCTTCTTAACTGCCCAGTAAGTCCTGCAAATGATCATGAAGGTGATGATAATGGTGATGATGGAAAGGATGACAGTAACCAGAATGCTACAGATTTTTATCTTGGGACTCCATGTGCCAGGCACTGAGCTCAGTTTTCTATGTAGCTTGCTATCTTTTATCTGCATTGCGAACTTTGAAAGACAGCAACATGCATTATCATCATTTCAGAGTTAAGGATAGGAGCATAGCATTTTCTTTTTCTCTCTGCTGAAGTGCAGGGAAACAGAGCAAACAATTTCAGTGCATGGACCTTAGAGACCCACCACTGAATGTTGAATTGAATCTTATCTCTCTGCCTTTTTATCTGTATGCCACTGGGCACATTCTTAATGTTTTTAATCCAGTTTATACAACTGCACTGCGTAAGAATTAAGATGAGCACTGCACGTGTGACTAAATATGTGGTGGATGCATATAGTAAGGGCAACGTAAAATTTAGGTATGATTAATATTGTTGTTGTTGTTACTGTCATTATCAAGGCTAAGCACCATCTATCCAACTAAAATATCCTGTGATTGAAAGTTTTGGTTTTTCCTAGATCCTGAGAGAACTTTGAGTTTTTTCTTGTCCTTATGCAGGTAGGTACTGACTGTTTGGAGGGAAACAACTGAATCACATTTGTTTCTGATTTCCCAGAGCCTATACTTTGCTTGGCATGGAGTAGGTGACAAGGACAACAATGATCTCTGTTCAGTATTGAATAGACCCTTCCCTGGTTCTCAGAAACAGAGCATAGACAACATGGCCCCAGTGCTCTCTCTGGGTGCTTCTCTTTCTTCCAGTGCAAACCTCTGTTTGGTGCCACACATATCTTGAAACAGATGCTGTTCTCCCCATTTCTAGGTGATACCTAAAGGGACACCAACACAGAGAGGTTGAGACATTGCAAATACTCCACATTTAGTACATGACAGATGTGAGACTCAAAGGCCTGAATCCCATGCCAAGACACTGTGCACTCACCTACTTTTGTCCCAGATGAGCAAACAGAAACAGGGCCACCAATTCCTTCTGTTGATTTTTGGTGAGTTCAACTGTGAATTAGGGAAATGGGCCAAGTGGTTTACGGAGGCCTTTACTGCATGAATATTATAGATCATAAGATTTTCTATGAAGAGTAATGCATTTTGCAGCTTATTTTGAAAATCTGTGATATGGAAATATTACTCCTTATACAAAATAGGAATTTCCATGTGGATCTATTGTGAAAGACCATTGCAACACAGACTTCAGGGTTGTTTCCAATTCTATGCCTTGACAATAAAAGCATGAAGTTGCTTTTGTCTACCTTTTCTATTAGGAAAATAAATGTAGATAATTAATAGTAAAACTGTACATGTATTGATTTTTAAAATTCTATCTTTTATGCCTGAATATTATAGAAATTCTCACTTGTATAATATGGAAGTGGACACAAGAATTTTATTAGGAATATTGTAATAAGATATGGAAAAATAAAATAACACTCATCCATCAGATAATACATCATTTGGAGTGCTGGAAATAGATGTGTGTACTTCACAGAGACACTTCAAACACATTATTGTGGTAAATGAGAACTAAGGAAACAATGTGTATATTATTATAGTATTAAGTAAGTTTTTAAGAAAACTGTTTATGAATACATCAATACGAATATACGGAAATATTGAAAGAAAATATACCTGCCACAGTCTTGACAGTGTTTGCCTTTGGGCAGTTGAAGTGCAGAGGGGAATGAGATCATGCAGGGATAGCAAGAAAACTCAACTTTTCCTGGTAAAAAATATGAGTTCTTTTTTTGTTTGTTTTTTAATTTTTTTTTAACATTTGTTTATTTTTAAGAGAGAGAGACAGAGTACGAACAGGGGAGGGGCAGAGAAGGAGATGCAGAATCCGAAGCAGGCTCCAGGCTCTGAGCTGTCAGCATAGAGCCTGATGCGGGGCTTGAACCCACAAACCGTGAGATCATGACCTGAGCTGAAGTCGGACACTTGACCGACTGAGCCACTCAGGTTCCCCAACAAATGTGAGTTCTGAAGCAAGTATAACTAAACATTTCTCTTTTTTTTAAAGTTTATTTGTTTATTTTGAGAGAGAGAGAGAGAGAGAGAAAGTGCAAGCAGGGGAGGGGCAGAGAGAAAGTGAGAATCCCATGCAATCTCCATGCTGTCAGTGCAGAGCCTGATGTGGGGCTTGAACCTGTGAGGTCATGAACTGAGCTGAAATAGAGAGTCAGACACTTAACCACTTGAGCCACCCAGGAGCCCATAAATATTTCTGTGTTTATATATTTTTATGCTTGTCTAACATTCTTTGATTCAATGTCTTCATGGTGGGTATATGTAGAAACAGGTGAATTGTCCAGACACTATTAAAGAAAGAGTCTAAGATGAGTGTACAATTGAGAAATATTCCAGAAGGTAACAGGAGGTAGGATCCTCAAGTGTGAATCCTTTACTTGTGAATTGCTTGAATCAAAATATACACACTTAGCTGGGTATCTCTACACTTGTTTATTCAATACTCTCTCTCTCTCTCCTCTCTCTCTCTCTCTCTCTCTCTGAGAGGTGTCCTATCTTGATGGAACCACAGAATCTAACTGGTGTGTCAGAATTCTTCCTCCTGGGACTCTCAGATGACCCAGAGCTACAGCCCCTTCTCTTTGGGCTATTCCTGTCCATGTACCTGGTCACCGTGCTCGGGAATCTGCTCATCATTCTGGCTGTCAGCTCTGACCCCCACCTCTACACACCCATGTACTTCTTCCTCTTCAACCTGTCCTTGGCTGACATTGGTTTTAGCACCACTACAATCCCCAAGATGCTGGTGAACATTCAAACACACAGTAAATCTATCACCTATGGAGGCTGCCTAACTCAGGTGTCCTTTTTTTTCCTGTTTGGATGTTTGGACAATCTAATCCTGACTGTGATGGCATATGACCGGTTTGTGGCCATTTGTCGCCCCCTGCACTACCCAGTCATCATGAACCCATGCTTCTGTGGCTTTTTGCTCCTGGTGTCAATTTTCTGCAGCCTTTTGGACTCTCAGATTCATTTGTTGATGGTGTCACAACTTACCTTCTGCACAAATGTGGAAATTCATCATTTCTTTTGTGATGCACCTCAACTTCTCCACCTTGCCTGTTCTGATACCTCCAGCAACACCATACTAATCTATTTTATAGGTGCCATTTTTGGTGGCGTTCCACTCTCAGGGATCCTTTGCTCTTATATTAGAATTGTTTCCTCCATTCTGAGAGTCCCATCAACAGGTGGGAAGTACAAAGCCTTTTCTACCTGTGGCTCTCACCTGTCAGTTGTTTGCTTCTTTTATGGAACAGCTCTTGGGGCCTACCTCAGTTCATTTTTCTCCATGTCCCCCAGGAAGAGTGCAGTGGCCTCGGTGATGTACACAGTGGTCACCCCAATGCTGAACCCCTTCCTCTACAGCCTGAGAAACAAGGACATCAAGAGGACACTGAGGGGGATTATCAGCAGGACAGACTAATCTCAGCATCTGTCTTATCCTTTTTGGCTCACTGAACTGGAAAATGCAGCAAATCAAACATGCACAAGACAGTCTGAATGTGCTGTCACATGGTATAGGTACCTATATGACTTTCTGCTTTTTGCTTACACAAGTTTTCCTCTTAGCACAGCTCTGGAATTGGGAGATTATTTTGGGCTCCCCATTTAGATCATAGCCCCTGCAGGGTTATGCATATATCCCTCTCACTTTCCTTTTGCATTACCCAGGACTCTTGGTCACGAGCCATCTTATTTCTATCATTGCAAAATAATCATAGCTCTCTGCTGTTGTTATTTATTGTTTCTATACTTTTCCTATGATTTCTCCCCCCAATCTCATCTGCCAATTTGATGGAAGGATCTAAACCCTACCTTAAGGACCAAGACATCTAATACATTTTGGTGCCTTAATGATCGTGTCAGATTTTTGAGCGAGTAGGATGACTATTTAATTTCCCTTTGAAACTGAAATGGGACACTATTAATATCGAGCTTGCATAAACAGTTATCAAGTTTCCTGAGACTTCCCTAGGAAAACCGGATGTATGGTTCCCAAGGAGTAAACGGGAGCAGAACTACCAGAGCAGAGGTGATTCCCAATTTTCCTGATAATCCTCTTTCCCATTCCATCTGATTTCTCCACAATCGTATCGTATTACATAACCAGACACAAAGAGACAAATATTATATACTTCCAGTTATATAATGTGCATAAAGTGGTTGAATTCATAGAGATAGAAAGTAGAATTGTGGGAGCTACAGTCTGGGTAAGGGAGAGGGGGAGTTTATTGAATAGGGACAGAATTTCAGTTTGGGGAGACAGGAAAGTTCTTGAGATGGATGACGGTGATGACTGTACAACACTGTGAATGTACTTAATGCCACTGTACTGGACACTTAAAACTGGTTAAGATGTTAAATTTTATATTATTTTACCACAATAAAAAAAAACCGATCTTATAGCAGGAATAAGAAATATGTTGCTTCAAATGTTGGGTGTTACTCAGCCTTCAGCATCAACCTCTATACAGATCTACCGCACCAAGGTCATGCCTCCTTCTTGGGGCAGACCACATCTAATGACTATTTAGATTTAGGGGTGTAAACATTTGGTCGCTATGACTTAATTCCAGGCAACTCTAAGAGATCACCTTAGCTCCAGAACTCCCTGCTGGTTTTTGGAGATTTTTTTAAATGTTCATTTTACTCTTGAGAGAGAGAGAGAGAGAGAGACAGAGAGAGACAGAATGCAAGGGGTGGGGGGAGAGAGAGAGAGGGAGACACAGAATCTGAAGCAGGCTCCAGCCTCTGAGCTGTCAGCACAGAGCCCAACATGGGGCTTAATCTCACAGACTGTGAGATCATGACCTGAGCCGAAGTCGGATACTTAACTAACTGGGCCACCAAGGCACCCTTGATTTTTGGAGATCTTTGATGGGCTTCAGCTTGGCTGACTTTTTCCACATCCTTCCTTTCTGCAAAGAATTTGCCAACCACAAGTTTGCCCTCACCTCTAATACCAGCAGCAAGTTCAGGAGTCCCTAGGTCCACTCTCACATCAGACCAGTTGGATACAAATTTGGGAACTATTTCACATTCGATAATTTGCTAGAATGATTCAAACTGAGAGGACTACCTCTCAATAATGCACCAGAATGACTCACAGAACTCAAGAAGCAGTATACTTATGATTGCAGTTTGTTTATAGCAAAGAGATACAAATTAGAGTTAGCCAAAGAAGGGCAAGATCTGGAAGTTCCCATATGGGAAGCTTCTTGTTGTCCTCTTCCCTTGGAGCCCAAAACCATTACTTCTTCCTAGTGACAATATGTGTGACAATATTCAAAGACCATTGCCAATCAGGTGGCTCACGTGAGTGCCAGTATCCAGAATTTTTATTGAGACTTCATTATATAGACATGATTACTTGAATTATGAACTATCAGGTTAAACTCAATTTTCAGCCTCCCTCCCTACATTGGGCTGATATCACTTTTCCCAATGCTCCAACCCTTTAATCGCATGACAGTTCTTTTTGGCATGGTCAATCCCCAACCTAAGTCATTAGCATAAACTATCAGGTGTAGTTCTTTGGGGCTTCCATGAATAACCAATCACTCCTATCACTAGGGAATTTTCAAGCGTTTAAAGGTTACCTCCCAGGAGCTGGGACAAAGGCCATTTCTTTTTAGGTGGGCCAAATTCTTTACTACACATATGCCCTTCCACAGGTATTGATTCCAGAAACATTACTTGGTAAACATCCTGTGTGCTAATCTTTGTCTCAGAGTCTGCTTCACAAGGAACTCAATGTGAGACAGCTTGTTACTAATAAAATGTATTTGAGAACATTTTATTTTTTTAAGTTTATTTATTTATTTTGAGGGGGGCAAGGGGCAAAGAGAGAGGGAGAGAGAAAAATCTCAAGGAGGCTCTGTACTGTCAGCTCGGAGCCCAAGATAGGGCTGGACACCGGGCTCACATGAACCCACAAACTGTGAGATTGTTACCTGAGCTGAAATCATGAATCGGTTGCTTAATCAACTGAGCACCCAGGCACCCCTTGAAAACAATTTTAAAGGCAGTTCCAAAGTAGTTGGAATGGCCAGCAATATTCTTTGAACTACAAACCCAACTATCAGTTCAGGAATGGGAAAATTCAAGGGCAAGAGATGAAGAATGAGAGCATTAATTCATTCAATGCCTACCTGGGGGCAGCAGGAAGGTCCCCATTGAGAATCTTAACCACTTTGGAAATGCAAACTCGGAAATGTTTGATAGAAAAGGAGTGCAGAGTTTGAGATAATAAAGTAGCATACATATCCCCATGTGTATTACACTTTTATTTTTTAATTTATTAATTTTTTAAATTTACATCCAAGTTAGCATATAGTGCAACAATGATTTCAGGAGTAGATTTCTTAATGCCCCTTACACATTTAGCCCGTCCCCCCTCCCACAACCCCTCCAGTAACCCTCTATTTGTTCTCCACATTTAAGAGTCTCTTATGTTTTGTCCCCGTCCCTGTTTTTATATTATTTTTGCTTCCTTTCCCTTATGTTCATCTGTTCTGTATCTTAAAGCCCTCATATGAGTGAAGTCCTATGATATTTGTCTTAGCATAATACCCTCTAGTTCCATCCACCTAGTTGCAAATGACAAGATTTCTTTCTTTTTGTCTGCTGAGTAATACTCCATTGTATATGTAAATCACATCTTCTTTATCCATTCATTGATGGACATTTGGGCTCTTTCCATATTTTAGATATTGTCAATAGCGCTGCTATAAACATTGGGATGCATGTGCCCCTTCAAAACAGCACACCTTTCAAATACTTAACATACATGCACTACCAAAATTCAAATGGGAAGAGATAGAAAATCTGAACAGACCCAAAACCAGTGAAGAAATCGAATCAGTTATCATAAATCTCCCAATGAACAGAGCCCAGGGCCAGATGGCTTCCCATGGGACTTCTACCAGACATTTAAAGCAGAGGTAATACCCATTCTTCTCAAGCTATTCCAAAAAATAGAAATAGAAGGAAAACTTCCTAACTCATTCTACGAAGCCAGCATCACTTTGATTCCTAAACCGGACAGAGACCCAACAAAAAAAGAGAACTACAGGCCAATATCCTTAATGAATACAGATGCAAAAATATTCAACAAGATACTAGCAAATCGAATTCAACAGCATGTAAAAAGAATTATCCATCATGATCAAGTGGGATTCATCCCTGGGTTATAGGGCTGGTTCAATATTCGCAAATCCATCAATGTGATACATCACGTTAACAAAAGAAAAGATAAAAACCATATCCTGTCGATAGATGCAG
>CM053574.1:6441365-6477158 GCA_028646485.1 Cryptoprocta ferox | reverse complement strand
GTGGAGGTTCCTCAAAAAACTATCAGTAAAACTCCCCTATGACCCAGCAATAGCACGCTGGGAATTTACCCAAGGGATACAGAAGTGCTGATGCATAGAGGCACATGTACCCCAATGTTCGTAGCGGCACTTTCAACAATAGCCAAATCGTGGAAAGAGCCTACATGTCCATCAACTGATGAATGGATCAGGAAGATGTGGTTCATCTATACAATGGAATACTACATGGCAATGAGAAAGAATGAAATCTGGCCATTCATAGCAAAGTGGATGGACCTCGAGGGTGTCCTGCTAAGTGAAATAAATCAGGCGGAGAAGGACAGATACCATATGTTTTCACTCATAGGTCTAACAGGAGAAACCTAACAGAGGACCATGGGGAGGGGAAGGGGGGAAATGTGTTAGGGAGAGGGAGGGAGGCAAATCATGAGAGACTCTTGAATACTTAAAGTGAGGGCTGAAGGGGTGGGGGAAAGTGAAAGGGGGGTGATGGTCATGGAGGAGGGCACTTGTGGGGAAGAGCACTGGGTGTTATGGAAACGAACTTGACAATAAACTATATATAAAAAAAAAGACAGTATGGTACTGGCATAAGAACGAACACCCAGGTCAGTTAAACAGAATAGGGAACCCAGAAATGGACCCACAAACGAATGGCCAACTAATCTTTGACAAAGCAGAAAAGAATATCCAATGGAATAAAGACAGTCACTTCAGCAAGTGGTGCTGGGAAAACTGGACAGTGATATGCAGAAACATGAACCTGGACCACTTTCTTAGACCATACACAAAAACGAACTCAAAATGGAAAAAGATCTAAACGTAAGACAGGATACCATCAAAATCCTAAAGGAGAAAGCAGGCAAGAATGTCTTTGACCTTGGCCACAGCAATCTCTTACTCAACACGTCTCCAGATGCAAGGGAAACAAAAGCACAAATGAACTAATGGGACTTCATCAAAATAAAAAGCCTTCTTAATAGCGAAGGAAACAATCAACAAAACTAAAAGGCAACCGATGGAATGGGAGAAGATATTTGCAAATGAGATATCAGATACAGGGTAGGTACCCAAAATCTATAAAGAACTTAGCAAACTCAACACCCAAAAAACCAGATAATCCAGTGACAAAAAAGACAAAAGACATGAAAGGCACTTCTCCAAAGAAGACATCCAGATGGCTAACAGACACATGAAAAAATGCTCAATGTCACTCATCATCAGGGAAATACAAAGTAAAACCACAATGAGATATCACCTCACACCTGTCAGAATGGCTAACATTAACAACTCAGGCAACAACATATGCAGGCAAGGATGTGGAGAATGCAAACTGGTGCAGCCACTGTGGAAAACAGTATGGAGGCTCCTCAAAAAATTGAAAATAGAACTACTCTATGACCCAGCAATTGCACTACTAGGTATATATCCAAGGGATACAGGTATGCTGTTTTGAAGGGCACATGCACCCCAATGTTTATAGCAGTGCTATCACCAATAGGCAAAGTATGGAACGAGCCCAAAGGTCCATCAACAGATGAATGGATGAAGAAGATGTGTGTGTGTGTGTGTGTGTGTGTGTGTGTGTGTGTGTGTGACAATCGAAAAGAATGGAATCTTGCCATTTGCAACAACATGGATGGAACTAGAGGGTATTATGCTAAGTGAAATTAGTCAGAGAAAGACAAATATCATTTGACTTCACTCATATGAGGACTTTAAAATACAAAGCAGATGAACATAAGGGAAGGGAAGCAAAAATAATATAAAGATAGGGAGGGAGAAAACATAAGAGACCCTTAAATATAGAGAAGAAACAGAGGGTTGCTGAAGGAGTTGTGGATGGGGGCATGGGCTAAATGAGTAAGGGACATTAAGGAAGACACTTGTTGAGATGAGCACTAGATGTTATATGGGTGATGAATCACTGGAATCTATTTCTGAAACTTGGATGTAAATTTAAAACTAAAGAATACATTTTAAAAATTTTATGTTTATTTTTGAGAGAGAGAGAGACAGAGCACAAGCAGGGGAAGGGCAGAGGGGGAGACACTGAATCCGAAGCACTGAATCTGAAGACACACGAATCATGAACCCCAGATCATGATATGAGATAAAGTTGGAGGCTTGACTGAGGCACCCAGGCGCCCCAAGAATAAAAATTATTTAAACAAAACACGAAAACCATACATCTCTAATGCATAAAATTGCAAACCCCAAACCAGGTGTAGAGAAAGAAAAATAGTTCTCCTTAGAGACATAAATTTTAACTGAGAAAGTAGAAATACTAGCAGATTCTTGGTATAGAAGACACAATTCTCTCTGAACTACATGATTAAGTCAGTGGCTTTGCAGATGTAAAAGTCATATGGTACTTTCTATAGTTGGGGAAAAAAATGTGTCTGAATGTTACAATCAGATATGTGACTTGGAAGTCAGAAGTGAGGAGTACAGGTCAGCTTCTTCCTGAGAATGCGCAGAGTCTAGACACCCTGCTCCCCAACCCCTTGCAACCTCAGTACATTCACTTTTTTCCTTTTCCTCTTCCATTAATAATCACAAGTCCTTAGAGAGTGGGAGAACATGGACCAATTTGGCTAATTATGTGCCATGTGCTTTGAGCCCTCAAGGCCAAGCCACTGTAAACAGTCAGCCTGTGCTTTCCAGTTCTTTAGTGGCCAGTTCCAGTTAAGTGGGCTCCATACAGGTGTCTCCTCCTCCCAGAGTTGTTTGTTTCAGGAGACCCATGCTTGCATCTGTCTTCCTGCCAGTCTTGGAAACACAGCCTCTGTCGTCATCCAGCTCCAGGTAGGGGAGTGGCAGCGGGATCTGCATTCCTCAGTCCTGCTCCAGCAGAGACACAGTACATCTCAGGAGTAGTAAGTGCAGTGGGAGAGACTGAATGCAGAAGGGACTGGAAAAGCATTGCTTCCTCCTCATCAAGACAACCAAGACTGTTGGGATACCCAGACAGCTCACAGCCCTAGAAAGACCTAATGTTATTGGTTTGGGTGGGGGTCCTAGAACTCTTATTTAGATTTCTATTTTTATCTCCCATGGGCATCTTCACCATCAGAGCAGCAAATAGGCCCTTCTTACTGCCCACAAGTCCTGCAAATGATCACGAAAGTGATCATAATGGTGATGATGGAAATGATGACAGTAACCACAATGTTACAAGCTTTTACCTTGGGACTCCAAGTGCCAGGCACTGAGCTCAGTTTTCTATGTAGCTTGCTATCTTTTATCTGCATTACCACCCCCAAAAGACAGCAGCATACATTATCATCATTTCAGAGTTAAGAGTAGGAGCACAGCATTTGTTTTTCACTTCCAGATTTTATTTATTTATTTATTTGTCTCCAACTCACCTATTTTTTAAGTTTTAGTTTACATTCCAGTTAATTAACATGCAGTGTAATATTAGTTGCAGGTGTACAATATAGTGATTCAACAATTCCATACATCACCCAGTGCTTGTCATGACAAGTTCTCTCAACGTCCATCACCCATTTCAACCACCCACCTCCCCTGTGGTAACCATCTGTTTGTTCTCTATAGCTAAGAGTCTGTTTCTTGGCTTGCCTCTCTTTTTGCCCTTTGCTTATTTGTTTTGCTTCTTAAATTCCACATACGAGTGAAATCATATTGTATTTGTCTTTCTCTCACTGACTTATATCACTTAGCAGAATACACTGTAGCTCCATCCATGTTGTTGCAAATGGCAAGATTTCATTCTTTTGTATGGCTAAGTAATATTCCATTGTGTGTGTGTGTGTGTGTGTGTGTGTGTACATATATACCACAACTTCTTCACCCATTCACCAATCGATGGACACTTGGGCTGTTTCTATACTTGGGCTATTGTAGATAATACTGCTGTAACTATCGGAATGCATGTATCCCTTTGAATTAGTATTTTTATATTCTTTGTGTAAATACCTAGTACTGCAGTTACTGGATCATAGGGTAGTTCTAGTTTTACTTTTTTGAGGAACCTCCATACTACTCTCCCGAGTGGCTGCACCAGTTAGCATTTCCAACAATGGTGCAAGAGTGTTACCCTTTCTCCGCAGCCTCTCCAACACCTGTTGTTTCTTGTGTTAATTTTAGCCACTCTGACAGGTGTGAGGTGGTATCATGGTGGCTTTGATTTGTATTTCCCTGATGATGAATGATGTTGAGCATCTTCCCATGTGTCTGTTGGCCATCAGATGTCTTCTTTGGAAAATGTATTCATTTCTCCTGTCCATGGATTGTTTTCTCAGTGTTGAATTTTTTAAGTTCTTTATATATTTTGGGTAATAACCCTTTGTCAAATATGTCATTTGCAAATGTCTCCCATTTTGTACATTGCTTTTGAGTTTTATTGATTGTTTTCTTTGCTGTGCAAAAGCTTTTTGAGTTTCACCAGGTCCTGGGGTATACAGGGCATGAGGTCAGGTTTAAATGCAGTGAGACTCTGTTCACAGGGCACCTAGACAGTATCTCTTCTGCTTATCCAACCTGCACATTTCTTTCCTGTTTCTCCAGGTAGAGACACCTGCTCATGTCATGGTAGAGGACACCAGAGAGCAGCAGTGTCACCTGCTGCATCAACTATAGAAAAGATGGCTGAGATGAAGGTAGAGATCATATAAAGAGCTAGCTCACGACAATTTAGAGAAGCTCTCTCTTGCCCCTGCTCCCAGATTTTGCTTCACACTCCACTACCTCCTCCAGTTTTGTCATATAGGCCCTCTTAATCTCTAATGGAGATACAGAGTCAGGATGCTAATCACATTCTTAGGAAATAAGAAAGAGTTCAGGGACGCCTGAGTGGCTCAGTCAGTTAAGCGTCCAACTTTGGCTCAGGTCTTGATCTCACGGCTCGTGAGTTTGAGGCCTGTGTCAGCTGTGTTGACAGCTCAGAGCCTGGAGCCTGCTTCCGATTCTGTGTCTCCCTCTCTCTGCCCCTTCCTACCTCACACTCTGTCTCTATCTCAAAAATAAACAAACATTCAAAAAAAGGAGTCATCTCATGACAATTCACAGAAGCTCTTTCTTGCCCTGCTCCCAGATTCTGCTTCACACTCCATTTCCTCCTTCATGTTTGTAATTTAGGCCCTCTTGATCTCTAAGGGGATAGTCAGGATGTTAGATCCCATTCTTAGGAAATAAAGAGTTCAGGGGTGCCTGAGTGGCTCAGTTGGTTGAGTTTCACACTCTTGATTTTGGCTCAGGTCATGATCCCAGGATTGAGGGATTGAGCCCCACATCGGGCTCCACACTGGGCATGGAGCTGCTTTGGATTCTGTCTCTCTCTTCCTCTGCCCCTTTCTCCTCCACGCTTCTATCTGTCTCTGTCTCTCTCTCTCTCAAATAAACTAGAAAGAAACATTTCAAAATTATATCTTAGCAATTTTGGATAAGCAGAAGTCTTAAATGCTCTCGAGTGCAGGGAAACACAGCAAACAATTTCAGTGCATGGACCTTAGACACCCACCACTGAATTTTGGATCTTATCTGCTCTACTTTTTTTTTTTTATCTGTATGGCACTGGACAAGGTCTTAATATCTTTGAGCAAGTTTATACAACTGCACTGAGTAAGAATTAAGATGAGCATGCACTGCACATGTGACTAAATATGTGGTGGATGCATATAGTAAGGGCAAGGTAAAACTTAGGTATGATTAATATTGTTGTTGTTACTGTCATTATCAAGGCTAAGCACCATCTATCCAATTAAATATCCTGTGATTGGAAATTTTGGTTTTTCCTAGATCCTGAGAGAACATATATATATATTTTTGTCTTTATGCAGGTAGGTACTGAGTGTTTGGAGGGAAACAACTGAATCACATTCGTTTCTGATTTCCCAGAGCCTATACTTTGCTTGGCACAGAGAAGGTGACAAGGACAACAGTGATCTCTCTTCAATATTGAATAGATCTCTCTTCCTTGGTTCTCAGAAATAGAGCATAGACAACATGGTTTCAACGCTCTCTCTGGGTGCTTCTCTTCCTTCCAGTGCAAACCTCTGTTTGGTGCCACACATATCTTGAAATGGATGCTGTTCTCCCCATTTCTAGGTGATACCTAGAGGTTGAGACATTGCAAAGTACATGACAGATGTGAGACTCAAAGGCCTGATTCCCATCCCAAGGCTCTGTGCGCTCAACTGCCTTTGTCCCAGATGGGCAAACAGAAACAGGGCCATGATTCCTTCTCTTGATTTTTGGTGAGTTCAACTGTGAATTAGGGAAATGGGCCAAGTGGTTTACGGGGCCCTTTACTGCATGAATATTATAGATCATAGGATTTTCTATGAAGAGTAATGCATTTTGCAGCTTATTTTGGAAATCTGTGATAAGGAAAGATTACTCCTTATACAAAATAGGAATTTCCATGTGGATCTATTGTGAAAGACCATTGCAACACAGACTTCAGGGTTGTTTCCAATTCTATGCCTTGGTAATAAAAGCATGAAGGTGCTTTTGTTTACCTTTTCTATTAGGAAAATAAATGTAGATAATTAACAGTAAAATGATACATATTGATTTTTATAATTCTATATTATTTCATGCCTAAATATTAAAGAAATTCTCGCTTGTATAAAATGGAAGTGGGCACAAGAATTTTATTAGGAATATTGTAATAAGAAATGGAAAAATAAAATAATGCTCATCCATCAGGTAATATTATGCATCATTTGAAGTGCTTGAAGTAGATGTGTGTACTTCACAGAGACACTTCAAACACATTATTGTGGTAAATGAGAACTAAGGAAACAATGTATTATTATAGTATTAAGTAAGTTATTAAGAAAACTTTATGAATACATCAGTACTAGTGTTATGGAAACATTGAAAGGAATTTATACATGCCACATTCATGACAGTGTTTGTCTTTGGGTAGCTGAAGTGCAGGGGGGAATGGGATCATGCAGGGATAGCAAGAAAACTCAACTTATCCTGGTAACAAATATGAGTTCTGAAGCAAATATAACTAAATATCTCCTTTTTTAAGTTTATTTATTTCATTTGAGAGAGAGAAAGAAAGTGCAAGCAGGGAATGGTCAGAGAGAGAGGGAGAGAGAGAATCCCAAGCAAGCTCCACGCTGTTAATGCAGAGCCTGATATGGGGCTCGAAGCCACAAACCATGAGATCATGACCTGAGCTGAAATCAAATGTCAGATGTTTAACCAACTGAGCCACCCAGGCACCCCTAAATATTTATATATATATATATATATATGTATTTAAATATATGTATTTAAATATATATATTTAAATATATATATTTATATGCTTCTCTAACATTCTATGGCTCAATGTCTTCATGGTCGGTGTATGCAGAAAGTGGTACATAGCCTAGACACCAAGAAGGAAAGAGTTCTAAGAAGAGTTTACAATTGAGAAATGTTACTGTAGATAACAGGAGGTAGGATCCTCAAGTGTTAATCCTTTACTTGTGAATTGCTGGAATCAAAATAGGCACACTTAGCTGGATGTCTCTACACTTGTTTTGTTTATTCAATACTCTCTTCTTTTTTGAGAGGTGTCCCATCTTCATGGAACCACAGAATCTTACTGGTGTGTCAGAATTCTTCCTCCTGGGACTCTCAGATGACCCGGAACTACAGCCCCTTCTCTTTGGGCTATTCCTGTCCATGTACCTGGTCACCGTGCTCGGGAATCTGCTCATCATCCTGGCTGTCAGCTCTGACCCCCACCTCTACACACCCATGTACTTCTTCCTCTTCAACCTGTCCTTGGCTGACATTGGTTTTAGCACCACTACAATCCCCAAGATGCTGGTGAACATTCAGTCACAGAGTAAATCTATCACCTTTGCAGGCTGCCTATCTCAGATGTCCTTTTTTTTACTGTTTGGATGTTTGGACAGTCTAATCCTGGCTGTGATGGCATATGACCGGTTTGTGGCCATTTGTCGCCCCCTGCACTACCCAGTCATCATGAACCCATGCTTCTGTGGCTTTTTGCTCCTGGTGTCAATTTTCTGCAGCCTTTTGGACTCTCAGATTCATTTGTTGATGGTGTCACAACTTACCTTCTGCACAAATGTGGAAATTCATCATTTCTTTTGTGATGCACCTCAACTTCTCCACCTTGCCTGTTCTGATACTTCCATCAACACCATACTAATATATTTCATGGGGGCCATTTTTGGTGGCGTTCCACTCTCAGAGATCCTTTGCTCTTATATTAGAATTGTTTCCTCCATTCTGAGAGTCCCATCAACAGGTGGGAAGTACAAAGCCTTTTCTACCTGTGGCTCTCACCTGTCCGTTGTTTGCTTGTTTTATGGAACAGGTCTTGGGGTGTATCTCAGTTCATCTGTCTCCCCCTCCCCTAGGAAGGGTGCAGTGGCCTCGGTGATGTACACTGTGGTCACCCCAATGCTGAACCCCTTCATCTACAGCCTGAGAAACAAGGATATCAAGAGAGCACTGTGGGGGATTATCAGCAGGACAGACTAATCTCAGCATCTGTCTTATCCTTTTTGGCTCACTGAACTGGAAAATGCAGCAAATCAAACATGCACAACAAGACAGTCTGAATGTGCAGTCACATGGTATAGGTACCTATATGCATCTCTGCTTTTTGCTTACACAATTTTTCCTCTTAGCACAGCTCTGGAAATAGGAGATTATTTTGGGCTCCCCATTTAGATCATAGCCCCTGCAGGGTTATGCATATATCCATATATCCCTCTCACTTTCCTTTTGCATTACCCAGGACTCTTGGTCACGAGCCGTCTTGTTTCTATCATTGCAAAATAATCATAGCTCTCTGTTATGTATTGTTTCTATACTTTTCCTATGATTTCTCCTCCCCACTCCACCTGTCAATTATTGGGAGGATCTAAACCCTACCTTAAGGACCAAGACATCTAGTACATTTT
Organism: Cryptoprocta ferox; assembly: GCA_028646485.1. NCBI lineage: Eukaryota > Metazoa > Chordata > Mammalia > Carnivora > Eupleridae > Cryptoprocta > Cryptoprocta ferox. The sequence continues at coordinate 6,468,249 of CM053574.1, read as the reverse complement.
GGCGGCTTAATGATCCTGGTCAGTTTTTTGAGCGAGTAAGGTGACTATTTAATTTCCTTTTGAAATTGAAATGGGACACTATTAATACTGAGTTTGCATAAACAATTATCAAGTTTCCTGGGACTTCCCTAGAAAAACTGGGATGTATGGTTTCCAAGGAGTAGATGGGAGAGGAACTACCAGAGCAGAGGTGATTCCCAATTTTCCTGATAGTTCTCCTTCCCATTCCATCTGATTTCTCCCTAATTGTATTACATAAGCAGACACAAAGGGACAAATATTGTATACTTCCAGTAATATAAGGTGAATAAAGTACTTGAATTCATAGAGATAGAAAGTAGAATGGTGGGATCTAGGGTCTGGGAAAGGGAGAGGGGGAGTTAGTGTTTAACAGTTTTTAGTGTTTAACAGTTTTAGTTTAGGGAAATAGCAAAGTTCTAGAGATGGATGGTGGTGATTACAACAGTGTGAATGTACTTAATGCGACTGTCCTGGACACTTAAAACTGGTTAAAATGGTAATTTTTTTGTTATTTTACCACAATTTAAAGAACAGGTCTTATGTCAGGAATAAGGGACATGTTGCTTCAAATGTCGGGTGTTACTCAGCTCTCAGCAGTCAACCTCTATAGGGTTCTGCCTCAGCAAGGTCATATCTCCTACTTGGGGGCAGCCCACATCCAATGACTCTTTGGATGTGGGGTGTATACATTTGTTCTCTTTGCACCAATTCCAGGGAACTCTAAGAGATCATCTTAGCTCCAGAACTCCCTGCTGGTTTTCAGAGATCTGATGGGCTTCAGCTTGGCTCGACTTTTTCTAGTGTCCTTCCCTGCTGCAGAGAATTTGCCAAACCACAAGACTGCCCTCACCTCTGACCCCAGATACACTTCCAGGAGTCCTCAGGCCCCTTCTCACATCAGACCAGTTGGATACAAATTTGGGAACTTTTCCACATTCGATAAGAATGTGAGAGGACAGTTTCACATTGGTAGAACAATTCAAACTGAGAAGACTACTTCAGATTCAATAATGCACCAAAATGACTCACAGAACTCAAGAAGCAATGTGCTTATGATTGCAGTTTGTTTATAGCAAAGAGATACAAATTAGAGTTAGCCGAAGGAAGGGCAAGATCTGTAAGTTCCCATATGGGAAGCTTCTTGTTGTCCTCTTCCCTTGTAGTCCAGACCCATTACCACTTCCTAGTGACATTATGTGTGACAATACTCAAAGACCATTGTCAATCAGGTAGTTCACCTGACTCCAGTGTCCAGAATTTTTATTGAGGTTTCATTATATAGACATGATTAGTTGAATTATGGCCTATCTGGCTGAACTCATTTTCCAGCCTCCCTCCCCACATTGGGCTGATATCACTTTTCCCAATGCTCCAACCCTTTAATCACATGGCTGGTCTTTTTGGCATGGCCAGTCCCCATCCTAAGTCATTTCATTAGCATAAACTCTCAGATGTGGTTCTTGGGGTCTTCCATGAATAATCAATCACTAATATCACTAGGAAATTTTCAAGTGTTTAAAGGTTACCTCCCAGGAGCTGGGACAAAGGCCATTTCTCTTTAGGTGAGGCCAAATTCTTTACTACACATGTGCTACTTCCACAGGTATTGATTCCAGGAACATTACTTGGTAAACATCCTGCATGCTAATAATCATTGTCTCAAAGTCTACTTGACAAGGAACTCAATGTGGGACAGCTTATTACTAAAAAAAATGTATTTTAGAACATTTTATTTTATTTTTTACAAGTTTATTTATTTATTTTGAGAGGGGGTAGGAGCAGAGACGGAGGGAAAGAGGGAGAATCTCAAGTGGGTTCTGCACCATCAGCTCAGAGCCCAAGATAGAGCTCGACACTGCTCACATGAACTCACAAACTGAGTTCGTGACCTGAAACAAAATCAAGAGTTGGTTGTTTAACCACCTGAGCCACCTAGGTGCCCCTTGAGAAAAGTGTAAAGGCAATTCCGAAGTAGGTGAAATGATCAGCAATATTCTTTGAATTACAAACCCAACGCTGGGCTTAGGAATGGGAAAATTCAAGGGCAAGAGATGAAGAATGGGGGCACTCACTTACTCAATGCCTCCCTGGGGGCAGCAGGGAGGTCCCCATTGAAAATCTTAACTACTCTGGAAACCCAAACTCAGAGATATTTGATAGAAAAGGAGTACAGAGTTTTATATAATAAGGTAACATACACATTCCCATGTGTATTATACTTTTTAAAAGTTTTATTTTAAAACATAAACCCTTGGTATAAATAAAGCCTGCATTAAAAATGACATATTTTTTTGGCTGCTGCTGCTATTGTACTCAGATTTCTGAAGTCAATGGTCCAACCCCTTATTTGGTGGCAAGTTTTACCAGGGCCCCACACATTCCTCTGTTCACTGGATTTTGAAGACAGTGCCCAATGGGATGACCACCGTGATCAACTCTGAGGTTATTCTTGCCCTTCTTGGAAGTGGAGCTATCTGAAAGGGGAAGGAGCTTTAACTGCATGCTGGCAAACATACTACTAACTCTCTTCTTGTTTCCACTGTCAAAATTCACTAGCATCTAGCATCGAGCACATCTAGCATCTAGCACATACAATAGAGCTGTTCAGATTTTCAAGTGAAAGACCTACTACTCCCTTCCAGGTCAAATTTTGCCATTTTAGGTCCTTGTTTTATTTCTCTTCACATCAAAGCAATTAAATGATCTGTATAGCACTGTTTTAGTGGTATGATTTGCTTTTCCCCTTCCTCAAAAACAATTCATAGTCACATTTTATCATTGCTCTTACAAGAGTGTTTTAAATGGGTGCTCAATATTCACTTTCTCCCTGTGTACATGGCAGCCAGATTGAGTCTTTAGGTGTAGTCCAAAACTTGTGACTTCCCGGCTTAAAACTTTCTAGTCACTTTCTGTTACTCCTAGAATAAAATTTGAACCCCTTGCCATGGTCTATAACATCCTCCAGTTAGTCTCGTGTATCCTTTTCCAGTTCCCTCACTGGTTCCTGGACCAGCACCATTAGCTTCACCTGGGAACTTACAAATGCGAATTTCCATACCCTCTCCAGACCTGCTAAATCAGAACTCCTGCATCTGGAACCCAGCCATCTGTATTTGAACAAGCCCACCAGGTGATTCCATTGCCCACTGTGAGGACCATTTGCATAGACATATTGGCTATATATTTTTTTATTAAAGAACTTTAATGTTTATTTATTTTTGAGATAGCGAAGACAGAGCGGGAGCAGGGGAGGGGAAGAGAGAGAGAGAGAGAGAGAGAGAGAGAGAGAGAGAGAGAGAGAGAGAGAGAGAGAGAGAAGGAGACACAGAATCCAAACAGGCTCTAGGATCTGAACCATCAGCACAGAGCCCGACACAGGGCCCAAACCCATAAACTGTGAGATTGTGACCTGAGCCAAAGTCGGACTCTAAACAGACTGAGCCACCAAGGCACCCCTCTTATTTTTTTTTAAACAGACTATTCTTTCAGTCTCTGGACCAACATACTTCTCTCTGCCTAAAATTTTCTTCCCCTTTCTTACTCAATTTTCCACATAAATATAAAAAATTAAAGATGTTTTCTCTCTCTGCGGTGCCTGCGTGGCTCAGTCAGTTTAGGGACCAACTCTTGATTTCAGCTTAAGTCATGATCTCAGAGTTTGTGTGTTGGAGCCCCGCATCAGGCTCCATGGTGACAGTGAGGAGCTTGTTTGGGATTCACTTTCTATTTCCCTCTCTTCTGCACCTCCTGGGCTCTCTCTCTCTCTTTCAAAATAAGTAAAATAAACTTAAAAAAAAAAAAGATTCCTTCTCTGACATTCATCTAAATTCTCCTGATGTTCTCTCCATCAGGTTAGTCTCTATTCATCTTTTACTACCCTTATCTTCTCAGTGAACTCACACATTTTGAGTATAAGGCACAGTCTTTGTACCAGGCTGCCTCAGCTATTCTGTTCCGAATTAAACTGACGAATCAAGAAAGTGGGTTTTGCTTCTCTTCCAGTCTGAAGTCCTCTGCGAGAGGCAATATTATTTGCTTCAACAGGCAAGATACTGGGCAATTTCATCAAAAGAATACATTGAAAGAAATTTGTTAGGAAGTCTAGACACACATTGTGTGTCCAAATAAAATTGCATTGGACATAGTTAAACAGGTAGAAGACTTTATTCAAGGCTATTGCAATAAGGGAGAGAGATTCAACTCAACTCCACAGAACAAAAGGCAGGAGGATTTTAAAAGCTGGGTGAGCTCATGTAAAATGGTTGGAAGATGTTGGGGGGAGGATTGGTCAATGTGACTAGCCTAGCTGTGTTTGCTAAGTGCTGCTTATTGAAGTGCCTACCCTCCTATGGAAGAAAGCTGGGAGATAAAGGTTCTAACTTTATTGAAGATTATATTTCAAAGGGATGGCTCCAAGGTCTTTAATGAATACTTCCTGGGTTGTAAAACTGATGACAAAAGACAGGCCAGGGGCCTGCAGTCAGGAAGAAACATGTATTAAGTTTAGTCAAGCTGCAGAGAATGTTAAGGCAGTCTTAGTCAACTGATATCCAAAATTTCCACTCTTGTTCCAAATTTGTAATTCTTGAGTGTTTTAATGTGGTTCAGTTAGCTAACATCCACACCCAAACAGAAGTTCTAAATTACATTTACAAGTATCTTGAGTTCTAAACTTAAATGGCAGTAGCATTGACCATGGGTCATTGAGCAACGAATTCAGAATGTTGAATGGGATCCATGAGCCACAGAGACCTGTGGTGGTGGTAACAGATCATAGATGAGCACACATCAAGAGTAGCAGTTGACTTAGATAACCCTAAATATCAAAAGCAAGTCAGCAATTATGGATGTTGGCTACCACAATGGAAAATCCTGATTCTTTTGCCATTTCCAAATGAAAGTCTGTTTTTAGACACAAAACCTAAAAGAAATTAAGGGGGAGGTGCGTCCCCCTTTTGGAAATCCATAAAATAGTTTTTCAAAATAGTAGTATCCCCCTTGAGGAGTCCACTCGATGGAAATGATTCTGTCAGACTCCTTTTAAGCTGGAGTGGTCAGCAATTCATCTTTACCAGGATGAATATTTATGTGTTTCTTTTTGCCTTTCCTATTGCAGTGCCTTGGCAAACACCACCATCCAAAGACTTAACACATTGTCCAATTTATTTATGGTGAAGAAGATACGAAAATAAAGATTTATCAAGAGATCCACTGGTCCTAACATATTCTGCCTCACCTGAAAAACACAGGATCACATATCTAGAGAGTAGTGATTCAGTGATTCTATTCTTACTCTCCTGAATTATAATCTGGTGCTGTGTCCTGACACCATACTCAAAGATATGTTCCCTTTCACACAGATTTTTTTATCACTGTCTGGTCTTCTGTGTTGGACCCTTGGCAAATTCACCTGCACATCAAGGCAACTAAACCAAATGATGTATTAGAGCCTGATCAATTCTGATACTCTAGACCCTCAAGATTTTCTATCTTTTGTGATATATTTTTATAGCTTATTTTGGAAATGTTCTCAATAAACCTATGGAGAAAAGTTCAACCTTGCTAATAAACAATTAATCCAACCGTGCATATTCTGTTTGGACATATAATGTGACCAGAAACTCAGATCCTGGCTTTAAGCTCTATTAGGACAAAGATTTTTTTCTGTGTTTTTTTTTCCTTCAGTGGTGTTTTCTAGACATTCTCACTCCTAGCACTTCAAAGGTGCTTAGCAAATAAGAACTAGCAATGGTTATTGATCAAATGCACTATTTCATAATCCTCATGCAACTATTCGGAATTGGTAGTATAAGTGGCTGGAGGACTGGAAATCCAAGGTCAGGTGCAGCAATAGGAAAGTAAAAGGACAGGGCTTGGAGAGTTGAACTGAAGATAACAGAGAAGTCAACATAAGAGATTAAAGTACATTAAAAAAGTGCTCACAAGGCAGTTCTGAGCAAAGTCACTTACTTATGGAGGATGGGTGAGAAGCAAAACCCAATGTGATTAGGAGGCAGGATTTCTTTCTTCTAATTTAAAAAAAATGTTTATTTACTTTTTGAGAGAGAGAGAGAGAGAGAGAAACAGAGCATGAGTGGGGGAGGGCAGAGAGAGAGAGGGAGGCACAGAATCCGAAGCAGGCTCCAGGCTCTGCACTATCAGCACAGACCCCAAAGCAGGGCTTAAATCCACAAACCATGAGATCATGACCTGAGCTGAAGTCTGACAGCCATCCAGGGGTCCCAGGAGGCAGGATTTCTTTAGCCACCTGCTGCTACCACTGTCAGCTCAAAAATCCAGGACTAGTATTCCCATCACTGAACATAAAGTGTTCTCCTAAGAACTTTTTGTAATGCCCTCTTGATGTCCCTGTTCCGTAGGCTGTAGATGAAGGGATTCAGCATTGGGGTGACCACGGTGTACATCACCGAGGTGATCATGCCCCTCCAAGAAGATGCATCAGAACTGAGGTACACACCAAGCCCTGTCCCATAGAATAAAGAAACCACAGACAGGTGAGATGCACAGGTAGAAAATGTCTTATACTTCCCAGTAGCTGATGGGATTCTCAGGATTGAGGAGGCAATTCGGCTATAGGAGAAAAGGATCCCTGAGAAGGGAACAATGCCAAGAAAGCTAGTTCCCATATATAGCAGGATATGATTGACCGATGTGTCTGAGCAGGCAAGCATGAGGGCCTGAGCAAGTTCACAGTAAAAGTGTGGAATTACCCAGTTGGTGCAGAAGGACAGCTGCAATATCAAGAGACTCTGGATCAGGGAGTATGACAAGCTGATAAACCAGGACACAAGAACCAGGAGGCCACAGAGCCATGGGTTCATGATGACTGGGTAGTGCAAGGGGTGACAAATGGCTACAAACCGGTCATAGGCCATCACAGTGAGGAGAAAAGTGTCCATGCCCCCAAAAACCATAAAAAAATACATCTGGGCAATGCAGCCTGCATAGGTGATGGATTTACTCTGTGTCTGGATGTTCACCAGCATCTTAGGGATGGTGGTGGAGGTGAAACCGATGTCTGCAAAGGACAAGTTGGAGAGGAAGAAGTACATGGGGGTGTGGAGGTGGGAGTCAGATCCGATGGCCAGGATGATGAGCAGGTTCCCCAGCACAGTGACCAGGTACATACACAGGAACAGCCCAAACAGAATGGGTTTATCCTCTGAGTCTTGGGAAAATCCCAGGAGTAAAAATTCTGAAACACTAGTTTGATTTCTTGGTTCCATATTGCCAGCACATCAGCTAGATGATTGAAGAAGGGAAGGCACATGAAACAGACACTAGACAGACTCTATATTCTGTTGTTGTATGCAACATTTAAAAATGTTGATCAATCCCTGTCCGTTATCCTCTGGGACCCTCATTTATCCTATTTAGAATCATCAAATCTAAAAAGTTAAGAACAACTTTGGACATTAGCAATAACATGATCCAAACTCATTCTAACACAAATGAGGAACATGAGTCCCGGTGAACTTCAGTAACTTAATCTTGATTATCCGCCTTGTCTGGGACTCAAAAGAGCGTCAGATAACAATGTCTCAGAGGTGAGAAAATTTGAGAGTATCTCACATATCTAGACAGTATTGTAGGATGAGTAGAATGTAAGTTTACTCATGAAGAAAAAAAGAAAGGAAGAAAAAGAAAATGTTTTCACAAAATAATGAATCACATGAACAAATGCTTAATGTTTCATATAGCAGGGGCCATCAACATCCCGCAGGAATAGGGCCAGATGCTTCCTGGACATTTATTGCTTGACAAAATGCTCTTCCTCTGTGAAGCAGATGGTAAACATGTTTCAAAAAAAAAAAAAACATAGATATCAAGGTTTCCACTATTTCAGTACTATTAGATACTACAAAGGTCACAAATAGAATTTTTAGTCATATCCTCTGTGGTGCTCATCAAATACTGGAGGAAGCACAGAAACTCCAGGATGTTGACACACATGAGCCCAAAAAGATGAGAGTCTGATGTGGCACTCACATTCAGGTGATGATTCAATGAGGCTGGAAAGATGAGAAGCCCACCTTCTCTCCGTCTCTCTTTGTTCAAGGTCCTGAGGGTCCTCTACCCAGATACAGAGGAAGGGTTCCTATAACCCAGGATTCAGAACAGCATAAAATCATAAAATGGTCTTCAGTGTTATGATTTGTCTCAATAAAAGTATTTTTGCACACCTACTATTCTGTAATGCCCCTAACAAGAAAGGGAAAAAGCCACTATTGGCTGTCAGTCTTCTTAAGTATAAAAACCAAAGTAGCAGGGAGGGGGTGGCCAAAATAGGTGAAGGGGGTCAGAAGGCACTAACTTCCAGTTATAAAATAAATGAATCATGAAGTATAATGTGCAGTATGAATATAGTTAATAGCATTCTATGGTATATTTGAGAGTTGCTAAGGAAATAGATTGTACGATTCCTCATCATAGGAAAAAAATTTTTTGTAACTATGTGTGTTGGCAGAGGTTAACTAGACTTATTGTGGTAATATGTCAAATATTATATGTTCAATATGTTGAATCATTATGTCATACACCTTATACTAATATAATGTTACATGCCACTTTTATCTAAAGAAAATCCACAAGCTGGAGTAGCCACAGTAATATCAGACAAACTAGATTTTAAACTAAAGTCTGTAACAAGAGATGAAGAAGGGAATTATATAATATTATGAGGTCTATCCATCAAGAAGAGCTAACAATTATAAATGTTTATGCACTGACTATCTATCTATCTATCTAAAACAACTAATCACAAACACAAGCAATCTTATTGGTAAGAATGTGATAATTGTAGGGCACTTTAATACTCCACTTACAGCAATGGACAGATCATCTAGACAGAACATCAATAAAGAAACAATGATACACTGAATGATACACTGGACCAGATGGACTTGACAGATATAGTTAGAACTTTTCATCCTAAAGCAGCAGAATATACATTCTTCTCGAGTGCACATGGAACATTCTCCAAGACAGATCACATACTGCGTCTCAAAACAGCCCTCAATTAACATAAAAGAATTGCTATCATACTATGCACACTTTCAGATCACAATGTTATGAAACTTGAAATCGACTACAGGAAAAAGTTTGGAAAACCTCCAAATGCATGGAGGTTAAAGACTATCTTACTAAAGAACCAATGGGTCAACCAGGCAATTAAAGAAGAAATTTAAAAATATATGGAAACAAATGAAAATGAAAACACAACAATCCAAACCCTTGGGGATACAGCAAATGGAGTCCTAAGAGGAAAATACACTGCAATCCAGGCCTATCTAGAGAAACAAGAAAAATCCCAAATACAAAATCTAACAGCACACCTAACAGAACTAGAAGCAGAACAAGAAACAAACCCCAAACCCAGCAGAATAAGAGAAATAATAAAGATCAGAGCAGAAATAAACAATATAGAATGCAAAAAAAAAAAAAAAACCAACCAATAACAGTTGAACGTATCAATGAAAAGATGAGTTGTTTTTTTGAAAAAATAAACAAAATTGATAAACCCCTAGCCAGACTTCTCAAAAAGGAGGACCCAAATGGATAAAATTATGAATGAAAATGGATTTATCACAACCAATCCCTTCTATTGCTTAGAAATACAAGCAATTATCAGAGAATACTATGAAAAATTATATGCCAACAAACTGGACAACCGGGAAGAAATTGACAAATTTCTGGATACCCACACACTACCGAAACTCAAATGGGAAGAAATGGAAAATTTGAACAGGCCTATATCTAGTGAAGAAGTTGAATGAGTTCTCAAAAATATCCCAACAAATAAGGAGTCCTGGGCCAGATGGTTTCCCTGGGGAATTCTACCAGACATTTAAAGCAGAGTTAATACCTATCCTTCTCAAGCTGTTCCAAAAAATAGAAATGGAAGGAAAACTTCCGGACTCATTCTATGAAGCCACCATTACCTTGATTCCCAAACCAGGCAGAGACCCCACAAGAAAGAATAATCACAGGCCAATATCCCTGATGAACATGGATGCAAAAGTTCTCAACAAGATACTAGCAAATTGAATCCAACAGCATGTAAAAGAATTATTCACCAAGATCAAGTGGGATTCATTCCTGGGCTGCAGGGCTGGTTCAATATTTGCAAATCAATCAATGTGATACATCACATTAACAAAAGAAAGGATAAGAATCATATGACCCTGTCGATAGATGTAGAAAAAGCATTTGACAAAATACAGCATCGTTTCTTAATAAAAACTCTCAAGAATGTCAGGATAGAAGGAACATACTTAAACATCACAAAAACCATATATGAAAAGCACACACCTAATATCATCCTCAATGGGGGAAAACTGAGAGCTTTCCCCCTGAGATCAGGAACACAACAGGGATGTCCACTGTCACCACTGCTGTTTAACATAGTGTTGGAAGTCCTAGCATCAGCAATCAGACAACAACATGAAATAAAAGACCAAAATTGGCAAAGATGAAGTCAAACTTTTACTTTTTGCAGACGACATGATACTCTACATGGAAATCTGAAACACTCCACCAAAAGACTGCTAGAACTGATTCATGAATTCAGCAAAGTCGCAGGGTACAAAATCAATCAAGGGGCAGAAATCGGTTGCATTTTTATACACCAATAATGAAGCAACAGAAAGAGAAATCAAGAAACTGATCCCATTCAGAATTGCACAAAAAAACATAAAATACCTAGGAATAAACCTAACCAAGGATGTAAAAGATCTGTATGCTGAAAATTATAGAAAGGTTATGAAGGAAATTGAAGAAGACACAAAGAAATGGGAAAACATTCCATGCTAATGGATTGGAAGAATAAGTATTGTTAAAATGTCATTACTACCCAAAGCAATCTACACATTCAATGCGATCCCAATCAAAATTGCAGTGGCATTCACGTCAAAGCTAGAACAAACAATCCTAAAATTTGTATGGAACCACAAAAGACCCTAAATAGCCAAAGTAATATTGAAGAAGAAAACCACAGCAGGAGGCATCACAATCCCAGACTTTAGCCTCTACTACGAAGCTGTAATCATCAAGGCAGTATGGTACTGGCACAAAAACAGACACATGGACCAATGGAAAAGAATAGAGAACCCAGCATTGGGCCCACAAATGTATGACCAGCTAATCCTTGACAAAGCAGGAAAGAGCATCCGGTGGAAACATGACAGTCTCCTTAGCAAATGGTTCTGGGAGAATTGAACAGCAACATGCAGAAGAATGAAACTAGACCACTTTCTTACACCATACAGAAAAATAAACTCAAAATGGATGAAAGACCTAAATGTGAGACAGGAAACCATCCAAACCCTAGAGGAGAAAGCAGGAAACAACTTCTATGACCTCAGCCACAACAATTTCTTGATCGACACATCTACAAAGGCAAGGTAACTAAAAGCAAAAATAAACTATTAGGACCTCATCAAGATAAAAAGCTTCTGCACTGCAAAAGAAACAATCAACAAAACCAAAAGGCAACTAACGGAAATGGGAAAGATATTTGCAAATGACATATCGGATAAAGGGCTACTATCCAAAATCTATAAAGAACTTACCAAACTCAACACCCAAAAAACAAATAATCCAGTGAAGAAATGGGAAGAAGATATGAATTGACACTTTTCCAAAGAAGACATCCAGATGGCCAACAGACACATGAAACGATGCTCAACGTCACTCATCATCAAGGAAATACAAATCAAAGCCACACTGAAATACCACCTCACACCAATCAGAGTGGCTAAAATGAACAAATCAGGAAACTAAAGATACTGGCGAGGATGTGGATAAATGGGAAACCTCTTGCACTGTTGGTGGAAATGCAAACTGGTACAGCTGCTCTGGAAAACAGTGTGGAGGGTCCTCAAGAAATTAAAAATAGAACCACCCTACTACCCAGCAATAGCACTACTAGGAATTTACCCAAGGAATACAGGAGTGCTAATACATAGGGGCACATGTACCCCAATGTTTATAGCAGCGCTTTCAACAATAGTCAAATTATGGAAAGAGCCTAAATGTCCATCACCTGATGAATGGATAGAGAAGATTTGGTTTATATATACAATGGAATACTACTTGGCAATGAGAAAGAATGAAATCATGTCATTAGCAGCAACATGGATGGAACTGGAAGGTATTATGCTGAGTGAAATAAGCCAGTCAGAGAAGGACAGATATCATATGTTTTCACTCATATTAATGGATCTTGAGAAATTGAAAAGAAGACCATGGGGGAAAGGAAAGGGAAAAAATAGTTACAGAGAGTGAGAGAGGCAGGCTGCAAGAGACTCTTAAATACAGAGAACAAACACACAGGGTGGATGGGGGGAGGGGCGTGGGAGAGAGAAAATGGGCGATGGGCACTGAGGAGGGCACTCATTGGGATGAGCACTGGGTGTTGTATATAAGCCAATTTGACAATAAATTATATTAAAAATAATTTTAAAAATTTAAAAACTCCACAAAAAACCCGAAGCAGAGTGTCTCTGGAATGGTAAAGATGGCCACGTAGTAGGCAAATTGTTTGAATATGAATGAACATCTTTGTTTTGACCCTTGGTGAGTGGGCAGGTTGCAATCTTGTCTGGTGCCTTCTGGTCAGGTGAGAGGTATTCTAAGCAAATGGTCATGACTCATCTTTAAAGCATGATAGCTTATAAAAATTTTCCTTGACTTTTAATAAATGTAGCTTACTCTCTTGCATTCCCATCTCTTTTCTTGAGCAGAATATCAGAGTGTGCACAGGAAATGCCCACAATTCTGGATATTCCCTGGGTGCTGTGTGTGTCAACATCATCAACTGCATTAGAATTGAGGAAAACAATTTCATTTCCTAGAGGGGCTGGATTATGTTCAAATGGGTCATAAAATGATGAATAATGGCATTCATCTTAAGAAAGAGTTTCCCACACATTAGAAACATTTTGTCTTAGGACAAGAGATTAGAAACTAGAGGTGGAAGATACAACCATTTGTCATTTATACTTTTCCCTTTATTCATTGTCTTCTGTTTTGATTCTGTTTCTCGGGTCTGTTCTCCAGCAAATGAAGGCGGCAAAGAAGGATTCAGAAAGGATTTATCTAGGCTGAATTAAGATGAAGTCTCTGGAGTTTTAGGGCCAGGTGATAGGAGTAAAGAAAAGAGAAGATCAATATTTCATGGTCAAAAACATAAAAATATATCTGTACCTGGGAGCATCCATCTCTGCACCTCTGACTGGTAACTGTGCCATTACACAGTGTGGTCCTGGATAGTGCTATGGTATCCAAGAGCACACTGGGTGCTTAGCTTCTTCCTCCTCACCCTTATAGTGTCCATCAACCATCCACCCAAATAACACACAACCAAAGTAAAAGCTCACTAACAATGGTGGGGTAACCATTCACCCTCCCAAACAATTGGCCCCTAGAACTCCTTCTGCATAAGACACCATGGGGTGTCCCTGCCACATGCTTAACAGTAGTCAATGTCCTTTCTACTCAGCCACCTCTTTCCTCTATTTCCCACAATACTTACTGGGCTATGCATGCTTGGCAGTGTGGGCTCACCACTGGGATCAACTCCCCTGAATCTTGTTCTCTCATGGAGGGTGGGTAATGAAGAACGATTTGTTTCCCCAGTGAGAAGGGATACAGAGCCAGACATGTAATAGGGGGTCTGGCTGATTATTCCTGGAGAATCATGGGTGTCTTGGGAGCGGGATGTGGGCCTTGGTGACTAGAAGTTGATATGTTATAGGCTTTGTGGTCCTGGGGACAGAATTCCCTGTGAAGCTTGTTAGACAAATTGATCAATGGATTTTCCATTCCCTGATCAATGTGATGCCTCACAGGCAGGGGCCACACAGAGAAGTGTCTCTGACCTGCCAATTCCTTATCCTGGGAGAATCTCAATGGGGCCAGCTGTGACTCCTCTCTCCTGGGTCCCTTTTGTCTGGGAAGAATCTCTGTAGTCTTTCTTAGATCTCCTCCTGGGGACAACTGACTTGTAGTATTGACATCAGGCAGATGGCTGAGTAGTGAAGGATCCCAGGAGTCTCTCGGGTAATGGTTCTCAAAGTTTCGTCCTGTGCCAGGGTGACCTTGAATATTTGTTTAACTAGATTTCATTTTTAAAATTTATTTTTACTTTTTTAAGTTTATTTATTTATTTTGAGAGAGGGAAAGAGAGAGAGAACAAGCAGAGGAGGGGCAGACAGAAGGAGAGACAGAATCCCAAGTAGGCTTTACACCACCAGCACAGAGCCCGATGTGGGGCTTGAACCCAGGATCCGAGAGACCATGACCTGAGCCGAGATCAGGAGTCAGAGCTTTAACTGACTGTGCCACACAGGTGCCTCTTTTGTTTAAATAGATTTCTGAGTTTCATCTCCAAGTTTCTGTCTCAGTAGGTCTGGGTTTGGGCCTGCTAATTTGGATTTTTCACGGCTCTAAATTTTGCTGGTCTCTAGGACGATCTTTTGAGAACAGCTGCCCCAGGGTAGTGTTTCAAAATGTAAGCTTTATCAAAAGTATTGCCTTGGGCTTTTGTTAATGTATAGCTCTCCACCCTCTTCCAGACGTGCCCAGTCAATGTCTCCAGGGGAAGAGGCTGAGAATGTACTCTGATAAGACATTACAGGGGCTCCTGGATGGTTCAGTCGGTTGAGCATCCGGCTTCAGCTCAGGTTGTGATCTCACGGTTCGTGGGTTCAACCTCCACATCCGGCTCTGTGCTGACAGCGAGCTCAGAGCCTGGAGCTTGTCTTCTGATTCTGTGTCTCCCTCTCTCTCTGACCCTCCCCAGCTCACACGGTCTGTCTGTCTGTCTGTCTCTCTCTCAAAAATAAATAAAACCTTTAAAAAATTAAAAAAAAGAAAAACATTACAATTTTACTTCATTTTATTTCTAATTCTATTTTTATTGTAGACATAGATACAAATATATATAGCTATAGATATCTATGTCTACAATATATATATAGCAAAATTTACCATTTTAAACAATTTTTAAGGGTACAAGTCTTTAGTATTAAGAACATTCACAATGTTGTACAACGATCAACATTATCCATTTCCAGAACCTTATGATCATCTCAAATAGACACTCTGTCCCCATTAAACAACAATTCCCCATTCCCCCTCTGCCCAGCCCTTGGAAATCTCTATTCTCCTTTCTGTCTCTCTGACTTCACCTACTCTAGGTACTTCATATAAGTGGACTCATAAAGTGCATATCCTTCTGTGTCTGGCTTATCCCACTTGGCATGTTTTCAAGATTCAACCATGTTGCACCAGCTATCAGAATTTCATTCTTTTTAAGGCTGAATAATATTTCCGTGTATTTATATACCCATTTTGTTTATCCATTTGTCTGTTTTCATCTTTCAGCTATTGTGATTAATGCTGGTATGTACTTTAGCAAGAATCTATTTGAGTTTCTGCCTTAAATTTTGGGGGGCATATACCTAGACACAGAATTGCTGGATCTTGAGAATTTACTATTTTTTAACTTTATTTATTTATTATGAAACAGAGAGAGAGAGAGAGAGAGAGAGAACGAACGAACAAGTTGGGGAGGAACAGAGGGGGGGGGAGAAAGAGAATCTCAAGCAGGCTCTGCAATGTCAGCACAAAGCCCGATGCAGGGCTTGAACCCACGAACCACAAGATAATGACCTGAGCAGAAATCAAGAGTTGGAGGCTTAACTGACTGAGCCACGCAGGTACCCTGAATTTTATTTCTTTTGAAAGAATTCTATTTAATGTCTATTGGAAATTCTAACATTGTACCCAGACATTGGAATACACAGGATAAAAACAGGTTAATGAAGTGTAAGTTCCCCCAAAAAGATAGAAACAGAGGGATTCAAAGTTCAGATGGATGTTCTGAAGAGGAAGCCATTCATAAAATAATCATACAAATAATTATTTAATAACAGTGCTGGCTAATGGTGGATGGCAGAGTGTCCAATGAGAACATATATGCGGTGGGGACCGTGTACCTGAGAACTGAAGGCTTATGGGCAGGATTCAGCCAGCAACAGCTTGGCTAACTCCTGACACCCACAGCAGGAACTGCTCACTCTTCCCTTACAAGTATTTGCTCTATACCACCATCCCTGCAGACCCATGATCGCCAGACCAGTACATTTCACCTCCAAGGTAATAGTGTCAATGGGGTGTTCTGCAGGCCTTTCAACATCTTCCCAAGATATTTTATCTTCCCTAAAATGTTGCTGTTCTCTTATCCCATCTCTTTGAAAGCTAACACCATCAACTTCTGCATTCAGGGAATGGTTTTATTCCAGTGTTCTCCACAGGGCTGATTTTGACCCCTTTGGAACAATTTCTGGTTATCCCAACACAGTGCTGGCATCTAGTGGGTAAGGGCCAGGGATGCTATTAAACATCATGTAATATACAGAACAGCTCCCTGCCCACCCCACCAATAATATACACCAAAAGTGTCAATATTGTAAAAGTTGAGAAACCCTAGTCTAGACAACTGTTGAGAAATACAAAAATTTTTATCTAAAAAATCCCAACCATTCTCTCTATTCTCTTATAATGATATTGAAAATATTAGGTAAAAAAAATCTCAATTTTTCATTTTTGTTTTGTGCTACTTGATGTTTTGCATCGAGGTTAGATTTGAATGACTTAAGATGCACTATTTTAATTGTCTTCAAGTGTACATTTTATACACTTGACATCCATATCTCTCCAGAACATTTTAATCCTCCCAAATTGAAACTCTGTCCCCATTAACACTAACCTTCTATTTCCTCCCTTCTTCCAGCCCCTGGAAACCAACATTTTACATTCTGTCTCTGTGAGTTTGACTCCTCTTGGTGCCTCATATGAGTGCAATCATATAAAATGTGTCCATCTGCAACATCTCCCTTTTGAAGTTCTTGACTTTTAAAACCTGAACTTCTGCTGTCCACTTTGTTTCCAAACATGCTCCATCCACAGCCGTCCCTGTGTCAAGGGATACACTTCCATTCTTTCACGTTCAGACTCCAAACTCTGAAACCAATCTTGGCTCCTCTCTTTATCTCACACCCATATCCTGACTGACAACAAATTATCTGCCCTCTTCCTTCTAATCACAGCCCCATGGATGACTTCTCAACACTTACACTATCACCACCCTGCTTCTAGCTACCTATACCTATTTCACCTGGCTTGCTGCAGTCATCTCCAAGTGGGCTTCCTCACACCCTGTAATCCATTCTCAACCCAGCAGCTGGAATGATCTCTGAAATCCTGTCATATAGTGTCATATGTCTGCCCCAAACCCTGCAGTGACTCCTCACATTGAATAGGGAAAGGGTTACATTAGGCAGGGAGAGATAAGGGACCTTCAGGGAGGCAGGATTCAGCTACAAGTGGGAGGCTGAAAAGCAGTAGTGGCAGCTGAGTTTGGGGAAGAAAGAGGATAAGATAAACATGTTCCAGACCTGCCCGGGCTAGATGGCATGTGTGAATTCTCACAAACTTTCTGATAAGGTCCCAATAAAAAGCCAGGGATAGAAATCCCCAGAGGTAACCCAGTTGGGACCCCTCTCACTCTTGAGAGCTTCATACATTCTCTCAATAAATTCTATCACTTTGCTCACTCTCTGTTGTCTTCGAGATTCATTCCTCAACTCCATGAGACAGAAACCAACATCTCCCCCACCCTCCTGTAACAACAGCACTAAAAACAAATGAAGGCAAAAGTCCTTCAAAGGCAGCGAAAGCCTCAGCTAATCAGCCCTGGATACCTGTCCTTCTCTGGCACTATGCCTCCCATCACGGCTCCAGCCACATCCTCCAGGCAACTTCCCACCCTCAGGGTCTTTGTGTTAACCTTCCCATCTGTGCGGGGCTGATGATTAACTATGTTAGGCACCCAGACATCCCCAGGCCTATTCCCAATAACTCATCCATTAAGTTCCATATATATTCCAAAAATGCCTCACTCTTGCATGTCTCTTGAATGTCACCCAATGCTATTATCCAGTTGAATTTCTACTCGTTATTTGTGATTCATCACATAAGCATATATTCTCCTATAGAAATTTTCCCTGAATACCAAGTGTTGGCAAAATGGGGAAACACTGGACCTTCATGCATTCCTGATGGGAATGTAAATTGGTGCAGTCACTTTGGAAAACAGTTCGGCAGTTGCTTAAAAACTTAAACATGGGGTGCCTGGGTGGCTCAGTCGGTTAAGCGTCTGACTTCAGCTCAGGTCATGATCTCACAGCTCGTGAGTTGTAGCCCCACGTCAGGCTTTGTGCTGACAGCTCAGAGCCTGGAGCCTGCTTCAGAGTCTGTCTCCCTTTCTCTGCCCCGCCCCTGCTCACACTCTGTCTCTCTCATTCCTTCCAAAATAAGTAAACATTAAAAAAAGAAATATTTTTTTAAAAAACTTAAACATAAACTTACCATATGGCCCAGCAATTCCACCCCTAGGTATCTACCCAAGGGAAATGAAAACAAATGTTGACACAAAAACATGTGCTCAAGTACTCACAGCAGCATTATTTATAATAACAACAAACTGGAAATGTCCAAATGTGTGCCAACAGACATGTGGATTAAAAAATTAGTACATCCACACATTTGAATACTATTCGGCAATTAAAAGAAACAAAGTGTTGATACATATTTCCACATGGACGACTCTGAAAAAACATACACTGACTAGACGACCAATACAAATGACTACATATTGTATGATTGCATTTATGTAAGATATCTAGACAAAGCAAATTAAGAGAGACAGAGAGTCATAAGTGATTTCCTAGAATTGAGGCGGGAGTCAATAGTAACTGAAAATGGGCACAAGGGAACTTTTTGAGGTGGCAGAAATATTCTAAAAGTAGATTATAGTAATAATCACATAACTCTACAAATTTTACTAAAATCATTGAATTTACATTATATTTGAATAAATTTTGTATATGTAAACTAGACCTCAAAAAGTATTAAGAAAATAAAAATTTAAGAGTTTTTCTTGGAATTATTCAGGGTGCCTTGAAAACCTATACTTTTGTTTCCAACATGATCTATGATACTCCACATTATCATGCTCACCACTCTGTATTACAACCATTTGGTCCCCTCTCGATTCAGACAAGTAAGACAATAAATTCACATTGGCTTCAAGTTAATGGAATAATAGTGAAATGAAACATCAAATAAGCCTTTCTTCTCTAACAAATTATAATTTTATGGTCATTTTTCAGTCCTAACTATGTTCCCAATAATTAGTTTTCTTTATTTTTTCTCCAAAAGTTTTAAACTCCTTTCATGACTGGTCTTGTACATTATAGCTTTACCACCTGTCTTAGCTTAGGTTCCCAGAGAAGCAGATGCTGAGCCAAGGATTTATGTGCAAGCACTTTATTGGAAGGAACAAGGAACATGGAACATGGGTGAGAGAGAAGAGAAGTGATACATGGAAGAAAATACACTAGAGTTAAGTTTACATTCAGTCTGCTACCACAGGGAAGGAGCAAAGTTTCATCCTGCGGGGAAATTCTGGAAAATGGTACAAAATGAAAACCTCAAAATTAACCAGGCTAATTTGTGAAAGACATCCATATCCCATAGTTCTTTGTGTGGTCATAATTCCCTGTCATGTCTGCCACCACCTACTGGGCAAAGTCAGTTCTGGCTGGGATGTCATTGGCAGTCATGCAATGGACATGGTGAGAGGGTCCCAGGGAATGTGGGAGTAATGTTGACAGTATCTACTAATCCATCCTTCACTCAACACTCAATTCTATCAACATTATTCCCAAGAAGTGAGCTATGTTCTGAACACATTCCACATGTGTGTAATTACTATTCCTGATAGCACCTCCAGCAAGTCCCAGAAAACACAGTAAAACCACATGAGAAAATAACTCTTATTCTCTTGTCTACATTATTGTATGTTTTAGGATCTTCGATATTAAGGTTGCATATATGGGAAATGTAAGTCAAATAAAAGAAGGAAAGGAAGAAAAGGAGGAAAGATGGAAAGATCACAAAGAATGAAGCAACATCTCAGAGTTTTCCATGGCAGGATATTACTATGAACATAATCATAGAAAACTGGATTCCTATTTTGAAGTTGAAAATCACATCACTATTCTTATACAAAGTAGGATAGAAAGTGCATGTCAACTAGCCAGGTTCTAGTCCAACTCCATTTCATTCTCCTCTTTTGAAAAGAGGGGTGGATGATAGGAAATGTCTCAAAGACATGTCTTCAAGATGACATAAAGTCATACATGTGAAGGAACAGGCACAGTTCTGAGAAGGTAAGCACTTTTGAATGACCACATAGGATTTCATTCCATTTCTTGTGGGGAAAACAAGCACACAAACAAAAGAAGGTAAAGAGCCTTTCATGAAGATGGTGCCAAGGCAAAGAAGGAAGCTCTGCCCCTTCTAGAGCTGAAGTCAACACCAATGTTTTGAAGGCCAAGAAAGCAGTGCTGAAAGGCATCCACGGTCATTAAAAAAAAAAAAAAAAAAAAACTACATGTCACTTACATTCTGACCCCCCAATCACTGCGTCTCTGAAGGCAGCCCAAATATCCCTGAAAGAGAGCCCCCAGGAGAAACAAGCTGACCACTATGCCATCATCAACTGCCCCCCTACTACTGAGTCAGTCATGAAGAAAATAGAAGACAACAACACACTTGTGTTCATTGTGGATGTCAAGACCAACAAGTACCGGACTAAACAGACTGAAGAAGCTCTGTGACATTGAAGTGGCCAAAGCCAACACTCTGATCAGGCCCAGTGGAGAAAAGAAAGCATATGTTCGACTGGCTCCTATGATATTTGGGAACTGTCAACAAATTGGGATCATCTAAACTAAGTCCAGCTGGGGTGCCTAGGTGACTCAGCTGGTTGAGCGTCCGACTTCAGCTCAGGTCATGATTTCATGGTTCATGGGTTCAAACCCCATGTCGGGCTCAGTGCCTGGAGCCTGCTTCAGATTCTGTATCTTCTCCTCTCTCTGTCCCTCCTCTGCTTGCACTCTGTCTCTCTCTGTCTCTCAAAATATATAAACATTTAAAAAAATAAAAACAAAGTGCAGCTGGCTAAATCTAAATATGAATTTTTTTCACCATTAAAAAAAATGAAGGTGAAGAACATCAACATTTTAGAGGATTATTTGGGTGGCAAGCACAGAAGCTCTTGATATGATAAGTACTTCAAGCCTCAAGTTAGAAATCTTAAGAATAGCTGCAAGAAAGCTGATCAAACATGGAACTTTATCAACAGCATGTGGAGAAGAAAAGTCCAAAGTGTTTTATGGAGGGAGCTGCTGAAGAGAAACTAATACACAAACAAATAAAAGGAAAGTAATGGGTGCTTTGGGGATAGAATGAATCAAACACATCCATTAGAGGAGCAAAAGAGGCAGATTTAATCTCACATTTGCCTTTGGGACCCACAATGTCCACCTGGCTTCGATGCCATGGCCCATCATGGCCATAAGGTTGCTCTGCTGAGGAGCCTTCGCAGGGCCCCCTTCACATCCTCGTTCCTCAAGCTGTAGATGAAGGGGTTCAACATGGGGGTTACCACAGTATACATCACTGAGGCAACTGAACTTCCCTGGGAAGAATGGGTCACAGCAGAAGTGAAGTAGACCCCCAGGCTTGTCCCATAGAACAGAGAGACCACAGAGAGGTGAGACCCACAAGTGGAAAATGCTTTATACTTGCTCTCTCTGGAGGACATACTTATTAAGGAGGAGACAATCTGAGAGTATGAGAAGAGGATCCCAGTGAGAGGAAACACACACAGCAGTGCAGTGGCAACATACAAGCAGATGTTATTGATGAGGGTGCCAGAGCAGGCTGCCTTAATAATCTGAGCCAGTTCACAGAAGAAATGTGGAATTTCAGTGCCTGTACAGAAGGTCAGCCGCCTCACCAGTAGAATATGAATCAAGGAGACCCAGAAAAGGGTGAGCCAACAACTCAGAACCAGGATGATACAGAGGCGTGGGTTCATGATGACTGTGTAGTGCAGGGGGCGGCAGATGGCCACAAACCGGTCATAGGCCATGACAGTCAGGAGGAAATCATCCATTCCAGCAAAAATCATAAAAAAATACACTTGAACGAGGCATCCTATATAGGAAATGTCTTTGCTGCATTCCTGGATGTTCACCAGCATCTTTGGGACAGTGGTGGAGATGAAACAGATGTCAACCAAGGACAAGTTGGAGAGGAAGAAGTACATGGGGGTGTGGAGTTGAGAGTTAGAGCTGACAGCCAGGATGATGAGCAGGTTTCCAAGCACAGTGACCAGATACATGAATAGGAACAGGCCAAAGAGGAGAGGCTGCAGTTCTGGATCATCTGAGAGACCCTGGAGGAGGAATACTGATACTTCTGTCTGGTTTTCTGTTTCCATGTATCCGGTGTGTTCGCTGGAGAAGGAGGCAAAATCAGTCTTCAATGAACAGTCAACTGGCACCTCCTAGTCATCACCTTTGATTCCATTTTGCATGGATGCCCTTCATCCTCCATCAGTCCTTCCAAATCCAGTGATTTACTCATTGAAGTCGTAGCCCAAATTCATTTAAATGTATGTAATCATTCAGACTATCTTTTCCTCCTTATCAGAAATCGTTCTCATTGTATTTCCCATTCACTGGTTCTAATTCTTCTATTCAAATCTATGGATTAAACCAATTTCTTCCTTGATATGATCTTCCAAAATAATTGAAGACAATTAAGGTCTTTTTAAAAGTAATCTCCATAACTTACTTTATTCTAATAACCCTGAAAGAGTGATTAAGATGGCTTTCAACTCAAACAACCTTGACTCTGTAATATGATGTCTCCTGTTATTGTCACAGTTAACTCTAAATGTCTTTTTTCCCCTAAAAATGTGGTTACAGCTACTACTTTCTTTATGATGATTTAAAATGCTTTTGTGCACAATAGGATGTCAAAAATGATAGTTTCATTAATCTGTTCCTTTTATGAAAATTATTTGTTGATATATGACTGCTATAAAAATCAGTACAGACCTATGATTTAGAAAAAGGAATCTTGAGTCAGACCTTCTAGAATAAAACTTTGGTGCACCAGTCTATACTCTGTGTGACCTTGACAGAGTTAATTAAAATGAGACTGCAGATACCGCAACTCTACAATGGGAAATATTCCCTGCTTTACGAACCTGGTGAATTAAACGAGATAATGCATGTAATGTTTCTATTGTGGTTCTTGTGACATACAGTAGACACTCGACAAGCATGAGCTTCTGTTCTTACTGTCACAAAAATTCTGCCATGTATGGTTATCTTTATCAATATTCCATTCACACTGGGTCACCCATCAAAGATGGAATTCTGATCATTTAAAAAAATTTTTTTAAGTTTATTTACTAATTTTAAGAGAGAGTGCACACATGGGATAGGGAGAGAATCCCAAGCAGTCTCTGTGCTGTCAATGCAGAGCCTGATGGGGGCTGGAACTCACGAACCATGAGATCATGACCTGAGTTGAAACCAAGAGTCGGATGCTTAACCGACTGAGCCACCCAGGTGCCCCCAAATTCTGATCATGATAAGCACAACAGGTCTGGAAACTCTGTTGACCATCACGTAGCACTTCTAGTTAATGAAGACTCTATACCTCCCTCTTTCAGATACCACCTGTCAGGTGGATTCTACCACGAGGGGGGGGAAAGCATACATACTACATGAATAAGGGAGAAAAATCACAAAACCATTAAAATCAAATACAATGCATGTGTGAGAGTGTGTGCTCCTGTGTACATGCTCACAAGTGGGTGCACTGTGTTACAATCAAAGGAGTTAACTGCCAAAAAATGATTGATTGATTGAAAACATATTCAAAGCTTCTATAAATCAAATCATCCTAAAAATTGAAAAAATATATTTATTTCCTCTATGATAGAAAAAAATTTCAGTATTATTAGTGTCTATAGAATGCTAATTAATTAAAAGGAAAATAGGGGGTCTGGGTGGCTCAGTCAGTTGAGAGTCTGACTTCGGCTCAGGTCATGATTTCCCAGTTTGTGGGCATATTGGGCTCTGTTCTGACAGCTCAGAGTCTGGAGCCTTCTTCAGATTCTATGTTTACCTCTCTCTCTGTCCCTTCCCCGCTCATGCTCTGTCTCTCTCTCTGTCAAGGAAATAAATCAACATTAAAATTTTTTTAATTAAAAAATTTAATTAAAAGGAAAACAGCATCATTGAGGACCAATTTACCCCAGGAGATGGGTAGGAAAGACTTCTCTGAATTATGAATATCTGAGCTGCAAGAGGAAGGATGGGTAAATGTTAAAAGGGAAATTAGGTAAGGGCACACATTTTGGGTGGAAAGAATAGAATGTGCCCTTTCCCCATGGTTGGGTGAGCTCGGTAATGGAAAGGATTTGAGAAGCCAGTAAGATGGAGAGCAGACAGTGTGGGTCAGGAGGGACAGAGTGTGCGAGGAGCACATATGGAGCAAACATTCTGTACTCTTCCTTAATGTGGCCATCATGTTAATAATTATATATATTTTTTACTGGGTCAGAGATTGAGACTGTTTTTGCTCACCATTGTCTTTCCAGGGACTTACAATGTGTCTGCACATAACAGGTGTTCAATACATGCAAATGTTAGATGTATAATAAAGGTTGAGACCAAAAGCATTAACAATAGTGCAAAAAATAATATAGTAATATAATGAATAATGCAAATTCATCTAATACCTGAACGTAGATACACAATAGAATAGCAGAGTAAATAGAATGCATTCATATCTAAAAAGAGTAATACATCACGAACAAAACATACCTATTCTAGGAATGGAAAAATGGATTAATGTTAGGATGTTTGAAAAAACAATCCATGCGGCACCTGGGTGGCTCAGTCGGTTAAGTGTCTGACTTTGGCTCAGGTCATGATCTCACATTTTGTGAGTTCGAGCCCTGCGTCTGGCCTGTATTGACAGCGTAGAGCCTGGAGACTGTTTCAGATTCTGTGTCTCCCTTGCTCTCTGCCCCTCCCCCACTCTTTCTGTGTGTGTGTGTGTGTGTGTGTGTGTGTGTCTCAAAAATAAATAATCGTTAAAAATTTTTTTAATTTAAAAAAGAAAAACAATTCATCACAAATATAGGGAAATGAAGAGGAATTATAACCATTATCACAATAGAAAATAGATCTGAGGAAATGTAATAGCCATTATCATGGTTAGCCACCAGGACACAGCCTCTCACTAGAGGAAACTAAGAACAATTTCTTAACTCAATAGAGAACAGCTGTTTAAAATGGTAGCCAACAGCATCCCTCCAAACACTAAAACATTTGTGTTAAATTCATGAAAAGGCCAAGGCAGTCCACATTCTCATGAACATTTAAAGAGATTAATGAGAAAAGTAAATTAGCCTGAGTACCAAATGTCAGAAATAATGCCATTACTTGTAGATACACTGTGGACACTAAAGGGAAACACAACAATACTGAACTATTAAGTAAGTCAAATCTGCCAGCAAAAACAGAGAATATAACCGAAAAATCCAATCACATGAGGAACAAAATAGGCAATATCTTGTGCTTAATAGACCTTCAGTGAGCAGTTAAGAAATAAATGATGGGGCAAGAAATCAAGCAGGAGCCTAGTATTTATGGAAAAGAATAGAGAAGGGGAGGAAACTCACTAGAAAATAACTCTTACTGGAAAGAGTCTCTAGATTCTGAAAGAGAGAGGGAAGAATTCTTTGCAAGAGCTGGAAAGGACTGGTTTAAGGAAGAAGTAAAGCACCTTCAAACTACAGACTTCAGCTTTGTTGACTAATTAAATATGGGACTGCTCCAGTTTCATTATTCTAGAGGTAAGCTGAGTACCCACTTTCTCATCCCTTTCTCTCATACTCCTCCAGCCCTTACTGGAAAGAAATGGTCCTACCCTCTGTGATGGTTATCACTGAAGCTTTCTCTTCTCTGCAGTGTGTCCTAAGGTAGCTCATTTGGGTTTTCCCCTATGCTGGTAGCAGAGAATTATAGGAAAGGGACAGCAGGGATATTATTATCATCTCAAAGACTGAGGTCTTAGAGATGCTCATTAAATAAATTGTTCTACTGAATTTCCTCTCTCCAAACAATTCAGTTCCCTTGGGATACAAAACAAAAAGAATGGAAAATTTTCAGACAATGTTGTGTTTATGTAGGCAACAATGGGCAAAGCTGAAGATATTTTCCCCAAGGAGAAACTCTTCTGTGTTTGGTTTGACTGAAATAACAATATATCCCCTAAAGAATGTTTAATTCCTGCAAGAACCAAAACCAGGAATGAACATTCTGTGATGTTCATCCCTTTAAGACTCTTCAGAGATTTCAAAGATCACTTGTGGCCTACAGTGTCACAGGGGCAAAGAGGTTCTTTCCGAAGATAAGCAGAGTGATTAATGGTTTTGACTCTGTAGAAAGAATTAAGGAAATGAAGAGTAAAAATATCCCTTGACATTTGCTGGTGACATAGAACCCGTTGTTGATATTAGATTGGGCTCCATTTCTTACCTCTAAAGTGAGGGATGGGGCATAAACAATCTGGTAGCGTGGGTTGACATGTGAGTATTGAGGAAATAGAAGTGCTAGTATAAATCACTTATTAAGTTTGTCCGGGAAGGTGAGTTAGAGGTAAAATATTGTATAAAGAAATTATGGGGGGACGCGGGCAAGATGGCGGAGAAGCAGGGAGCTCTGTAATCCGTGCCCGCCCACATGGATTGAACTGAGAAGGACTGAAGGGATAAAACTCGGATTTGCAAGTGGGGGAAAGAAGAAACAGACGCCAGAAAGAAGACAACCTCAAA
>CM053574.1:6301710-6440865 GCA_028646485.1 Cryptoprocta ferox | reverse complement strand
GGTGGAGAAGGACAGACACCATATGTTTGCACTCATAGGTCTAACAGGAGAAACCCAACAGAGGACCATGGGGAGGGGAAAGACGAAAAAGAGTTAGGGAGAGGGAGGGAGACAAAACATGAGAGACTCTTGAATCCTGAAAACAAACTGAGGGGGGAAGCGGGAAAGGTAAAGGGAGGTGATGGTCATGGTGGAGGTCACTTGTGGGGAAGAGCACTGGGTGTTACATGGAAACCAACGTGACAATAAACTATAAAGTTAAAAAAATAAATAAAAAATAAATACCGCATATTTCAGCAAAAAAAAAAACCATATGTTCATATTTCTTGTCAAAAAAAAAGAAAAGAAATTATGGAGTATGGTGAATTGACAACATTTTTGTTTAATTGAAAATATGCAACAGTTTTAATTTGAAAGAGAACGATCATATTCAGTGCAGGTATTTGAATCCACAACACATTCTGGCTACACAATTCACAGGATGCACATTCCCTCTAAGTCAATGACAATCATAATGTGCTCTATATCTCCAATACATGGGATACATGGGTTCAGATATTAGCCTTGTTAGTAGAAGCATCTCTGTGTAATGTCACTCCCAGTGAGCCAATGTGCCAGTATTTGTCTCAGGTGTCCTCAACTCTGTCATCGGCAAGCTTAAAGGTCTTGACACCTAAAAGAGTAGCACTTCCAGAGGCAGTGCAATCGTCCCATTGAACTTGAAGCTATCTGGCTACCTGGCACTTGAGGTCCGACATGCCAGGAGAAGGAGTCACTATCTTGGCAGGGTTAATTGACCCTGGTCACCAATTGTGTGAGCATGGTAATGGGCAGGTACAGGTACCCTACTGTGCTCAGTCAGTGGATGGGAGCAGCCCAGCAGCAATCTCAGAGCAACGACAGTGTTGGATACACATGGCTGTCAGGCAGTTATGCTCCCACAGCAAGAGATCTGAGTGGTGGGACCTTGGGTGATTGTGGCAGCTTCCTTTAGCTGAGGGCAATTCTCGAAGAGGGCTGAAGCCTGAGGGTTCCACTCCCTGAACCTGGAGAAGGACCCTTCATTCTGAAGCGAGTAGTGGGCGACCCAACACAGGTTTACCGTCCACCTCATTTCCATTTGGATAGCGACCTGCCACAACATGTACAGTGTCCATGAGAATTTGTGACGCAGGAGGGTCAGTAGTTGGGAAGATCTGTTCTTAGGAAGTGGGAGCCACACTGAGAACTTAAAGATCTTGAGTGCGGCCGAGTTAAGCATAATGTTATCTTTCGGACCGACTCCTCTGTAACCCAATTCTCTCTCCCACTACTGGCACTAAGACAGAACACAAGATCAACCCATGCCACTGCCAAGTGGAAAT
Organism: Cryptoprocta ferox; assembly: GCA_028646485.1. Taxonomy (NCBI): domain Eukaryota; kingdom Metazoa; phylum Chordata; class Mammalia; order Carnivora; family Eupleridae; genus Cryptoprocta; species Cryptoprocta ferox. Next base: position 6,439,501 of record CM053574.1, on the reverse strand, counting down.
TATCTGTGAGGTGTTTCACAGGCTTATCAAACTGAATTTTTCCAAAAACAAACTCAATTTTTTCCCTCCCTTCTGCTCTTCCTTCCTCCCTTTCTCCATTCCTCCCTCCCTTCCTTCCTCCCTTCTTTCCTTTCTTCCTCCTTCCTTCTTCCCCTCTCTCCCTTCCTTCCTCCCTCCCTCCTTCCCTTCCTTCCTTCCTTATTAGCCATGAGATAGGTGTTTTACATGGTCTACCTTTTCAAACTTTTTTAAAAATAAACTTCCAAACTTTTCAATTTGAACCCCGAACATACTCATTAGACAAATATTTTATTTTACTTTAAAAATTTTATTTCTTTATTTTGAGAGAGACAGAGACAGTGTGAATAGGGGAGGATCAGAGAGAGAGGGAGAGAGAGAGATCTTAAGCAGGCTCTGCACTACTAGTGCAGATCCTGATGTGGTGGTCGAACCAAGAAAACCATGAGATCATGACCTGAGCCAAAACCAAGAGTTGGATCCTTAACCAACCGAGCCACCCAGGCGTCCTAAGCAATTATTTTAAAGCAGGATAATAAGGCTCAAATTACTCATATCAAAAAAGTATTATAGAGAAAATCTGGAGTAGATGTGACTTTTGAAGGAAAAAAAAGGAAGCTTTATTAAAAACAACTTTGGGGCACCCAGGTGGCTCAGTCAGTTGAACGTCCGGCTCGGTTTCAGCTCAGGGCTTGATCTCATGATTTTTTGTGACTTCAAGCCCCACATCAGGCTCTGTGCTGACAGCATGGAACCGACTTGGGATTCTCTCTTCCTCTCTCTCTGCCCCTCCCCTGCTCACACTGTCTCTCTCAAAACAAATAAATAAACTTAAAAAAAAAACAATTTTTTCAACAGGAAAGTTGACAAATTGGAGTATATAGAGAGAATATTGGTTACTTGGGAAATTGTATCTAAAAATAGATATATTAGGGGCACCTGGGTGGCTCAGATAGCTGGGTATCCAACTTTGGCTCAGGTCATGATCTCATGGTTCATGAGTTCAAGCCCGGCATCGGGTTCCATGCTGACAGCTCAGAGCCTGGAGCCTGCTTTGCATTCTCTGTCTCTGTCTCTCTCGCTGCCTACTCCCTGATTGTGCTCTCTCTCTCAAGAATAAATGAACATTAAAAAAATAGATGGAGTATACAAATTCTTTCATCTATTTGAAGAGTGATGTCATAGTCAGTTTGGACTGCTATAACAAAATACCATAAACTGGGTGGCTTTAAACAACAACAGCAAAAATATTTCTCACAGTTCTGGCAGGTAGAAGTCACTGAGAATAGGGAGTCAAAGCAGTCAGGTTCTGGCGAGAGCCCTTTTCTGGGGTGCACATTAGCTGACTTCTCATTGTATCCACATATGGCAGAGAGAAGAAGGAAGTTCTCTTGTGACTCTCATAGGGATATTAGTTGCATTCATGAAGATTTTATCTGTATGACCTCTTCTAATCCTAATGACCTTCCAAGGCTCCACCTCCTAATACCATCACACTGGGGGGTTAGGATTTCAACATATGAATTTGGGGGGGGGGCAGACACATTCAATCCATAGCAAGTACTAAGGAAGAAATGAGCTTCCAATAAGGATGTGAAGGGCTACTACAAAGATTAATGGCTGATTTCATTCTTTTTTACAGCTGATTAATGTTCCATTGTGTGTAATACATATATATACATACATATATATGTGTGTGTGTGTATATATTTATATATATACCACAACCTCTTTTTCCATTCCTCTTTTGATGGACACTTGGGTTACTTCCATGTCTTGGCTATTGTAAATAAATCTACAATACACATGGGGTGCACATATCTTTTTGAATTAGTGTTTTGTATTCTTTGGGTAAATATGCAGTAGCAGAATTAGTGAATCATATGGCAATTCTATTACTTCACCATAAAAAAAATGAAATCTTGCCATTTACAACATGGATGGATCTAGAAGTGAAATAAGTGAAATAAGTCAATCAGAGAAGACAAATACCATATCATTTCACTCCTGTGTGGAATTTAATAACAAAACAAAGAAAAAAAACACAAACAAAAAACCAGACTCTTAACTATAGAGAACAAACTGGTGGTTGCCAGAGGGGAGGTGGGGGTGGGGGAAATAGGTGAAGGGGATTAGGAGTACACTTATCACGATGAACACTGGGTAATGTAAAGAATTGTTGAGTCATACTACTGTACACCTAATATTAACATAACACTGTATATTAATTGTATGGAAATGTTTCAAAAATTTAAAAATATTTAAATTAAAAAAAAAAAGACTAATGACACATTTGTTGCCAGAGAGAACTCTGATCTTCCCACAAATAGTCCTTGACATCAATGGATCCATTACTGGGAATTTATCTTTGCTCAAGGAAATCCATCCTCTCATTTAAAAAACATATGGGGGCACCAGGGTGACTCAGTCGATTAAGTGTCTGACTCTTGATGTCAGCCCAGGTCATGATCTCACAGTTGATGAGATTGAGCCCGCATCAGGCTCTGTGCTGTTAGTGCCCAGCCTGGTTGGGATTCTCTCTACCCTACTTGCTCTCTCTCTCAAAATAAAGAAACAAACTTAAAATTTTTAATAAAATAAAAAAAAATGAAGTGAAATGAATAACACAAAGTTCTTTTCTACCACTATGAGTCTATGGTTAAAACCTCTTATTCCACATTTATTTCAAAAAGGTGGTTCAGGCGCATCTAGGTGGCTACGTCGGTTGAGCATCTGTCTCTTGACATCTCAGGTCATGATCCCAGGATGGTGGAAGCCCCTGCATTGGACTCCACACTGAGTGTAGAGTATGCTTAAGATTCATTCTCTCTCTCTCCTCCCCCACCCCTTTCACTCACTTACACACATACACACACTCTCTTTCTCTTAAATAAAAAAAAAATTTAAAAAGGTTGTTCAAATTTGGTTTAATTAATTTGACAAATATTTGAGTGCCTACCATTTGGTACAGTCTGGCTATGTACAGTCAGACAAACATTGGTTAAATACGGATCATACAAACAATGGCTGTGTTGTGAAGGAGGCGGCAGATGGCCACAAACTGGTCCTAGGACCTATGGTCTGCAGGAAAAAGTCCAAATCCCCAAATACTACAAAAAAAAACTACATCTGAGTGATGCAGCCTGCATAGGTGATGGCTTTGTTCTCTGTATGGATGTTCACCAGCATTTTTGGAACCATGGTGGAATTGAAACAAGTATCAGAAAAAAGACAGGTGGAAAGAGTATGAAATTCATGGGCATGTGAAGGTCCTAGTCAGAGCCGATGGCCAGAATGATAAGTAGGTTTCCAAGCATGGTGACCAGGTACATGGACAACAACAGCCTGAAGAGGAGAGTCTGAGAGAATTCTGAGACACCTGTTCGGTTTCCTGCATCCATGTAGCTGATAATTCTGCCAGGAAACAGCCAAAGCAATGCTAATTAAAACAAACAAATAGGGAAATGCCTGGGTGGTTCATCCAGTTAAACATCCAACTTCAGCTCAGGTCATGATCTCAGGGTTTGTGGGTTTGAGCCCCGCGTTGGGCTCTGTGCTGACAGCTCAGAGCCTGAAGCCTGCCTCATATTCTGTGTCTCACTTTCTCTCTCTGCCCTTCCCTCACTCATGCTCTGTCTCTCAAAAATGAATACAAAACATTAACAAAAATTTAAAAACAAACAAAAGAAAATGGCATCTGGTTGACTCAGTTGGTAGAGCATACGACTCTTGGTCTCTGGTCATGAGTTCAAGCCCCATGTTGGGCATAGAGCCTATTTAAAACAACAATAATAACAAATCCTATTCTGAATAGGAGCTCTCAGATATAAAAATATTTTTATGATATGAATACCCAACGAAAAACAAAATTACACATTTTCACTAGCAATCTGATATTCACTCATCAAAAAAAAGGATTACAGATGCCATTTTATTGTACGTGTATCATTACGGAGGTGATCGATTCCTCTTTCTGATTTTTATTACAAACTAGCTATTGCCTTCAGATCTTTCTCAATGGACCATCAACCTCAGGGATGTCTGGCTTAGAATCAGTCCATTTGTAATACAGCACATCACTTGTTTGAACATTCTCCCTTCTTGGGGCTGAAATTTGCCTCTTGGATAATTATGCTTTTCCCCACATTTCTTTCATATTGTAGCAGATCTGGGGGTGTTGGTGTTGCTCAGGCCCCACTTTGGTCTGTAGCCACGTGATCCAATGTCTAATTCAATCAGAGAGTGGTGTCTGGTCCAACCTGGCTAAACAGTTTCTCTCCTGGAAATTTGGAAATGAATGTCAGATGCTGGTTAATAATCTGAGGGAATAGAGTTGATGGGATGCATCAGCCATTAAATTTATAAACAAGATAAGCATGTTTGCTCTCATCACCATCATTCTTTAATCCACTCCAGAGTCTGAAGTCCCCTTCAAAGCTACAAATCTAAACTCTCTAGGGATTTTTAACTAGACTCTCTTAGCCATTACTGTCCTTGTTCCTGGAGTTACTGCTAGCAACTGCTAACAAAAGCCCCTCCACACACTTGTTAGACACTCTCTTTCCAAAAGTACTTCCTAAGTCCAAATGGATCACCAGGACTGTAGTGGGAAAGAAGAACATGGTTGTACTGATGGATGGCACACTCAAAGAATAGGGTTTGTTATGGGATCCAAGCCAACCTGGGGTCAGCAGGATAACAATATTATTATTATTGTCCTGGTCAGTGAGCTGAAAGCAAAGGGGCAGACAAGAAACATTCACCCTCTCAGAGACATCCAAGAGTGAAATCTCAAAACTCCTAATTAAATAAATGTTCCTTTTTTTTCTTTTTCCTTCTTTCCTTCCTGCCTTCCTTTCTTCTTTCCTTCCTTCCTTTGTTCCCTCCCTCTTTCTTTCTTTTTCTTTTCTTTCTTTCTCTTCCTTCCTTTCTCTCTCTCTCAAGATTTTATTTTTAAACCATCTCTAGACCCAAGTGGGGCTCGAACACATAACCCCATGATCAAGAGTCTCACACTCCACCAACTGAGCCAGTCAGGTGCCCCTTATTACTTTACTTCTAAACACTTTAGCTAGATGGGAGAGAGAATGGTAATATAATGGAAATTCTATTCCAATGTGGGGAATTTGAAGGTGATCATGTGTTTCTTCACAGTGGGAGCTCTTCTCTCCTTAAGTATGATCTCATAGTCCAGGATTCCCTCTAAAAATATCCCACTGGAGCCTGAGCTACATGTTCTTTGCCAAGCAGAATACTTAAATAGCAATTGTAAAAGGGCTGCTAAGTGTCTGGTGGTTCCCTAAGTCAAAGACTTGGCCTATCAGAATGAATATAAAAACATGTAACAGTATCAATAAAACTTACTAACAAAGCCAATAGCCATTATTAGCTCATTTAATATGTACAGCATCCCTGACATCTATTATTGTTATTTTAGAGATGAGTGACAGAAGTACAGAGAAGCTGACCAACCTGGTGTAAATGGCATAGCTGGGATCAGACCAGATGCCTGACCTCAGAATAGGCGGGAAATTGTGGTTTGAGAATTTGAGAATTAGGAAGTGCCTTTATAAGTCAATGGGAAAGGAAAGACTAGTATAAACTGTTAGAACAAATTTGTTTTTCATATGGAATGAACAGATCTCTACATCCCACTGAACAGAAATACATCATAGGTGGAGTAAATTTTAAATTTTAAAAATGAAAATATATATTTGAGGGGTGCCTGGGTGGCTCAGTCAGTTGAGTGTCTGACTCTTGATTTCGGCTCAGATCATGACCATGCGGTTCATGGGATTGAGCCCCCTGTTGGGCTCCATGCTGACAGTGCAGAGTCTGCTTGGGATTCTCTCTCTCCCTCTCTCTCTGTCCCTCCTCTGCTCATACTCTCTTTCTCACAAAACAAATAAATAAACATTCTTTTAAAGAAAAAATGTATTTGACCTAATAGAAAGAACTGTTGAAAAAATATTTGTTACAATACATAGACAAAAGTTTTAACAATATGATGCAAAATCACAATCCATATCATGCCATATCAGAGATATCACATATCAAACTGGAAGGAGATTATGGATTATGACACAGAATGGAATTTTATTTTAAAAACCCTATTAAAACTACCATTTTTTAAATGTTTATTCATTTGAGGGAGAGAGAGAGAGAGAGAGAGAGAGAACACACACATAAGCGTGAGAAGCACAAAGAGATGGGGGGACAGAGGATCCAACGAGGGTTCTGCGCTGACAGTAGACAGCCCAATGTGGGGCTTGAATTCAACAATTGCAAGATCATGACCTGAGTCAAAGTCAGTCATGCAACCAACTGAGCCACCTACATGCCCCTCAAATTTGCATTTTGGGAACTAGACTCAATATTTTTAAGGGGTCCAGTTAGACATGTGATACCTCCACAGTCTTGCAAGTGGACAGTGCTAGTCTTATTTTAAGTTATACCTGATTACTACTTCAGAGGAACTTATCTCCCACTGAAAGAGCATTTCTGGCACAATAATAAATGAATTCTCCTCTTTCAAGGATGTAGGCCATATGTAAATTAACATATGTCTCTGTATGTGTGTATATGTGTATGTATAAGCATTAATGCAAAATTGAATTAAAGTTCTCAAAATAAAGTGGAAGGATTGCAAAGGAATGAAAAAGAAGATCTCAGACTTACTCTTAGCATAACAGTAAAAATCATCAGATTTAGATTTCTAGCCTTGATATATATAACAGTCAGAGTAGTTTAGGCTACGTTGATGTTGAAACAGCAACAGTGTATATAAGAGAACTAAAACATCACTGATTTAATCAAACAAGAGCTTATTTCCTTTTCATGAAAAGTATCTACCAACTTGGGCAATAATCCAGGGAAGTCTTCTGCCTATTGGCCAGCCTTCTAGACTCTTTAGATCTGATGATTGCTTCATTCCACAATGGCCATATCAAGGGAAGAGTGAATATGAAGAATAATGTACCAGCTCTTATATTGTTTTAACCTAGAAGGGATGCATCATACTTCCACTCACATTTTACTGGACACATCAAAACATATTATTACCAGCCTTAATTTCCAGGGAGAAAGAAAATGCTATTCTTTAGATATCCAAAAGGAGAAGATAACCAGAAATATGGTCCACCAAGCAATAAAACCCACCATTCAGATGTCCATATTGATGTTAGGTTAAGACTATGGGTTCAGGGTCAGAGTTCTGGATTTGAATCCTGGTTTTGCCACTTGGTCCCTCTGTTGCTTTGGGCTCTTTAGAGTCTCAAATCTCCTCACCTCTAAAATGGAGACAGTAATCATTTCCATTGAGGAAGATACTTAAGAAAATAGAGAGCAGTTAACATAGGTTTACCATTTAAAAGCACTAAAACATTGACTGAATTTTAATATATATTTTGATCATATTTTATCCAGTTAAAAAAACCCAAAACACTGTTGGTATTACATACACATGAACAATGCAAATCCACAATAAAACACATAGAAATAAGTTAAGGTGAACAACTGCATTCTCTGTCAACATTTCACACAACAAAGCTGAAGTAAATGCTCCAAATCCAAGTTAGAGGTCACCAGGGAGGAAGTAAGAAGATAGAGGACATAACTTTGGGACAACAGATAGGGCAGAAAGATCATCAGATCAATTATGCAGAAACTGGTTGTTTAAAAATTTGTAAAAACTTGGAGAGAGAAGTCATAGATCTTTCAGGATTGGGTAAAAGGTTTGTAAGATTCAAGCAAAGTTTTTGCCCTTGGGATCCATAAAACTTCTTAGTCTTGGGGCCAGCAGATCCATCACAGACAAGAAGCCACTCTACTGAGGAGCCTTCCCAGTGCCCCCTTCACGTCCTTGTTCCTTAGGCTGTAGATGAAGGGGTTGAGCATGGGCGTGACCACGGTGTACATCACTGAGGCCACTGAGACTTTCTGGGGGGAGTGAGTCACTGCAGAAGTGAAGTAGACCCCAACACCTGTCCCATAAAATAAAGAAACCACTGAGAGGTGAGACCCACAGGTGGAAAATGCTTTTTGCTTTCCCCCAGCTGAAGACATCTTCCTTATGGATGAAGCAATACGTGAGTAGGAGAAAAGGATCCCAACAAGGGGAAAAACACCTAGCACTCCAGTCATAAAGTATATCAATGTGCTGTTCAGGAAGGTATCAGAGCAGGCCAACTTGAGAATCTGTGTCAGTTCGCAGAAGAAATGCGGAATTTCAAGATCTCTACAGAAGCTCAGATGCATCATCAGAGAGATATGAAGAAGGGAAGTCATGACACCAATAAACCAGGTAACAAAAACCAGCAAGCCACAGAGGCGTGGGTTCATGATGACCGTGTAGTGCAGGGGGTGGCAGATGGCCACAAACCGGTCATAGGCCATCACAGTCAGGAGAAGAGTGTCCAGGATAGGAAAAAACATGGAAAAATACACCTGTGTGAGGCAGTCCATATAGGAGATGGCTTTGTTCTCTGTGTGGATGTTCACAAGCATCTTGGGCACTATGGTGGTGCTGAAACTGATGTCAACCAAGGACAGGTTGGAGAGGAAGAAGTACATGGGTGTGTGGAGGTGGGGGTCAGAGCAGATAGCCAGGATGATGAGCAGATTCCCAAGCACAGTGATCAAGAACATGGACAGGAACAGCCCAAATATGAAGGGCTGTAGTTCTGGATCCTCAGAGAACCCGAGGAGGATGAACTCTAAAATTCCTGTTTGGTTTCTTGCTTCCATGTACCTGATATATCTATGAAGGAAGAGAAAAGAGCATCGCCAATTAGTAGCAAACTGGCACCCTCCATGTAACAAAAATGTTGATCATGCCTTTCACTCAAGTTATTTATGAAGTCAGTCATTTTGTTTAAATGGGTCTCCTTTCACTTATAAATGAAATCCTAAAAAATGGAGTCTCTTATGGCAACCACCCATCTTAAGCAAAATAAGTCAGTCAGAGAAAGACAAATACCATACGATTTCACTCGTATATGGAATTTAAGAAACAAAACAAATGAGCAAAGAGAGAAAAAAGAGAAGAGAGAGAGAGAGAGAGACAAATTAAGAAGGAGACTCTTAACTATAGAGAACAAAGGATGGTTACCAGAGGGGAGGTGGGTGGGGGGAATGGGTGAAATAGATGATGGGGATTAAGGCACCCACATGTGATGAGTACCAGGTATTATATGTAAATATTGACTAAATTGTTCAGCTGAAACTAATATTATACTGTATGTTAACTGGACTTAAATAAAAAGTAAAAAAAGCCTAAAATATCCATTTTATGTGTGTCAACTATATATATTTTTAAAATCCATTTTATAACAACACAACCAAAATGGAATCCTACAGAATAGACTCTAGAATTCCCAATCACCTATCTTAAGCATCCATTAAAAAAATTTTTTTTAATGTTTATTTTTGAGAGACAGAGAGAGACAGAGTGCAAGAAGGGGAGGGGCAGAGAGAGAGAGGGAGACACAGAATCTGAAGCAGGATCCAAGCTCCGAGCTGTCAGCACAGAGCAGGACACGGGGCTCAAACACACAAGCTGTGAGATCATGACCTGAGCTGAAGTCGGCTGCTTAACCAACTGAGTCACCCAGGCGCCCCTTAAATATTTTATTACTTTTTAAGTAATCTCTACACCTAATGTGGGGCTTGAACTTACAACCCTGAGATCAAGAGTCAGGTGCTCCACCGGCTGAGCCAGCCAGCCCGAAATAAGCATCCATTTTATAATAGTCCTGTCATATGGCCATGGAGCTTCAAAGTAGGACACAGCAATATCACATACCTCCTGGTAGGAGGCACTGGAAAGGACCCAATGTTACTTCTGTGGGTTTCCTGCCAAAGATGCAGGACTTCAATCTAAAGACTAGGAAGCACTAGACCAACCAGAATTGAGGGACATTCTACGCAGTTTCTGACCTGTGCCCTTCAAAAATGCCAATGTCATCAAATACAAAAAGAGTCTAGGAACTGTTCCAGATTCAAGGAAGCTTAAGAGACGTGTCAAGCTGGGTGCCTGGGTGGCTCAGTTGGTTAAGGATCTGACTCTTGATTTCTGCTCCCGTCATGATTTCATGGTTTGTGAGTGCAAATCCCAAGTTGGGCTCCAATGTGGGGCCTGCTTGGGATTCTCTCTCTCCCTCTCTCTGTGCCCCTCTCCTCTCTCAAAATAAATAAATAAGCTTAAAAAGAAAGGAGCGACATGACAACGGAATGAAATGCATGATCTTGGATTTTCTTTTGCTGTAGAGGACATTATTAGGATAACCATCAAAATTTGTAACTGTTGAAATTCTGTAAATTTGATAGTAGCATTAGATCAATGCTACTATCTTGATTTTGATCATTTACTGTGGCTATGTGAAGAAAATACCTTTGTTTTTAGGAAATACCAAAGTGCTGGTGGTAAAGAGGTACCACATTTGTAGCACAACTTACTCACAAATGGTTCTAAAAGCACACACACAAGAAGGAAGAGAAAAGTGGATGAAGAAAAAAGTAAAGATGCCAAAATTTAACATCTGGGTGATCTGGTAAAGAATATACATAGGAGCTATTTATATTGTTCTTTTGACTTCTCTGTAAATGTGAAAGGATGTCACAATTAAGAGTTAAAAAGTACCATTTTCACACAATGCCCAGTGGAAAAAAAAGAAAGGTATCCATCCATGAGATGCTGTCAGGAAAGAGTCAGACTTCTAACAACACTGCAGCTTGGGGCTCGCCTTCACCCTCCCCTCGAAACCTCAGCCAGAGGAATTAGTCTGAAGTGGTCCTGGATGAACTGTATTCTAGGTCTCAGGCAGAAGCAAACACAAACCTTCTCTGGAAGGTGCTTTCATCTGAGGATGTCTGCCTCAGTGCCCACAAGGGAGGTTAGTCTGAGATTTTTCTCTCCTTTAATAGCCTTTCCAGGCTTGCCTGCACATGCTGGTTCCTTCCAAATTCCCAGTTTTATTAAACACCACACTGGCTTTTCACTCCTGAAGAACCAACACTTTTGCCTTCTTAGGAATTCTAAAAATGCTATGATTCCTCCCCCAGCCATGCCTGTGTAAGCACTGCCCTCTCTGCTGGGGCTCTTCCATGCCTTTGCCTTCCCGTGATCATTCCTAGCCTTATTCCTCAGATGAATCATCACTAGTTCAGAGGAGCCTTCCCTGAACCCCACCTGCCCACCGGGTATAGTCCCTAATTCATGCCTTCATAGCCTCCTGCATTTTTCTTCACTGCACGGATAATAGCTCTATGTTTGCACTCACTTATGGAATTATTTGATTAATATCTATCCCTCTCACCACTGAATTTTAAACTGCACAAGTTCAGATCACATGTTATAACATTTACTTTTCTGCATATGCCCAGTGCTTTGTACTTGAAGAGCATGAAAAGTGGAATAAAAGTTGAAAACAAAAATGATCATATGTAACACAAACAAGAAATCTGCGGGGTAATCTCACATTGACTGTAGAAGCAACAAACTGAAAAAGGAGTAAGATGAAGCATGAATCAATTATTGGAGAAAATAATAATTATAGCTTCAAAACAAATCAAAATACATTTAATAAAATCTAACAGTTACCAATGGGAAGGGAGCAAAGTAAAATTTTAGTCACATGGCATAGAAGGACACTGCCAAAAGGTGATAAAGAATAACTATATTAAGCATTTTTTTAAATTTATTTTGAGAGACAGACAGAGGAGAGAGAGAGAACACGTGAGGATGCAGGGAAGGGGCAGGGAGAAAGGGAGAATTCCAAGAGAATCCCAAGCAGGCTCCTCACTGTCAGCACAGTGACAGGGCTCGATCTCACAAACCATGAGATCATGACCTGAGCCGAAATCAAGAGCTGGATGTTTAATTGACTGAGCCACCCAGGCACCCCAAGAATAGCTATGTTAAAGCCAGTGTTAATCCAAGATCCATTATTAAACCCTGAAAAACAAGGAAACAAAAAATAGGGGAAAGGGAAATTATGCCTCCTGTTATAATTATTTAACGTTGTTTCCAATAATTCAAAAGAAATGCCATTAGACAGAAGAGTGAATAAGACATGATATTAGGAATCAAAAGCAAATCTGATCACTATCAGCTACCGATGTGATTGCCTGCTTAAAACACCAAAGAAAGTCAACTTAAGCACAATTAGAACTAATCAGTGTCATTAGCTTCTTAAGTACCTGTAAATCATCATTAGGGAAAATAAGAGAGAAAGATCTAGTCACAATCTCCATGACAGTATAGATAACACCTGGCATGGAGTGGCCATTCAGCACATACTCCACCAATCACAGAGTTCATACAACCTGGTGGAGACCCCATGATGGCAGTGGGGTGGGGAAGGAGATATCTTGCTGGAGTGGAGATTCTCCAATTATTGCATGCATCAGAATCACCTGGAGGACTTGCTAAGACAGACTTCTGGGTCTCCCCTCAGAGTTTCTGCCAGCAGGTCTTGGGCAGAGCCTGAGAATATGCATTTCTAACAAGCTCCCAGGAGATACTGCTGCTCTGGAAACCCTGCTTTGAGAACTACTACACTAGAAGAGAACAAGGAAGCTGAGAGCAGGTGTGTTAGAAACTGTAAGAGTCCACTTGAGGAACTGTCAATGCCAGTGACATGGAGAAAGTCACTAGTTTCCAGAATGAGGGCACATTAGAACTGGAGGTGACAGAAATAGCAGCAATAGAATCTAAAATGACATAAATAATCCGAGAAATAAATTCCAGGAGTTAAAAATAAACAGGGCCATGAGTCATTATCAACCCTGTTACGTCCTTCCCCATCCCATTTTTAATTCTCTTTTTCATACCTCCTTTTCACTAGGGCAGTGTGGCTCAATTGGCGGGCACTGCATAAAGAAATATTCATGGGATGCTGAAGATAGACTCTACCAGAGAATGATGGGGAGATGGAACCTATCACCAAGTCATGTCTGTGGGAGGCAAGGTGTGGTCTCCTCCTGGTCAGGCGTCACTGAACTGTGGGGGGAGGATGCTAAGGAAGTCTTTATGGTTTCTCAAGTCCCTGGGGAATGACTTCTCATCACTCCTCATTAAATAAATTGCTCCTCTGATGTTCTTCTCTTCCACTCATTCAGCTCCCTGGGGGTAGGGAGAAAATGGCAGAACGGAACCATGTATGCTAATTTTGTTTCCAGGAAGGCAGCTCTGGAGCCAGAAGGCTCTCTCTGCCTCCATGGGCCTCCTCCTTCTTGGAGGATGTTTCATCACTATGGATTTGGCTTTGAGGCAAAGAGCTCCCCCTCAGGAATGTGTCCCTGCTGCAAAAACCCATTTCCCCATAGCCATGGCGCTTAGGGTCTCAAAAGTAACACAGAAGAAAAGAAAGAGGCATCTATCTCAGTGAATCCCTTGTGACCATATTGTGACTGTAGGCTACACAGTGTTGAACATGTTGGGTAGATAAAGTCCTGTTTCAAGACAGGGAGGGTCAACCGTGTAAAATGATGATCGTAGATCGAGTAATAAAGGCTGAACAATGTCCTTTGGACTTATTGACATGGAAATACAATAGGAAGTGATTGGGGTGGTGGGGAGGAGTCTAGGGGGTGACTACTTGTACTGGGGCGAGGGCAGTGAGCAAACTGACCTCTTGAGTGCAGAATGCTCTGCCAGGACTTGTAACCGCAAGTGAAATGTATCACTTTTAATTAGTTGAGTAAATTAAAACTGGAGTAGTGAAATCAAAGTCCGATGTGTTATTAACACAACTTCAGTAAGCAAAAGCAATTTCCTGTCACCGAGTATTAACGTCATAGCTTGCTACCCACCCACACCCACACACACATAATTTAACAAACATGTAATCTCAGTGGTATAATCCAGCAGCCACTAGAACTGTAAGTACAAGGCTTCAAATACCATATAGGAACTATCTTCATCCCTTTTAGTAAATAGTTTTAGAGAGCAGTAACTTCACTATGGCAAGATTCAAAAAACCTATGACAAGAATTCATATTTTTAGGCTATGAGTTGAATACATTCCTTAATAAATTTAGCAATTCTTTGAGATAAAGTGTATCACAGCGTCTCTTCTACTGCAAGACCCAGTTAAAGAGAAACATTTGCAGTTTTTCAAATTTTGAAGCAATTTTCTCTGATACTCTAAGAAAGGTCTTTAGTCTGTGGGCAATTGTTTAGTGCCTTAGTTAAACTTTCACGTTAAAAATATCCTTTTTGTCTTTTCCTGATAGTTTCCTAACAAGGCTTTGATAAGTGAAAAAATATGTTTTTCTGTTTTGTCTAAAAGTCTTTCTCCTTATTTTACGTGTAAGATTCTGAGCCGTATATGTAGCTGACCAAAGTTACAAGCTCAGATGGGAGGGAGGGAGGGGGGTGGGGAATGGCTTTAAAACTTCTGTTGGTTAGACACCCTTGTTCATGGCAGCCTTATTCGCATAGCCAAAAGGTGAAAGCCACCCAAGTGTCCATAGACAGATGAATGTATATACATGCAAGGAATACTATTCAGCCTAAAACAGGAGGGAAATCCTGACGTATACTAGAACATGGATGAACCTCGAAGACATTGTGCTGAGTGAAATAGGGCACTCAAGAAAGGACAGATATTGTATCATTCAGTGACACGAAGTTTGCAGGATAGTCAAATTCAGAGAGACAGAAAGTACATGGTGGGAGGCAGGGGTGGGATAGGGGTTGGGGGAGTTAGTGTTTAATGGAGACAGAGTTTTGGTTTGAGAAGATGAGAAAGTTCTGGAGATGGGTGGTGGGGATGGTTGCACAACAATATCAATGTACTTAATGCCACTGAGCTGTGCATTAAAAGTGGTTAAAATGGTATCTTTTATGCCATATATACATGTATATATTATATTTTATCACAATACCAACAAGTTAAAAAAAAAAAGAACTGCTAGACATTGGTCATCTGATTTCAGGTGACAAAATTAATCAACGTTTTGACCATTGACAGGAAACTCATCAGATTATTTAAGAATATCTCTTAATTCTGTCCACTTTATTGTTTCTGAAAAATTTTTACAAAACACATCTTTTTCATTTTGCTCCATTGCAGCAAACTATAATTGCCATCCATGAGGACACACCTTCTTTAGTCTCTGTTTCTTTTTTTTTTTTTAATGTTTATTTATTTTTGAGAGACAGAGTTTGAGCAGGGGAAGGGCAAAGAGAGAGGAGACACAGAATCTGAAGTAGGCTCCAGCCTCTGAGCTGTCAGCACAGATCCCAACGCAGGGCTCAAACCCATGAAATGGGAGATTATGACCTGAGCAGAAGTCAGACACTTAGCCAACTGAGCCACCCAGGCACCCCTAGCCATTTTTAAGTGTACACTTCTGTGGCATTAAGAACATTCACAGTGTTGGGGCGCCTAATTTTTAAAAAAAATTAAAAATAAATTCATAGTGCTGCATAACCATCACCACCATTAACCATGTTAAACCTCAGTCCAGTTAAATCTGAGTTCCTGGTGTTGGGATCCAGGCCTGAGGATTTTCAAAGCTCATCAGTGGCTTCCAGTATGAAACCAAGATTGAGGAGCAGTGACATCCATTCTCTCACATGACCTGTTTCAACAGATTTGATCAATGCCAAAATTTTTTAGACAAAACCATGAAATGAGAAAAGGGGTGAAAATTGTACGTATATTTTAAAAAGAAAGTTGTGCATTTCCCCAGGGTGCCTGGGTCACAAGTAACAACCTCAGAAGATTCCAGAGGTGTGACCGGATTCAAACTCAAAATGGTTTTGACTCAGGTAGGATCTCAGAATACTCCTCCAATCCCATTAAAGATGTGCTCAAAGAAGCAATATTCAGATATGAAATGTCATGATAAATGAAAAAAAGCCATGAGAACTAAAGAAAAGTAGGTGACCAGAGAGGCATGCTTACCAATTGCAAGTATTGAGTTTTGCAATAATTTCTAATCCATAGACAAAAAAAATTAAAAAAGAAATAAAGTCCAGGTGTTGCAATTAGGCTGTTCTGCTGAGGAATCTCCACCGGGATCTCTTGATGAACCTGTTCCTCAGATTGTAGAAAAAGGGTTCATCACGAGGAGTAACCACTATGTATACCCCCAAGGACCCTGTATCCTTTTAGGGGGAAGATGTAATCTATACAGTACGTAACCTTTTCAGACTGGCTTCTTTCACTTCGTAACATGCTTTTAAAGTCCCTCCACATCTTGAGAAGCCAAGGACTATTATAGGAAAGAGCAAAAAGAAACCAATTTACCAGTTACTTGGCCAGACTTTTGGTGGTTGCCTAAAACAGACATCAAAACCAACAATCTAGGGGAGGAGCCAAGATGGCGAACAGCACGGAAGGGTTTTTTTGCGTCTCACATCCATGAAATGCAGCCAGATCAACACTAGACCAGCCTGCACGCCTAGAAAACGAATTTGAGGATCAACACAACAATCTGCACAACCTGAACCACACAACTCAGCAGGTACACGGCGCAGAGAGGTGAACTGGGGGAGAGAGAAGCAGGAGGGCAGGGAGCTGTTTGTGCTTGAGGAGAGAGGATGGAGATGGGGGGGGGGGGAGAGTATGGGAAAAGCACCTGTAAAAGCAGCTGGAGGAAAAGTGGAAAAGTGGAAACAGCTGCAGGGACTGAACTAAAAAGGGAGAAAGGAGAGGGTGTCAGTTCCATTAAGACTCTATAAACAGGGAGCGCGAAGACTGACACTCTGCAGCCCTTACCTGGTGGTGCCCTGGTGCGAAGGGCGAATCCCCAGGAGCAGAGTGAAGTCCAGGGGGTCCTCGGGCCACACAGGGAGAAGTGGTTCCCCTGCGGGAAGGACAATCGGTAGAGGCTGGGTGGCCACGCGGTCCCAGCAGTCCCCAGACAACAAGCACATTCGCTGGTGCTGGAACAAGGTTGTTAAGAGTGAAGCCTGCAGCCAGACGTGTGCTGTGATTTTCCATAATCCCTGAAACGCTGCTGCTACGCCATCGCGTGGACTTTTTCTGCTGCGGGCTGGCGCCGGCCGCAGTCTCTGGGCATCGGCAGCAGCACAGTCCCTCGAATGTTCCTGGTGTGGCCGGCACCTGGGCATTGCTCGGTGACACCCTCCCGCAGAGGGTCAGAGCGGGTCAAAGCCGCAGTCCCTCAGAAGTGAGCGGGTCAGGAGACACAGCCACATCCGAGATAAAACTCAGGAGGGAGGTGCCGCCTGACAACCTGATGGTTTGGTCACAGTCAGTGTAAAAGCGGGAAGTGGACGGAAGCCAGAGACAAAGGAGGGGTGTGCGATTGCAGGTCGGGGAGAACAGAGTTCCGATACTAGAGGCCTAGTATCTGAGTGGCGCCATTTTCACCCCTCCCGCTCATGCGCATACACCCCTACAAATGCCGCAGCAATCCACCCCGGTAAGCTAAGCAGCGCCACCTAGTGGAGAACAGAGACATTGCACTAAGCTCCGCAAACTGCCAACCTCGCTCTTCAGAACACCCCAAGTCTCTCAGCCTGCTTCGTTTATGGAATATAAAGTGCTTCACAGTTTGACCTCTAGGGGAAAACGATGTAATTTCAATAGTATTTCAGTCTGTTGGCTGATCCATCTACTCAATTTTCTTTTTTTCTTTCATTTCTTTTCTTTTTCTTGAATACAGAAAGAAAAAATTTATTTTCAATTTTTATTAAAAATATTTTTCTTTAATTTTTATACTATTTTTTACTATTTTGTAAATTTTTCAAATTCTAGGGGCGCCTGGGTGGTTCAGTTGGTTGAGCGTCCGACTTCGGCTCAGGTCATGATCTCACACTTCATGTGTTCGAGCCCCACATTGGGCTCTGTGCTAATAGCTCAGAGCCTGGAGCCTGTCTTTGGATTCTGTATCTTCCTCTCTCTCTGACCCTCCCCTGCTCACGCTGTCTCTCTCTGTCTCTCTCAAAAATAAATAAAACATTTTTAAAATTTCTATTTTACTTCCATCATTTCATTTCATTCTATTTCATTATATTCATTTTTTCAAAATTTCAAACGTTTTCCTTTTTTTTCCTTTTTTTCCTGTTCCCTCCCCCCTTGTTTCTCTAACCTACCACGCTCCTTTCAACGACCAGACCAAAACTCAGCTGGGATCTAACATCATTGATTTGATTTGTGCGTGTGTGTGTGTGTTGTTGTTAATTTTTTAATTTTAATTTTTTTACCTTATTAATTCCTTTTCTTCCTTCAAAATGATGAAAGAAAGGAATTTACCCCAAAAGAAAGGACAGGAAGAAATGACAGCCAAGGACTTAATCAACACAGATACAAGCAAGATGTCTGTACCAGAATTTAGAATCATGATAATAAGAATACTAGCTGGGGTCAAAAATAGATTAGAATTTCTTTCTGCAGAGATAACAGAAGTAAAAGCTAGTCAGGATGAAATAAAAATGCTATAACTGAGAACAATCTCAAATGGGTGCCATGGCAGAAAGAATGGATAAGTCAGAGCAGCAAATCAGCAATATAGAGGACAAAGTTATGGAGAATAATGAAGCAGAAAAAAGAGGGAGACTAAAGCAAAAGAGCACGATTTAAGAAGTAGAGAAATCACTGACTCATTAAAAAGGGACAATATCAGAATCATAGGGGTCCCAGAAGATGAAGAGAGAG
Organism: Cryptoprocta ferox; assembly: GCA_028646485.1. Lineage (NCBI taxonomy): Eukaryota > Metazoa > Chordata > Mammalia > Carnivora > Eupleridae > Cryptoprocta > Cryptoprocta ferox. Next base: position 6,420,848 of record CM053574.1, on the reverse strand, counting down.
AAAAAGGGGTAGAAGGTTATGTGAACAAATCATAGCAGAAAACTACCCTAACCTGGGGAAAGACACAGACATCAAAATCCAGGAAGCACAGAGGACTCCCACAAGACTCAGCAAAAACCAACCATCAACAAGGTATATCATAGTCAAATTCACAAAATACTCAGGCAAGGAAAGAATCACGAAAGCAGCCAGGGAGAAAAAGTCCTTAATCTACAAAGGAAGACAGATCAGGTTTGCAGCAGACCTATCCACAGAAACTTGGCAGGACAGAAAGGAGTGCTAAGACATATTCAATGTGCTGAACTGGAAAAATATGCAGCCAAGAATTCTTTATCCAGCAAGACTGTCATTCAAAATAGAAGGAGAGATTAAAAGTTTCCCAGACAAACAAAAATTAAAGGAGTTTGTGACCACAAAACCAGGCCTGAAAGAAATTTTAAGGGAGACTCTCTGAGGACAGAAAAAAAAAAAAAAAAAAGACCAAAAGCAACAAAGATTAGAAAGGAGCAGAGAACACCACCAGAAATTCCAACTCTATAAGAAACATAATGGCAGTAAACTCATCTTATTCATTACTCACTCTAAAGTCAATGGATTAAATGCTCCAATAAAAAGACATAGGGTAACTGGATAAGAAAACAAGATCCGCCTATATGCTATTTACAAGAGACCCATTTTAGACCTAAAGATACCTTCAGATTGAGAGTAAGAGAATGGAGAACCATCTATCATGCTAATATCATGCTAATGATCAACAAAAGAAAGCCAGAATAGCCATACTTATATCAGACAATCTAGACTTTAAAATACTGTAACAAGAGATGAAGAGGGGCATTATATCATAATTCAGGGATCTATCCACCAAGAAGACATAACAATTGTAAAGATTTATGCTCCAAATGCAGTGCACCCAAAAATATAAATCCATTAATCACAAACATAAGGAAACTCATTGATAATAATACCATAATAGTAGGGGACTTCAACATCCCATTTACAGCAATGGACAGATCATCTAAACAGAAAATAAACAAAGAAACAATGGCTCTGAATGACACACTGGACCAGATGGACTTAACAAATATATTCAGAACGCATCGTAAAGCGACGGAATATACATTCTTCTCGAGTGCACATGGAACGTTCTCCAGAATAGATCACATACTGGGACACAAATCAGCCCTCACAAGTACAAAAAGATCAAGATCATACTGAGCATATTTTCAGACAACAACGCTATGAAACTCGAAATCAACCACAAGAAAAAATTTGGAAAGGTAACAAATACTTGGAGACTAAAGAACATCCTACTAAAGAATGAAAGGGCTAACCAAGAAGTTAAAGGGGAAAATAAAAAGTACATGGAAGCCAATGAAAATGATAACACCACAACCCAAAACCTCTGGGATGCAGCAAAGGTGATCATAAGAGGGAAGTATATAGCAATCCAGGCCTTCCTAAAGAAGGAAAATAGGTCTCAGATACACAACCTAACCTTACACTTCAAAGAGCTGGAAAAGAACAGCAAATAAAACTCAAAACCAGCAGAAAGCAGGAAATAATAAAGATTAGAACAAACATTAATGCTATCGAAACCAAAAAATCGGCAGAACAGATCAATGAAACCAGAAGCTGGTTCTTTGAAAGAATTAACAAAATTGATAAACCACTAGCCAGTTTGATCAAAAAGAAAAAGGAAAGGACCTAAATAAATAAAATCAACAATGAAAGAGGAGAGATCACAACCAACACAGCAGAAATAAAAACAATAATAAGAGAATATTATGAGCAATTATACGCCAATAAAATGGGCAATCTGGAAGAAATGGACAAATTCCTAGAGCATATAAACTACCAAAACTGAAATGGGAAGAAATAGAAAATTTGAACAGACCCATAACCAATAAAGAAATCAAGTTAGTAATCAAAAATCTCCCAAAAAACAAGAGTCCAGGGCTAGATGGCTTCCCGGGGGAATTCTTCCAAACATTTAAGGAAGAGTTAACACCTATTCTCTTGAAGTTGTTCCAAAACATAGAAAGGGAAGGAAAACTTCCAAACTCTTTCTATGAAGCCAGCATTACCTTGATTCCAAAAACAGACAAAGATCCCACTAAAAAGGAGAACTATAGACTGATTTCTCTGATGAACATGGATGCAAAAATCCCCAACAAGATATTAGTTAGTCAACAGGATCCAACAATACATCAGGAAATTTTTCGCCACGACCAAGTGGGATTTATACCTGGGATGCAGGGCTGGTTCAATATCCCCAAAACAATCAATGTGATTCATCACATAAAAAAAAAAAAAAAAGAAAGGACAAGAACCACATGATCCTCTCAATAGATGCAGAGGAAGCATTTGACGAAATACAGCATCCTTTCATGATAAAAACCCTTAAGAAAGTAGGGATAGAAGGATCATACCTCGAGATCATAAAAGCCATGTATGAAAGGCCCAATGCTAATATCATCCTCAATGGGGAAAAACTGAGAGCTTTGCCCCTAAGGTCAGGAACAAGACAGGGATGTCCACTCTTGTCACTGTTATTCAACATAGTATTGGAAGCCTTAACCTCAGCAATCAAGCAACACAAAGAAATAAAAGGCAAGTAAACCGGCTAGGAGGAAGTCAAACTTTCACTCTTTGCAGATGACGTGATACTCTAGATGGAAAACCCGGAAGATTCCACCAAAAAACTGCTAGAACTGATCCAGGAATTCAGCAAAGTTGCAGGATAAAAAATCAATGTACAGAAATTGGCTGCATTCCTATACATCAACAATGAAACAACAGAAAGAGAAATCAAGGAATCGATCCCATTTACAATTGCACCAAAACCCATAAAATACCTAGGAATAAATCTAACCAAAGAGGTGAAAAATCTACACACTGAAAACTATAGAAAGCTTGGACAGAAATTGAAGAAGTCACTCAAAAATGGAAAAATATTCCATGCTCCTGGATAGGAAGAACAAATAATTGTTAAAATGTCAATACTACCCAAAGCAATCTACATATTCAATGCAGTCCCTATCAAAATAACACAAGCATTCTTCACAGAGCAAGAACAAATAATCCTAAAATTTGTATGGGACTGGCAATTTTTAAAGTGTTTTAACTGAAATATAACAAACACGGTAAAGAAATCAAAGGTATATACAGCTTAATAAAATGTTATGAAGTGGACATACTTGTGCAACCACCAACCAGATTAAGCTATAGAACATAACCCGCACCCCAGAAATATCATACATTACTCCCTAAAGATCATTGCTCTTCTGACTTCCATCACCAGAGATTTGATTTGTCCAATTTGGGCCTTTATATAAATGAGATCATAACAGAAAAAAAAAACATTTAAAAGAATGATTCCATGATATCTCTACATGAAATTTCCCATATCTCAGAATCCTTACTGGACTGTAAAATGCATTACTATTTGTAGAAAATCCTATAATCTGAAACGTTGGTTCCATACTGATCCCTGTGTTATGGACTGGCTCATGTCCATAAATCACAGGTGAGCTCACTGACTCCAAAGAGAAGGAATCAATGGTTCGGCCTCTGTTTGCCCATCTGGGACCAAGCAAGTTTGAACAGAAAATCACTCATTTAGTTCTGGTTGGGGAGGACAGAGCCCTGGTATGCGAATGAGGAGATGAACGTCTGAGCCTGAATCTTTCACCCTCTATATGCAGAGTGTGTGTAAATCTCTCAACCTCTCTCTGTACATGTTCCTTTTTGGAAAAGGAGAATATAACACCCACTCTCTCTAGGAAGCATGTGACACTAAAGGAAGTTTGAAATTTAGTAAATATTTGGTCACTTTTTTTTTAAGAGAGAGAGAACAAACACGGGAGGGGCAGAGGGAGAGGGAGCAAGAATCCCAAATAAGCTCCATGCCCAGCATGGTACCTGACTGGGGCTCGATCCCATGCCCTTGAGATCATGACCTGAGTTGAAATCAAAAGTCGATTGCAGGGCGCCTGGGTGGCTAAGTTGGTTAATTGTCTGATATTGGCTCAGGTCATGATCTCGTGGTTCATGAGTTTGAGCCCCGTGTTGGGCTATGTGCTGACAGCTCACAGCCTGAAACCTGTGTCTCCCTCGCTCTCTGCCCCTCCCCCACTTGCTCTCTCTCTCTCTCTCTCTCTCTCTCTCTCAAAAATAAATAAACATTAAAAAAAAATGTTGGTCACTTAACCAACTGAAACACCCCAGTGCCCCTGGTCACTGTTTTTTAATAAAGAATATGAATCTTTATTGGATTGGCAGGTTTTTGATGAATATAATCCCAATCTCCTCTCTAAGGGCACTGGAGCATGGAATGACTTGATATGCTAAAATCCTGAATTTTCTACACAGCAGCCAGAGAAAACTTAAAAAGCAAAAAAGAGTATCACATCACATCGTGTTTGCTATAAAGCCTTCCAATGCCTTCCCATCTCTCTTATGTTAAAACTCTAACTCCTCACCTGGGCCCTGATTTTTGACCACACAGTCTCACACCATTTTCCACATTGGTCACACTATTCTTCCACAACACAGACCTGTGACTCAGTTATGGCAAATGAGTTCATGCTTCAGGATCTTCGCGCACATTATTTTCTCTCCCACGAGTGCCAGATAGACTTCTCTCCCCCTAGCCTTTTGCCTGGTTGGCACTTCTCATCATTTGAATCTTAGCTCCAAATGTCACCTCCTCTGAGAAGCCCCCAGGCATGCTCCAGCATGTAGCGCTGTTTTATTTTAATCAGATGAGTCATTATCTATTAAACTGTTAATTTGTGGGGCCCCTGGATGGCTCAGTCGGTTGTCTGATTCTTGGTTTCGGCTCAGGTCATGATCTCGAGATTCATGGGTTCAAGCCCTACATCAAGCTCTACAGCATGGAGCCTGCTTTCAATTTTCTCTCTCTTTCCCTCTCTCTCTTTGCCCCTTCCCCACTTGCTCTCAGTCTGTCTCTCAAAATAAATAAATTAAACTGAAAAAAAAAAAACAATTTGTTTATCCTTTTTCCCCATGCTTAACGCCACCCACAACTAGAAGGAAATTCCGTGAGGGCAGGGTCCTTATCTGTCTTGTTTACTGCTCCATCATATATGTGCTCAGTATTTGTTGAAGGTGCTCAAAAGAGATTTATATGTTGAATTCCAAGTGAACAAGAGGGCATCTGCTAGGCTGACTGCAAAGCAGATCACAGTGTTCTGTGAAGGTCCTGATACATCAGTCATCCAGACACTCCTGACCTCAGGCTCGCTCTCTCCAGACACAGTGGGGGTCACATTCCCATTGAGGTCTGAGCGTGGTCAAGATCATTGCTTTGTTACTCTGGTGGCCTTTGGAAAGCTGGTCCCCCTCCCCCTTTCTACCTCTCCTCTCTACTGCTTTGATTTTTATTCCAAAAAGTGGTCTGCAGGCATCCCTGGGAACCTTGGAGAACCTTGCTCTGGACCCCAAGCAAGACTTGACCACAGATGTTTCTTGATCCTTAGATTTGTACAGAATCGGACATGAGTGAGACCTTCCCTTAGGGACCGGCTTCTCTTTTAGGAAGAGAAAGACCCAGTGAAGACTGAGGAGTGTGTGTGGAGGATGTGTATGCTGGGTGGGGTGGCATGGATCCTCCATGTGGCTCCAACTCTGCTCCTAGTGGGTAGACAGCAGAAAAGATCATCTCTCTGACCCTTGAGAGGGGGTGGGGAGTCTCCAGAAACAGACAATCAAAACAGCAATTTATTTAATGAGAAGTGAGGGAATTCAGCTCCAAATAATCCTCCTGTGCTCTTCACCTCAGACTCACCACTCCCACGTCAGATGGAAATGCCCTTGGGCCATGCCAGGTGTTATTCTGGCCCTGGGTCCCCATGCTCAGCTATTTGTCCCTGTTTCTCTGTCCATATTTGTCTTCCATTGGGAGAAACTACTATAATAGAGCCCAAACCTTTAGCAATTCCATTCTGATTCCTTAGCTCTGTTCAGAAACTGCTGTGGCAGAGAGGTAAGAAGAGGGGTGGGCAAAGCTTTTACTTGGATGCTTTCTTGGCACATAGGTGGGGATGCAGAGGGAGGAAACACCTGCCCAAATCAAGTAGAAGTCCCTGGCTCTGGACAGGTCTGTCCAAGCCACACTGCACTGTATGTTCTTACCTCATCTCTAGCTCTGCTTTCCTTTCACTGCCTCTTGTTTCTGGGTCTCCCCCTCGGCACTCCCTCTTCACCCACTTGAACATCCCTCCCTTTTGGTTTCTAGAGGGAACTTTCCACATATACAGAGCATCTCTTGTGTGCCTAACACTGAGCTAGGTACTGCCTAGAAGGAGTTAACTAAAATGTGTCACTCCCCTGGGAGGATGAGAGCCTTGGGAACAAACTCATGCATGCAGTGTGACAGCTTGCCCCATGTTGTGGTCCAGTTTCTACGAGGTACAGAGGAAGTGCAAAGAGAGAGTGGTCAGCACTGCCTGGGGGCTGTCAATGAAGACTTCAGGACAGAGTGTGGAAAGAGGGATAGGACTTTTCCAGATGAATAGGGAGAAAGAGGACCCCAGCGGGAGGTAAATGCAAAGGTCCAGAGCTACAAAACTGCATAGGATGTTCCTAGTATTGTAAGAAGTGTGGAGTATCTAATGTCAAAGCATTATTTTCTGATAGAAAAAAATGTGACTCTCATACAAATATATACTGAATATATGTCAAAGACTTAATTATTAATGAGGGAGCCAGGAGAGTAAAACTAGTTTACAGAGCATTTGGGGAACAGGGATTTATATAGACAGGGAAGGAATAATGACATTTGTTTTCCAAGTTGGATGAAAAAATACAGGAAAATAAAAGCATAGCTTTTGGGATTATCTTCTCTACCAGATGGAGATATCCCATAGGCAATGAATAGTAACCTTTGGGGTGCTTTTCTTAGCTGAACAGAAACATTTGCATCTCTACTGGACAAAAATCACTGTAGTTTATTAATTTATGTGTTAGCACTGTTGTCACAAAGTCTAGGTCTCAAGCCAATGGAGGAACATTCCCGTAGAAGATGGGACAATGAACTTGACCTCTTAGGCAATACTTCATTTAATGTTCAAAGGAAACACAGCTGTCCTTCTGAGTAATTTAATAAAAGTTTTGGGTAATTTTCTCCTCAATACAAAAATGATGGATCAGAAGACAGGAGAGGGTTTGTGGAATGGGTGATGAAGCCACAGCAAGAATACAGGGGCCAAATCATGGAGGGCAGTGGTATCCCTTCCCCTGGAGGGATACCGAGCCACTGAAAGATATGAACAATGATGAGGTTGGAGCCATCCTGACTTCTGCATAATGGGCTAGCAGGGTGCCAGTCTGTGTGTAGCACAGATGAGAAGCTACGGGGACCTGAATTAAAGCTCCATTGGCGAATGAAGGTGTCCAGTGAAAGTTTATGCTGTCACTTTGATACCAAAGACAGTCGGAGTCTCCCTAAATACCAGCCTTTCCTGTACAAGGCCTGTAGCACAGCCATCCTCACCCTTCCTGATGCCCCATGTCCTATGCATGGTGGGACTCCTATGCTCTCATTAACAGTTCCTTTTATCTGTCTTCCTGTGATCCATTGGAATCCCAAAGCAATTAAATCAACTCTTGTCCTAAGGTGATTATACTCTCTCATATCTGAAAAATCTGCCCTAAATCAGATCTTTCATTCTGTATGCCACACACACACACACACACACACACACACACACACACCACCGTCACCACCACAGCTGTTAATCACCACCACTGACAACACATACTCGGAATCAAAGCAAGTATCTCTCATTCTTTGCTGCAGTCACCAGCATGTGTGCCTCCCATCAGAAGCCTGCAGACAGTGAATGTAACTCCCAATTCACAATCAGACTCATTAATGTTGCAGTAAGGTGGAGAGCCTTTTGGGGCGCCTGGGTGGCTCAGTCGGTTAAGCGTTCGACTTCGGCTCAGGTCTTGATCTCACGGTTCGTGGCTTTGAGCCCTGCATTGGGCTCTGTGCTGACAGCGAGCTCAGAGCCTGGGTGGGGCCTGTCTTCGGATTCTGTGTCTCCCTCTCTCTCTGACCCTCCCCTGCTCATGCTGTCTCTCTCTCTCTCTCTCAAAAATAAATAATAAATTGAAAAAACATTTAAAAATGAAAAAAAAAAAGGTGGAGGAACTTTTGAGCGCAGGTTGGTACCTTTTAATTGAATCACCTATGCTTCTGTGATGGTAAATACTTGGTCAGTTCCGGGTGTGTCTGTGAAGGTGTTTGTGGATGATATTAACATTTGGACCACTAGACTGAGTGAAGCAGATTGCCCTCTCTGATGGGGGTGGGCCTCAATAGATCAGTTGATGGCCTGGATAGAACAAAAAGGCAGAGTAAGAGATCATTCCTTCTTCCTGACTGCCTTCAGGCTGGGGCCTTTCCCCCTGCTTCCAGACTGAAATTAAAATGTCAGCCCTTCCCAGGACTCAAGCCTGCCCAGCTGCAGACTGGGACCACACCATCAGCTCTCCCAGTTCTCAGCCTTCAGACTTGAACCATAACCACAGCATGGCCCTCCTGGATCTCCAGCTCGCAGGTCTTCTGATTCTGTTTCTCTGGAGAATCCTGACTTATTATACAGCTTCTTCCTTTTGTTTCATCTCTAAATTTTTGTTTCTTTTACTCCTGCATTCCCTTTTCTTCCCTCTTCCAAATGCCATTGACCCTCTCACCTGGCATAATAGCTCATGCTAAGTTATCTTTTATTTAGGGATTGCTGTGTTCCTGACTTGCCCAGGGACACAGGGAGAAGGAAGGGACCATCTTGAAATCTGTTCATATACATGAACATATTTCTCCATAAAAAATTTTGTAGGGGTGCCTGGGTGGCTCAGTCGGTTAAGTGTCTGACTTCCGGTGAGGTCATGATCTCATGGTTTTTGAGTTCAAGCCCCACATCAGGCTCTGTGTTGACAGCTCAGAGCCTGGAACCTGCTTCAGCTTCTGAGTCTCCCTCTTTCTCTGCCCCTCCCGTGCTTGTGCTCAGTCTCTGAAAAATGAATAAACATTAAAAAAAAATTTATGATCACAATGATGCTCATTGTGAAAAATTAAGAAAATATAGAAAAAGAAAAAAAAAGAAAGAAAATAGGTACCTATACTCATACTTCTCAGATATAAGCAATGAGAAATGTGGACACTCTGGTGAATTTCTTTCCCATTCCAGTTCATCTCTAGATTGTCAGTGTTCTACATGAATGGCTTTCTATTCTTCCTGTTCCATTCTTTCTTTCTACTTAACACTATAATGTGGACACCATGTCATGTGAGTCAAGGTTTTTCAACCGCCCTTTTAGGTCAGAAGTGTCCAATACTATAAACATTATACTCTAACAGTAATACTTCAACAATAGACTCTAACAGTAACAGTAATTCTCTGAAAATATTATACTCCAACAGAAATACTCCAATTCCAATATTTTTTTATTAATTTTTTAAAAATATACATTCAAGTTAGCATATAGAGCAACAATGATTTCAAGAGTAGATTTCTTAATGCCCCTTACCCATGTAGCCCATCCCCCCTCCCACAACCCCTCCAGTAACCCTCTGTTTGTTCTCCATATTTTAGAGTCTCTTATGTTTTTGTCCCCCTCCCTGTTTTTATATTATTTTTGCTTCCCTTCCCGTATGTTCCTCTGTTTTGTATCTTAAAGTCCTCATATGAGTGAAATCATATGATATTTGTCTTTCTCTGACTGACTAATTTAACTTAGCACGATACCCTCTAGTTCCATCCACATAGTTGCAAATGGCAAGATTTCATTCTTTTTTATTGCTAAGTAAGACTCCATTGTATATATATACCACTTCTTCTTTATCCATTCATCCACCGATGGACATTTGGGCTCTTTCCATACTTTGGCTATTATTGATAGTGCTGCTATTAACTTTGGGGTGCATGTGTCCCTTCAAAACAGCATACCTGTGTCCCTTGGATATATACCTAGTAATGCAATTGCTAGATTATAGGGTAGTTCTATTTTTAATTTTTTGAAGAGCCTCCATACTGTTTTCCAGAGTGGTTGCAGCAGTTTGCATTCCCACCAGCAGTGCAGAAGAGATCCTCTTTCTCTACATCCTTGCCAGCATCTGATGTTGCCTGAGTTGTTGATGTTAGCCATTCTGACGGGTGTGAGGTGGAATCTCATTGTGGTTTTGATTTGTATTTCCCTGATGATGAGTGACGTTGAGCATCGTTTCATGTGTCTGTTAGCCATCTGGATCTCTTCTTTGGAGAAGTGTCTGTTCATGTCTTTTTCCCATTTTGTCACTGGATTCTTTTTTGAGTGTTGAGTTTGATAAGTTCTTTATAGATTTTGGATACTAACCCTTTATCTGATATGTCGTTTGCAAATATCTTCTCCCATTCTGTCAGTTGCCTTTTAGTTTTGCTGATTGTTTTCTTTGCTGTGCAGAAGCTTTTTATTTTGATGAGGTCCCATTAGTTCATTTTTGCTTTTGTTTCCCTTGCCTCTGGAGACTTGCTGAGTAAGAGGTTACTGCACCCAAGGTCAGAGATTCTTGCCTATTTTCTTCTTGAGGATTTTGATGGCTTCCTGTCTTACATTTAGGTCTTCAATCCATTTTATTTTTGTGTATGGTATTAGAAAGTGATCCAGGTTCATTTTTCTACATGTTGCTCTCCAGTTTTCCCAGCACCACTTGCTGAAGAGACTGTCTTTATTCCATTGAATATTCTTTCCTACTTTGTCAAAGATTAGTTGGCCATACGTTCGTGGGTCCAATTCTGGGTTCTCTGCTCTGTTCCATTGATCTGAGTGTCTGTTTTTGTGTCAGTACCATACTGTCTTGATGATTACAGCTTTGTAATACAGCTTGAAGTCTGGGAGTGTGATGCTTCCGGCTTTGGTTTTCTTTTTTAAGATTGTTTTGGCTATTCGGGGTCTTTTCTGGTTCCATACAGATTTTAGGATTGTTTGTTCTCGCTCTGTGAAGAATGCTGGTGTTATTTTGATAGGGACTGCATTGAATATGTAGATTGCTTTGGGTAGTATTGACATTTTAACAATATTTGTCCTTCCTATCAAGGAGCATGGAATATTTTTTTCCTTTTTTTGTGTGTCTTCTTCAATTTCTTTCCTAAGCTTTCTATAGTTTTCAGTGTGTAGATTTTTCACCTCTTTGGTTAGATTTATTCCTAGGTATTTTATGGGTTTTGATGCAATTGTAAATGGGGCCGATTCTTTGATTTCTCTTTCTGTTGCTTCATTGTTGGTGTATAGGAATGCAGCCAATTTCTGTACATTGATTTTATATCCTGCAACTTTGCTGAATTCCTGGATCAGTTCTAGCAGTTTTTTGGTGGAATCTTCCGGGTTTTCCATCTAGAGTATCACGTCATCTGCAAAGAGTGAAAGTTTGACTTCCTCCTGGCTGATTTGGATGCCTTTTATTTCTTTGTGTTGTCTGAATGCTGAGGCTAAGACTAACAATACTATGTTGAATGACAGTGACAAGAGTGGACATCCCTGTCTTGTTCCTGACCTTAGGGGCAAAGCTCTCAGTTTTTCCCCATTGAGGATGATATTAGCATTGGGTCTTTCATATATGGCTTTTATGATCTCGAGGTATGATCCTTCTATCCCTACTTTCTTAAGGGTTTTTATCACGAAAGGATGCTGTATTTCGTCAAATGCTTCCTCTGCATCTATTGAGAGGATCATGTGGTTCTTGTCCTTTCTTTTTTTTGATGTGATGAATCACATTGATTGTTTTGGGGATATTGAACCAGCCCTTCATCCCAGGTATAAATCCCACTTGGTCGTGGTGAATAATTTCCTGATGTATTGTTGGATCCAGTTGGCTAATATCTTGTTGGGGATTTTTGCATCCATGTTCATCAGGGAAATCGGTCTATAGTTCTCCTTTTTAGTGGGATCTTTGTCTGGTTTTGGAATCAAGGTAATGCTGGCTTCATAGAAAGAGTTTGGAAGTTTTCCTTCCATTTCTATGTTTTGGAACAACTTCAAGAGAATAGGTGTTAACTCTTCCTTAAATGTTTGGAAGAATTCCCCTGGAAAGCCATCTGGCCCTGGACTCTTGTTTTTTGGGAGATTTTTGATTACTAACTTGATTTCTTTATTGGTTATGGGTCTGTTCAAATTTTCTATTTCTTCCCATTTCAGTTTTGGTAGTTTATATGCTCTAGGAATTTGTCCATTTCTTCCAGATTGCCCATTTTATTGGCGTATAATTGCTCATAATATTCTCTTATTATTGTTTTTATTTCTGCTGTGTTGGTTGTGATCTCTCCTCTTTCATTGTTGATTTTATTTATTTAGGTCCTTTCCTTTTTCTTTTTGATCAAACCAGCTAGTGGCTTATCAATTTTGTTAATTCTTTCAAAGAACCAGCTTCTGGTTTCATTGATCTGTTCTACTGTTCTTTTTTTTCCCAGAGCATTGGTTTCTGCTCTAATGTTTATTGTTTCCTGTCTTCTGCTGGTTTGGGGTTTTATTTGCTGTTCTTTCCCAGCTGTTTGAGGTGTAAGGTTAGGTTGTGTATCTGAGACCTTTTTTTCTTCTTTAGGAAGGCCTGGATTGCTGTATACTTCCCTCTTATGACTGCCTTTGCTGCGTCCCAGAGGTTTTGGGTTGAGGTGTTATCATTTTCATTGGCTTCCATGTACTTTTAAATTTCCTCTTTAACTTCTTAGTTAGCCCGTTCATTTAGTAGGATGTTCTTTAGTCTCCAAGTATTTGTTACCTTTCCAAATTTTTTCTTGTGGTTGATTTCGAATTTCATATCGTTGTGGTCTGAAAATATACATGGTATGATCTTGATCTTTTTGTACTTGTGAGGGCTGATTTGTATCCCAGTATGTGGTCTATTCTGGAGAACGTTCCATGTGCACTCGAGAAGAATGTATATTCCACTGCTTTAGGATGAAATGTTCTGAATATATCTGTTAGTCCATCTGGTCCAGTGTGTCATTCAGAACCATTGTTTCTTTGTTTATTTTCTGTTTAGATGATCTGTCCATTGCTGTAAATGGGGTGAAGTCCCCTACTATTATGGTATTATTATCAATGAGTTTCTTTATGTTTAATGCCAATATTCTAAATATTGAGATTGAACAGGATACTCTACAGTGATTCTAAAAGGACCATAAACTGTTTTCAACAGTCTCATACTTAAGTGTATTTTGGCCTATATGGTCTATTTGTTTTTTCTTACTGTTTTCTTACTGCTTTTAAAAGCTAATACATTAGGGACATCTGGGTGGCTTAGTTGGTTGAGTGCCTGACTCTTGATTTCAGCTCAGGTCATGATCTCATGGTCTGTGGGATTGAGCACCTCCTCCCCACATTGGGCTACACATTGGATGTGGAGCCTGCTTAAGATTCCCTCTCTCTCCTTCTGTCCCTTCCCTGCTCATGCACACTCTCTCTCCAAAGTAGAAAAATAAAAATAAAAGCTAATGTATTAAACTGCACTTTTATGGTTCCTTATAAATTATAAATTTCCCCCCTTTGACTTTAATTTGCTTTTTAATGTTGTTTGGTAGTATTGATAAACCTATAATTATTGCATGTACTTTATTTTTATGTTTAAAAAAATTTTAAGTTTTTTTATTTATTTTGAGGGGGGCAGGCAGAGAGAGGGGGACAGAAAGAGAGAGATAATCCCAAACAGGCTCCGCACTGTCAGTACCGAGCCGGATGTGAGGCTTGAACTCACCAACTCTGAGATCATGACCTGCACCAAAGAGTTGGATGCTTAACTGACTAAGCCACCCAGGTGTCCCTGTATGTACTTTAAACAATTCATCCAATTCTTTGTAATTTCTTTCATTGTTCTTCTGCTTAGGAACTTTGCACACTCTTTCTTAAATGTATATAAAATTGAAGACAACTGTCCCTGAATTTCCCTCCCTCCTGAAGAAATTCCCTCCTGTTGCAGAGACCTAATATTCAAACAGAAATCAGGTTTACTTCTTCTTCTTTTTTACACAGAGTGCAAAAAAAGGACTCTCATTCTCTTTATGTTCAGTTGAAAAGCCTTCATGATAGATGGTGTCTTTGTTCTTGGTTAAAGGATTTTATGGTAGGGAATTGCCTCTATAGTACCCAGCAAATTTCTTCTGTCACTCATTCAACCAATATAGAGAGAGCACCAGGTACTGTGCTAAGTCCTTGGGGTATGAAATGAAAATGAAATAGAAAAGGAAGAGTCGTTCTAACCTAAAGAAATAGAAAGAATTACAATACAAACATGCAGGGTATAATTAGAATGTATGGTCTGATTTAGTCTTTGGGATTGAAGCATATTATGGTACCTTGATCATTATGATGGTGACAGAGGGACAGATTGGGACAGCATTGGAGATGTTACTATAATTGCGAAAGAATTATCTATAAAAGTCTTTGCACAGCATCCTTCTCTGTGCAAACTTCAGATGAGAATGTTCTGTTTCCAGATACTGATAAGATACTGGTAAATGGTATGAGAACAAAAAAATATTAAATTCTGCAACTCCTCATGACCTCCCTCTTCTCTCTGTTTCCCTGGACTTGAAGACATCACAGCTACAGGGCAGAAAGGAGATGCTCAGGAGGGTGATGGTCCTTTCACAGGAACTATACAGCAGAGGTAGAACAATCATGAGTTGGGGATGATGCAGAGAAGGGCGCCCCCTCCTTCCTCCTCCTCCCCCCTCCATGGTGTGGGACATTAATTTTAATGATGTGATCCTGGGGGCACCTGGCTGGTTAGGTTGGTAGAGCATCCAACTCTTGATCTCAGGGTTGTGAGTTCGAGCCCCACATTGGGTATAGAGATTACATAAAAATAATTTAAAAAAATAAAGAGGTAGTCCCAGTAGTAGTGGTAGAAGCAGGGAAGGGAGGGTATTATTGAGGAGATTTGGGTCAACTAAAGAAATTATTACTTTTAGGTAAGACACAAGATTTCATGAATGAATGAATTTAAAATGTATGGCACAATCTTGTCACTGTTTTAACATTATTCTTGTCTCTTTCCAGGCAATTTCCATAACTCATATGGAAGTAGGGAACCAGACAGCTATTTCAAAATTCATCCTTCTGGGACTTTCGGAAGATATAAACCTGCAGCCCCTCCTCTTTGGGCTGTTCCTCTACATGTACCTGGTCTGTGTTTTAGGGAACCTGCTCATCGTCCTGGCCATTAGCTCTGACCCCCACCTCCACACCCCCATGTACTTCTTCCTCTCCAACCTGTCCCTCACTGACATCTGTTTCACCTCCACCACTGTCCTCAAGATATTAGTAAACATCCAGACACGGAGCAACACCATCACGTTTGAAGGCTGCCTTACCCAAATGTGTTTTTTCATGATTTTTGCTGGACTAGATAATTTGCTACTGACTTTAATGGCCTATGATCGGTTTGTGGCCATCTGTCACCCCCTGCACTACACGGTCATTATGAACCCTCGTCTCTGTGGTCTCCTGCTTCTGCTTTCTTGGTTAATCTGCCTGACCTATTCTTTGTTGCAAAGTTTGATGGTTTTGAAGGTGGCCTTCTGCAAAGAGACAGAAATTCCCCACTTCTTCTGTGAACTTGTTCAGATCCTCAAGCTTGCCTGCTCTGACACGCTTGTCAATGACATCCTGCTGTATTTTCTAACTGGCCTGCTGGGTGTTATTCCCCTGACTGGGATCCTTTTCTCTTATTCTAGAATTATCTCCTGCATAATGGGCATTACTTCAGCTGTGGGGAAGTACAAAGCCTTTTCCACCTGTGGGTCTCACCTCTTGGTGATCTCTTTGTTCTATGGTGCAGGCCTTGGGGTCTACCTCACTTCTGGAACAGCCCATCTCTCCAGAAAGGGCTCAATAGTCTCAGTGATGTACACAGTTGTCACCCCTATGCTGAACCCCTTCATCTACAGCCTGAGGAACAGGGACATGAAAGGGGCTCTGAGGAGACTTTTCAGGAGAGGGGCTTACTTTCAGTGAGATATCCAAAGTTAAGGACAGACAACAGAGTCCAAAGTGCTGATAATTGGTGTTCTTGAATATGTAATCTGAAGACAGAACATAAATACTACTCATGGTTTACTAGAAGAAAAACATTCCTGAACATAGACTTGAAACTTGAAATAGCACACCAAAAGGCTTGCCAAACATCCAAGAAAAAGAATGGTCAACCAATAACTAAACTTTTCATGAAAACACATTATTTCAAGGACACAGACTCCTGTAAGCATCAAGGGAGAAGGCAAGTTAAGGAGTGCATTGGGAAGGTGGGGGACAGGAGTGGCAAGTGTGTTTCACATTACTGACTCATGTTTGCCCAGTTATGCTCTAGCTTCTAGCACCATGAATTCTGGACCATGGTTTCCCTGGTCTCAGTATGGAAACCACTATCTATCATATTGACCTCCCTCACTCCATAAAATCTTACTTACTGAATCTTGCTTGGGTGGTGCCCATTGACCTATAATGAGGATGTTAATAAGAAACTTCTTGGGGCGCCTGGGTGGCTCAGTCGGTTAAGCAGCCGACTTTGGCTCAGGTCATAATCTCGCAGTTGTGAGTTCAAGCCCTGCGTCGGGCTCTGCACTGACAGCTCAGAGCCTGGAGCCTGCTTCAGATTCTGTGTCTCCTCTCTCTGCCCTCCCCCTGCTCATGCTCTGTCTCTCTGTCTCTCAAAAATAAACAAACATTTAAAAAAAGGTAGAAAAGTTGAGCAAACTTAGATTAAAAGGTAATAATCAAGGTAAAAATAGTCAAGACATTTAAAAAAAAAGAAAAAGAAACTTCTTCAGGAAACTCACTGTCGTGTCTATTTTAAGTGAAATAAAATCCTGGTCTACTTGCAGTCTTCCTTGCCTGGTGCACACTTTGACAACACTTCATGCACCTGGCTCCGTCTCACAGCCAGGCTTCAAATCAAAACTCACAGCTCTTAGGCGACCTACCTTGACCACCAACCTCCTATCCAGTCCAGTTTTCATAGCACTTACCATATTTTAAGGGGCAGCAGAGCACAGTGGCTAAGAGGGCTCTGGATTCAAATCTGCCATTATTCACTAATGGCGTGCTCTTACACAAGTTACTTCTCTGTGCCTCTATGCCCTCATCTGTAATGATGATGACAATACATTTCCTGAAGAGCTCTGGTGGGGATTAAATGTTACACCTAAGAGTGCTCAAAGTAGTGTCTGGCATTAGCATTCAGTAAGTGTTAGCCACCATGATCCATGAGGGCCACCAGCGTCTATGTTGGCCCAGAAAATGTGCAGAGACTGTGGACAGCCAGCCATTCTTCTGACCCTATTAACTACAATCGCTTGCACTGCCATGGAGTGAGAATGGCACAGAGGAGGGATTCATTACCAGCAGAACAGAGTTGGAAAAATTGACCAGAGAGTGTTGAATAGGATATGGGTTTAGATGGAGCTGAGTGCATCTCCAGAGCTGCCTGAGGGCATCAAGGAAGCCACATAGGAGAGGGGCTCTGTTCAAAGCTTAGGCCTCTGAACAGCCCCAGGTATACCACATGCTGGAGGTCAGATCTGTACAAACCAGAAGAGAGAACTTCCTGGACTTAGAGATTAAGGATTAGACTAGGAAATGGTCCCAGAGACTCACAACAGGGAATCGAGAGGACAAAACATCCTTTATACTAGTTGAGCTGGATTGAGTAGAATGGGTAGATTCTCTTGAACTGAGAGAAAAAAAAATTTTTTTTTTAGTTTGACTTGAGGACTACTGTACCCTCTTGATTATCACTACATTTGGACTTAGGCAGATTCCAATGTTTGAATCCTAACTTTACCATTTACTAGGATATTTACTCTGTCTCTAAGCAGCCTCAGATTCTTCATTTGTAAACAACTGTTGGGATGACTATAGAAAACCATTATTAAATGATTCTGATAAAGTCATGGGCATCATATGTATGAACACAGCATTTATGTATCCCCATCTTGTGCCAAAAAAGCAGATCTACTGGCAGGATCCTGCACCTTGGGGAGCTCTGCCCAGCTGCATTCTTCCCCAGCAGGTGTCTGAGGGTGTGATACAAAGTGTCCCTCAAAAATAAAATCACTGTATTCAGTGCAGTATGGTCCTAGCTTCCAGCTACTCCATGAAACTCCTTCCCTGGTGACCTGGGCAGAATTAGATGAAGCCAAGAAGACAGGACCATCCTAACAAGCCTTGAACAGTATCTGGTTGCCCTCCACCTTCCCCTTAGTGCCTAGTATAGAAATTATTACTCTCCCACTGGGTTTTTCAACTTGGTACTGTTGACATTTGGGACCAGATAATTCTTTCTGGTATTTGTGTACTGTGCATTATAGGATGTTTAGCTGCATCGGTGGCCTCCACACATTCGATACTAGTGGTGTCCTCCTTCACCCTAGTCATAAAAATAAAAAATGTCTCCACACATTGCCAGATGTCCCCTAGGAGGAAAATCACTCATGGATGAGAACCACCTGATTTTCCATGACACAAAGGAGTCAAGGAAAGGAAAATGGAGGAAATATGAAGTGAGGGAGAAGAACCCTCCGAGCTGAGACATTCCTAGCGTTCTGTGTCCAAGTGGATTGCTTTGGGAAATGGTATGTATCTCTCCTCCTGCTGACCTCTCTTCTTGGAGGAGCTCTGTCCTCCTGAGGTCTGAGGCAGGAGGGAAGTCCCCAGCCTATAAGCTGCAATTTATCCCACCAGCTGAAGGACTAAGAGATTTTTTTGTACAAAGTTGGCTGAGTCTCTATGGCCTTGTCTCAGGGATGTGGACCCCTACCCTCTCATCCCATCTACTAGCCAAACCCAACTCCATCAAGGACTATTGCCTAACTTCAGCATAAATCCCATTGCAAACCACTGGAGATGCACCCAGGAAGAAAAAACACATAGGCTCAAAGGCCACTGTCATCCAACTGAGTCATACTTCTCTACTGAAAAGGGACTTCTATCAAGTAACCAGATAGGTTGCCATCCATAGACAACTCTTATAATTTCCAAAGCCCCAAAAAGAGATATATAATAAAGGCTCCAATGTCTCTAAAAACAAGTGAATGGCGGGCCTCAGGTAGAACATGGCTGGAAAGTGCTGCTCTCATCTGCCTACATCGAGACTTCAAGGTACAGAAGCATGGAGCCAGTGATTAGAGCTTGTAGAGTTTACTCTGTCCCAGTAGTACATAGGAGCCAGGGAATTAGATTTATGGTTTTTGAGGGCCTTCAGATATGAGCTACTTATTACCAGCTTTACAAAAAATTTCAATCTCGTAAAAGAATGTGCTTTGGTCTCCTGTGATCAGCATCTCACTGGTAAACTGAGTTTTCTTCCATTCCTGCACACTCTCGTTTCCATAACTGCACACCGTGTGCTGTTTGCACATGTAACTCTAAAGCACTCCAAACAAGTGCCTGCTCAGATCTCTGCATCTTCCACCAGAGGGCATGAGAACCTCCACCCAGAGCTATGCTCCAGAGGTGTGACTCACACTGGCACCCTATCTTGCAGTATGATGCCTTTCAAAGTTGTTGGTGAGATACCAGTTAGACAATGAATGGCTGGAAGTCAGGTTTTGACTCACAATAGGAAAACAAAGTTGGAATAAACCACTCAGAGAAGTGTGATGCATCACCACTCAAAATGCTTAGCCAGAGGCTGGAAGACCTTACTAGTATAAATGAAAAGTTAATTTTAAAAGCCTTTCTTTTCTATATGTAAGAACTCTGATCTTAATGTGACAAAATAGAAGAAACTCAAAATAATTTTGCTGAAAGAAGCCAGACAGAACTTACCAAAGTGTTTAAGCATGTGCCATTATTGTATGTCAAGTCTATCTATCTAAAACTGTTCTCTCTCATTTGGACTCTTCCAGTAGAAACACTGGCCCTGTGGTGACTCCAAAAATGGCCACCATTTCTTCCCTTTCCTGTACCCACACCCCTTCTATGTGACTCTGACTACCCTTCCACTCTGGCCTCAGCCATGTGATTGCACTGGTCAACCGGGTGCAGGCAAAGGTGACACAAACAGGGACTTGAAGAGCCAGTGCAGGTACGGGCCTTGTCTGGACTGCTGGACGGTGGTGAGTGAACGTACTGGAGCAAACTGGCAGCCCCTGGTAGACACGAGGGAGCCTAACCAAGCACAGCCCAGACTGTCAACCAACAATAAACCAAATGGTCGTGGTTTCAAACCACTGTGTTTTGGGTAGTTTGTTATGCAGCAGATATAAATAGCCCCCTGCATTACATTCTACTAACCTGCAAATCTCATCAAATATCCGTGAATTCCCATCAACTTCCAATTAACAGTTGAGACTGACACAGATGTTGATGCATATGTTGTGTATTATATAATCTAACCCATGTTACCCTTACTGCTTTATCTACTACTTCAAAGATCCTGTTGCCTGTCAGAGTGTGATTTTCTTTCTGTGCCTTTGCACTCAGGATGGGCATGCTTAACTCACTTGTGATCTAGAACGCTAAACATAAAAGCTTTCTACATTTCTACAAGTAGCTCCCGTAACTTCTCTGTGGCTTTGTCGGATTGTCAGTGTCACCTCCTGGGGACCTCCTGAATGGACTAGCTGGCCATGCTAGCGATCTTCTTTACAGGTTTCTCCTCCTAGCCCTTTATTCCCTGAAAGGCAGTACAATGTCTCCCGGTCTCTCCTCTCAAAGTCTAATTCAGCATAAGGCACTTAACTGATACTCGTTGGCTCCCTAGAGGGTAACCTGAGTGGACTGAAGTTACCCAAACATTACATAAGACAGAGCCGTTCCTGCTGAAAGGCCCCAACAATGGAAAGCTATGGTGAGACCTGAAGACTGGGTAGGAGTGGAATTACAAGGCCCCCCCAGAGAGACTGTGTAACCTGAGAATGGCAGGGAAATGCAATGAGATGCAAGAGTTCTGGGCCCTTAGGTGTAGATGGGAGTTCAGTTTCCTTCTGCTCTTGTAATTGATGTGTTGGAGGGACTGCACAGAGTAGCTGCGCTGGATTCCCAAGGCTCCTAATTAAACAAACAGTCCCATTGTAATAAATGCAGGGCAAGTGCTCTCCTCCTCCTGGGTCTGGCCTCTAGGGTACACACATTTCCTCCCCCAAACTTGGCAAAAGTACATGATTGCTCTTCACTAATGAGCCTCGGAAAACTTTCACCCAGGCCTGAGGCACACCGCTCCTTTGCTCCCAGATGTGCAAGTGCCACCACCACTCCATCACCTGCATGGAGGCCCTGCCAGTGGAAGGGAAGGATGCAGGGATCTCAGGAAGCAAATGGAAGACAGAAACTCGTGACCACGCACCCTCTTATCATGCACCGTCAACCAAACTGACGCTTGAAAAATGGTCTGTTTCTAGCAGGTAAACAGACTCCCCTCATCTGTATCTTCTCCAGGTGAATGACAAGCTTCCAGTGGTGTGGGGAAGGCGGCAGTATTCCAGTCGCCATCTTCTCAGATGAGGTAGTGAAACTATTTTTTAGAAAATTATGACAGGGGCGCCTGGGTGGCTCAGTCGGTTAAGTGTCCGACTTCGGTTCAGGTCACGATCTTGCAGTTTAGGAGTTCGAGCCCCCCTTGTCAGGCTCTGTGCCGACAGCTGAGAGCCTGGAGCCTGCTTTGGATTCTGTCTTCCTCTCTCTCTGCCCCTCCCCCTCTTGTACTCTCCCTCTCTCTCTCTCTCTCTCTCTCTCTCTCTCTCTCTCAAAAATAAAGCATTAAAAAAAGAAAAAAAGAAAAAAATTATGACAAATATAAATCAAAACAACTATCAAAGACATATGGCTCAAACTTGTCTTTAAGAAGCATGTTTATTTGGGGCACCTGGGTGGCTCGACTAGCTTAGGGCATGATCTCATGGTTCATGAGTTCAAGCCCCACATGGGGCTGGTGCCTGCTTCAGATTCTATGTCTCCCTCTGTCCCTCCCCCTCCTCACTCTCTCTCAAAAATAAAACATACTTTTTTTTTTAAAAAAGCACATTTATTTACTTAGATTCTCGAGGAGTAATTGAGTAGGTTTTAGGGAGCCTGGGTGGCTCAGTTGGTTAAGTGTCCAACTTCGGCTCAGGTCATGATCTCACAGTGTGTGGGTTCGAGCCCCGCATCAGGCTCTGTGCTGACAGCTAGCTCAGAGCCTGGAGCCTGCCTTCAGATTCTGTGTCTCCCTCTCTCTCTGACCCTCCCCTGCTCGTGCTGTCTCTGTCTCTCAAAAATTAAAAAAAAAATTAAAAAAGGAGTAATTGGGTAGGTTTTAAAAAGTCAACTTTTATCCTGAATTCAGAAAAGTAGCAATGGGCTAAAGACAAACATAAAGGAACTCATGTTGCTTAAACTGAAGAATGATAAGGATTTTCTTGGGCTCCTGTATGAAGGAGACTACAGTTAAAAGACTTACTAGTCTCAGCCCCTATTTAATGATTCTCTAGAAGAACCCAAAGGAAGTAGGGGAGACAAAAAATAAGGACACCAGAGGAAACTCTGGCCTCTGACACAATAGTTACACCAACCACTAACCACAGGCTAACCTCTAGCCAGAGAAACTAAAACACACTGAGGGCTCCTTACTACTGATCCCTTCAACTAACGCATCCTGTCAAACTTAAAAAAAAAAATAAAAATTTGCAAGCCATGTTAAAAGGCAAGCAGAAACAGTCTATAAATGAGAAAGCAAGCATTAGAACCTGACTCATTTATGTCAGAGATTTTGGAATTGTCAGACCAGAAATCTAAAATAACTATGGCTAATGTGCTAAGTGTTTTCTTCCTTCCTTCCTTCCTTCCTTCCTACCTCCCTTTCTTTTTCTTTTTTTTTTTTTTTTAATAAGGAGGCTTCATGCCCAGCATGGAGCCCAACTCAGGGCTCTAAGTCACAATCATAGATCAAGACCTGAGCCAAAACCAAGAGTCAGATGGTTAAATGACTGAGCCACCCAGGTGCCCCAGTGTGCTAAGTGTTCTAAAGGAAAAAGCAAACATGCAAGAATAAATGGGCAAGGGAAGCTGAGAAATGAAAACTCTAAGAATCAAAAGGAAATGCCAGAAATCAAAAGCATGGCAACAGCAATGAAGACTGTCCTTGATGGGGCAGCAGACTGGATCTAGCTGAAGAAAAGAAAAAGACTCCGTGAACTTGAAGATACATCAATAGAAACTTCTAAAACTGAAATGCAAAGAGAAAAAGAATGAAGACAAACAAAATACCCAAGAACTGTGGGATAACTTACAAGTGTAACATATGTGTTATGGAATACCAAGGGAGAGGGGAAGAGAGAACAAAAACCCAGAATATTTTAAGTAATAACAGATGAGAATTTTCCAAAATTAATGACAGATACCAAGCCACAGATCCAGAACACTAAGAGATCATCAAGCAGGATTAATGCCCACCCCCCAATCTATATCTAGGCCTATTATATTCAAATTGCAGAAATTCAGCATACAATAAACCTAGAACTTATGAACAAAAATGAAAATGATTCTTGTACCTGGAAATTTAAAAACGTCTTACTAACTCCTGAATGAAAGGGGAAATCCAGACTGAAATTCCAGAACTTCAAAGAAATAATGATGACCCAAAACTACATATTAGAATCTACAAAATGTAGGGGCGCCTGGGTGGCTCAGTCGGTTAAATGTCCGGCTTCAGCTCAGGTCATGATCTCACAGTTCATGGGTTCAAGCCCCGCGTCAGGCTCTGCGCTGACAGTTAACTCTGAGCCTGGAGCCTGCTTCGGATTCTGTGTCTCCCTCTCTCTCTAACCCTCCCCTGTTCACGCTGTCTCTCTCTGTCTCTCAAAAATAAATAAAAAACATAAAAAAAAAGAATCTATAAAATGCACTTTAAAGCAGTAATCAGAGGAAAGCTCACAGCACAAAATACTTGTCAATAAACTGAAAGATTAAAAATAAATTAATTGCCACTTAAGAAAAAAAACTAGAAAAAGAAAAATAAGCCAAAACAAAGATAAAGGCAACAGTGGAGAGAAAAGCAGAATAATGAGGAAATCACAAAAATAATAGATTTAATTAGTCAAAATTCCATTTTTAAACAAAAACCAGTAGCTCACTTGATCCAAGAGAAAGCAAATATATAAAAAGAGGTGATGACCATAGAATCCGAAAACATTAAAAATCATGAGACTACTGGGGTGCCTGAGTGGCTCAGTCGGTTGAGTGCCTGACTTCGGTTCAGGTCACATCTCACAGTTTGTGGGTTCAAGCCCCACATCAGGCTCTGTGCTGACAGCTTGGAGCCTGGAGCCTACTTCAGATTCTGTGTCTCCCTCTCTCTCTGCCCCTCCCCTGCTCATGCTCTGTCTCTCTCTCAAGAATAAAAAAAATTTTTAAATCATGTGACTACTTTGCTGATGTCCATGCTAAATGAAATAGTTTCCTAGGCATATACAGATTACCAACCCTGATTCCATTCATGTTAGAAAGCTCAAGAAAGGGGCACCTGGGTGGCTCAGTCGGTTAAGCGTCCGACTTCAGGTCAGGTCATGATCTCATAGTTTGTGAGTTTGAGCCCCACGTCAGGCTCTGTGCTGACAGCTCAGAGCTTGCTGCTTCAGATTCTGTGTCTCCCTCTTTCTCTGCTCCTCCCATGCTCATACTCTGTCTCTCTCAAAATAAATAAACCTTAAAACAATTTTTTTAAAAGCTCAAGAAAGACCAATTTCTGTGAAAGAAATAGAATTCCTAAAGAAATATACCACTAAAAACAACTTGACTCAGATGGTTTTACAGGGAATTCTACCAAATCTTTGCTAACTACACAGTCCTAATGCCATATAAATTATCCCGGAGCATTGAGAAGGAAAAATTCCCAATTCTTTTATGAAGCAAGTATAATCCTAACACCTAATCAGACAAAGACAGTACAAAAAACAAACAAACTACAGACCAATTATCACACGAGTACTTCTAAAAAGTTCTAAACAAAATACTTGCAAAAAGGATCCAGCACCACATTAAGAAAATACACCATGACCAAGTGAAATTCACTCCAGGAATGCAAGATTTGTTGCATATTGAGACATTTATTAATATATAATTTATTAATAAATCAGAAAAATCATGACCCTCTTCATAGATGTTCAAAAAACTAACAAATTTCAACACCCATTCATGATAAACTATTCAGGAATAGAGGATACCTTCTCAATATGATAAAATAAATACAATACCTTAGATCTAAAAACATATCTTAATTAATCGGAAAACAAAGAGGGGCATCTCCTCTAGAACAGAGCCAGGATCCCCACTATCTCTGCTACTATTGATCATTGTGCTGGAGGTTATTAGCCAATGCAGTTAGACAAGCAAAAACAGTCAGAGGCCTAAGAATGGTAAACAAGATATCTTGATTTGCAGGTACTATGGCTGTATACCTGGAAAACCCCAGAAAAGCATAATAAAGCTAACTCAAGAAATAATTCAGTGAAGTAGCATGTTACAAAATTAGAAGCTTTCATGTACAGAAACTGTGAACAGAAACCGTAATGGTAGAGAAAATCTCATTTACAATAAATGACTAAATACTTAGACAAAACTTAACAAGCAGAAAACCTGTACATGGAAAACTTTTAAACATTCCAGACAAACACTAAAATAGACCTGAACAAATGGGAAGTCACTTTCTGTACTTGGATGACTTTACATTATAGAAATGTCCGTTCTCCTCGAGTTAAATTATAAATTCAAGGCAATGACAATAAAAATACCCAAAAGCTACTTTTATGGAGTTGGACAATAGGAAAGTGTATATAAAAAAACAAACGGGCACCTGGCTGGCTCAGTCAGTAGAGCACATGACTCTTGATTTCGAGATTGTAAGTTGGAACCCCTAGTTGGGTATCAAGACTACTTAAAAAAAAAAAAAAAAACCTTAAGAAAAAAACAAGCAAGAATACCTAGGAAAACACTGAAAAAGAAAAACCATGAGGCAGAACCAGACATTCCAGACATTAAAATGTATTATAAAGCTTCTTATAATTTAAACACTGTGGCACGGAACATGAACAAATAAATCAGTAGAATAAACACTAGAATTAGACCAAATACATCTGGATTCAATATATGGCTAACAAAGGTGGGGTACCCGGGGGGTTCAGTTGGTTAAGCATCCAACTCTTGATGTCGACTCCGGTCATAATCTCAGTCATGAGATCAAGCGCTGCACTGGGCTCCACGCTGGGCACGAAGCCCGTTTTAAGATTCTCTCTCTCCTGGGGCACCCGGGTGGCTCATTCAGTTGAGAATCCAACTTCAGCCCAGGTCATATTCTCATGGCTCAGGGGTTTAAGCCCTGCGTCAGGTTTTGTGCTGACAGTGCAGGGCCTGCTTTGGATTCTCTGTCTCTGCCTCTCCTCTGCTTGTGCTCTCTCTCAAAAAAAAAATTCTTTAAAAAAAAAAAGGAAAAAAAGATTCTTTCTCTCCCTCTTCTTCTGCCCCTTCCCCGCTCATGCCATGTGTGCACATGGGCTCACTCTCCAAAAGAAAATATATATGCATATATAACATATATAATATATTTATATGTATCAAATATATAAATATATATTATATAACATATATATATATATGACAAAGGTGACATCTCGACTTCCTGGGGCAAAGATGTTTTTTAAATGTTTATTTGAGAGAGAGCATGCATGAGGGGGGCAGGCAGAGATCAAGGGAGAGAGAATCGGAAGCAGGCTCTGCACACTGTCAGCAAGGTGTCCGATGTGGGGCTCAATCTCATGAACTTCAAGATGATTACCTGTGTTGAAATCAAGAATCTGCTGCTTAACTGACTGAGCCACTCAGGCAACCCTACTTTTTATTTTGAGAGAGAGAGAGAGAGTGCGCACACATGAGCAGGGGAAGGGCGGAGAGGGAGAGGGAGAATCCCAAGCAGGCTCCACACTGTCAGCAGAGCCTGACGCAGGGCTTGAACTCATGAACATTGAGATCATGACTGGAGCTGAAATCAAGAGTCGGCTAAGCCACCCAGGTACTCCGAAGATGTACTTTTTATATAAATAATGCAGGGCTAATATGGAAAAAATAAAATTTAATCTTACCTCACACCATACCCACAAAAATCAATGTCACACTGAATTGAATGTCACGAATATCTTCGTGCCTTCTGGGTAGGCAAATATTTCTTAGACGGGAACAGAAGAGTGTTGTCCATAAAGATTCGAGGATGTTAAAATTAAGAACTCATTTCATGAAAATACACCTATTAGAACATTGGAGACACACCAGAATGGGAGAAAGCACGTACAAAACTCATTCAGAGGGATCGTACGTGGAATAGATAAATCACAGGAAGAAAAAGGCAGGCAACTTTAATATCTTATCCAATTCCATAAAATAGCTTGTTGGGAAACAAAGTTGCACAACCACTTTGGAAAACTGGCATCACGTACAAAGAATACACACACATGCACCCCAATGACCCATAAATTTCAGTCCTGGGGCACACACCCAAGAGAAATACATGCACTTGTGCGCCGTCAGAAATGTAAAGTGTGTCCATAGCAGTGCTAGTTACAATAGCCCCAAACTGAAAAGTGAAATGTAAATCAATACAAACTACTTCCATAATTGTGGATATGCAAACAGAACACACACAAACATGTACTCAGAGATGCTCTGAGTCAGGGTCAGAATCACAGAAATACTGGACAAAATCAGACAGACACAAAAGAACACACTCTGTTTTGTTCTATTTTTATAGAGTTCGAAAACAAAGAACCCAAGCCATGCCATCAGTCAGGATTCTGGTTACTTGTAGAGAGTAGGGACAGGTTTGTCATGTGTATGAGGTGAGAAGGGGTATCAGGTATTCTGGTATTTTTTCTTGCCTGGTTACATGGATTTGCTCGTATAATAATGTAGCTGTACACGTGTGGATTAAGCATTTTGTGCACTTCAGTAAAACTTATTTCAAGTGTTACCACATGCATACATTACGGTCCTTACACGACCACTGCAGAAACGATTTTGGTGTTCATACCGGTAAGCTGAACATGCACAGATGCTCATGTTCAACCCAGAAATTCATACTCCTTGAATAATAACTCACCGACGCTCCAGAAAGTGCGTACACAACTTCTCAAAGCAGCATCGTTCATAACTGGCAACAACGGACATAACTGTACACCAGCAAGAGAAAAGGCACACTGCAGCAGAACACAAAAGAGCACTATCTGGAAGTGAAAATTGCAGCTACATTCAACAATGGAATTTCCAAGCCTCCCCCACTACTCATCTGGCCACCACTGTTTCTACCTTGAACTCTGCAAGAGCTTTCTCACAGCCTTGTTTGTGCCCTTGTCCTTCCTTAGCCTGTCAACCCAGAAGCCAGTGATTCAAACAGAAATGAGACAGTTGCCAGCCCCTCTGTTCAGAACCCTCAACGGACTTCCTACCACGTGGGAGAATAAAAGGCAAAGTCCTTCCAGTAAACCCACAAGGTGCCCTCATGAACAGGACCCTGCCCCAGCTCCAGCCTCATCATCTTGTGACTCCCAAGCTTGTTCCACTCCGGCCACACTGACCCCTGTGCTACTGCACTGCATGGCTATCCCAAGCATTTTTTTTTCATGGCCTTTGAAGTGCCAAGGGTCCTCCACACCAGATTACAACATGGTGCCATCACAGTTCATTTACATCCCTGCTCTAATGCCCCCTAGGTGAAAGCTTTCCCCACCCATCCAATGTTTCTGTTGAACCCCCACATTCTGTCTCATCATCACCGTGCTTAGCTTTTTCTCCACTGCGTTAACCACCAGGCAGTATACAACGTATTTACTGACTCCTTTGTTCATCAGGTGCCTTACCCTACGCAGAATGAAAGCACCGTGAAGGCAACAATCCCAATTCACTGCTATAGATGTGGGACAGACAAAACAGGGCCCAACATGCAAGTGTGGGCTCAAATGCAAGCACTATTACTTGTCTGTGGGTTGATCTCAGACAAGTAACCGAACCTTGTTTGCCTTAGATTCTCCACATGCAAAAGGGAGATCGTGATGGTACCTGCTTCTTGGGGCTTCTGTAAAGACTAAGACATTTACTTCAAGTCAAGAAAATAAACATTTAAGTAGGTCAAAGACTTGAAATACAATTTTAAAATATGGCTTAAAGATGTAAAAAAACAAAACAAAACTCATATTCAACAATTAAAAGTTTAAGCAGATTATACTTCCCCCTCCCACAGCAGCTATAAAACCTACTGATGACTCGATGCATGTATTATAGATCGCATCCACGCAGGAGTAACAGAACCCTCTCCCCACCAGTAAAAAAAATTATTAAACTGATAATGAAATATCCAAAGCAGCTTAAGCCAATAATCAGTTTTATTTTACTTTTTTCTCATGTCATAGGAAGTCTGACAATAACATATCCACGGCTAGTGTAGACAAAGAAGCGACTGGGGAGGCCAGGATCATTGTGACTTTTCTGCAGGACCCTCTTTTAGCCTGTGGCTTGCAGCCTCGTGGTCACAAGACATATCTTTCAACACTAGGTACTTGATCTCCTTGCAAGGTGAGAAGTAGGGAAAAGAGCAAAAACAAAATCTGTAGAAGAATTCGGGGAAGAAATATCCCTTTTCAAGAGCTCTCGTCTCAGCCCACACAGTGACATCTGCTCATCGGTCAATGGCCAGGGTATGACATAAGGACTGTTACAGTTGCAGAAAACTTTTGTAAGAGACTTCTAAAAATAGGATACCTTAGTAATCTGACAAAAGTTGGATTTTCTTGATGTGAAAAACGAGACACTGGGAGACACTGGGAGAGCAACGAGAAGTGTCCGTCACTCCTGGAGGGACAGAAGGCCCAGAACGTTCCAGAGGATCCATCTGATGAAGACATCGTGCCCTGACAGCAATGCATCTGACTCAGACACTCGTAACAAACAGGTACTAAAAATACCCACGTTACACAGTATGTGACACAATCCACAGTCCACTGGTCAAGAGAGTTCTCCAAAAGGAAATGAACACACATCAAGGATGAAATAAGAATACTATATACAACCCTTCTGTGATAAAGCGCAGGTGTTAGAGGAGCAACATCTTAAAAAAAAAGACTACAAATCAATGAGCTAGGGTCTGTTTTCATGATGAAAGACTGACAAAGGCAATTTCATGATTCATTAGAAAATTCCGTCAGGGTATGAATTCTCATGAGCACAAGTGAGGGGGCTACGGCTAAAATCATCTCCACACACGCGCGGACTGTCTGCAGTGGGGGTGGGGGGTGGGGTCTCGCGTTTCCTGAAAGAATTCCACTGACTAGATTATTTTTGGAGTTTTAAATAGAAATCTCTCCTAGCGGGAGTACATTTCAAAAAAACTGAGCGATTGTTCCAAGTTACGGTTTCTCAACCTCAGCAATACTGACTTTTGGGGCCACATAATTCTCTGCTGCGGGGGCTTCCAGGCATTATGTGCCAGGAGCACCCCTCCCCTCCACAGTCTTCACAACCAAAAATGTCTCCAGACAAGTAAAATCACCCCCGGGTTAGAACTGCCGCTGTAGACCACGGGGTTGGCTGGGTTTTTCTGTAAAGGGCCAGGAAGTAGGTATTTCAGGCTCTGTGAGTCACATATGGTGTCTATCACACATTTTTCTTCTTTAAAAACATTATATCAGCTATGCTCAGTTTGCAAGCCATACAAAAATAGACAGTCGGCCAGTTTGCTGACCTCTCTTATAGACTTTCCCACATTCCTACTTTATAGGTTTTTCTCTTTAGCATGATTTCTTTCATCAAGAATACAGTGTGAGACCAGTTAGGTTTTGCCCAATCAGGGAATTTACAGATTCTCCCTCGTGTGCTCGCTCCTATGCCCAGAACGTACCGGGTGGTGCTAAGGTCATTTTGACATTAAATACCAAGCTACGGTTTCTCTTCCTAAGTTCTATTTTTTTTTTTTTTTTAAAGAGCTGAATGCACACCTGACTTCGGGATACCACAGGTATAGTTTGGCCCCCCAGCATGAGTTCTCGAGAATGCCCACAGTGATGAGGAAAAACAAGTCTTTCCCCGCCATGACACCAACTGGGTCTCTCCTGTTATGTGTTCTTTTGTGCCCAGCTGAGTTCATCAAAGTGCTGCCTGATGCCAGTGAGGTCTCCCCATCCCCATCTGAGCTCTCATGTTTCCCTGAAGAAAGACGTGTCACTGGAGCCTTTTCCACACAGAGGACACGAAGAGCTTCTCTCCCCGGTGAGTCTTCACGTGACTGCGGAGGGACGAGTGGTCACTGAAGGCCTTCCCGCAGGCCAGGCACTCGTAGGGCTTCTCCCCCGTGTGTATCCGCCTGTGCACGTTCAGGTTTGAGCCGATGCTGAAGGCTTTCCCACAGTGATCGCACTCATAAGGCTTCTCTCCTGTGTGACTTCTCATGTGCGTCTTGAGGGTGGACTGGTTTCTGAAGGCCTTCCCGCACTGCCTGCACTCCACACGTTTCTTTACGAGATGAGAGCTCATGTGCCTCCGCCGGGACAAGTAATCCCCGAACACTTTCCCACAGACGGCACACTCGTAGCGTCTCTCCTGAGTGTGTATTTTCCTGTGCGTGGTCAGGTTCGAGCTCGCACTGAAAGCTTTCCCACACAGATCGCACCCATATGGCTTCTCTCCAGTGTGGGAATTCATGTGCGTCTTCAGGATGGACTGGTTTCTGAACGCCTTCCCGCACTGTCGACATTCGATGGGTTTCTTCACAATATGAATCCTCATGTGTTTCCTCCGTGACAAGAGATCCCCGAAGGATTTCCCACATTCTTTACACTCGTACGTTTTCTCAACCATGTGGTTCTTCTTGTGCAAGTTGAAGTTCGACTTCCAGCGGAAGGCTTTCCCACACTGTGTGCACTCGTAGGGTTTCTCTCCAGTGTGGTTGCGGACGTGCTCTTTGAGGTGAGAGGGATGCTGGAAGGCTTTCCCACAGTCGTGGCATTCGTACGGCCGCTCTCCAGTGTGTGTCCGTTTGTGCGCAATGAGGTGGCAGCTCCTGCCGTACGCCTTCCCGCACTCCTCACACTTGTACGGCCTCTCCCCAGTATGAACTCTCATGTGTATCTTCAGGGAAGAGAGGGTCCGGAAGGCGTTTCCACACTGACTGCAGTCGAAGGGCTTCTCCGTGAGGTGTGTCCGCGCGTGACTGCGAAGGGCAGAGGGATCATTGAACGCCTTCCCGCAGGCGCTGCACTCGTAGGGCTTCTCCCCGGTGTGGATCCTCCTGTGCCGCGTGAGGGAAGCGCTCGTCGTGAAGGCTTTTTGGCACTGGTGGCATTCGTGCATTTTTCTGCCATTGTAAATGCTCACGTGTTGGGTTAGATGTGACCTGTTCTTAAAGGCCGCCCCACAGTCCCGCCGGTGATAGGGCCTCTTGCCAGGGTGCCTTACCATCTGCTGGGTAAGGTGAGTGCCCACGCTGAAGACTTCAAACAGGTGCGTGTACTCAGCGGGTTTCTCCCCTAGACGTGTTCTTTCCTGTCGAGAGAGGAGTGACTAGGGCATTTCCCACAGCTCCCCACACCCCTAAGAACCATCCAGTCCTCCCCAGGTACACTTGCAGGAGTAGAAGCATGCCCTGATGACCAATGATGTTGTGACTGGGAGTGCAAAGGTACTGTTCATGCCCTGTTTGGGGTCTAGCAAATGAAACGGTGGAGGTTATGGCCTAAGGCCCCACAGGTGTTAACGTTCACAAAGCTTTGTTTACTGTTTAAACCTGAATTGAGGGGAGCCTGGGTGGCTCAGTTGGTTAAGCATCCGACGTTGGCTCAGGTCATGATCTCACAGTTCATGAGTTTGAGCCATGCATAGGGCTCTGTGCTGACAGCTCGGAGCCTGGAGCCCGGAGCCTGCTTCGGGTTCTGTGTGTGTCTCTCTCTCTGCTCCTCCCCCTCTCACACTCTGTTCTCTCTCTCTCAAAAATAAACATTAAAAAAATTAAAATAAATAAATAAACCTGAATTGAGCCCCAACACTCCTTACACGAGGCACAGCTAAGTGAAGAAATTTGAGGCTAAGTTTAGGGTTTCACCCCCAAAGCTCTAGGAAACAGCGTCTGAAACAGGTGCCTCTCAGGGAATGCCACTCGCTGGCTCCTGAGCTGCCTTTTGAACAGGCTGCCCCAGGCTTCTCCCGTCCGGAAGACCCGTGATCATCCCAAGGAAACCTTACCACTGTCACACCACGGGGTGTTTCCTTCCCAAAAATGTCTTCCATGAGAATGGACCATTTGCTTTTAGATGGAGTCTCCCAATCTGCAACAAATTGGAGAAGTATTATCCAGAGGAAAGAAACACTGGCTGGAGAAAGAAAACGGTGAGATGACAGCTGATGAAAGAGGGGGATTTCTTTGCAAAACTAACCCCGAAGAAGGAAAGGCGACATCAAAGGGGAGAACACGCATGGGAGTAAAAATGCCTGTGCAGTGCGGCTCTGTGAGATGCCTGGCGACGGCGGACGAGACATTTAACCTGATTCACTAAGGAATGATGCCTTAAAGACTAGCACTGGTTAACAAGAGAAGGGTGCAACTGGGGGTGTGGAGTACAAAAGAACGGGACAAAGCTCATGTGGACAGGTTAAGTTCACACATGAAACCCAGCAACTCTGCTTCTGGGGATTTACCCAAGGAAGCAAAAACACTACCCTGAAAAAATATCCACACCCCCCGCCACGTTCACAGCAGCATTATTTACAAGAGCCAAGGCATGGAAGCAATCTAAGTATCCTTTGACAGATGAATAAAGAAAATGTGGTATAAACACACAGTGGAATATTATTCAGCCGTAAAAAAGAAATAAATCTTCCCATTCAACCACATAGATGGGCCCGAAGGGCATAATGCTAAGACAGACAGACTGCATGATTTTGCTTCTGTGTGGAATCTAAAATAAAAACAACCCCCCCCCCAATGGTGACTATATATATCTATATGGTGACCACACATATGGTGACTGTAGTTAATAAGACTGTATCGTACTGAGAGTTGCGAAGATGGGAGCAGGGGCAGCTCAGTTGGGTTAAAGGGCCGACTCTTGATTTTGGCTCAGGTCATGGTCTCATGGTTTGTGGGTTGGAGCCCCCACGTCAGGCTCTGTGCTGACAGTGCAGAGTCCGCTTGGAATTCTCTCTCCCTCTCCCTCTATCCACCTCACCCCTACTTGTTCTCACTTTCTCTCTCTCAAAATAAATAAATAAACTTAAAAATAAAGTTGTTAAGACAGTAAAACTTAAAGTTCTCATCACAAGAAAAAAATGGTCTTGTACCTGTGTGGTGGCAGATGTAATCAGATTTACTGTGGTGATCACACACAAAACCTGAGTCACTATGTTGTACAGCTGAAACACAGCGTTATGTCAGTTACGTCTCAATGGAAAGTAAGTAAACGAGTAAGTGAAAAAGTCAGTCAGCAGGTAGATAAAGGAAGAAAAAAGGAAGAAACACAGACCTGCGTACATAGGAGAGGACAGTGAGACTGAAGGACTTGTGAGAGAACAGAGAAGGAGCATTCTCAATTTCCCTGGGTGACACTTCCCCACAGACCTCCCTGCCCAGTGTCACTGAATAAAGCAGGTTACCAGAAGCACCCGGGTCTGCCTGGCGCTTACCAGGGGATGTGGCTCCGTGAAGTCCCCTCTCCTCTGTCCTCAGCTCCTCTTCTTGCTCCAAGTGGGAGATGAGGCTGGGTTTGCCCACCTGATACCCTACTCACGGGGAAAGACACAGGTTGGGGGAGGATCGTGCAGAGGGCAACCCTTTCCGTTAGGC
This sequence comes from Cryptoprocta ferox, assembly GCA_028646485.1. Taxonomy (NCBI): domain Eukaryota; kingdom Metazoa; phylum Chordata; class Mammalia; order Carnivora; family Eupleridae; genus Cryptoprocta; species Cryptoprocta ferox. The sequence continues at coordinate 6,386,005 of CM053574.1, read as the reverse complement.
TGGGGTCAATGTTTTGGTCTTCAGTGTTCTGAAGGTGGACAGGTCTGACTTAGGAGCAGCGAAATGGCGGTGCCAAGTGTCTAAGAAACACAGTGAAAGGCTTTCAGAAACCACAAAGCCACAAATACCCACACGTTTTGCCCTTCAAAAGAATGAAGATTGCTCAACTCAGAAACCTATGCCCAGGCTCAGACACACTTGACGACCTCCAAGGTCAATGCAACGGACAGGTCTCGGCAACCACTGGGGGACACCGTGGCGGGGGGGTGGTGCATGATCAGGCCGGCTTGTTCACAGTTGTGTTCCAAATCCCCACAGTCCCCAGGCCACAGCAAGTACTTGAAACAAAAACCCCCAGCACATGAAGAGAGAAATGAGCCCAGCCTTACCCACAGAGGCCAGGTTGCTGTAGTTCTCCAACATCACATCTTTATACAGTTTCCTCTGAGACGAGTCCAGCAAGGGCCATTCCTTTTCAGTGAAGTCCACGGCAACATCCTGGAAAGTCACTGACTCCTGAATCACCACACATATTTGGGGTCAGTAAGAAACCAGCCTATCCGTGTTCGCAGAGAGATGGCTGACGCTGGGCACGAGAGACGCCAAACACAGGACGTTCACATGGGGTTCTGGGGACTCTTCACTAGGAGGTGATCTCATTGCTTCAAACGCAAGATGGCTGACCTGGGGCCAAATCTCTCTCCACTCCTAGCCTGGCCTGAGCATTTTGAGCTGTATTATGAGAGAAACACCTGCTACAGAAGTCATTTCCCGTTACACCCGATACTGGGACAGCCCTGCAACAGCCTCTGGCCTTTTCTCCTGTGCCCTGGTCAGGCGTGATCAGACTGGGTGAGGGCTAAAAGAACTCTAACAAGTGGTCCTGGGGGCACCTAGGGAAGTGCCTCTTCTACCCCCAGGGGCCCGGAGATCTTATACCTGAGAACCCACACTGGTTGGCACAGGAGGCTCCAGCCCACTGCAAGCAAACAGGTCCACATCCTGGGGACAGGAATGGTCTTTGGGAGGAGGACTCTCGGACTCCTGGATATAGACAGGGTCCCGGATGGTTGCAGCTGGAGAGAAGTGGATCCATGAGGATTAAAGCCTGCCTGACACTCACAGATCAGGAAACTGCCCCCACCCAACTGTACGTGCGCTAGGTGTACGGTGCCTGTCCCCGTCCCTCTCACACACAAAGGGTCTTGTAACCAGCCAGAGGAGCCCTGCCCAACTCGGGGACAGGGGAAAGGATGGGGGGTTCACATATCCATAAAGAAAGTGATTCCTGTTCTCAACCAACAAGTGAAGAAATTAAAGCTCTAAGAGGTAGAGCGGTTACTCTGCTCAGATTTTTCACAATAATACTGGAGAAATAATCAATATAGCTAAAAAAAATAATAGGGGTGTCTGGCAGGCTCAGTCAGGGGAGCACATGACTCTTGATATCAGGGTTATGAGTTTGAGCTTCATGTTGGGGGTGGAGATGACTTACAAATAAAATATTTAATAATAATGATAATAACAATAATAAATAACACAGGGTTACCCACTACCTGCCTTTCCTTACACACCAACCACACGCAATCCCTACTTCACCCAAACTCACAGACACGGTCACCTGGGGGGCTCCCAGGAGTCTGTTCCCACCCCTTGTCAGTCCCTCCACTCTCCCTGGCGGGCCTCCCCCTGGCCACGCACACCCCTGATCTCCATGAAGTCCAGGGGCCACTTACACATGACCTCTGAGGGCCCTCGTTCATCGCCCCAGGAACCTACCACACGTGGGAGACCGACCAAGAGCCGCCATGCCGGACAGTGGATCTGCCAGAACAACAGGGCACTGGCAGCAGGAGGCTTCCCTCTCGCGGTCACAGGACTCTTCGAGCAGGCATCTGAGAATGAGAAAATGACCAGCAGAGCAGTCAAAGGCTTTCTGCCCCTCTGGCTCACAGGACAATTCTGACTTTGCTTTGCACTATCTTTTCTTTAGAGCAGCAAGTTCTATCTGATCCTGGGCCTCTGTCTTATTCAGGTGAGTCCTCTGGGCAACGTGGGGAAGGCCCCTGATGAGCCTCAAAGATTCAGATCCACTCTCCCGTGTAATCTCTTGCCAAGCACAACTCCGTCAGACTCCTTGACTTGCTAAACACTTGGGCTCCAGGCTTCCGTTTTTCCTTTCAACTTCAAGGCTCACCATGGTTTAGGATGGTTCTAGTAGCCCCGGGGATGGTCTGCCTAGAACCACGTGTTCCAACCTCCAGGGTCTTTTGGCCACTCACTCCACACCAACACACATGCGCTGGCCACAGCCCAGGCCTTGTCATCACTGGAATCAGCTTCACCTCCAAGGCAAGGATTCAGAAATTCTGGACAAAGCCTCCTCCCCAACACTCTTCTCACACTCAGAACTCTCTCACTTCAGAGAAAATTCCAGGCCACCCATGCTGCTACCATCTTGCTCCCTGATAGCAAATTCCTTTCACCATCCCGCCTACGCAGCCGGAAGTCATCATCAAGATCTATCACTTCTATGACTCTCTGCCCATTATAATTCCTACTGACCAAAAGACCAACCTTGGGTGATGCCAACCATTCACCTTCTCTCTGAAGGTAACTGGCAAGACCAGTCTGCACACAACCGGTGCCCTTCCAAACTCAGCTGCAAAACGAGTATTTATATTTAAGAAAAGCATACTAGGTAAGGTGACCTTCCAGTGGCCTAAAAGCCATGTACAAATCTCACCAGTTTTTCCTGAATCAACAACAGTCTCATCATTACTCTTACTTTCAGCAAATAATCTTATTTTCATTTCCCATTTCAAGTAAAAAAGTAGATATCTCGGCAAAGAACTAGAATATGAATCTAAAAAGCGGGGGGGCATTTATGACAGCATAAAATGTGAAAATAACCAGGAATCAATTAAAAGCTGTGTAACACCTTGACAACTAAAATTGTGAAACACTGCTGAAAGAAATTAAAGACCTAAAAACCGGGCGGGGAAGTCCTTTTCAGAGACTATGAGACTCTTCACTAAGGTAGTGCTCGTTCTCCCTAAGTTCACCTGCCAATACAACACCGGTTCCTACAAAATCCCCGCAGGCTTTTTTTTTTTTCCAAGGGGTTGACAAACCAAATCTAAACTGTGAACCAGGGGCGCCTGGGTGGCTCAGTCGGTTAAACGTCCGGCTTCAGCTCAGGTCATGATCTCACAGTTCGTGGGTTTGAGCCCCGCGTCAGGTTCTGTGCTGACAGCTAGCTCTGAGCCTGGAGCCTGTCTTCGGATTCTGTGTCTCCTCTCTCTGACCCTCCCCTGCTCATGCTGTCTCTCTCTCAAAAATCAATAAAACTTTTAAAAAATTAAAAAAAAAATAAATAAAATGTGAACCAAAATGCCAAAGATCTAGAGAAGCAGAAACAATGTTAGGAAAGAAAAAACAAACGTGGAGGATTTGTACTACTAACTTCATTACAGTAATGGATGGAATAAGTAACAGACAAATAGGTCATCAGAACAGAACAGAGTTAGAAACCAACCTACATGTGTACAAACGATTTTCACTAAGAGAACAAAGCAATTCAGAGGGAAAGCAGTCTTTTTAATAAATGGTACTAGGCGGTTAAGTGTCCCACTTCGGCTCAGGTCATGATCTCATGGTTCGTGAGTTTGAGCCCCACGTCAGGCTCTGTGCTGACAGCTCAGAGCCTGGAGCCTGCTTCAGACTGTGTCTCCCTCTCTCTCTACCCCTCCCCCACTCACATTGTGTCTCTCTCTCAAAAATAAACAAACATTAAAAATTTTTTTAAAAAAATGAAAAGGCAACCTACCTAACAGAAAAAAATATTTGCAAATCATGTATCTGATAAGGAGTTAATATCCAAAATACATAAAAGAATCCTACAAGTGGGGCGCCCAGGTGGCTCAGTGGGTTAAACGTCTGACTCTTGATTTCAGCTCAGGTCATGATCTCATGGTCTGTGAGATCGAGTCCCATGTTGGGCTCCGCATGGAGCCTGCTTGGAATTCTCTCTCTCTCTCTCTCTCTCTCTCTCTCTCTCCCCCCTCCGCCCAAGTAAATAAACTTTAAAAGAAAAAAATGAGGCATGCCTGGGTGGCTCAGTCGGTTAAGCGTCTGACTTCGGCTCAGGTCATGATCTCAGTTTGTGAGTTCGAGCCCCGAGTCAGGCTCTGCGCTGACAGCTCAGAGCCTGGAGCCTGTCTTCGGATTCTGTGTCTCCCTTTCTCTCTGCCCCTCCCCTGCACACACTCTGTCTCTCTCTCTGTCTCAACAATAAATAAACAATAAAAAAATTTTCTTTTTTTATACTATTATTTTTTAAAATTTTTAATGTTTTTATTTATTTTTGAGAGAGAGAGAAAGAGAGAGAGAGAGTGTGAGCAGGGCAGGGTGAGAGAGAGAGAGAGAGAGAGAGAGGGAGAGAGACAGAATCTGAAGATAGGCTCCAGGCTCTGAGCTAGCTGTCAGCACAGAGCCTACATGGGGCTCGAACCCATGAACCGTGAGATCATGACCTGAGCCGAAGTCGGATGCTTAACCGACTGAGCCACCCAGGCGCCCCGAAAAATTTTTTTGGAAAAAAGAAAAAAATGAACTCTAGCCATCTGCAGCATGGATTCACCTTGAGGGTGCTGCGCAAAGTGAAATAAATCAAACACAAAGAGTTAAATATTGCACATTTTTACTTCTATGTGGAATCTTAAAAAACAAAACAAAACAGGTCATGGATACAGAGAACAGACTGCCGGAGGCAGAGGGTGGGTGAAATGGGTGAAAAGGGTCAAAAGGTACAAATTTCCAATCATATAATGAGTAAGTCATGGAGATACAATGCACAGCATGGTGACGACAGTTCATAATACTGTAGTGTATATTTAAAAGTCACTAGGGAAGGGCACAACACAGCGAATATAATCAAAGCTATTGTCACACACTGTATGGTGACAGATGGCAGCTACACTTGTGGGGAGCACAGCATAGGCTTTTATACCGAAAACGACTTAACATTGTGTTAGTTATACTTCAAGGGGAAAAAAAGTAGCCAGGAGCATCGATCTTGAAAGTTCTCATCACAAGAAAAAGAACTGTAACTCTGTATGGTGATGATGTTAATTATAGACTTAGTGTGGTGTTCATTTTACAATACACACAAATATCAAATCATTACACTGTACACCTAAAACATGTTATGTCAATTATACCTCAATTAAAAAAAAAAGCTGGGCAATTATAAATAAAGACTGCTATAAACCTTAAAAAAATGAATAGGGAGGCCACAGACTGGGAAAAAATACTTGTAGTATAGGGGCGCCTGGGTGGCTCAGTCAGTTGAGTGTCTGGCTCTTGATTTCAACTCAGGTCATGATCTCGTGGGTCATGGGATCGAGCCCCTGTGTTGGGCTCCGTGCTGACAGTGCACAGAGCCTGCTTGGGATTCTCTCTCTCCCCCTCTCTCTGCCCCTCACTCCCACTCATGTGCGCACATGTGGGTGCTCTCTGTCTCACAAAATAAACTTTAAAAATATATTTGTAGTACATACACTTAACAAAGAGTTCATATTCATATTACATAAAGACCTCCTATAAAATAAAATTTAAAAAACCAATTCAACAAAAAAAGCTAAAGACACACAAAACTTAATGACCAATGTAATATACCTGTCAAAAGATATTCAACATCATTAGTCATCCGATGAATGCAAACAAAACTAAAGATACACCATTTTAACCCTCTGGAGTGGCCAAGATAAAAAAGACTGCCAACATCAAATGTTGGCAAGGATGGGTGGCTGAGGTTGAAACAGTTCAACTACTTTGGACAACAGTTTGGCAGTTTCTTTACCATTTGACTCAGCCATTCCCCTCATAGATATTTACCCAAGACAAAAATTTTAAAACATGTTACAAAGACTCATACAAAATGTTCATCGCAATCTTTGTGATAGCCCCAAACTGTAAACAATCTAAACATCCATCCATCAACAACAGAATGGATAAACACCTTGTGGTATGTACAATGGAATACTACAAAACAATAAAAACAAACTGCTGAGACACACAACACAGTGGAAACTCTACAATCTTGACCAATACAAATAGACCCCAAAAATGCTCTACGAATACAGTTACAGGTCATCCACGAACAGGTAAACTTATTTGGGTTGTTAGCAAAACTTGTTTATTTCAGTCGATAGAGGTAAAAAAAAATGGCTGCCTCGGTGGAAGAGCATGAGAGGGAGAAACTGAGAGAAGCAAGAGGAACTTTCTGGGGCAACTGAAATATTCTTCACATTTATTTTTAGTTAGTGGTTACACAATGTACCCAACTATCAAAAAAATTCATCAAAGTGATCTAGTATCTGTGTATTGTCTTCACGGTAAATTATACTTTAAACAGTTAAAAGGCGTCTTTCTTTTGTTAGAACTATAAAGTTCTAACAAAATTCCTCCCAAAACCGATCTGTGATATTCTCCTCCTCTCCTATTACAAACAAGATGTCTGCTCTCCCTTCTAGGCTAACCTCTTCAGGGTAAATAAATATGGAAATAAAATCAAAATGTACAGAGGAAAAAAAGTGAAATGAAAAAATATTCAAATCAAAGGAAGCTAGAGGGAAAAAGGTAGAAAAAGGAGAAACAGGCAAATATGTTAACACACAAGATGTTAATAGACTAAATGCTTCCACTAAAATACAGATATTCTCAAAATAGGTTTAAAACAATCCAGTTATATGTTGTTTACAAGAGACATCTAAAACATAAAGGTATAGGGGGGCGTGGGTGGCTCAGTAGGTTAAGTGTCAGACTTCGGCTCAGGTCATGATCTCGTGGTTCGTGAGTTCGAGCCCCACATCAGGCTCTGTGCTGACAGCTCAGAGCCTGGAGCCTGTTTTGGTTTCTTTGTCCACCTCTCTCTCTGCCCCTCCCCTGCTAGCGCTCTGTCTCTTTCTCTCTCAAAAATAAATAAACATTTAAAAAATTTTAAAAATAAAACAAAACATAAAGGTATAGCAGGAATGGAAATAAAAACAAGATAGACAGGGCACACTCTTTTTTCTTTTTAAAGCTGGTTTAAATACATTAGTATGCTGCCGAAAGCATCAAGGCAAAAAGTTTCATAGAGAAAACTGAGGTATTACCCAACGAAAATAGATATAATGCAAGAAAAAAAATGCTCAATATCACTCATGATCAGGGAAATACAAATCAAAACCATAATCAGATACCACCTCACACCTGTTAGAATGGCTAACATTAACAACTCAGGCAACAACAGATGTTGATGAGTATGCGGAGAAAGATCTGTTTTGCACTGCTGGTGGGAATGCAAACTGGTGCAGCAAGTCTGGAAGACAGTATGGAGGTTCCTCAAAAAATTAAAAATAGAACAACCATGTGACCCAGCAGTTGCACTACTAGGAATTTATCCAAGGGACATAGGTGTGCTGTTTCGAAGGGGTACATGCACCCCAATGTGTATAGCAGCACTATCAACAATAGCCAAAGTATGGAAACAGCCCAAATGTCCACAGATGGATGAATGGATAAAGATGTGGTGTATATATTCAACTGAGTATTACTCAGCAATCAAAAAGAATGAAATCTTGCCAATTGCAACTACGCTGATGCAACTAGAGGGTATTATGCTAAGTGAAATTAGTCAGGGAAAGACAAATAATATAACTTCACTCATATAAGGGCTTTAAGATACAGAACAGATGAATATAAGGGAAGGGAAGCAAAAATAATATAAAAACAGGGAGGGGGACAAAACATAAGAGTCTCTTAAATATGGAGAACAAACAGAGGGTTACTGGAGGGGATGTGGGAGGGGGGATGGGCTAAATGGGTATGGGGCATCAAGGAATCTACTCCTGAAATCATTGTTGCACTAAATGATAACTGGAATGTAAATTTTTAAAAATAATAAAAATAAATTAATTAGAAAAAAGTCAGATGCTTATCTGACTGAGCCATCCACGTGTCCTCTCCCTTCATTATTAATAAAAGTAACCTATGAAAAACTTATAGTTATTAGTATACTTATGAAATATGGCACATTTCCCCCTAAAATCAGGAACAGGACAAAAATGTTCATATTTATCTTTTCTATTCATCATTGTAAAGCAATTATAGGCAAAAAAAAAAAGTTTACTAATTAAGTTATGACGTTTGGGGTGCCTGGATGGCTCAGTCAGTTAAGCATCCAAATCTTGATCTCAAGGTCATGAGTTGAAGCCCTGCATTGGGCTCCACGCTGGGCGTGGAGCCTACTTTAAAAAAAAAAAAAAGGGAGGGGGAGAATCAATAAGACTTTCTTTTGGAACTGACAGGTTGTATACACAGAAAATCCAAACTAATCCACAAACTATTTGAATAATAATTCAAGTAATAATTTAATTTATAAATATCATTGGATAAAAAGATCAATGCACAAAAAGAAATTGCAATTCATGCTGGCTGAAAAATCAAAAGGGAAATAAATAAAAATATTTATGAAGTAAAACATACCACATATATCCATATTGACGGATGAATGGATGAGGATGTGGTATATATATATACAATGGAGTATCACTTGGCAATCACAAAGGATGAAATCTTGCCATTTGCAACTAGGTGGATGGAACTGGAGGGTATTATGCTATGTGAAATTAGTCAGAGAAAGAGAAATATCATACGACTTTACTCACATGAGGACTTTAAGATACAAAAGAGATGAACATAAGGGAAGGGAAGCAAAAATAATATAAAAACAGGGAAGGGGAACAAACAAAAGAGACTCTTAAATATGGAGAAGAGAGGGTTGCTGGAGGGATTGGAGGGGGGGATGGGCTAAACCGGTGAAGGGCATTAAGGAATCTACTCCGGAAATCCTTGTTGCACTATATGCTAACTAACTTGGATGTAAATTAAAAAAAAAAAAAAAAGTGTATTTGGAGGGGCACCTGGGTAGCTCAGTGGTTAAGTGTCAGACTTTGGTTCAGGTCATCATCTCAGTTTCTGAGTGCCAGCCCTGTGTCAGGCTGTCTGCTGACCGCTTAGAGTCTGCTTCAGATTCTGTGCCTCCCTCTCTCTCTGACCCTCCCCCACTCACACCTCTCTCTTTCTCTCTCAAAAAAAAAAAAACAAACACTAAACATTTTTTAATAAAAAAAAGTATACTTGCATTAATGGAAAAAAGAATGTCACTGAAAGTACTTGAGTATGAGTCCATTCACAAATAGTTACCATAATTAGGAAATGCATTTTTGGAAAAACATATAAGCAGTAAAATCCATAAAGGAATGATGGGGAGCGAGGGGGGTGCAGGAAAGACCACATAGGTTCCAGATGTTTCATAATCTCCTTCTTGGTCTGGTTTGTAGATTTGCTTCATTGCTGTCCTTTTTTTTTTTTTTTTTTAAAGTTTATTTATTCTTGAGACAGAGAAAGAGAGACAAAGCATGAGCAGGGAGGGTCAGAAAGGGACACAAAATCATAAGCAGGCTCCAGACTCTGAGCTGTCAGCACAGAGCCCGAGGCAGGGCTCAAATTCAGGAGTCCTGAGATCATGACCTGGGCCTAAGTCCCACGCTTAACTGACTGAGCCACCCAGGTGCCCCGATGTCCTTTTAAGAGTGTGCATGTTTTCATACTTTTTTCTTTTTTTTTGGCAAAGAGAGCGTGTGTTTTCATGCTTGTTTTTGCATATTTTTCATATTCCAATTAAAAAATATTTGAAAGGAAAAGGATAAATAGCAAACACAAAATGATGGTAAAAATCAATGCAAAACAGTAATTACAATAAATATTAATGGACTAACTCTCAAGTTAAATAACAGAATGTTGACGCAAAGTTGTTTTTTTTTTTTTGAAGTGAACTTTTAAATCTCATTATAGGCTGTTCACACTAGTCAACTAAAATAAAAGATAAGTGCACTGAAAAGCTTATATATAAGACTTAACGTTCAATACAAATGTTAATAGGAAGCCAGTGTGCCTCTATTAATATTGGACAACATGGACCGCAAAGAAAAAGGAAGGTATTAACCTCCTGGTCTCCTATTCCGGACCACACCATAAAGTCCTGAATTCACTTGGGCTGGGCTTCTCCCTCCCCACCCCAAGGGGTCTTACTTTTTTTATTTACTTTTTTTATTTTTTAAACCAGATCACCAGTGCCTCCCGTTGTCCTAAATACAGTGGTCCTAAGTTTCAGTCCTCACGTACCAGCATTTCACATTGCTGATCACAGAGTCTAAAGCACACTCCTCACCTGGCTGCCTGGCTTTCCGGTCCCAGGTCTCTGTCCCCATTTACTCCTCCCAGACTTATGGGCCTTTCGTGTCCTCGGGAAGACCGAGGGTAAAGGGTTAAGTGAGGAAAGCGGGGCTTACAAGGCTGACGTTAGAACTGGGTGGAATGGAGGTCACGGAAGCTGCCGCTGAAGGAACGCCAAGTTCATACAGCAGGTGCCGTCTGCGGCGGGGAAGCCGAGAGCCCGCAACAGCTGGGAGGAGGCCGCGATGGACACCTCCTCTGCCCATGTGTATAGCCGCAATCGCCTCCCGAGAGCAATGGCTTCCGCTTCACTTCCGCCTTCTAAATCTCGCGGGACTTCAAAAGAGGCCTGTAACTCGGAAGCATGGGGCAGAGAGGATTCTGGGAGACGTAGTTCTCGAGTTTAGACGGTTATGGCGGTCCTACCCAAGAGGAGTCGAAGGATCCACGTTTCCCAACTTCCGATTGTTCCAGTGTCCCAGGACTCAATTCTCAGGTTTCTTTTCGTCTTATAATCATTCTTTCGGTAGTAGCAGTGAATCTCACCGTGTTAGTACTGTTTATACACTCAAGGCTCAAATTTCCACCCACAGCCCCACACCTCTACCCTGGATTCCAGATGGTATGAAAACTTGGGTATTTTATAGACACTTTAAAATGCCACAAATCAAACTCTTGACTTAACCCTTCAACCCCAAATAATAGCAGCCCCATCTTTCCACTTGTCCACTGTGAATCTTGGCAACACCCTCAACCCTTTGATTTGTCCCATCTGTCCACCAGGAAATGTTCCGTTCTACCTTGATCATCACCCCAAGAGCCTGATCACTTTGAAAAAAAAAAAAAAAAATTCCCCCTTGTTTTCCAGAGTCAAGAGAGGTAGTCAAGAGTGGCCTGGCTTGGAAACGTTCAGGTTAGCGTTTTGTGTTCCTCTTTTATAATACCTGAGCCAGAAAGTTAGGAGACCCCGCTGGCAAGTGAGGGCGTTATCTGGGCAAGGTGAGCCCAGGAGGAGTGCAAGAGCAGTCCATGCCTGCCTCTTGGCGTGAGCTCTAATCCCAACTCCACCAAAGCAGGCAACTTAAGTATGTTGTCTATAGTCTGTCCCTTCTGTGTAAATGAGCTGGCTTCTAAATTGTGAGACTCAAATGGGAAAAGTAAGTAATTCTGATTATTGTTGTATAGGGTCAAGAAGGGCACAGAACAAGCCCGCTTGCAGAGAGGCAAGCAAAGATGGAAAGATCTGGGGCAGAGGATGCTCGGGATCAAGACTGGGGGAACTCCAGAGAGTTTCCAGAGAGGGTAAAGGGTCACATCTTAAAGATCTGTAGGGGCGTCTGGGTGGCTCAATCGGTTGAGGGTCCATCTTCGGCTCAGGTCATGATCTCATAGTCTGTGAGTTCGAGCCCCACATCAGGCTCTGTGCTGACACCTCAGAGCCTGGAGCCTGCTTTGGATTCTGTGTCTCCTTCTGACTCTGCCCCTCCCCTGCTCATGCTCTGTCTCTCTCTGTCTCAAAAATAAATAAACATTAAAAAAAAACTTAAAAGAAAAAAAAGATCTGGAGCCAGCACAGAGGAGGAAAAAAGGAAAGAGATTCAGTTAGGATTTAGGCAGGACCGGGGGGCATAAAACCAGAAACTGGGTATTTAAAATCAGTAAACAATGGTGGGTCAGGATCAGTTTGTCTAATCAGTGCTGAATCCCAGTAAACTCACAAGCATTAATTGATGGAATAAATGAAGGGGAAGAATATCACTCACCTAACTTTCAAAATTAAGAGTAGGACGATTCTGCAATACTCCCACCCAAACAGTGGGAAGTATTGTTAAGGAAAATAGCACCCTGATGGTTGAAAAAACTTCATGCACATTGCGTTTCTATATAAAGATAGGATTATTGTAGGGCGATAAAATATTATGTTAATCTGGAGCACCAGGGTGGTTCAGTTGGTTGAGTGACTAACTCTTGATTTTGGCTCAGGTCATAATCTCCTGATTCCTGAGTTCGAGCCCCACATTGGGCTCTGTGCTGGCAACATGGAGCCTGCTTTGGAGTCTCTCTCTCCCTCTCTCTCTTAAAATAAATAAACTTAAAAATATTTTATGTTAACCTTAAAAATGAAACTGTCAGTTATTTTGGCAGCAAAAGAAAAAAGGGGGGAGGGAGGGGATTTATTTGGGAATAGCAGAGAATTGCAATCTTGGACAAATAAGCTAAGGAGTCCACAGAACAAAGGAGAGAATGTTCTTTGATAAAGGAAAACAGGAAGTTGGGAAGGCTGTCATAAACAAAAAATCCATGAGCATAAACTGGTATTTTGAAGTATAGTGGCTTTTCATTGGCTGAGTGGTGATAGTCTCTCATTGGCTGGGCTGTTGACAGGAGAGGAGAAAACCTTTTACCTTCTTGCTGGGATAGTAAAGTGGTATCAACTTGCAAGGTGCCTCTCTTCTTGTCTAGTCTGCAACTGACAACGAGGGAAAGGCCTGAGAGTACCCCCTTGACTCCCCACCTTCCAGATTCCATTCTAAACGAAGTTTCCTTTTATTAATTTTCACAAATGATGAGTTAATCCTGGTAACCTCCCCCCACCCCAGCCACACACACGCATACACAGCTTGGGTAAATGGCTTTTAGTCAGTTATTCACACTGCCTAGCAAAGCTGGAAAGACATAGTTAAAGTGGACTTTTATTTATTTTTAAAATCTTTTGTTGAAGTAAAACAAACATTCAGAAAGTTTGTGACTAAATGTTATTTATTTATTTACTTATTTATTTAGAGTGTGCACACGTGAGCAGGGGAGGGGGAGAGGGAGAGAGAGAATCTTAAGCAGGCCCCCACAGTCAGCACAGAGCCACGACCCTGGGATCATGACCTGAGCCAAAATCAAGAGTCAGATGCTTAACAGACCGAACCACCCAGGCACCCCAGTAAACAAATATTAAAACTGAACGCACCTATGCACAAATCATAAAAATGTCCACAAAGGGTACATGCCTATGCAATTGCTACCCAGGTTTTTTTAAAAAGAAAATTACCAGAGACCCAGAAGCCTCTCTCTTGGTTCTTGTCACTACAACCCCTTATCCTCCAAGAAAAGTCCTGTTATGAATTCTTGTAATATCTGATAGGGTTCAGAATACAACTGCCCTAAAATATGGCCCCTTAGCATATTGAATATGTTAAGGTGAAGGAATTTGAGAAACAGCAGGCTCAGGAAGGACTCTCTGACCTTCCCCTGAATCAGATCTTAAGATGCTCAAGTGATAGATGTCCTTTGTGTACCCAGAGGAAGAAATATCCTTATCTCTGAAGATGGATGCAGAGAGGAGTCCAAATGAACAGAGTCACTCAATTTCCTTCCATGTACTATCCTTAAACTCATATCCATTTGTCCTATCACATTTTCCCACTACTTTCTACTCTTCATGAAACCTAGCATAAAAACGCCTAGGTTAACTTTTGTATTTTCATTTCCTTATGAAGGCTCCGGTGTCAAAAAATCCAATACGTTTGCATGTTTTCTCTTGTTAATCTGCCTTTTGTTACAGAGCTCCATCCAAGAACCTAGAAAGGTAGAAGGGAAGATTTTTTCACCCTCTCCTACACATCGTAGAAGAGTTTTGCCTGTTTTTTGAACTTCATGTAAGTAGAGTTAAATTCCTTTGTGTTTGATCCAAGTGTAAAAACCTGACCAATGCAAGAGAACAGTGCCACCTGGTGTATGGTGCCAATGACTGCAGTGGGACAAGGACCAAATTTTCAGTAAAGATGGGTCCATTCTCATACTATACACAAAAATCAAAATGATTGTAGAATGATTGCCGAAATAAAAGAGGTAAAACAAAAAATATAAAGAAAAATATGACTTCATCGCTTGGAATAGGCAGATATTTCTGTTTTTTTAAGTTTATTTATTTTGACAGAGAGAGAGTGTGGAAGGGGCAGAGAGAGGGAGACAGAGAATCCCAAGCAGGCTTCACACTGTCAGCACAGAGCCCGATGTGGGATTTGCACTCTCAAACCATGAAATCATGACCTGAGCCGATGTTGGACGCTTACCCGAGCCACTCAGGCACCCCGATAGATATTTCTTAAATAGGAGGCAAAGGAAAGAAAGGTTTGATAAACTGGAACACATTAAAATTAAGAACTGATTAAAAAAATTAAGACATCACCGATAGTTAAAAAGCAACCCATGAAGTGGAAGAAAAACATATATCTACAAAGGAATTCATATTCAGGCTATATAAATAACTTTTAAAGTTAACAACAAAAAGGCAATTCAATTTAAAATTAGGCAAAAAAATCTGGACACATCACAAAACAGGATGTCCAAATGGCCAATAAACATAGGAAAAGGTTCTTGGCTTTGTTAGGGAAATGCTAATTAGATGACCGCAATGAGATACCACAACTTATTCAACAGAATGGCTATAAGAAGACTGAAAATATTAAGTGTTAGTGATGATAGAGAAGAAGCAGAACTCATGTTGCTGAAGGGAGGGCACTTTGGCATAGTCACATTGGAAAACTGGTGGGATCTACTTCAGCTGCACATAAGCATATCCTATAACCCAGAAGTTCTACTCCTCAGCAAAAGACAAGTGCAAAAATATTCACAGCAGCATTGTTATTAGTAGCCAAAAATTGGAAACCATACAAGCGACAATTAACAGGAGAATGAATAAACAAACTGTAACCATATTCACAAACCAAGGATGAACAAAATGCCACTATCTGTAACATTCTAGATGAATATCACAAACATAATGAGTCAAGTAAGAAAGCCAGACACGTGATGCCTGGGTGGCTCAGTCTGTTGAGTGTCCATCAGACTCTTGATTTTGGCTCAGGTCATAATCTTGTGGTTCGTGGGATCAAGCCCCATGTCAGACTCTGCCAACAGCGTGGGGCCTGCTTGGGACTCTCTCTCTCTCTCTTCCTCTCTCTTCTGCCCTTCCCTTGCTTTCACTCTTTCTCTCAAAATAAATGAATAAACTTAAAAAAAGAAAGAAAGAAAGCCAGACACAGATGAGGATATAATGTACGCCACTGATACACAAAGTTCAAAACAAACAAAATAATCTGTACTGTTAGACATCAGATGGTCATTACCCAGGGGGCAGGGATACACTGATTGCCAGGGACACAGAGGGCTGGTAGAGTTCTATTTCTAGCTTGTGAAAACTCATCCAGTTACATGTATATTGTAGTTAACTGAATGTATATTATTGTTCACTAAAAAATTATACCTAACTCAACCTCAGTCCCTAGGCTCTATGGTTTCTTCATCTCAGAAAGTGGCAACTCTTCACAAACAATTCAAGTCAAAAAACTTTTGAGTCCTTCTTGACTCCTTTCTTTCTCTTACACCCCATACCTCAGCAAATATCAATGGTCTATTTAAAGTATATATCCAGAATCAGCCCAGTTCTCACCATCTACACTATTATCCTCTTGGTCCACACCTCCTTCAACTCCACCGAACTGTCTATTCCAGTTACTCTAAATTCAGTGTGTCATCTGAATGAATAAAGGGTACCAAAATGACCTCAAGAAAGAGGCTGTCATATAGGACTCTGTCTGGTCTCCCTGCTTCTGCCCTTATCCACATTGAACCCAACCACCAGAGCAATCCTTTGGAAGCCTAAATTGGAACATGTTAGTCCTCTGCTCAAATCTCTCTGATGGCTTCTTACTGATGTTGAGTATTTTCCATTTGCTACTCTAACCCATACTCTACTCTGGCCTATTGCCCAGGAAGGCTGATCTGTTCAGACTGCATAAAGAGATTTCTTTGCCCTCTGGCTTCCCATTGAGTTGGGCCAATGGGAAGCACTAGTAAGTTATCAGAGGAAGGAAGACTGAGGTTTGGGTATTTATGCCCCATCTCCTTCCCTGTAGGTCACCACGGGATGACTGTACCCCTCAGATCTTACTCCTGTAATGCACCCTTCTCTTCATACACTACTACTTGTGATTTCCCTAAACTCCATCCATACCTTTGTAAATATTGCCTTCTTAGGCTCTATTCCAGTTACTCTAAATTCAGTGTGTCATCTGAATGAATAAAGGGTACCAAAATGACCTCAAGAAAGAGGCTGTCATATAGGACTCTGAGGTTGGGTTGGTTACATCCTTGAGGAGCTCATTGATGACCTCTTTGTGAGGGGGAATGGGCATGGGTAACACATGGCAGATAGTGATATCATGATTACCCAAATCGTCATTCATGGTAGCATTAGATGAAGCACAGTTGAAAGTACTGAGAAATGAAGTGGTATGGTGCCCACTTCATTTGCTGTGACAATACTGATTATGAAATTTGTGGAGTCTCCTGCTTTTTAAGACATCCCTAGAGAGAGACACAGGTGAGGGAGAAATAAAAAGCTGCAAATATACAGTTGAGACCATGCATAGAAAGTTAGAAATCTTGGAGAAAAATGGGAATTTGGAGGGTGTGTGTCCGGCTTTGTTGTAGGTAAACAATGGGGTCACCAGTGAGTCTTATCCCAGTCACAGTGGGGAAGGGAGGGTGTTTGCAAGTAAGTAGTTTCTGGAACTCAAAAGGGTAGGAGGTGGGGGGATTAACTGTCCTGGTTTTGTGGCAGCACAGGTAAAGTTGAATATTGTCATTCTCCTTTACTCGTTGATATTTGAACCACAGGTATAAATGACTAGTTTATTCTAAGACACCTTACCTGTTTTCAATTAATTAATTTTTTTTTTTTTGAGCAGTGGTTCTCAGTGAAGAAGGATTGGATGTCAAAACTTAATTTGGGCTGGGTGCTACTGGCATTAGTGGTGGAACCAAACTAAACATCCGCCAATGGGCGGGACACTCCCACAACAGAGGTACATTGGGCTCCAAATGTGATTAGTGCTCAGGCAAAGAGCAGGGGGTTTGGGTACAAAAAAAAAAAGCCTTTGCTTTGAGAAGCATGGCTTTACATGCTGGGCAATCATGTCTGAAAACCTAAACTTCTTCTGAGATACAGAAATCAAATAGGCTCTGAGGATTTCGAAGTGCATCTTGATTTTCCCTTGGAGTTACTGATCATTATTCATTTGTTGGTTAACTTGTATTTGAAACAGCAGCTTAGATCTGTAGAATTTTTATATGGAGTTTATCAAATTTTAGTTATAAAAATTCAGAACCAAGGGCCTCGGATTTTAGCTGAGATCCAAAAAGGACAGGAAGCAAACTTTTTCTGTAATGGGCCATACAGTAAATATTTTAGGCTTTGTGGATCTAAAGAAAATCGCACTTCCTCCTGTGCATCTCCTTTAACCTCACACAACACTCAAAACTACTTCTGATATTTGTGGCCTCTGTGTGTGTGTGTGTGTGTGTGTGTGTGTGTGTGTTTCCCCCAGACTAAATGATTCTCACATTTTCTGGCTACCAGCTTGGTGTGCTGCAATTCAAGTTAGTTCTGACACTATCTACCTGGAGATAGTATCATATCCCACAGGTTAAGGGTTTAGTCTCACAAACCGCCCCATCCCACTTCAGATACCAATTGCAATCCAGATTGTCACCTATGCTTCTGGCTGACCGGCCATAAATCAGAGGTTCCCTTGGCCTCCTCCTCTTTTCAATGAATTTGCTAGAGTAGCTCACAGAATTCAGGAAAACCAGGTTACTTACTAGATTACTGCTTTTTTACAAAGGGTATTAAATGATAGGAATGAACAGCTAGATGAAGAGATATGTAGGGCATGGTCTAGAAGTATCCTGAACACAGGAGCTTGTGTTCCTGTGGAGTTTGAGGTGTTTCACCTTCTTGGAACATGGATGTGTTCTTATTCGCCAACCCAGACTTGAAACCCTGTCTTTTTTTTTTATGGTGGTTTTATTACATAGGTTTGATTGATTAAATCATTGGTCATTGGTGATTGGTTCAACCTCCAACACCTGGAGGTTGGGAGTTGGGGCTGAAATTTCCTTCTAATCACTGCTTTGTCTTACTGGCAACCCTCCCTGAAGCTATGAAGGAGCCACTCATTAGCATAAAGGATACTCTTACCACTCAGGAGAGTCCAAGGAGTTCTGTGTCCAAGGAGTTCTGTGCCAGGAACCAGAGACAAAGACCAACTATTTTTTCATAGAGACAAAAGCTAGCCTTCCATTTATACAAATATTCTCCCCATGCCACTTGGCACACAGAACACACCCCAGAAAACAAGTACTTCTGCTTAAAAAGATTGTTCCCTCCATAGAGATAGCTTGGTACAGAAATTTAGCTTCAAACCTAAGATAGCATTGATTTAATAATGAGACATGTAATATTAATTACATTTTGTAGGTGAGTTGAACTCAAAAGTTAGTTAATAAATGACAGGTGCTAAAACACAGGACAGTAGAACTTAATACAAAGCTATTTGACTTGACTTGAAAGTCACGATTAACCACTTTGCTAGAACTGAATTAGGGAGGAGTCAGAATTTCTAGCATACCCAGAATTTCATTTCCTTTCACTCATTCTAGAAGCCTACATGCAAGTCAGATGACAGAATCATGAAAACGAAGACGTTCCAGAGATGAGTTTCCTCAAGGCTCCCTTGATGTCCCTATTCCTCAGGCTGTAGATAAAGGGGTTCATCATGGGAGTGACCACTGTGTACATCACTGAGGCCACTGCCCTCTTCCTGGAAGAGAGGGAAGATGCAGAACTAAGGTAGACTCCAATACAAGTCCCATAGAATAAGCAAACAACAGACAGGTGAGACCCACAGGTGGAAAAAGCTTTGAACTTTCCACCAGTTGATGGGATTCTCAGGATGGAGGAGACAATTCGGGTGTAAGAGAAAATTATCCCTGAGAGGGGACCTACACCCAACAGGCTGGTCACTAAATACACCAGGACGTCATTGATAAGAGTATCAGAACAGGCAAGTTTGAGGATCTGAGCAAGCTCACAGAAGAAGTGGGGGATTTTCAAGTCTGTGCAGAAGGACAGATGAATCACCATCAGACTGTGGAGCAGGGCGTTCAAAATGCTAATGAGCAAGGAGAGAGGAATCAGCAGGCCACAGAGGCGAGGGTTCATGATGACTGTGTAATACAGAGGGTGGCAAATGGCCACATAGCGATCATAAGCCATCACAGTTAGTAGCAAATTGTCCATACACATAAAAACCATGAAAAAATGTACTTGAGTGAGGCAGCCTGCATAGGTGATAGATTTGCTCTGTGTTTGGATATTCACTAGCATCTTGGGGACTATAGTGGAGGTGAAGGAGATGTCGACAAAGGACAGGTTGGAAAGGAAGAAGTACATGGGGGTATGGAGGTGAGGGTCAGAGCTGACAGCCAGGATGATGAGCAGGTTCCCAAGCACGGTGACCAGGTACATGGACAGGAAGAGCCCAAAGAGGAGGGGCTGCAGTTCTGGATCCTCCGAGAGACCCAGGAGGAAGAATTCTGATACTTCTGTCTGGTTTTCTGATTCCATGTTGTTGAGGTGTCTGCTGAGTTAGGGACAGGAGTTAGTTACAATGAAGCAGACACACAGACATCACTTGCTTGAGAGACATCTTTTATTTATGCTTTAAATTCTAGTAATATTTAAACAATTCTTCCCATCAGGTTCCTCTATTCCTTTCTTCCTTCACCAAGTAAATAGAGTGACTTCTATGTGTCACCCATTTTTCTAATGTTAAAATTAAGAATGAAGGGGTGCCTGGGTGGCTCACTTGGTTAAGCTTCTGACTCTTGATCTGAGCTCAGGTCTTGATCTCAGGGTTGTAAGTTCAAGCCCGCATTAAAAAAAAAAATAAGTAAGGGGCACCTGGGTGGCTCAGTCAGTTAAGCGTCAGTCTTGTTTTGACTCAGGTCATGATCTTGCGGTTGGTGGGTTCCAGCCTTGCATCAGGCTCTGCACAGTGTGGAGCCTGCTTGGGATTCTCCTTCTCTTCTTCTCTCTCTGCCCCTCCCCCATGTGCTCTCTCACTCTCTCTCACAATAAATACATTTAAATAAAAATTTAAAAGGGTAAAATTAAAAATGAAGACAAATTGTGTTTTATTTTCTGGGGGAACTCTCATGCATACATGCCATTTTAAAATCTAGCATTAGGGGCACTTGGGTGGTGCAGTCAGTTAAGTGTCTGACTTCAGCTCAGGTCATGATCTCATGCTCGTGAATTCAAGCCCCGCGTCAGGCTCTATGCCTCTCTCTCTCTCAAAGGAAAAAAAAAGTGAATAATTCTAGGAGCTGGTATGCAAATATGTTACTGATAAAAATGTATCATTTTCTGCTTTAATCAAAACTAAACCATCTCAGGATGTGAGCATGGAAGGATACATATTCATAACAGAAGTGGAGGGAGTATGGAATGCATGAAGTCTTGAGAACAAAGGACGTGAGTGAGCATTTTTTTCCCTGCCCTCACACTGGCCTAAGCTGGGGAGAGAACTGTTGAACCAGCCAATGCTAACATCCAGGTCACTTGACAGAATTGCAATCCACAGGATGGTTAATGGAGCAAGGGTAGGAGGACATTAGTCGATTCATGAAAGAGAGAAGTTGAGCCAAGTTCAAGGGACATTTATGTCCTTCCAATGAATAGGATGCTATATGCATTTGTTGCACATGAATTTAGCCTCAGTGCTTCCATCTTGAGCCAGAGTTTACCTTCTAGGCCTGCACTCAGTGGTGGTGGTGGGGCACTAGGGGTGGTGGGGCTATGTGACTATCCCCAGGTACAAGAAAAAGAAAAACAAACAAGTAAAAAGACAAGGGTTAATGGTCCCTGTTAATGGTATTTACGACACAGCTGGCATACTCTGTCCTTGAGGTAAGAACTATTTCTTCAAAACCCCCCTACGACCCTAAACCTTGCCTTCAGAGTGACAAATGTTTTCCTGCAGACCAGGATAAGGGCCCTCTCCTTATCTCTTCGTAGGCCCCTACAATAACCGCTCAATTCTGCTTCTGTACCTCCTGCTTGCTTGCTCATTATAAAAGCCCTAAGTTCTTGGACTCGGGGCCACACATTTGGAGTTCTGTGTTAACTCCGTAACTCCGTGTGGTCCCAGCCAGTGATAAAGACTCCCTTCACTTGGCTTCAGTGGTCTCGGCTGGTCTCTGTGTCTCTCAGCATAACACATTAAACTAGAAAGAAGGGGCACCTGGGTGGCTTAGTCAGTTGAGCATCCGACTTCAACTCAGGTCATGATCTCATGGTTTGTAAGTTTGAGCCCCATATGGGGCTCTCTGCTGTCAGCATTGAGTCAGCTTCAGACCCTCTGTCCCCCCCCCCCTTTCTCTGCCCCTCCCTTGCTCACACTCTCTCTCCCAAAAATAAATACACTTTAAAAAGAAAAGAAAAGGTCTCAGTGTTACAGACATACTCTGGAAATATTGGCTGTACTCATTGCTGTTGCTATTATCTTTATTAATAACAGTATAGTTCTTGTACTAGTCTTTATACTTGATCCTGGCCAAAAGGCCAAGGAACAGTGTCGTAGTCTTTATGGAAGAGAAAATATTCAGCTTGCTTTAGGATGTTCCCCTTCCCCTCAATTTCCTGATACACAGGCTGTTACCTTTTTCAATAGTCACTATTGCAGAAACATGAATGGAAGTAATACATTTGGAAAGTTTTTAAATGCATGAAAGAACCTTTATAATTCTTCTTTGTTAAAATGTTGAAGGGTTTCACACACACAAAAATATTAAAAATAGAATTGCCATAGGTTTCAGCAATTCCTCATCTGAGTCTATAGTCAAAAAAATTGAAGTTGGGGTCTCGAAGAGATGTTTTCACACCCATGTTCATAGCATCATTATTCACAACAGTCAAAAGGTGGAAACAACCCAAGTGTCCACTGACAGATGACTGGATAAACATAATATGGCCCATCCATATAATGGAATTTAATTATTATTCAGGCTTGGAAAGGAAAAAAATTCTGACAACTGCTATGACAACTGACATTATGTTAAGTGAAATAAGCAAGTCTCGCAAAGACAAACACTGTATGATTCTACTCCTATGAGGTCCCAGAAGAGTCACTTTCACAGAGGCAGAAAGTAGAATGATGGGTGATGAGGCTGGGAGACAGGGATAGACAGTATTGAAAGGGGACAGAGTTATAGTTTTGCAAGTTAAAAAATTTCTGGAAATGGATGGTGGGGATGGCTGCACAACAGTGTGGATGTACTTAGACTACCGAACTGGACCCCGAAAAATGGTTGAAATGGTGCATTTTATGTTATGTATATTTCATTATGGTTTAAAAATTAATTAATTCATAAAAAAATGTTGAAGAAACTTTCTGATTGCTTTATTTATGCTCCTGGCCTTCAGGGCAGTTTGAGAAATCAATTGCCCCTCATTTCTCACACTTCATGGATGGTTCTCAGGGAACAGAACCCCGGGAGCAGACGGACGAAACAGGTGAAGGGGAGTAAGAAGTACAAGTGTCCAGTTATGAAAGAAATGTCATGAGGATGAAAAGTACAGCAAAGGGAACGTAGTCAATAATATTGTAATAATTTTGCGTGGTGAAAGATGGTAACTACACTTATCACGGTGAGCATTTTTTAATGTATATAATTGTCGAATCACTTTCTCGTACCCTGAAACCAATAATATTGTATGTCAACTATACTTCATCTTAAAAAAAAAACACAGACCTCTATGTTCTACCCAAGAATTTCCAGTTGAGTAGGTCCAGTATTTGGAGTTCTAACAAGTTCCCAGGTGATGCTGATATAGCTGGGTGGAGGAGACCACATTTTGAAAGCCATTGCTGTAGAAGTTTCTAAAGTATGGTGTAGAATGAGCCCATCTGGATTCAAATCCTGTACAAAGCCAAGGAAGGAAATCCATGAACACATTTGAACTTTTGTTTGTTATCTGGCTAATGGGAATGATACTGGAGTATTCACATCCCAGGAATGCACATGAAAAGGAGAAAATAAAGCACACAGCAGTGTGTACTCACTGTTCATATTATTGATATCAGCATCACTGGAATTTGAGAAGATCCTGACATGATTCCTCCCTTTGAATGGCGTATGTTGGAGGGTATAGGGGGAAAGGACAGGAAGAATAAGGAAGGAGTGGGGGGGAAGGAGAGAGAGAAAAGCCATGGAGCAACATCTGTGAGTTGTGAGGAAGACCATTTTGAAAATTCTTCTAGGACCCTTGATTACATTTAGGGGCAAGATTACATTTAGGGGAGACTGGTCTTCTTCCCTTAAATCTCAGTGTCTCCTTCAAAGGATTGGATTTAGCATTAGCAATGTGACCATACAGCAGACGGGTCCCCTTCTGTCATACCTGGGAAATAAAGTGGCGCATTAGAGAAGCCTGGAATCCTTAGAGAAATTTAGAAAGTTTAGATTCTTTTGAGTAGTGCAACAGTTGCTGCAAACTTTGAGTGAGGAAAAGGTGTCCACACAGTCAGAAGCAATTGTGAATCTAGTGCCAGGGAACTTGGAAATATGCCAAGTAGTTAATGAACACTTGGGAGTGCCTTTAGACAACTATTCTCAATCTTGAGCATGCATCGGACTCACCTGAAAGGTTTCTTAAAATAGTGTTTGCTGGATGCCACCCCAGAGTTTCAGCATGTCTAAGTGAGGACTAAGAATGTGTCTCTTAGGGGCACCTAGGCTCATTTAGTTGAGCATCCCAGCTTCAGCTCAGGTCATGGTCTTGCTGTTCATGGGTTTGAGTCTGGCATCAGGCTCGGGGCTATCAGCGTAGAGCCCACTTTGGATTCTCTCTTCCCCTCTCTCTCTGCCCTTCCCCTGCTCATGCTGTCTATCTCAAAAATAAACATTAAAAAAACCTTTAAAAAAAAGTATATTTCAAAGAACACCCCAGGTGATAATATTTCAGGCAAAAATATTTTCAGGTCCCAGGGCAAAATGAAAAGGGGGGACTCCTAGGTCATAAATTTCAGATGGTGACAGCAAACAATTAAACCAAGCATGGGGTCCTCTGCGACTGCCCAGGTTTTGCACACATGAACCAAGCTCTGGCTGTTGGCTGGAGACAACATTTTGAGAACCACTACTTTAGACTTCCTGCTTAAATAACCTAGGACTAACTCTACGTGGGAATAATAGTAGTAGTAGTAGTAGTAGTAGTAGTAAATTGCCCCTTTTCTCCAGAACTTACAAGAGATTTCTGTGTCTCCAGAATGGCCCCACAGAAGACCACGGGTGTTGATGGAAGATGTGGATGTTGAAGACAAATTGACTTTTGAGAATTTCAAGGAGACAGTTATGCGTGGAGTTTCTGGACAAGACACATTTTCTAAGAAGTGACACAGTGTCTTCCTTCCTGGTCTGGTAGGTGTGAGATTGTGTTGATGGGGGACAGCCAGTCTATTTACAATTTTTTTCTGTCCCTAGAGGCCTCATCTCCAAAGCTCCTCATTAGCCAATCTTCATTCCAATCCAATTCCTACTTGCAGCAGAAGGGAGGAAACTACTGGCTTGCTAATTACCTGTCAGGGGCATAAGGCATTTACCCTTTCCCTCTCCTGCCTCTTATGTTCCAGAGTTAAAGCTCACAGTCTAGGGCTGATGATGTCCAAAAGCAGAGACAGTCACCTTCACCATGTACCACTCGCTTTTCCGGGAGGCACTTTGCCACAACTCAGCCATTCCTGATTGTCTTCATGGTTGTTGCCAGTTAATTCTTTAAAAATTTTTAAAAAAATCTTTATTTTTGAGAGAGAGAGAGAGAGAGAGAGAGAGAGAAGTGAGTGGGGGAGGGGCAGAGAGAGTGGGAGACACAGAATCTGAAGCAGGCTCCAGGCTCTGAGCTGTCAGCACAGAGCCCGATGCGGGGCTCAAACTCACAAACAGTGAGATCATGACCTGAGCCGAAGTCAGACACTTAACCGACTGAGCCACCCAGGCACTCCACAACAGCAACTTTTAATTGGCACAAGTTTAACTCATCACAATCCTTTTTATTTTAAGTTTATTTATTTTGAGAGAGAGGAGGGAGGGAGGGTGAGAGTGAGAGAGAGAGAGAAGGGCAGAGAGAGAGAATCCCAAGTAGGCTCTGCATGATCAGTGCAAAGCCCGACACGGGACTTGAATTTACGAATCTGTGAAATCATGACCTGTAGAAACCAAGAGTCGGACGCTTAACTGACTGAGCCACCCAGGCGCCCCGGTAAATTTTTTTTAAGGGCACTTTAAAGTTAGTAAGGAACGACTTTCTTTTTTTTTTTTTTTAATGTTTTATTTATTTATTTATCTATTTATTTATTTATTTATGTTTAGAGAGAGAGAGCGAGAGCACGAGTGAGTGAGCGAGCATGAGCAAGGGACGGTCAGAGAGAGAGGGAGACACAGAATCTGAAGACAGGCTCCAGGCTCTGAGCTAGCTGTCAGCACAGAGCCTGAAGCGGGGCTCGAACCCACCAACTGTCAGAGGCTTAACCAACTGAGCCACCCAGGAGCCCCAGGAACCACTTTCTTAAGGGGGACTCTTGCAACAGGAAGATTTGCAAAGAATATGCAGAACAGGGGAGGGGTGGGTGAACAAAGCTTTAACATGCAGAGGTGGTGGCTTGGGAAAAGGAAAGGGGTGTGTCTTGAAACTCAGCCGACTGCGTTAAATATTGCACTAACAGGAAAGATGAGGCAGGGATGTTCACTTGTTGTAGGCATGTGGGGGAAGGGTGGGGATCTGGGCCTGACGTAGAGCAAATAAGTTACAGTAGGGGAAGTTCTCATAAAATTTAAGGCCCAGCCTTCTCAGTCAATGTAGCCTAAATTATGTCAAGCTCTGAGTTTGATCAGTCTTGTCAAGGTCTCAGCTGGAACATTAACTCCTCAAAGGTGCCTATATTGTGTCAACTATAGGTCAATTAAAGAAAAAAAAAGCCCTCAATTGCTAGTTAGGCAGAAA
The DNA here is from genome assembly GCA_028646485.1 of Cryptoprocta ferox. Taxonomy (NCBI): domain Eukaryota; kingdom Metazoa; phylum Chordata; class Mammalia; order Carnivora; family Eupleridae; genus Cryptoprocta; species Cryptoprocta ferox. The sequence continues at coordinate 6,359,820 of CM053574.1, read as the reverse complement.
AAAAGTTCCCGTGTTCACCAGCATCAATCACTCACTATCCCTTTACCATTTACTTCTCTTGTCCTCTGTGCAAGCTTTCATACTTACTTGATTTTTCTATATATTTGTGAGTTGTTCCTTCCACATTCCTGATATTTAGAATAGTTTATGGTATACAGTAGGCACTCAATATTTATTCAGTGAATGTGTGCATGCTAAAATACCCTGCAGAGATGCAACAACTGAGACTTTCATAGGCAGCGAATCACTCTATTGAAATTTCTGAGTCAATGTATCTTTCTGTATACTTAGGAAGGACCAAGTAAGCAGGAATTAGGTTACTCAGGGCGTATTCTTTGTTTGACCAATAATCCTATGTAAAATGCACTGTGAAAGTCTAGTCAAGGAGAATAGGGTGTGTCTTTGAATCCCTTAGTCCTTTCAATTGCATCACTAGATAAAAGTCAGTGACCTTGTGTGTTTCTTCAGGCCGAAAGCATGCTGTAGCTGAGAAGTGTGTGGACTTCAGCCTGGCTCCAGCCTTACCTTGATGACCTATGGATTTCTGTGTTTGGTGAGTAATGGAATTTGTGGCACGGGTTCCCCCACTACCCTTCACTTTGTACGGGGATTTTTAATTTGGAGAATGTTTGCTCTTGACTGTGGGCATCAGGGTGAACTTTGAGATTGGGGTATCTTGTGAGATGGAATTTTCCAGTTATTTATGTTGGGTAGCTTTTGTTCACAGGATATCAGGACAGACGGTATATTACCTTTGAATCGCAAGTTCTATTATCAAGGTCAGCTTTGTTCTTTTCAAGGGAGCTCAACTAAAATGACAAACCCCAATGCTTGAAAACCAAGAGATTCTAAAAAAAATAATGTAACTTCACTAAGATGTTGTCTGAAATCAGAACTGAATTAACTACATGAGATGAGTTTTGCCTAGTGTTAATAAAATAAAAATTTATTTCCCAGACAAAACAGGGGAAAATTAGGTATTAGCTTTGGTTTTTATTTTTTATTTTATTAAAAAAATTTTTTTAATGTCTTTATTATTTTATTTTGAGAGACAGAGAGTGAGCGGGGGAGGGGCAGAGAGAGAGGGAGACACAGAATCTAAAGCAGGCTCCAGGCTGTCAGCACAGAGCCTGAGGGGGCTCAAACCCACAGACTGTGAGATTATGACCTGAGCAGAAGTCGGAGGCTTAACCAACTGATCCACCCTGGCGCCCCTAGCTTTGGCTTTAAATGCAAGGCATTTGGTTATAAAAAGAGTATTCTTTTACAGAATTTGAAGCCTTGTTTACCTAGATAGAATTCATCTTATTTCAAAAACTCAATATTGTTACATATATTTTAGCATTTCTTATCATTTAGTATGTTCACACTAAAATGTTACTGAGTGAGTTTTTGCTAGTGGTCCACAAATAATTACTTGCCTACACTGACCTTGTTACTACTGTTAGCTCAGTCCCACAGATTTAATGACAAAAAAAAGAACGGTCAGGTCCCCTGGGGTACAGTCCAGCCATTAAGGATGATAAATAAGGGCTGATTGTGAATTATTGTAAATGAGAGGATGTCAGGGGAGGACTTGATTGAAGGGTTCTTCTTGGAAAGAAAAGACCCTGAAGCCGCCATCTTAGAAATGACTACGGCACAGCTAGGCAGCGGGCAGGCCCAGGTGGGGCTGGGAATGGGGAAAGCATTGTAGCAAGAGAGCTGTGCATATGCAAAATCCCTGGAGCAGCTAGGAGCCTGGAGTGTTGAGGGAACTGAGCGAGACAGGACTGGGCTGAAAACAAAGCAAGAGAGGAGGAAGGTGAGCTCGATGGTATGATTTGGAACCTTGAAAGCAAGATAGGGATTTAATTCTAAGGCTGGGAGGAAGCCATTGTGAGTAGGGGTGGCCCATGATTCGATTTTTATTTATCTTTTTCTTTTTCAAAGTTTCACTTAAATTCTAGTTAGTTGGGGTGTCTGGGTGGCTCAGGTCCCGATCTCGTGGCTCAGGATTTTGAACCGCATATCGGGCTCGGTGCTGACAGCTCGGAGCCTGGAGCCTGCTTCCGATTCTGTGTCTCCTTCTCTCTCTCTGCTCCTTCCCTGTTCCTACTCCGTCTCTCTCTCAAAAGTAAAATAAAAAACATTAAAAAATTAAAAAAAAATAAATTCTAGTTAGTTAACATAGTGTAATATTAGTTTCAGGTGTAGAATTGAGTGATTCGTCACTTGCATAGATTTGTGTTTAGAAGAGCTAGAGGAAGTGAGGATGGAGGGCAGGAAGGACAAGCTTGAGGGGAAGGAGACAAGATTAAAGATTAGTCTAAGCGTTTAGGAGTGAGTGATGGCAATCTAGACTCTTGGTTTTAAAGCAGAATGAGAGATGGGGACAGATGGTAGAATGGATTCTTTGGAGACTCATTCATCTCTTTACCCAGAATTCCGGGCATTCGATGTGGCTAGTAATGTGCCAGTGACTGGGTATAGTGTTTATTATTTTTTAACGTTTATTATCGAGAGACAGAGCATGAGCACGGGAGGGGCAGAGAGAGGCGGAGACACAGAACCCGAAGCAGTTCCAGGCTCTGAGCCCGACTCGGGGCTTGAACTCAAAAACCGCGAGATCATGCCCTGCGTCCAAGTCAGACGCTTAACCGACTGAGCGGTCCAGGCGCCTCATGGGTATTTATTTTTTAAATGAAAAAAAGGGCACTCTTGTGCTTTTGAACATTACAGTCTAGTGGAAGAGAAAGAATGTAAGTAAGCAAAGAACTAAATATGTAATTACAAATTGTGAAAAAGGCTACGTAGGAAGAATAGCAGCTTTTAGTAAGAGGAGACTAGCTTTACATTGGATGTGGGGCTCACAAAGGTGATTCTGAAAAAATGACATTAAAGAGACTGAAAAATAACAGGAAAGAATTATCCATGTCGTTGGTGAGATTATCAGTGGTTGGGGAGATTTTCTCTAGAGAAAGCACCATTATATGGTTGATAGGATTTGGGTGTTGAGGTGGGGGAGGGAGAGAGGGGGGCGTGGTTTGGATTCGTGTGAGTTTCCACCAGTTTCCCCTATGTGGTAGGGTGGTGGAGCCTATTAGGAATAATTTTAGTTTCAAGTGATTTGTTGCTGTCTTGGGGGATAGGGGAGAGGGTGTGCCTATATTTTAATTTTTCAATTGCTGTTGTGGGCTGAGGGAGAGGAATCAAGGATTCTGTTAGGTTTAAATTTATTCCAGCCCATAAGAGACCAGAAGTTGTCAAATGGTTAATCTTGTTTCAGTTAACTACAGCTGTGGGATGGGGTGAGGGCTGATACCAATAATTCTTTCTGCCTGCTTTGAATAGCCAGGGAACTCATGCCTTACTGAGAGTGCACGTTTTAAGTTTATTTGAGAGTTTGAGAGAGAGAGAGAGAGAGAGAGAGGAGAGAGAAGAGAGAGAGAGGGAGAAAGAGAATTTAAAGCAGGCTCCACATGGTCGGTGAGGAGCCCAATGTGGGGCTTGAACTCACAAACCTTGAGATCAAGACCTGAGCCAGAATCAAGAGTCACAAGCTTAACTGAGTCACCCAGGCACCCCAAAACAGTTTACTGAAAGAGATAGTTCAGTTTTTTAAAAAAATTTATTTTGTTATTTTTTTCTGAGAGACAGACAGAGCATGAGTGGGGGAGGAGCAGAGAGAGGAAAACACAGAATCGGAAGCAGGCTCCAGGCTCTGAGCTGTCAGCACAGAGCCCAACACGGGGCTCAACCGTGAGATCATGACCTGAGCCAAAAAGTCCAACGGTTAACCGACTGAGCCCCCCAGACCCCCCAGTAAGTTCAGTTTTTAAGTTTCAGCAGAGGAGTCTTTGAAAATTTTAGATGACAGTAGTTGAAAAACAGCAGGATATGGGCCTTGAGCATAAATTTTTTTTGAAGTTTTTTAAATGTTTATTTTTGAGAGAGAGTGAGAGACAGTGCAAGCAGGAAAGGAACAGAGAGAGAGGGAGACACAGAATCTGAAGCAAGGCTCCAAGGTCTGAGCTGTCAGCACGGAGCCCGATGCAGGGCTTGAACTCATGAACCGCGAGTTCATGACCTGAGCCGAAGTCAGAGGCTTATCTGACTGAGGCACCCAGGCACCCCTATAAATTTGAGATCCCAAATTGGACATTTGGATATTATCAGCATAGAGGTGAAAATAAGTTCAAGGGGATGGATGGATAGATACAGAAGGCACGGAATAAGGCAAGAAATAGAAGCCAGGACTGATCCTGGAGGACAGTCAGGAGTGGGAGAAGAGGCTGAAAGAGAGTAGCCAGGGCAGTAAGATGACAACTGGGAAATTGTGGTCACAAAAGCCCAAGGAAAAAATAACTTACAGAAGATAGTAGTGATAGAGTTTTTCCAAGGGAACAACTTAGTCAAAGACAGAAGTGCATTCACTGGATTAATTCTCTCAAATCTTTGGCAATCTTGGCAGAACAGTGTCAGTGGAGCGGTGGGGGTGGAGGTGGTGGTGGAAACCAGGTTGGAGTGGATTAAGAGAGGTGAGGAAATGGGGAGAGTATGAGGGTAGACTACCCTTCCAAAAAGTTTGGTGAAGAAGAGTGAGCAGTAACCAGAGGGCTGAGTGGGACATGAGGCATACATTTCTTTCAAGATGGGAGTTACTTAATTATGTTTAAATGTTAAAGGTGTAAGTATACTGAAATAGAAGTTGATGGTGTTACCCAAAACTGGGTTCACCTCGTGGTGAATGTCGAGTCAAAGGACACAAATAAGCCAAAGAGTAGGAAAAGGAAGGGTTTTACTTACAACAAATAAGTTGCTATTTCCTAAAGCAGTGTTTCCTCCAACAACAAAACTATGGAAGTTTAAGCTAAGGGCACGTACACATTCATGAAGGGGTTTGTGCAGTGGGGAATTGTGCATGGAATTGGGGCAAAAGTCACCTTAAGGTGATAGAGTCCAGGTCTTAGTTGATGGAATTCGGGAGGCCAGCAAAGGTCAACATCATCAGTTCTCAGGCTCCAGTTTGTCTGGTATCTGAGTGATCAAAGGAGTTTAAATCCTGCAAAGATAATTCAAGAATGTGGTTTGGGCAAGTAGTGCTGGTCAGGCATAGATCACAAGGTGGCCTGGGGCCTAAAATGACTTCTTATGTCAAGAAAGCTATGTCTCACTCTTTCTGGGGACCCCTAACTCTTTCTGCTTACAGTGGTGATGGAAAAGAAGAACAAAGGAATAATCAATAGAATAAGCTTTCTGAGAGAAGTTATGAAGGGATTAGACCAATGATTCTTAACGAGGGCAATTTTGCCCCCTAGGGGAACATTTGGCAATATCTGGAGACAATTTTAATTTTGCAACTGGAGGGGATACTACTGACATCTACTGAGTAGAGTCTAGAGATGCTCTTAAGCATATGGGCGCCCCCATAACAAAGTATCCAGTCCCAGTGTGCCATCCAGTGCCAAGGATGGGAAACCCTTGCATAGAAAAAAGTAAGAGATACTGGCTTTAGGTAAGAAGGAAGAGAGGTGCCTGGATGGCTCAGTCAGAAGAGCATGTGACTCTTGATCTCCGGATTGTGATTTTGAGCCTTATGTTGGATGTAGAGATTATTTAAAAATAAAATTTTTTCTTAATGTTAATTTTTGAGAGAAAGAGACCGCATGGTAGGGGAGTGGCAGGGAGAGAGGGAGACACAGAATCTTAAGCAGGTTCCAGGCTCAGAGCTCTAAGCATAGAGCCCAATGCAGTACTCAAACTCACGAACTGTGAGATCATGACCTGAGTCAGAGTTGGACACTAAACCGACTGAGCCATCCAGGTGCCCCTAAAATCTTTTTTTTTTTTTTTTAAGGAAGACATCTTGTCTGCAAAGTAAAAGAAGAAACCATGATGATGTCTGACTACTTTTGAATTAGTAGCAAGGAGAGGAACGATTCTTCTCATTGTTACTATTCCTCTGTGAAGTAAGATATAAGATCATTTGTTGTTGAAGAGGGAAAAAGTTGAGACCATGTGAAATTCAAAATCCTGGAGAAATTGTAAAAAGATTTGGATAACTAGAGGGCTAAATTGCCTGTGGAGCTTTTCCTTTAGTGTTGAAGGCATGTTTAGAGTAGACAAGGCCTCAAATTTTTGGTGCTTCCCATGTAACCGGTTAGGTGGAAATCACCCAGGTAGGATAGATAGACAGATGGCTGGAATTATCCAGAGCAGTGGTTAGAGAAGGACAGAGAGAGGAATTTGAGGTTTTAGAAAATATATTATTGAAATGATGGGCCATGACATTTTATATGTAGTGTCAAGGAAATGGGGATTATAAATAGCAGGATAATTGGAGGATGGACAGCTTGGATGCCTCTCTGAGGTAAGAGAGCAGGTACAGTACAAATTAAAAAGTGAACAGGGTAGAAGTATAGAGAGTTCAGGGATGCCTGGCTTTTTTGCTCTGGAGAGGGTAAGAGTCTTAGTGATGATAAATTCAAGGTATGTAACTGAGATGTGGAAGCCATGGATGTTTGCAAGGTTATGCCCAGGAACATAGGATCATCTTGAATCAAGGCAGAGAGTCAAAGAGTGGGTCTCAGGTGCCGATGGCTTTAATGAGTCAGGTCTATGTGTTGGTACCATTGCAGACGAGAAGCCAGTATAGTGCCTCAATGGAGATGGGATTTTTAATTAATGATGGGTAAGGGTAATGCAGTTTGATAATATGGTAGATTTACCTTAAGGATGAGGAAGATCAAGAACTCCTACCATATTGCTTTGAGGTTGTCCAAGGCAAGGAAAACCAAGTCCCAGGATCAATTTGCAAGTTTATGTGTTCTCTTGTTAAAATGTTATCTTTATTCCAGAGCCCTGACTTCAGTAGACTATAGATGCAAGAGAAAGAGCATCCCGGGCATGTTTATTCAAAGACTTGCAAAATGGCAGCCACACATCTGTCTTCTGTATTTGGTAAGTTCCTAGGGTAGATGCACTTCACTAGAATGAAGTGGTCTCTCCACCCTCGGTGGGTACAAACGCAGGGAGCTGAGTAGCCACAGAGAACTGGGAAGGAGAGGCTGAGATGAGAGGTGGTGGTGTGGAACTCTACAAACTCTTGGAGCCCTCGGATTTGCTCATGTATGATTCAGTGCCCTTTGGGATTTTGGAGGAAAGGCATATGTGCATCATGGGGAGACAGAAGAATATTTAGGGGTGGTACTTCATTTATCCCATCCATTTGTTTTGTAAAGTTGGGAAGATAACAGCTCACCTTTCTGAATTTCAGTTTCCTTGCCTGAGAAAATTGAGACTAAATCCTTTCCTCGTGGGTATTAAGGCACCCTATTTTCTGGCTCTGGGGGGCAGGGCAGGTTGCTCTGGATAATGTGTGTGTGTGTGTGTGTGTGTGTGTGACTCAACTGATGTGAGGCAATTTCTAGGCTTGTGGGTGTCAACAATATTGGATGTGCCTAGACTCCTCTATGTCACCTTGTCTTTTATCTCTGCCTGTTTTAGATCCTGCTTGTGCCCATGAGAGGGTCACAAAGGTGGAAAACATCCACTCTGTGTTACAGGTGAGTCAGGAATCTTTTTCTTTCTCCTAAAATACAATTCTTTCCCGAAGTGAATGTGTTTCCTGCCAACACTCTGGAGTGTTAACCTTAAAAATAAAACGTGTCAGTGAGTTTACCAGCAGAAATGGGCTTATTCAGGAATAGCAGAGAATTGCAGTTTGGGACAAGAAAGCTACAGCAAAACAGTAGGCAAGTCTGGAGAACAAAGGAGAGGAACCTCTTTTATAGAGGAATGGAGGGAGTTGGAAGGCTCATATAAACTAAATGTCTATTGAATAAATTGGGAGTTCAATGTATAGTGGCTTTCCATTGGCTAAGTTGTGGCAGTCTCTCATTCCCTAGGCTGTTGCTTAGGAGGAGAAAACATTTTTTCCTCCTGCTGAGGTAGTAAAGTAAAGATTTGCAAGATCTGCCTCTTCCAGTTGGGTCTGCAATGACCACTAGTGGTAGGGGGTGAGAGTTCCCCCTGCTGGCTTCCCAACTCTATTTCAGTGAGGTTTTCCTTTTAATTTTCATAGAAGCCTTACAACCCATCCATGATCTTGAGACCTGATGGTGGTTCAGGGATTTCCAACAAAGTTCTTCCACTACTCTACTATTTACACATTTTTTTCAGGAATCTTTTCTACTTAATGATGTTAAGGGAAGGTAAAAGGTTATAAAATGTATGGTCATTTTCTGTGGGAAAATGTATTCATTTAGCAAGTATTTTTCCTGCAATGTGTTCAAGTCTGTGTTGGATTAGGAGACAGAAAGAGTAAGACTGTAGGGAAGCCTGGGTGGCTCAGTCAGTTTAGTGTATGGCTCTTGATTTCAACTCAGGTCATGATCTCATGGTTCATGAGATACAAGCCCTGCGTCGGGCTATACTCTGATGGAGTGGAGCCTGATTGGGATTCTGTCTCTCCCTCTCTCTTTGCCCCTTCCCTGCTTGTGCTTTCTTTCTCTCTCCCAAATAAACTTTAAAAATCCTTAAAAAAAAGAGTGAGACTGTAAAAACTCTCAGGCTAGAAGTGGAGAGATACATCTCATCATGTGTTAGAGATGCTTTAAATTCTTGAGACTGAATGAGATCCTTAAGAAGTGGGTGGGGGGGCGCCTGGGTGGCTCAGTCAGTTAAGCATCTGACTTCAGTTCAGGTCATGATCTCAGGGTTCATGAGTTCGAGCCCCGCGTCAGGCTCTGTGCCGACAGCTCAGAGCCTGGAGCCTGCTTTGGATTCTGTGTCTTCCTCTCTCTCTGTCCCTCCACTACTCATGCTGTCTCTGTCTCCCTTAAAAGTAAATAAACAATAAAAAATTTTTAAAAGAAGTAAGAGGGAAGAGGACTGAGTCTTAGGATTTTGAAATTACTATGAATGAAAGGGTTCTTTCATCCTCAGTGAGGTTACCATGACCCTCTTCCCAGGAATGTTGGTGGGGTTGGTTGCTGGTTGAGACAAAATGTGTTGATTATTTTAGAACTCAGTAACCTTTGAGGATGTGGCCATGGACTTCACCCAGGAGGAATGGGCATTGTTGAATCCATGTCAGAGAAAACTGTACAGAGATGTGATGCTGGAGAACTACAGAAACGTGGCATCACTGGGTAAGGCTGACATAATCCCTTCCTTTATTTATTGAGTTTGAGCATGGATTTCTGGCATGAGTAAGCCCCAATTACCTTGTGGTACAGCCTATAGATTTTTTGTAAGTTTTTGTAGATTTTTACATTTAAGAAAAATAGCTTGTATTAAGGTATAGTTAACCATGGTTTAGCCATTTAGAGAAAACAATGTGTTGTGTATGTGTGTCTGTTTTGTGTTTTTAGCATATTCAGAGTTGTACCCCCCATCACCACTGTCCTATTCCAGAACATTCCCATTGTCCTGCTTACAGGGCTCGAACTCACAGCAAGATCATGACCTGAACTGAAGTTGGATGCTTAACCAACTAAACCACCCAGGTGCCCTTCCAACAGTTTATATTTCTATCTTATGCCAATACCATGCTGTTGGGCGCTGTCATAGCTTTGAAGTAAGATTTGAATTGGGAAACGTATGTTCTCCGACTTTGTTTTGTCAAGATTGTTTGGACTATTCTGGATCCCTTGCATTTTCATATGAATTTTAGAGTAAGCTTGTCAATTTCTGCAGAGACTCCAGGTGGGGTTCCAATGTGGGAAGCCACATTGAATCTGTAGATCAATCTGGAGAGTTGCTAACTTGGCATTATTAATTATTCCAGTCCATGACCATGTGATGTTCTCTCATAGAGGTCTTTATTTTATTTATTAATAAATTTTAATTAACTAATTAAATTTAAAATTAAAGTATAGTTAACATACAATGTTATATTAGTCTCAGGTGCACAATAGAATGATTCAACAGTTTCATACATTACCCAGTGCTCATTAAGAGAAGTGCACATACACTTCTCCTTTATCTATTTCACTTATCCACCCATCTCCCCTCTGGTAACTGTTTGTTCTCTGTAGTTAAGAATTTGTTTTGCTTTGTCTTTTTTTCTTTGTTTTGTTTCTTAAATTCTATACACGGGTGAAATCATACAGTATTTGTCTTTCTCTGACTTATTTCACTTAGCATTATACTCTCTAGATCTACCCATGTTGTTGCAAATGGCAAGATTTCATGCTTTTTTATGGTTGAGTACCACATCTTATTTACCCATTCATTAGTTAGTGGACACGTGGGTTGCTTCCATATTTTTGCCATTGTAAATAAGGCTGCAATAAACATAGGGGTGCAGATATCTTTTTGAATTAGTGTTTTCATTTTCTTTGGGTAAATACCTAGTAGTGGAATTACTGGACCAGATGGTAATTCTATTTTTAATCTTTTGAGGAAACTCCATACTGTTTTCCACAGTGGCTGCAATAGTTTACATTGTCACCAATAGCGCAAGAGGGTTCCTTTTTCTCCACATCCTTGCCAACACATAATTATTTCTTGTGCTTCTGATTTTAGTCATTCTGACAGATGTGATGTGATATCTCATTGTGGTTTTGAATTGCATTTCCTTGATGATTAGTGAAGTTAAGCATCTTTTCATGTGCCTGTTGGCCATCTGTATGTCTTTGGAAAAAAATGTCTATTGGGATGTTTGCTTGCTTGTTTGTTTATTTAAGTAGGCTGCATGCTCAGTTTGGTCAAGAGTTACATGCTCTACCAACTGAGCCAGCCAGGCACTACTGTAGTGTCTATCTGGTTTTGGAATCAGGGTAATGCTGGCCTTCTAGAATGAATTTGGAAAATTCCCCCCCCCCTCCTTTTTTTGAATAGTTTCAGAAGAATGGGTATTAATTCTTCTTTAAATGTTTGGTAGAATTCGTCTGTGAAGCTATCTGGTCCTGGAGTTTTGTTTGTTGGGAGGTTTTTGTTGTTTTCTAGTTCAAGGTCATTGTTAGTAATTGGGCTGTTCAAAAATTCTGTCTTCTTTTTTATTTTTTTATTTTTTTTTTGAGAGACAGAAACAGCACGAGCAGGGGAGGGTCAGAGAGAGCAGGGGAGGGTCAGAGAGAGAGAGGGAAATATAGAGTCTGAAGCAGGCTCCAGGCTCTGAGCTAGCTCTCAACACAGAGCCCAATGCGGGGCTTGAACCCACAAACCATGAGATCATGACCTGAGCCGAAGCCGGACACTTTACCGACTGAGTCACCCAGACGCCCCAAAAAATTCTGTCTTCTTGATGCAGTTTTGGGAGGTTATATGTTTCCAAGAATATATTCATTTCTTTTAGGTTGTCCAATGTGTTTGGCACATAGTTTTTCCTAATATTCTCTTACAATCCTTTGTATTTCTGTGGTATTGGTTCCTATTTCTCTTTATTTATGAGTCTGAGTCATCTCTCTTTTGATGAGTCTGTCTAAAGGTACATCAATTTTGTTGATATTTTTCAAAGAATCAATTTCTGGTTTCACTGATTTGTTCTATTTTTTATTTCAATTTCTTTTCAATTTCAATTTTTCTAATCTATTATTTTCTTCCTTATACTAGCTTGGGGCTTTGTTTGTTCTTTTTGTCGCTCCTTTAGATGTAATATTAGGTCGTTTATTTGAGATTTTTCATGCTTCTTGAAGTAGACCTGTCTTGCTATAACCTTCCCTCTTAAAATAGCTTTTGCTGCATGCCAAGTCATTGTGTTTTCAGTTTCACTTGGCTCCATGTATTTTTAAATTTCCTCTTTGGTGTCTTGGTTGACACATTAATTGTTTAGTAGCATTTTATTTAAACTCTATGTATTTTTGCTCTTTCCAGATTTTTTGCTTGTGGTTTATTTTTAGTTCTATACCATTGTTGTTAGAAAAGATGCATGAAAGGGTTTCAGGTTTTTTTTTTTAATTTTTATTTTTTATTGAGACTTGTTTTGTGACCTATCATGTGATACCTTCTGTAGAATGTTTTATGTGCACTTGAAAAGATGTATATTCTGTTTTGGGATGGAATGTTCTGAATATCTGTTAGGTGCATCTGGTCCAATGTGTTATTCAAATCCATGGTTACCTTGTTGATTTTCTATCTGCGTGATCTATCCATTGATGTAAGTGGGGTGTTAAGGTCTCCTACTATTATTATATTACTATCTATTTCCTCTGTTTGTGAATAGTCGCTTTATTTATGTATTTGGGTTCTCCCAGGTTAGATGCATAAATATTTACAATTATATCTTCTTGTTGGGTTGTTCCCTTTATGATTATATAGTGTCCTTATCTTTTATTACAATCTTTGTTTTAAAGTTTAATTTATTCCATATAAGTATTGCTACTCCAGCTTTCTTTTCACTTCCATTTGCACTATAAATATTTTCCCATACGTTTACTTTCAATCTGCATGCGTCATTAGGTCTGAAATGATTGTTTTGTAGACAGCATATTGATGAGCTCTGTTTTTTAATCCATTCAGTCAACTCTGTATTTTGATTGTAGTGTTCATTTATGTTCATAGTAATTATTGATAGATATGTACTTATTGTCATTTTGTTACTTGTTTTATGTTTTTTGTAGCTCTTTTCCTTTCTCCTTTTTAAAAAAAAATTATTCATTTGAGAGAGAGAGAGAACCAGAGACAGAGAGGGGGACAGAGGATCTGAAGCAAGCTCCATAGGGACAGCAGAGACCCTGATGTGGAGCTCGAACCCACAAACCGTGGAATCATGACCTGAGCCAAAGGCAGATACTTAACCGACTGAGCCACCCAGGCACCCCTGTTCCTTTCTTCTCTTGCTCTTCCCCTGTAATTTTGTGGCTTTCTTTGGTGGTATGCCTGGATTCCTTTCTCTTTATTTTTAGAGTATCCATTATAGGTTTTTGATTTGTGATTACCACTCCTAGGTTTATACGTAGTATCCTGTGGGTATAGCAGTCTATATTAGGTTGATGGTCTCTTAAGTTTGAAACCATTCTAAAAGTACTAAATTTTTACTCCCCTCCCCCAAAGTTTTATCTATATGATGTCATACTTTACATCCTTTCATTTTGTGAATCCTTGACTGATTTTTTATAGATGTAATTAATTTTATTGCTTTTGTGCTTTATTCTCCATTCTGGTTTTACAAGTGATTTATCTACTACTTTTATTATGTTTGAATGTGCCTGTGAATTTTTTTCCTTTTATAATTTTGTTCTTATTATGGCCTTTCCTTTTCACTCAAAGGATTCCCTTTAACATTTCTCATAAGGCTGGCTTATTGGTAATTAATTCCATTAACTTTTCTTCATTTTCTGGGAAACTTTTGTATTCTTGAACTCTAAATGATAAGACTCCTGCCTAGAGTATTCTAAGTTGCAGGTTTTTTTCCCTTTCAGCACTTTGGATAGATCAAGCTACCCACTTCTGGACTACAAAGTTTCTGCTGAAAAATTAGCTGAAAGCCTTGTTTCCATTGTATTTATCTATTTTCTTTTCTCTTAGCTTCTTTCATAATTCTATCACTACTTCTTGCCCTTTTAGTTATTATGTGCCTTGATGTGGACCTCTTTGCGTTGATTTTGTTGGGGGCTTTATGTGACTCCTGGATCTGGATGTTTGTTTCCTTCCCCAGATTAGAGAAGTTTTCACCTATTATTTTTTCAAATAAATTCTCTGTCCCCTTTCTCCCTTCTTCTGGGATCTATATAATGCAAGTGTTATGCTTGATGGTGTTACTGAATCCCTCAACCTATTCTCAATTTTTAAAAAGATTTATTTATTTATTTATTTATTTATTTATTTATTTATGAGACAGTGTGAGCAGCGGAGGGGCAGAGAGGGAGACAGAATCTGAAGCAGGCTCTGCACTGTCTGTGGGAAGCCCGATGTGGGGCTTGAACCCGTGAACCATAAGATCATGACATAAGCCAAAGTAGGTTGCTCCACTGACTGAGCCACCAAGGCACCCCAAGAGTTTTAAAAGTAATCTCTATGCCCAACGTGGGTCTCAAACCCACAACCCCAAGATCAAGTGTTGCATACTCTGCCAACTGAGTCAGCCAGGGGCCCTATTCTAATTTTAATTCTTTTTTTTTGGTTTTGCTCTTCATCTTGATTGCTTTCTAGTACCCTTTCTCCCAGCTCTGTGATCTGTTCTTCTGCTCCCTCTAGTATAGTATTTATTCCCTCGAGTGTACTTAAAATTTTTTTTAAACGTTTTTATTTATTTTTGAGAGAGAGAGACAGCATGAGCAGGGGAGGGGCAGAGAGAGAGGGAGACACAGAATCAGAAGTAGTAGGCTCCAGGCTCTGAGCTGTCAGCACAGAGCCCAATACGGGACTCAAACCCACAAACCATTAGATTGTGACCTGAGCTGAAATCGGACACTCAACTGACTGAGCCACCCAGGCGCACCTCCCAACCCCCACTCTAGTGTACTTTTAATTTAAGTTATTGGGTTCGTCATCTCTGATTGGCCATTTTTATATTTTCTAACCATAGAGGTCCTTAAGTTCTGTTAATAATATATTGTAATTCTCAATGCCTAAGTCTCAAACTTCTTTTGCAAAATTTATCCCTAAGATTTTCTTTCAGATTCTATTATCAATGGAATTATTTTCTTGTTTTCATTTTCATGATATTCATTGCTAGTATATGGAAATGAAATTGGTACGTTGTATATGATCTTTTATCTTATAACCTAAGTTTCTTTGTGGATTCTTTCAGATTTTCTACTTATAAGCTCATGACATCGGTGAATAGAATTGGCCTTTCTTCTTTCCAAATTGGATAACTTTATATTTTTCCTTGCCTAGTTGTCCTGGATAGAACTCCTAATGTAATATTGAATGTAAGGGGCCAGGAATGGACATCCTTTTGTTGTTATCGTTTGTTGTCCATTTAGTCTATTTATAATAGACGATTTATTTTATTTTATTTTACTTTATTTTATTAAAATTTTGTTTTTACATTTATTTAGTTTTGAGAGACAGACAGAGCGTGAACAGGGGAGGGACAGAGAGAGGGAGACACAGAATCCGAAGCAGGCTCCAGTCTCTGAGCTAGCGGTCAGCACAGAGCCTGACGCGGGGCTCGAACCCATGAATCATGAGATCATGACCTGAGCCGAAGTCGGAGGCTCAACTGACTGAGCCACCCAGGCGCCCCTATTTATAATAGATGATTTTAAATCTTTTCCTACTAAAGCCAAAATGTGGGCCTTTTAAGGTTCATTTTCTTTTGGCTGCTTTTTTTACCCTGCATGTGTGGTATACTTTCTTGTTTCTTTGTAGGTCTCAATTTTGTCATGAAAATGATATTTTAGATAATATATTTTACCAACTCTAGTGTCGGATGCCTCTCCCATCAAGATATATTGTTTTCTTGGGGCGCCTGGGTGGCTCAGTCGGTTGAGCGTCCAACTTCAGCTCACGTCATGATCTCACAGTTTGTGGGTTCGAGACCCGCGTCAGGCTCTGTGCTGATAGCTCAGAGCCTGGAGACTGCTCCGGATTCTGTGTCTCCCTCTCTCTCTGCCACTCTCCTGCTCATGCTGTTTCTCTCTGTCTCAATAATAAATAAACATAAAAAAAGATATATTGTTTTCTTATTGGTGCTTATTTGTTTAGTGACCTTTCTAGCTGAATTCCACAGATGCTGTAATCCCTGCAGTGTTCAGCCACAGAGGTTTTGTCTAACTTTTCTCATTAAAAAGTGCTTATTTTAATTTTTAAGCCTAATTTCCTGGTCATTATAATTTAGTAGTCCAACAATGATTAGTAATGCTTCCTTAAATGTCTTGCCTATGTCTCTTCACATCTTACCAAGTAGATCTATGTAAGGAATCATGCCTTTAAGCTTCAGGTGACTTATAAGATAGGTTATTTTTCACTTCCTGGTTGGGTAGGATCCAAAAGTCAACCAAAGCTAAGTGACTTGGATATTATCCATTCCTAGATCTTTCCCAGGCATGTCCATAGCCTTGGTCATACACAATTCTGGATCCCCAAGAACTTATTGGAGCTTTTCAAATTCCCCAAGGTAATGCACTGGGGGTAAGAGCTTTATTTTCTTCTGAGTTCTGAGTAAAATCCAATAGTCACAACACCCTGAGGATATAGGTTTTCTAGGGAGCTGCAAGCTTAGAAAAATAGTAATTGACTGTATTCTGGGGCTGATTCTTTTAACAGAGCCAGCTCTCTTTGTTGACTGCAAGGCTGGTGGTTTTAAACCATCATGCCATGAAGCTGAGGAGAGAGGAAGAATAGAAATAATCTGAAGTTGGAGCGCCTGGGTGGCTCAGTCGGTTAAGCGCCCCACTTCGGCTCAGGTCATGATCTCACAGTCCGTGGGTTCGAGCCCCGCTTCGGGCTCTGTGCTGACAGCTCAGAGCCTGGAGCCTGCTTCAGATTCTGTGTCTCCCTCTTTCTCTGCCCTTCCGCCGCTCGCTCTCTGTCTGTCTCTCAAAATAAAATAATAAAGACATTAAAAATTTTTAAAGAAAAAAGAAATAATCTGAAGTTAAACTGTCAAAGACTATTTTCTCTTACCAAGGTTCATTGATTTTTTACTTGGATAGACAATTTTCCATTTGTTCTTTAGCTTTGGTTAATTTCTAGAGTTCTGAATTGATTCTATTTGTTTTGCCCGTCATTTGTTGTTTTAGTGGGAGAGATGAGCTAAACAGAATCCTCATTCTATCATTCTGAAAGTTGATCTCCCAAGTGCTTGAGTTTTACTTTCTCTGTTAGAAATTTGTGGTAATCATTTTGCTCCTCCTGAAGTCACACTTACCTATCTTCAGAGCCTCAAAAATGATGTTGTTGCCACAGCCACAGTTTGGTGGTGGCTTTTGTTGTACACCGCATGGGTCTCTCATGTGCATTGTTCCTCATTATAGAGAAGCAGCTCAGCAAACCTGCCCTGATCATCCAGTTGGAGAAGGAAGACGAACTGAAAACAGAGACAAGAAATCACCAGGATACTTCTTCAAGTGAGCAGTGGGCATATATGAGTGTTTTGTACCAGGTCTGGTGGGGCTGAGAGGGGAGGTACATTATGAAAAGTCAAACAGGAAACTTAAACCAAATACCCTTTAAATTTGAGGAGAAAGCAGAGACCATTTGGTGTGGACTTATTCGTGTAGCTTCAGCCTTCTCTAGTCTTTGGCTTTTAATCTGTCATACTTATGTTCTGAAAGAAAGACCTGCCTTGCCTTCTAATATTACATTTAGAATCACTGTCTAGTTCTTCCCATTTTGCATATACAGCTTTGGTCTTTGCCTGTTAACATAATTTTAATAATGATAGAACCATCTCTCAGTAAATTTTATAAAACACTAAGGCATGTAAATATCATTCCCTTGATTAAGAATGCATTTTTCTTGCACGTTGTCTTCCTAAGCTTAGGGTCTATTTGAAGAGAAGTCCACACGGGCCTTAGTTTTGTTCTAAACATCCCACCATTTCATATTCTAGGTTGTTTCCTATTTGTCTCAGATTGGGCTTGGGGTTTACCTGCTTTTGCCAACATATTGTCACCACTTCTTTCCCAAAACTTACTTTCCTCCCAATTTGTTCAGATGGGATGGTTCTCCCTAAAATCAAACAATCAGAACATAAACAAGATGCTTTGGAGAAAGAAGCACTCCATGGCAAGAAGGTAAGAGTCATATAAGAATTTCTTGCTCTCTATTGGAAGTCCAGAATTCCATATAATAGAAAAGAGACTCGTGAATTAAGGGGTAATTTGAGGCTCTTGTTTCAACAATAGAAAACGAAAAATTCCATAAATGATGAGTTGGAAGAAACTCACATCCTAGCTCCAAAAATGGTTTCAGAGAATCCCCAAAGTAAATATATTCATAATGGAAGTTAGACATTAAATATTTAAAACATAATTCACTCCAAAGCAATTATATGTTAAACTCTAAAGAGACTCTATTGGGAGCTATCTGGCATAACATTTCATCTTACTCATGCTGATAAACTCAGACAGGAGCTGTGTATACTCACTAAGAAAATATTAAGTAAAGTCTAATTCTAATAAAGTGCATGTCAGAATTTATGTGGGTGGGAGATGCTCAATCAGTATGATTAATATGATAAATCTTGTGATCATAACTCATTTTAACCAATAGGAGCAAACTCATGGAGGCATATCCATTGAAAAGGATAAAATTGCCTTGCGCATGAAATCTAGCATTGCTCAGAATCAGAGAATTCATTCCAGAGAGAAACCCCACCAACGCCTTCGCCCTGGGAAACTCCTCAGAGATTGTTCTCACCTTAACTCACAGGAGAGTGTTCATTCTGGGGAAAAGTCCTATGAATGTAAAAAAGATAAAGATACCATCACCAGGAGATCTTTCTTAGGTGCACGTGAGAGAAAACATACAAGAGAGAAATCCTATGAATTCAGTGACTCTGGCAAAGTCTTAAGTTCAATTTTCTGCCTTAAGAAGCATGAAAAAACTCACATTAGAGAGAAATCTGTTCAATGTAGCGAGTGTGGTAAAGTATTACAGAACCACTCATCCATTACATTGCACATGAGAACCCACAGTGGGGAAAAACCTTTTAAGTGTAACCAATGTGGGAAAGCCTACAGTTCAAGCTCTTATCTTAATCGGCACAAGAGAATTCACTCTGGGGAGAAGCCCTATGGATGTCGTGACTGTAGAAAAACCTTCAGAGATAGTTCACTTCTTAGACAACATGAAGAGATTCATTCAAAGGACAAACCCTACAAGTGTGATCAGTGCAACAAAGCATTCACTAGAAGGTCTAGGCTTAACATGCACAAGGTATTACATACTGGAGAGAAGCCCTATGCCTGCAGTGATTGTGGGAAAACCTTCAGTATTCTCCCGTACCTTAAAAGACATAAGAGAATCCACACTGGAGAGAAATCCGTTGAGTGTAACCTCTGTGGAAAAGCACTAAGCAGTCAGTCATACCTGAAGACACACCTAAGGATACATACTGGAGAGAAACCTTACAAGTGTGATCAGTGTGGGAAAACTTTTAGAATGAGCTGTAATCTCACGGTGCACAAGAAGATGCATGCTGGAGAGAAACCGTGTACATGCAGTGACTGTGGGAAAGCCTTCAGGGACCACTCGTGCCTGAAAGAACACAAGAGAATCCACACTGGAGAGAAACCGTTTGCATGTAATCAGTGTGGGAAAACCTTCAGAGTGAATTATTTCCTCATTTTGCACAGGAAAATTCACATGAGGACGAAACAATATGAGTGTAAGGAATGTGGGAAAGCCTTCAGTGGTTTCTTATCTCATAGGAGACATATGAAAAAGCACACCAGGGAAAAGAAACCCTTCAAGTGTAGTGAGTGTGGAAAAGCTTTTAGGAGAAATGTAGCCCTTAAAATACACATGAGAACCCACACTGGAGAGAAACCCTATGAGTGTGATCAGTGTGGGAAAACCTTTAGTGTAAGGGGTAACCTTACTGTGCACAAGAGAGTACATACTGGCGAAAAACCATATCAGTGCAATGTCTGTGGATATGCTTTCAGTAAGCTCATATCCCTTCGGAGGCATCGTGAGAACACTCATGCTGGACAAAATTCTTAGCAATGTCCCTGTGGGAGAGTTCTGCAAATGCAGAGAAAAATTGTTTGTAACAAATGGGACAAAGCCTCTGAATAATCTGTGGGAGAAAACTAAGTTACAAAATGACTGTGATAAATTCTTTATTCATCCCGTAGATATGTGACCACTTGACACTGAAAGGAAAAAAACTTTTAGTATCTCTAAGGCTGTTACTTGAGAAAAATAAATGCCTAATGTCTTAAGCCACCATGTTTACTGTGTTTGTTCATGTGTGTCTTGGGAGGGAGGTTGTTTATTCACAAATGACTGCTATCACTAACCAATATAACTCATGTCAGGTTTAAAAAATTTTTTATGTATAATTTAAAAGTTGAATTATTACAGGGGTACCGGGATATAGGTGTGTTTATTATTTTTATCTATTAGATAAAGACTTTAAGTTTCATTTGTAGATCATCCAAATCATGTCTCTTAACCGACCATTTCCTGACACAAGATCTGAAATGAATCTTCCCACCAAAATTGTGAATGGTTGAATCTTTGAAATTCTGTACTTGTCACAACACAGTTTCCATCTAAGATAAGTGTTCAAAAATGTACAACCCAGTGAATTTCTGACAAGGTAGAATACATCTCTATTAACTGCTACACACACTGGTCAAGAACTAGAACATTATCATCACTAAGAATCTTCCTTCACTGCTTCCTTTCACTTACTAATCACTCTAATTCCTGCCACCAGAAAATATGTACTCTATGAAATCATGCGTTTAAAAAAAAATATTTTATTTTTAAGTCATCTCTTCACCCAGCGTGGGGCTCAAACTTACAACCCTGGAATCAAGAGTTGCATGCTCCACCCACCAAGCTAGCCAGGTGACACTGTAATCATGCATTCTCATTTTAAAAAGGTTTTTAAACGTTTATTCAGTTTTCAGAGATAGCATGAGAGGGGGAGGGTCAGAGAGAGAGAGAGAGAGAGAGAGGGAGACACAGAAGCCAAAGCAGGCTCCAGGCTCTGAGCTGTCAACGCAGAGCCCGACGTGGGGCTCGAACTCACAAACTGCAAGATCGTGACCTGAGCAAAGTCAGCTGCTTAACCGACTGAGCCACCCAGATGCCCCTGGAATCATGCATTTTTAAGAGTTTCATTGAGATATAATTTACATGCCATAAAGTTCATCCATTTGAAGTATAAAATTCAGTGGTATTCAGTATGTTTACAGAGTTATTTGCACTGTTATACTTGATGTTATCATTTGTACCTGGCTTCTGCTCAACATTGTATTTGTGGGATTCATCTATGTTCTTTAGCAGAATTTTATTCTCATTGATACCTAGCTTTCTGTTGTATGAATACACACAATTTATTCATTCACCTGTTCTGGATATTTGGGTTGTCTATAGCTGGGGTATTTTACCTGCTATGAACATTCATGTACATGTTTTAGTTCACAGTTGTACATGTTTTTGTTGGGTTGTTATTTTAGGAGTGCAATTTCTGGGTCAAAGGGAATATACCCGGCCATGGTATGTTTATTCACATTTATTCAATAGTACCAGATGGTTTTACAAAGAAGTTGTGACAACATGGATGTCTGTTATCTTGCTATTATTTTTCATTGTATTTTTCATTTTGGTTATTTTGATGTGTATGTCATAGATAGGACCATGTTTTGATTTTTAAATTTTTAAAAATTTTGAACTAGTTTTCACTTCCTAGAAAAGTTGAAAAGATTGTAGAGTTCCTATATATCTCCTTTTCCCAATGATAATGCAATTAATTTTGTTTTACTTTTTTTGGGGGGGGTATTTGTTTTGTTTTGTTTTAGAGAGTGAGCACAAGCAGGGGAAAGGGGCAGAAGGAGAAAGAGAAAGAGAATCTTGAGCAGTATCCACGCTTAGCTGGAGAGCCAGATGCAGGGATAGATTCCACTACTGTGGGATCATGATCCGAGCTGAAATCAAGAGTTCAAGCAACTGAGCCACCCAGGTGCCCTAAGCTTGTTGGTTTTCTTTTTCTGTTTACTTAATTTTATGTTTTATTTTATTTATTTATTTATTTATTTTTTTTTTGAGAGAGAGAGAGAGTGCAAGCAGGGGACGGACAGAGAGAGGAGAGTCAGAATCTGAAGACAGGCTCCAGGCTCTGAGCTAGCTATAAACACAGAGCCCGACGCCGGGCTCGAACCCACGAACTGTGAGATCATTACCTGAGGCGAAGTTGGACGCTTAAATGACTGAGCCACCCAGGCACCCCTATTTAATTTACTTTTTTTAATTTACATCCAAGTTAACATACAGTGCAACAGTGTTTTCAGGAGTAGATTTCTTAATTCCCCTCACCCATTTAGTCCAGCCCCCTCCCACACACACAACCCCTCCGGTAACTCTCTGTTCTCCATATTTAAGAGTCTTATGTTTTTGTCTCCTCTGTTTTAATTATTTTTACTTCCCTTTCCTTATGTTCATCTGCTTTGTATCTTAAAGTCCTCATATGAGTGAGGTCATATTTTTGTCGTTCTCTGACTGGCTAATTTCACATAACATAATACTCTCTAGTTCCATCCACATAGTTGCAAATGGCAAGATTTCATTCTTTATGATTGCCGAGTAATACTCCATTGTGTATATATATATATATATATATATATACTTTCCATACTTTGGCTATTGTTGATAGTGCTGCTATAAACTTTGGGGTGCATGTGTCCCTTCAAAACACCACATCTGTATCCCTTGGATAAATACCTAGTAGTGCAATTGCTGGGTCATAGGGTAGTGCTGTTTTTAATTTTTTGAGGAGCCTCCATACTGTTTTCCAGAGTGGTTGCACCAGTTTGCATTCCCACCAGCACTGGAAAAGAGATCCTCTTTCTCTGCATCCTCGCCAACATCTGTTGTTGCCTGAGTTGTTAATGTTAGTCATTCTGACAGGTGTGAGGTGGTATCATGGTTTTGATTTGTATTTCCCTGATGATGAGTGACGTTGAGCATCATTTCATGTGTCTGTTGGCCATCTGGATGTCTTCTTTGGAGAAGTCTGTTCATGTCTTTTGCCCATTTCTTCACTGGATTTTTTGTTTTTTGGGTGCTGAGTTTGCTAATTTATAGATTTTGGATACTAACCCTTTATCTGATATGTCGTTTGCAAATATCTTCTCCATTCCGTCGGTTGCCTTTTAGTTTTGCTGATTGTTTCCTTCGCTGTGAAGAAGTTTTTTATTTTGATGAAGTCCCATTAGTTCATTTTTGCTTTTGTTTCCCTTGCCTCTGGAGACACGTTGAGTAAGAAGTTGCTGTGGCCGAGGTCAAAGAGGTTCTTGCCTGCTTTCTTCTCGAGGATTTTGATGGCTTCCTGTCTTAAGTTTAGATCTGTCATCTATTCTGAGTTTATCTTTGTGTATGGTGTAAGAAAGTGGTCCAGGTTCATTTTTCTGCGTATCACTTTCCAGTTTTCCCAGTGCCACTTGCTGAAGAGACTGTCTGAATATTCTTTCCTGCTTTGTCAAAGATTACTGGGCCATATGTTTGTGGGTCCATTTCTGGGTTCTCTGTTCTGTTCCATTGATCTGAGTGTCTGTTTTTGTGCCAGTACCATACTGTCTTGATGATTACAGCTTTGTAACACAGCTTGAAGTCCGGGATTGTGATGCCTCCTACTTTGGTTTTCTTTTTCAAGATTGCGTTGGCTATTCGGGGTCTTTTCTGGTTCCATACAAATTTTAGGATTGTTTGTTCTAGCTCTGAAGAATACTGGTGTTATTTTGATAGGGATTGCATTGAATATGTAGATTGCTTTGGGTAGTATTGACATTTTAACAATATTTGTCCTTCCTATCCAAGGAGCATGGAATATTTTTCCATTTTTTTGGTGTCTCTTTCAATTTCTTTCATTAGCTTTCTATAGTTTTCAGTGTGTAGATTTTTCACCTCTTTGGTTAGATTTATTCCTAGGTATTTTATGGGTTTTGGTGCAATTGTAAATGGGATCAATCCCTTGATTTCTCTTTCTGTTGCTTCATTGTTGGTGTATAGGAATGTAGCCAATTTTCTTTGCATTGATTTTATATCCTGCGACTTTGCTGAATTCCTGGATCAGTTCTAGCAGTTTTTAGGTGGAATCTTTTGGGTTTTCCATATAGGGTATCACGTCATCTGCGAAGAGTGAAAGTTTGACCTCCTCCTGGCTGATTTGGATGCCTTTTATTTCTTTGTGTTGTCTGATTGCTGAGGCTAAGACTAACAATACTATGTTGAATAACAGTGATGAGAGTGGATATCCCTGTCTTCTTCCTGACCTTAGGGGGGAAAGCTGTCAGTTTTTCCCCCATTGAGGATAATATTAGCATTGGGTCTTTCATATATGGCTTTTATGATCTCAAGGTATGATCCTTGTATCCCTACTTTCTTGAGGGTTTTTATCATGAAAGGATGCTGTATTTGGTCAAATGCTTTCTCTGCATCTATTGCGAGGATGATGTGGTTCTTGTCCTTTCTTTTATTGATGTGATGAATCACATTGATTGTTTTGTGGATATTGAACCAGCCCTGCATCCCAGGTATAAATCCCAGTTGGTCATGGTGAGTAATTTCTTTACTTATTATTGGATCTTGTTGGCTAATATCTTGTTGAGGATGTTTACATCCATGTTTATCAGGGAAATTGGTCTATAGTTCTCCTTCTTAGTGGGGTCTTTGTCTGGCTTTGGAATCAAGGTAATGCTGGCTTCATAGAAAGAGTTTGGAAGTTTTCCTTCCCTTTCTATTTTTTTGGAACAGCTTCAAGAGAATACGTGTTAACTCTTCCTTAAGAGTTTGGTAGAATTCCCCCAGGGGCCATCTGGCCCTGGACTCTTGTTTTTTGGGAGATTTTTGATTCCTAATTCGATTTCTTTATTGGTTATGGGTCTGTTCAAATTTTCTATTTCTTCCCATTTCAGTTTTGGTGGTTTATATGTTTCTAGGAATTTATCCATTTCTTCCAGATTGCCCATTTTATTGGCATATAATTGCTCATAAAATTCTCTTATTATTGTTTTTATTTCTGCTCTGTTGGTTGTGATCTCTCCTCTTTCATTCTTGATTTTATTTGGGTCCTTTCCTTTTTCTTTTTGATCAAACTGGCTACTGGCTTATACATTTTGTTAATTCTTTCAAAGAACCAGCTTCTGGTTTCATTGATCTGTTCTACGTGGTTTTTGTTTTTGGTAACATTGATTTCTGATCTAATGTTTCTTGTTTCCTGTCTTCTGCTGGTTTTGTGTTTTATTTGCTGTTCTTTTTCCAGCTGTTTGAGGTGTAAGGTGAGGTTGCATCTCTGACACCTCTCTTTTCTCTTTAGGAAGGCCTGAATTGCTATATACTTACCTCTTATGAACTCCTTTGCTGAATCCTAGAGGTTTTGGGCTCTGGTGTTATCATTTTCATTGGCTTTGATGTACTTTTTAATTTCCTCTTTAACTTCTTGGTTAGCCCATTCATTCTTTAGTAGGATGCTCTTTAGTCTCCACATATTTGTTACCTTTCCAAATTTTTCTTGTGGTTGATTTTGAGTTTCATAGCGTTGTGTCTGAAAATATGCACGTTATACTGTCAATCATTTTGTACTTGTTGAGGGCTGATTTGTGTCCCAGTATATGATCTATTCTGGAGAACGTTCCATGTGCACTGGAGAAGAATGTATTTTCTGCTGCTTTAAGATGAAATGTTCTGATTATATCTGTTAAGTACATCTGGTCCAGTGTGTCATTCAAAGTCATTGTTTCCTTGTTTATTTTGTTTAGATGATCTGTCCATTGCTGTAAGGGGGGTGTTGAAGTCCCCTACTATTATGGGATTATTATCAATGAGTCTTTATGTTTGTGATTAATGGATTTATATATTTGGGTGCTCCATATTTGAAGCATAAATGTTTATAATTGTTATGTCTATGTGATTAGACCTCTTAAGTATGATGTAATGCCTTTCTTCATTTGTTATTAGAGTCTTTATTTTAAAATCTAGATTGTCTGATATAAGTATGGCTACTCTGGCTTTCTTTTGTTGACCATTAGCACGATAGATGGTTCTCCATCGCCTCACTTTCAATCTGAAGGTGTCTTTAGGTCTAAAATGGGTCTCTTTTAAACAGCATATAGATGGATCTTGTTTTCTTTTTTCTTTTTTTTGTTGCGATTTTTAAAAATATATTTTATTTATTTTTTTATTGGATCTTGTTTTCTTAACCATCTGTTACCCTTTATCTTTTGATTGGAACATTTAGTCCATTGACGTTTAGAGTGAGTACTGAAAGATATGAGTTTATTGCCATTATGTTTCTTTAGAGTTGGAGTTTCTGGTGTTGTTCTCTGTTCCTTTCTAGTCTTTGTTGCTTTCTTTTTTTCCCCCATCTTTTCTCCCCTCAGAGTGTCCCCCTTAAAATTTCTTGCAGGGCTGATTTAGTGGTCAGGAACTCCTTTAATTTTTGTTCGTCTGGGAAACTTTTTTGTTTGTTTAGTTATTTTTGAGACACAGACAGAGCATGTGTGGGGGAGGGGCAGAGAGAGAGAGAGAGGAAGACACAGAATCTGAAATAGGGTCCAGGCTCTGAGCTGTCAGCACGGAATCTGATGTGGGGTCTTGAACCCATGAACCACGGGATCATGACCTGAGCCATTGGACGATTAAATGTCTGAGCCACCCAGGCACCCCTGTCTGGGAAACTTTTAATCTCTCCTATTTTGAATGACAGCCTTGCTGGATGAAGAATTCTTGGCTGCATATTTTTCCAATTCAGCACATTGAATATATCCTGCCATTCCTTTCTGGCCTGCCAGGTTTCTATGGATATGTCTGCTGCAAACCTGATCTGTCTTCCTTTGTAGGTTAAGGACTGTTTTCCCTTGCTGCTTTCATGATTCTTTCCTTGCCTGAGTATTTCGTGAATTGGACTATGATATGCCTTGTTGATGGTCAGTTTTTGTTGAATCTTATGGGAGTCCTCTGTGCTTCCTGGATTTTGATGTCTGTGTCTTTCCCCAGGTTAGGGAAATTTTCTGCTATGATTTGCTCACATAACCCTTCTACCCCTTTTTCTCTCTCTTCATCTTCTGGGACCCGTATGATTCTGATGTTATTCCTTTTTAATGAGTCACTGATGTCTCTACTTCTTAAATCATGCTGTTTTGTCTTAGTCTTCCTCTTTTTTTTCTGCTTCATTATTATCCATACGTTTGTCCTCTATATTTCTGATACACTGCTCTGCCTCATCCTTCTTTGCCGCTGTGGCATCCATTTGAGATTTCAGCTCAGTTTTAGCATTTTTTATATCTTCACTAGCTTTTACTTCTTTTATCTTCGTAGAGAGGGATTCTAACCTATTTTTGATCACAGCTAGTATTCTTACCATGATTCTAAATTTTGGTTCAGACATCTTGCTTGTATTTGTGTTGGTTAAGTCCCTGGCTGTCGTTTCTTCCTGTTATTTCTTTTGGGGTGAATTCCTTCATTTTGTTATTTTGAAGGAAGAAAAGGAATTAATTAGGTAAAAAAATTAAAAATAAGACACACAAAATCAAATAAAATGATACTAGATCCTAGGTGTGTTTTGGTCGGGTTATTGAAAGGAGCTTGACTTATTAGAGAACAAAGGGAAAAAGAAATAAGAAAAAAAAAAGAAAAGAAGGGAAACATTTGAATATTTGAGGAAATGAATACAAGGAAATGGAATAAAATGAAATGATGGAAGTAAACTAGAATTTGAAAATTTTTACAAAAAAGTAAATAATTAGAAAATAAAACTAATTTTTTTCTTTCCGTACTCCAGTAAAAGAAAAGAAATAAAAGAAAGAAAAAGAAAGAAAATTGAACACATGGGCCAGTGAATGGACTGAAATACGATTGAAATTACATCGTTTTCCCCTCGAAGTCAAACTATAAAGCACTTTATAGTCCATAAACTAAGCAGGTGGAGATACTGTGTTCCTGAAAAGCAAGGTTGGCCCAGGTGGATGGGGCTTAGTGTAATGGCTTCATTTTCCACTAGATGGCGCTGCTTAGCTTACTGGGGTGAATTGCTGTGGCGCTTGTAGGCATGTATGCGCATGCGTGGGAGGGGTGAAAATGGCGTCACCTAGGTACCCAGACATTAGTATCTGAACTCTGTGCTCTCCCTGACCAGCACTTGCACACCCGTCCTTTGTGTCCGGCGTCCGGCCACTTCCCGCTTACACTGTGACCAAGCCGTCTGTTGCCACATGGCACTTCCCTCCTGAGTTTTATCTCACACGCGGCTGTGTTTCCCGACCCCTCACTTCTGAGCGACGTCAGCTTTGACCCGCTTGGATCCTCCGGCAGAGTCTCACCGAGCAATGGCCGGGTGCCGGCCGCACCAGGAACGTTCACAGGACTGTGCTGCTGCCGGTGCCCAGAGACTGCGGCCGGCGCCAGCCCGCCCCTGAAAAAGTCCACACGATGGCGTAGCAGCAGCGTTTCAGGGATTATGGAAAATCACAGCACACGTCTGGCTGCAGTCTTCACCCTTAACAACCTTGTTCCAGCACCAGCGAATGTGCTCGTTCTCTGGGGACTGCTGGACCGCGTGGCCACACAGCCGCTACCGAATGTCCTTCCAGCAGGGGACCCTCCTTCCGGACCCCACCCTGCCCTGGGGGCTTCGCCCTTCCCGCCAGAGCACCGCCAGGTAAGAAGAAGTGGAGTTTAAAGAAAAAAAAAGCTGCGGAGTTGCAGACTCTGCGCTCCCCGTTTATAGAATTTTAATGAAATTTAAACCCTCTCCTTTCTCCCTTTTTAGTTTAGTCCCTGTGGCTGTTTCCACTTTTCCACTTTCTCTCTAGCAGCATTTGGCGGGGTGGGGGGTGCTTTCCCTGTACTCAACCCCCCCCCCCCCGTCCCCCCCGCAGTCTCCATCCTCTCTCCGCAAGAAAAACAGCTCCCTGCGCTTCGGCCTCTCTCTCCCCAGCTCACCTCTCTGCGCCACGTCCCTGCTGAGTTCTGTGGTTCAGGTTGTGCAGATTGTTGTGTTGATCCTCAAATCCGTTTTCTAGGCGTGCAGGCTGGTCTAGTGTTGATCTGGCTGCATTTCATGGATGTGAGATGCAAAAAAAAAACCTTCCATGCTGTTCGCCATCTTGGCTCCTCCCCTAGATTGTTGGTTTTGATGTCTATTTTTTAGGCAATCTCCAAAAGTCTGCCCAAGTAACTAGTAAATTGGTTTCTTTGTGCTCTTTCCTATAATAGTACTTACCTCAGTCACAAAGGAACTTTAGTTAAAAAAAAAAAATTCTTAGAATGACTGGAGTTGAGCCTGTGAGACTTGCTCTGTATCCTCAGTCTCTGTGGGGACTTACACAGCACTCTGCTTCTTCCAGTGATGATATCTGACTTGGAGAAAGCTGGGAATCGGTTTAATGAGGAACTCATCAGTTCTCTTAAGATCAGACCCAAGAAATCCAAGAATTAAATTCCCTGCCTGGAGGTGAGAGGAAACATGTGGGAAGAGAATGATATATGCCTGCCCTCTCAGGGTCAGCAAACCAGTCATCCAGGAGTTCTTTCTCTTTTTAAAAAAAATGTTTATTTTTGAGAGACTGAGTGCGAGTGGGTGAGAGTCAGAGAGAGAGGGAGACACAGAACTGAAGCAGGCTCCAGGCTCTGAGCTGTCAGCACGGAGCCCGACGCGGGGCTCGAACTCACAGACAGAAAGATCATGACCTGAGCTGAAGTCAGATGCTTAACCAACTGAGCCACCCAGGTGCCCCCAGAGTTCTTTCTATGAGCTGTGCTCCGTAAGGATTTGAATTGTCTTGGGGAAGAAAGTGACAGTACATATTTGGCTAATGAGGAGCTTTGGAAATTGAGCCCCCAGGGCCACAGAAACGGTAGAGTCTACCTGTGACCATTGCCTTCAAAGACCTGCTCAGGGCAGGAAACAGCACACCTGGGTCCCCCCTTCTGAGGTGATCCCTCTTGTCCAGGAGGCCAATTGTCTGACTTGGTCCACCTGCCCTTCCTGGGGACAGATTTCCCATCTCATCCTTCAGTATCTAGAGGAGAGGTAAATTACTCATTGATGACTTCAAGGTAATCTGATGTGTTCTAATAAATTCTGTGAGAAATTGAACAGTTATTTAAAATCAGCCCATTTGGAGGACATCCAAGAGGTAAGAGAAGGCTTAAGGATGCAGTAAGATTAGGTTATATTGAATGTGCAGTCAGCCTTCATTTCTGGCTCCTACTTTGCCTTTTAAATTCCAGGGACTAGTGTTATATGGAAACCAATTTGACAATAAACTATAAAAGAAAAAAATCCACGAGTGAAAATCATATGATATTTGTCTTATTTTTTAAAAATATTCATTTTGAGAGAAAAAGCATGCATACCTTTGCAAGCTGCAGAGGGTCAGAGAGAGGGAGTGAGAAACCCAAGCAGGTTGTCACCATGCCCCTGGGATCATGACCTGAGCTGAACTCAAGTCGGACGCTCAACCTACTGAGCTACCCAGGTGCCCCTCTTTAATAATGTTTTATTTAATTTTATACAGCTAGCACTAATGTAAATATTTTGATTTTGCATATTTAAAATGATGAACATTTAAAAAATTAAGGATGATATAAAATAATATTAAAATAACATGGTTCACCATGACTATGCCATAACTTATGTATGTATTCCTCTAAAGATGTTTATTTAGGTTCTTTCCTCTATTTCATTACACTGAGGGCTCCCAGTGGGGATCTGAGTACATCCTACTTTCAACCTTGAGATTATATTCTTTTTTATTTATTTATTTGTTCATTATTTATTTATTATTTTTTATAGTTTATTGTCAAGTTGGTTTCCATATAATCAACCTTGAGATTATATTCTTGAGGTGTCCTCCCTCCTTGCCTGTCACTCCGTCTTACTCTCAGCTTCCCTTCTAGACATCAGGACTTGTCCATACCTAAAACCAAAAGTGAGAGGAAAAGTCATAGCAAGGCGCCATAGTGCTCGGCGCTTTTCATCTATTCATTTCCCATCTGTGCAATATATACCTTTGTGTACTTTTTAAAGTAGTTCCCATTATAAACATATGAAAATTGAGTCTGCTCAGAGAAGTCAAAGGATCTTGCCATGTCACAGATCCATGTTAGAGTTGGGGGATCATGATTAAGCCAAGGAGTGTCTGGGTTCAAGTCTTATTCCTACATGGTTGATGTTTTTTATGATCCCTTGTCTTTCTCTGCTCAGGACCTCAATTTGTGAAACAAAGGGCTCAGTTCAGATGGACTCACAGTACCATTCAACTGTACACATCTTGTGGTTCCATGGTATATTTGAGATCCTGTTACAGAAATTCCTTCAACTCATTACTTCATAAGAATGGTAGGTAGATGGTTAGAGACTGCCAGCACATGACAATCCTTTATTGCCTCTTTTGCGGGCATCAAGATTCAATTTCTTGGGAATCTGGATAAGGCAGATGGTAGGAGAGGCCTAGAGCTGGTCCCGCGTTGTTCCACATGGGACTCCTCTGGTGAACTAGGCACTAAGGTGGCTGAACAAGGAATAATAGGAAGGCGGGAGTGTCTGATCTATGACTTACTCTTAAATTTTTCTTCATTTTAATTGAGATATATTTGAGATATAACCTTGTAATAGTTCTAGGTGTACAGCATAATGGTTTGACATATGTAAATACAAAAATGATTACTAGAATGAGTTCCAGTAACATCCATCATCACGCATGGTTACACAGTTTTTCCTTGTGATGAGAACTTTTAAGATAAAATGTTTAGATTATCTACGGTATAAATGAAAGACCTGGGTTAAGGCAAAAATAGGAGGGACTTCTACAACTGGATAAAGAGGGTTAGCTTCCATTTTCAGAAACTGCAGTAAGAAAGGAAAAATGATGGGAGAGAAAGACACTGATGGGATATGTATTAAGGAAGTAAATAAAAGGG
Source organism: Cryptoprocta ferox (assembly GCA_028646485.1). Taxonomy (NCBI): domain Eukaryota; kingdom Metazoa; phylum Chordata; class Mammalia; order Carnivora; family Eupleridae; genus Cryptoprocta; species Cryptoprocta ferox. The sequence continues at coordinate 6,328,344 of CM053574.1, read as the reverse complement.
TAAATGGATCTATCTATTAATCTAAGCACAGAGCTTAACTATGACTTCCACTGGCAATTGATAATTTTTGGAATTAATTACCCCTTTCGTTTCTTTTTTTCTTTTTACCTCCATTATGTGGTCAAAGAGTGTTAAGTAGAAAAGGTCATGTGTGTATATTTTATTTTATTTTTATTTATTTTTTGGTGCAAAAAGATGATTTAAAGTTTTTTTTTTAATGTTTATTTTTGAGAGAGAGAGTGAGCAGGGGAGGGGTGGAGTGAGAAGGAGACAGAGGATCTGAAGCAGACTCTGTGCTGACAGCAGAGAGCCTGATTGGGGGCTTGAACTCACAAACCTGAGCCAAAGTTGGACGCTTATCCCTGACTGAGCCACCCAGGTGCCCCAAAGGTGATTTTATTAAAGCATAGGGACAGGACCTGTGGGCAGGAAGAGCTGCCCATGTATGTTTATTTTAGAAATTACCAGTGAGGAAGAGGTAAGGAGCTTCTATAATTGTCATTTTTTTCCTCCTGTACGTAGGCATAATTAGATAAAACACACTCAAGTGTTACTATTTGCATGTGCCATGTCAAACAGTTTGCATTTATTCTTGTAAGCCCCAACATTACCCTGAAAGTGTAATTATCCAGGTGTATTTGCTTTTATTTCCTTCTTTTTCTCCACCAGCCTTTCTGGGGGCTCAAGTGTTCAGTGGTCTGCATATCAAGGTTAGCTAATTAAGAGATACTTTCTCTCTAGGACTAAGAGAATGCACACTTAAAAATTTTATTTATTTGCATAAGACCCCTTATATATCATTTTTTCTCCCACTATTTTGTTAAAAAAAAAAAAAAAAGCTTCACTCTAGCTTCGGAGAGGGATGTTTGAGAAAATTGCAGCTAAGTATTTTCCTAGCATACTTAATCTCTCCTCCTGAAGGGAAAGAGTCAAGGAATTTGTGGACACATTTAAAATGCACCACTATCGTGACTAGCAAGGCCATATATTCCAAATGAGCCAACTACAAGGCTGGGGGCCCCCAGCAGCCTGGTTCCCTTAGTGTGGAGCAGGACCCCTGTGCCCAGTGTCTGTTAACATCAGTCACATTCACATATCTACATGTGTCTAACTTGTGACAGATTCACACAAGCCTCCCTTTGATCTGGCAGCATTTTTTAAACTTGATTTCAGGTCCTGCAGGTGTGCTCTTTTGATGTTAGCCAATACACACTACGAGGGAGCACACAGGGATGGGAGACTGAAGACCAAGGCATTGAGGAGTCTAGAACAACTTTCATGCCTAACTTAAGGAGACCTGAAACTGTGAGGTTCATTTCAAAAGGACTCAGGAGGCAAGTTGAGGAGTGTTGACAATGTTCATTTTGGGATAATGCTGAAAAACAGTTTATTGTTTAAACAAGTGATAAATGCAGGACTCAAGATGTATCCTGTCTTCTAAGAATGCAATCCTCAGGGGACCACCTATTTAATTAGGGAGAGTTACTGTTTATGAAAGTATTTTAGTCAATAAATGAAGAAAGGACTAGAATGTCAGCATTCTATAACTCCCAATGGATTAGTGGATCCAAACAATAGTTATTTCAGGAAGCAAGACAGTATATCTATATAATATATAAAATATATATTTTATAAATAAAAAATATATATTTTATTATTTATTTATAATTATATATATATTTATATATATATAAAATATATATATTATATTATTTATTTATAATTATATATATATAATTATAAATAAAATATATATTTTATATATTATATCAAATACATAAAAAATAAAATAAAGGCATATTTTAAAATGTTTGCACCCCCTCCCTCAAAAAAGGAGCATAAATCTAATTAGGCTTCTAGACTAGAGGTAGGCAGACTTTTTCAGTAAAGAGCCAGATGGTAAATATTTTAGGTTTTGTAAGCCATATGGCCTCTGTCACAAATACTCAACTCACACGCAGCATACAAGCTACCATGGATGAAGTATAAATGAATGGCTATGTTCAAATAACCGTTTATTTACTGGATCTTGCCCATAGGGCTGTATTTCCTCAAACTGTATTCCCGAATACACTTCAATGATTTTATTCTAGAATTATTTGCTTGGAGGCATCTGAACAGGACATTTCAGTCCCCTTTTCTACTCGTTAAGTACCTCTACTTGACAAAGAATTGATAGACTATAAGAACTTGGGACAGGAGGGTGTGTGTTGGAGGGGGAAGTGTTGAGGGAAATGCAAAGCAAGAAAGGGAGAGGAAAAGAGACAGGAGAGAGGGATGCAGGAGGACAGACGTCCAAGAAAGTTTCTCTTGGGGCGCCTATGTGGCTCAGTTGGTTAAGCATCCAACTTTGGGTCAGGACATGATCTTGCGGTCTGTGGGTTTGAGCCCTGCATCAGAGCCTGGAGCCTGCTTTGGGTTCTGTATCTCCCTCTGTCTCTGCCCCTCCCCTGCTCACACTTTGTCTTTCTGTCTCTGAAAAATGAATAAACATTTTTAAAAATTAAAAACAAGAACGTTTCTCTTAAGTTTTGTTTCCTTGTCACCTCCATCTTTTCTATCAGACCCCTCAGCAGCATGAAATCAGGAAACTTCTCAGCTCCTACAGAATTCCTCCTCCTGGGACTGTCAGAGGACCCACAAGTGCAGCCCCTGCTATTTTGCCTGTTCCTGTCAATGTACCTAGTGTCTGTGCTCGGCAACCTGCTCATCATCGTGGCCATTATGTATGACCCCCACCTCCACACCCCCATGTACTTCTTCCTCTCCAACCTGTCTTTTGTGGACATCTGTTTCACCTCCACCACCATTCCAAAGATGCTTGTGAACATCCAGACACAGACCAAGTCCATCAGTTACACAGGCTGCCTCACCCAAGTCTGCTTTGTCCTGACTTTTGCTGGATTGGAAAATGGAATTCTGGTAATGATGGCTTTTGATCGATTTGTGGCCATCTGTCACCCATTGAGGTACAAGGTCATCATGAACCCCAAGCTCTGTAGGCTGCTGGTTCTGCTGTCTTTCCTTATTAGTGTTCTGGATGCCCTTCTCCACACTTTGATGGCACTAGGGCTGTCCTTCTGCACAGACCTGGAAATTCCCCACTTTTTCTGTGAATTAGCTCATATTCTCAAGCTCGCCTGTTCTGATATCCTCATCAATAACATCCTCGTATACTTAGTGACCGGACTGTTGGGTGTTGTTCCTCTCTCTGGGATAATTATCTCTTACACTCAAATTGTCTCCTCTGTCCTGAAAATCCCATCAGCTAGTGGAAAGTATAAGGCATTTTCCATCTGTGGGTCACACTTAATAGTTGTTTCCCTGTTCTATGGGACAGGTTTTGGGGTATACCTTAGTTCTGCAGCTACTCACTCCTCCCAGAAGAGTGCAATAGTATCAGTGATGTACACCGTGGTCACCCCCATGATGAACCCCTTTATCTATAGTCTGAGGAACAAGGACATGATGGGGGCTTTGAGGAAACTCACCTCTAGACTATCATCTTTCCATTAATGTGTCAACTGCTTTGGGCTTAAACACACTACTGGCATTTGACAGATAGAAGGAATGTGCGATCCAGAAAGCCTGACCAACGGTGAATATATGAAACCAGAGATCAAGTGGTGAAGGGTAAGAATTTTGGAATCAGACCAACTGGGTTTGAATCCTATCTCTGCTGAAACATAGCCATGTGGCCTCTGGCAATTTATTTCAACTCTCTAAACTCGGTTTCCTCGACTATAAAATTGACATGATTATATTAGTTTGTATATGGAGAGAATGTTTGAGGTACTTCAACTCAATCAGTGAGGATGCATGCCTTTGGCTGTAATAGGCAAGATTCTCAACTCCAATAGGATCAGATGATAAAAACAATTATCTTTCCTTACAAAAACTTAGGGATAGTGTAGGTCCAGACAGAGAACCACAGGGCTGCATTTCACTTTGCCATGTGTTGGCTTTTGCCTACAGTTGTCTTCCTGGTGGTCCCTGATGCCTGCAACAGTGCAGAGGCCTTTCAGACGCAGAAATGAAAACCAACAGCCTCTCCTTGGGTTTCATTTGAACACAAGCATAATTGTTCAAAGGAGATATCCAGAAGGCATTGTGTTTGTCGTCAGCCCAAATTGAGATAAGTGTCCTGTATTGGTTTCCTGTTGCTGTCTAACACTTTACCACAAGCTTAGTGCCTTCAAACAACACAGATGAATTCTGCTGCTGTCTGAAATCAGCTACACTGAGCTAAAGTCAAAGTGTTAGATTCCTTTTGAAAGCTCTTTGGAGCAAAAGCTATCATTTAATAGGTACAGAGTTTCCGTTTGGGATGATAAAAATGTTCAGGAAATGGATAGGGGTAATAGTCATACAACATTGTGAATGTTCTTAATGGCTTGGAATTGCACACTGAAGATGGGTGAAATAGTAAATTTTATGCTATATATATTTTTTTTTACTAAAACAACTGAAAAAAATCATTCCAATGTACCAAAGCATTAAACACAAGAGTCAAAGTGATTAAATATTTCAGAAGATAATATAAAAAATATTTTATTATCTCAGAGAAATTAGGCATTTCTTAAAAGAATAAGGATGATTCAAAAAGTAAAGAGTGAGAAATTCAAGCACTTTACAAATGAGCCACTAAAACAAGTGACTCATTAAATGAAAATTGAGAGTTTTTCTTTCAATATCACAAGAATAAAAAAGCAGGGCATATAAACTTCCAGTGAAATATTTCCTGACAAGATCCTGCTCACCCTACCAATATCAACATGATTTTAGTAGCACAGATGCAACTATTAATATATTCCAGCACAATAAAAAAATCAATCTTTCTCTTCCCTACCCTGGTAACCACATTCTACTTTCTGTCTTTATGAATTTGCCTATTCTAGGTACCTTAAACTAACATTATGCAATATTTGTCTCTTTTTTATCTGGCTAGTTTCACTAATGTTTTCAGGGATCATCCATGTTGTAGCACCTGTCAGAATTTTGTTCCTTCTTGTGGCTGAATTACCCATATATGGTTCACACCTACCATTATCAGACTTCCTGATATCATTGATTACATAGAGATGCCATTGGTTCTATCTTAAAAAATTTTTTAATGCTTATTAATTTTTGAGAGACAGAGACAGACCGTGAGCGAGGGAGGGACAGGGAGAGAGGGAGACACAGACTGTAAAGCAGGCTCCAGGTTCCCAGCTGTCAACATAGAGCCTGACGTGGGGCTCGAACTCATGAACTGTGAGATCATGACCTGAGCCAAAGTTGGACATTTAACCAACCGAGCCACCCAGGTGCCCCCATTTGTTCTATCTTTAAAAAAAGGAATACTGGAACTGAGCCAAGGAAGGCATGTCCACATTTGCAGGCTATGTGATATAGATGAAAGCAGAAACAGGTAGAGAAATGAGCAATGAATACCTGGACTCATAACATCCACCATCTTGTATCAACCATCTTGAATTCCTCATTTCCGTTGTTTTAGTCTTAAAAGAATTTGCACTGCCTGGGGATCAGAATGACAGTATAATTGTTTGGCTAACGCAGAGCTTTGGATATTGATCCTCCAGAGGCACAGAGAGTACAAATTGTGACATCCTCACTCAACAGCCCTGCCCCAGTAAAGAAACAGCATACCTGTGTCTCGTCCCAACCAGGATCCCTCTGGCCCAGGAGCCTGATGCTTCACTTGGTCCCTTTCCTCTTCCCACGGATAGAGCACCGGTCTCCATCATTCAACACCTAGCAGAGATGATCTGCATTATTCCACAGTGATGTCACCTAGGTAAACCGATGTCCCTTAGTTAATGTTTGGAAGTGAGGGCATGTATTTTACTACAAGTTTATACTTGTACATACATAAAATGAGTACATACATAAAGTGATTTGAATTTGCCTCCTTCCTGTCTTCTGTCTTGTTGACATGTTCCCTTGTGTCTTTCCTTCAATCCCCAAATAGTTATTCTGCCAGCCCCCTATTCTCTCTCTATAAGGAAAAAGACTATTTTCCTTCTCAGCAAGAGCATGCTCATTTGCAAAAATGGTGATTGTTACCACTAAGAGGTAACTTGTGCACTTTCCTCTAAGTTTCAATTCTGGGTTTTTAACATGCTTTTGCATTATCTCTGTTGCCAGGCTGTGAGGTCTCTGTAGAAGGAGGTGGAGCTCCAGATAGACTTATCAGTCTGATTACCTGTTTCTCCTAATAAAGTTACCAAATGTTTTATATTTTATTTTATTTTTCACATTTATTCATTTTTGAGAGAGAGAGAGCAAGCGAGCGTGAGCAAGCGAGCACAAGTGGGGGAGCGGCAGAGAGAGAAGGAGACAGAGATCCAAAGCAGGCTCCAGGCTCTGAGGTGTCAGCACAGAGCCTGATGTGGGGCTCAAACTCACAAACCGTGAGATCATGACCTGAGCCAAAGTCAGATGCTTAACCAATTGAGCCACCCAGGAGCCCCCAAATGTTTCAAATAATCAAAACATAATGAGTAGTCTAGTTTTAAAAATGAAAGCTCCTCAACCCTTTCCAGATTTAACAAATGTTGACTCACAGCTTTATTAACTTTAAATCTTTCTTCAAAATAACAAAAGAATAGGCATAGAGAAGGCGTCTCTCCATTTAAGTCTTTCCTTTGCCAACATGGTGCTTGTACTTGGTGATGCTCCTGCTTGCCTAGGACCCAACATTTCATTATCTTGTTACCACATCATTTGCATCAGATTCATTAACAATATGGAACTCAGAAATGAAACAGGCATTCTAGAATTTCTTCTCATGGAAGTGACAGAGAATCCAGAATTGCAGTCCCTCGTCTTCAGCCTGTCCCTGTCCATGTATCTGGTCACCGTCCTGGGAAACCTGCTCATCATCCTGGCTGTCAGCTCGGACTCCCACCTCCACACCCCCATGTACTTCTTCCTCGCCAACTTGTCTTTTGTTGACATCTGTTTCACCTCCACTACCATCCCAAAGATGCTTGTGAATATCCAGACACAGAGCAAATCCATCAGTTACACAGGCTGCCTCACCCAAATCTGCTTTGTCCTGGTTTTTGCGAGTTTGGACAGTTGTATTCTTTCAGTAATGGCCTATGATCGCTATGTGGCCATTTGTCATCCACTGAGGTACAATGTCATTATGAACTCCCATTTCTGTGGTCTTTTGATTCTCCTTTCCCTGTTCGTTAGCATTGTGGATGCCCTGATGCACAGTCTGATGGTGTTGCAACTGACCTTCTGCACTGACCTTGAAATCCCTCTCTTCTTCTGTGAAGTAGTTCAGGTCATCAAGCTTGCATGTTCTGACACGCTCATCAATAACATCCTGATATATTTTGCAACTAGCATATTTGGTGGTATCCCTCTGTGTGGAATAATTTTCTCTTACGCTCAGATAGTGTCCTCTGTTTTGAGGATGCCATCAGCAGGAGGAAAGTATAAAGCGTTTTCCACATGTGGGTCTCACCTCTCAGTTGTGTCTTTGTTCTACGGGACAGCTTTTGGAGTGTACATTAGTTCTGCCCTTGCTGACTCTTCCAGAAATGCTGCAGTGCTTTCAGTGATGTACACTGTTGTCCCTCAAATGATGAACCCTTTCATCTACAGCCTGAGGAACAGGGTCATGAAGGGAGCTTTGAGGAAGTTCATAAGTAGAACTACTCTTCTGTGAGTGTGTCATCTGCATGGACTGGGGTTTCTAGAATGAATCAAAGTGACAGAAATATTGGGTGAGCCAGAGTGTCTGATTCTTGCCTCACCAAGTTCTTCTAAAATGACTATAGAACACAATGGGTAATTTCATCTTAACTTTGGGTTGAAACTTTATATGTTCTTTGTAGAGCTCTGTGATGTTTCAAAACTGAGTTCTATTGTCAAACTCAGTTTCTTTGGTCAGGTCCATAAAGTTGAACCCAAGGCAGGACATAGAGTGATTTTGTTTGAACATTCAAAGAAAAGCTGGGTGCATCATGGAGAGGATCCAAATAAGTCTGTTGTCAAAGAGACACAATTCTGCCAATTTGATAGATTGTACTGTTTGAACTACACCTTGAAAATAAGCCTATGAAACACAGGAGGAGCTGATCTTTTATACCTAATTTGGTAATTTCCAAGAGTGATCACTGGTAAACTGTATCTGTGCAAAGACACTATCAGCATCTACTACACCCAGTTTCATCATCTGTCAAATTGCTATAATTTGATTATCTCAGTGGTTTGAGATGATAGTGAAATGATTTATCTTAATTAAAAAAAAACCCTTTGGACAGATACCATATGTTTTCACTCATAGGTCTAACAGGAGAAACCTAACAGAGGACCATGGGGAGGGGAAGGAGGAAAAAGAGTTAGGGAGAGGGAGGGAGACAAAGCATGAGAGATGAATACTGAAAACAAACTGAGGGCGGAAGGGGGAGGGGGAAACGGGAGGGGGGTGATGGTCATGGTGGGGGACGCTTGTGGGGAAGAGCACTGGGTGTTATATGGAAACCAACTTGACAAACTATAAAGTTTAAAAAAAAAACTTTTATTTTGGAAAAAGTAAAAAAAAAAAAAAAGACCCCTTTGTTCCTGCTAAAAGAAAGTAACCGTGCCTCTAAAAGACACAAGCAATAAGAATGTTATATTCTTTATTTAAATTTTTTATTTTAATTCCAGTTAGTTAACATACAGGGTTATATTAGTTTCAGGTGTATAATATAGTGATTCAACACTTCCATACATTACCCGGGGCTCATCATGAGAGGTGTCCTCTTAATCCCCATCACTCCCCGCTGGTAATCATCAGTTTGTTCTATATAGTTAATCTATTTATTAGTTTGCCTCTCTTTCTTTTTTTCCCTTTGCTCATTTGTTTTGTTTCTTCAATTTCACATATAGGTGAAGTCATATGGTATTTATCTTTCTCTGACTGACTTATGTCACTTAGCATAATGTTCAAGGGCTCTGTGAATGACAAGATTTCATTTCTCTGAAGCAGGCTCCAGGCTCCGAGCTGTCAGCACAGAGCCTGATGTGGACGGAGCTTGAACCCACAGACTGAGAGATCATGACCTGAGCCAAAGTAGAAATCATGAATCTTGCCATTCACAGAGCCCTTGAATATATATTATATAATACATATAATATAAATAATATATGATATATATAATATACCATTTCTTTATCCATTAGTCTATCAGTGGACACAAGCTGTTTCCATAATTTGGCTATTGTAAATAATGCTGCAATAAACATCAGGGTGCATGGATGTATCTCTTTAAATCAGTGTTTTTGTATTTTTTCAGTAAATATCCAGTAGCGCAATTACTGGGTCATGGGGTAATTCTTTTCTTAATTTTTTGAGGAACCTTCATACTGTTATCCACAGTGGCTGTACCAGTTTGCATTCCCACCAGCAGTGCATGAGGGGTTCTTTTTCTCCAAATCCTTGCTAATGCCTCTTGTTTCTTGTGTTATTGATTTTAGCCAAGGAATGTTATATTCTCTTTTTTTAATGTTTATTTATTTTTGAGAGAGAGACTGAGTGTGAGTGGAGGAGGGGCAGAGAGAGGGAGACACAGTATTTGAAGCAGGCTCCAGGCTCTCTCTGAGCTGTCAGCACAGAGCCCAATGCAGAGCTCAAACCCATGAACTGTGAGATCATGACCTGAGCCAAAGTCAAACGTTTAACCTACTGAGCCACCCCGGTGCCCTAGGAATGTATATTCTTGACAACTATTTCAGAGGTAGAGAATATAGAGGAAATATTATTCATTTTTCCATGTGGTGATTGTGCCTTGGGCTTGTTCCCATCATGGACACCGATGGCTGCAACAGATACAGGCATCTTATCCAGATATGATGCCCGGAGACAGAAGTCTGACTGTTGAACTCTGGCTCTATTGTTACTTGACATTGTGTGGAATCATCCTGAATATATGCCCTTTGATCTATTCCCTGAGGATAGGATCATATGGCATCTACTTAATGTAATCTTGGTGTGGCAAAAATAATTACTGATCATATGAAATGTAGCTCCTGCTGATAAGTCTACCCTCATAAGCATTATAAACACTTAGGACAATGCATGACACCTGGCAAGTAGTCTACAAGATTGGACTGTTATCATTTTGTTCCACACCTTACATGTCTTAATATAACCTATATATTCTTAAGTCTTGTATTCTCACATATTTCTACCACTGGATTCAGCAATTTGCTTTGTTTTGTTATATTTATTAATTTTTAATGTTATTTATTTTTGAGAAAGAGAGAAAGAGAGAGACAGTGTGAGTGGGTGAGGGGCAGAGAGAGAGATAGGGAGACACAGAATCTGAAGCAGGCTCCAGGCTCTGAGCTGTCAGCACAGAGCCCGATCCAGGGCTCCAACCCACGAACCATGAGGTCATGACCTGAGCTGAATTTGGATGCTCAATCTACTGAGCCAACCAGGTGCCCCTGTTTTGTTATATTTATCAGTTGATTTTTCTGGTCCAAGTAAAAAAATAACTATTAGGTAGGCAGGGCAAAGATTCATAATCTTATTTGCTTAGAAACCTTCTCATTGGTTTATTTATAAGAATGTCTCTGAATTTTCATTTTTGTCCATCATCTTGTATTGCTGAGTTTCTTACACATCTCTGGTGGAGTCCACACAGAAACATAACTGAATAAAATTAATTCTATCATTGATGCCATAGAGATTGAGTGTAGTCTTAGGGCCATAATGAAAATATTTTAAATGTGTCTTAATTATATGATGAAATGCCTTTTTTTTGACAAGGAGATATTGAGCTTTTAAGAGTGGAGAAAAGGAAAGTGTCAAGATTAGGAGCATTATCTTCCCCATAAATGCAGAAAAGAAGGTCTGTTAGACGCATCTCTGCGGGAAAGGATTAAACAGTCGAGAGGTCTTGAGTATCAAAGGAGTTTCTGGAGAACCTTCTGTTGTTATTAAGGGTTGAGGGATGGTTTTATTTTCAGCACCACATTTGAGAAATAACTCCCTGCCTGGCACTCTTAGTGTCTCTAGTGAGGTGCTTTCTCTATTGAAGTCCACAGCACACCTGCAGAGGTAAATCACCGGAGACCCTTGTTCATACCAAGGTTTCCCTGACTTCAGCAAGAACTACTGACTCTGAATCTCTGGGGAGACATTTGAGGGATGTGCATGTATTTTTACACTCAGAATTATATTTGAGATTTTTTCCCAAAGCATGACCCAGTTTTATTTTAAAAAATGGGGAAAGAATTTAAAAAGTCTTCACATTGGACAAGCATTTTTTAAAAAGTTTGTTTAGTTGATAAAAAGAGAGAGTCTGCCAGCAGGGAAGGGGCAGAAAGAGAAGGAGAGAGAGAGAATCCCAAGCAGGTCCTGTGCTGACAGCGTAATGTCCCACTTGGGGCTTGAACTCATGAACATGAACCTGAGCCAGTCAAGAGTTGGACACTTAACCAACTGAGCCACCTGCGTGCCCCTGGATGAGCATTTAAAAAATTTTTTTTTAATGTTTATTTATTTTCAAAGGAGAGAGAGACAGAGGATGAGTGGCGAAGGGGCACAGAGAGAGAGGGAGACACAGAATCTGAAGCAGGCTCCAGGCTTTGAGCTGTCAGCACAGAGCCTGATGCGGGGCTCGAACTCATGAACCGTGAGATCATGACCTGAGCCGAAATCGGATGCTTAACCACCTGAGCCACCCAGGTGCTCCAATGTTTATTTATTTTTGAGAGAGAGAGAGACACACACACACAGAGTGCGAGCAGGGGAGGGTCAGAGACAGAAGGAGACACGGAATCTGAAGCAGGCTCCAGGCTCTGAGCTGTCAGCACAGAGCCCGACGTGTGGCTCAAACTCACAAACCGTGAGATCATTGACCTGAGCTGAAGTCGGACGCCCAACCGACTGAGCCACCCAGGCGCCCCTGGATGAGCATTTTTAATGGACACTCCGTGAAATTCTAATGCACAACTTCAATATTAAAAGAATATGAGAAAATGTGTTTGGAGTCAGGAAGATGGCAGACCTTTCTTCAGTTTTGCTTTTTAATGTAGTGTGTTCTAAGTAGTGCATAAAATCTATCTGTAGTTTTGAAAGAGTAGTCACATGATAAGAACATATATACTCCAGGGGTTAAAAAGAGCAATGCCATCACTCTAGGACCCACCTACATGATCTCCCCCTCACATCACCCTCTGTTTCATGTGCAAACATTTCTGAATTCTGTACTTACTTTCTTTGAAGTTCTTCTTTTGGGTTGAATTCTATGAAATTGCCAGTATTTGACCATAGATGGCCTTTGAAACTGGCAATAGGATTAGATGTCATTGTTTTATCACGCTGATATAATTGTTCCTGTTCAATTATAAATTTGCCTCTTTTCAAACTTGTTAAAAGTTTAATATAGGGGCACCTGGGTGGCTCAGTCAGTTAAGCAGCCGATCTCGGCTCAGGTCATTATCTCGTGGTTTGTGAGTTCATGGCCTGCGTTGGGCTCTGGGCTGACAGCTGGGAGCCTGGCGCCTGCTTCGGATTCTGTGTCTCCCTCTCTCTCTGCCCCTCCCCTGCTCACACTCTGTCTTTCTGTCTCTCAAAAATAAATAAAAGTTAAAAATTAAAAAAAAAGTTTAATATATGAATTTTCATCTTATTCTCATTATTATACTTTGCTATTTAATCATATTATTGGGTATCTCAGTAAATTATTTCCAATCCTGTTTTTACATGATGTATGATGACTTTTCAAAGTAAGTATCCTGTCTAATATTGATTGAGATTTTGTTTGTAACTAGTTTTCTGTTATTATGAATAAACCTATTTGAATATTCTCATATTTGTCACTTGGAAATGAGGAAACCAATTACACACATATTAGAGGGTCCTGCTATATTATCATCAGTACACCTTCAAGGATACTGATAATCTAGTGGCAGTAAAAATCATTTCTTAATTGGTATATCTTATTATGTGGTTGAGAGTTTTCACACATTTCCTTTCTTTTCTAATTTCTAATTTTTAATTTTTAAAATTTGTATTCCAGTATAATGAATATACAGTATTTTATTAGTTTCAGATGTACAATAGAATGATTCAACAATCATATACATTACTCAGTGCTCATGACAATAAGTATATATATTTTAATATTATTTCTTTTTTGGGGGGGAGGGAGAGTGCAAGCGAGCACAAGCAGGGGAGGGGCAGAGAGAGACACATACACAGAATCCAAGGCAGGTTCCAGGCTCTGAGCTGTCAGCAGAGCCCGACACAGGGCTTGATCCCACAAATCGCAAGATCATGACTTGAGCTGAAGTTAGACGCTTAACTGACTGAGCGACCCAGGTGCTCCTATTCTTTTTTTTTTTTTTTAACGTGTATTTATTTGAGAGAGAGAGAGAGAGAGAGAACGCACACACGCAAGAGCGCGCACGGGGAGGGGCAGAGAAAGAGGGAGACAGAGAATCCGATGCAGGCTCTGAGCTGACAGCAGAGAGCTGGATGTGGGGCTCAAACCCACAAACTATGAGATCATGATCTGAGCCAAAGTTGGACATTTAACCAGCTGAGCCACCCAGGCGCCCCTGATGATAAGTATATTCTTAATGCCTTTCACCTTTTTTACCCATCCCTTCACTCACCTCCCCTCTGGCAACCACCAGTTTATTCTCTATGTTTTAGAGTCTGTTTTTTGTTTGTTTGTTTGTTTGTTTGACTCTCTGTTTCTTTGTTGGTTTGTTTTGTTTCTTAAATTCTACCAAATACCTATGGTATTTGTCTTTCTCTGACTTATTTATTTTACCTAGCATTATAACCTCTAGTTCCATCCATGTTTTTGCAAATGGCAAGATTTTATTTTTTATGGGTGAGTAATATTCCATTGTATATATATACCACATCTTTATCCAGTCATCTATGAATAGACATTTGGGTTGATTCTATAATTTGGCTATTGTCAACAATGCTGTAACAAACATAGGGGTGCTTGTAGCTTTTCTGAATGAGTATTTTTGGATGCTTTGAGTAAATACCCAGGTGTGGAATTACTGGATCATATGGTAATTTTTAAGTTTTTGATGAACCTCTGTACTGTTTTCTAGAGTGGCTGCATCAATTTGAATTCCCACCTACAGTGCATGAAGCTTCCTTTTCCTCCATATCCTCTCCAACACCTGTTGTTTCTTGTGTTTTTGAATATAGTCATTCTGATAGGCATGAGGTGACATCTTGTGATTTGATTTGCATTTTCCTCATGACTAGTGATGTAGAGCATCTTTTCATGTGTCAGTTGGCCATCTGTATGTCTTTGGAGAAATGTGTTTGTATCTTCCCATTTTTTTAATGGATTATTTTTCTGGTGTTGAGTTGTGTAAGTTCTTTGGGTATTTTGTACACTAACCCCTTTTTGAATATGTCTTCTCCTATTCAGTAGATTGTCTTTTTGATTTGTTTATTGTTTCCTTTGGTGTGTAGAAGCTTTTCATTTTTATGTAGTCCCAATAGTTTAATTTTGCTTTTGTTTCCCTTGCCTTAGGAGACTTCACTAGAAAAATGTTGTTATGGTCAGTGTCAGAGAAATTACTTCCTTTGCTTTTTCTAGGATTTTTAAGGTTTTAGGTGTCAACTTTCCTTTAAATATATGTTTGTGGCATTTCTACGGAGTCGTTTACGTTTTTCTTTTTAATTAATATGAGTTCTTTAGATAATGTTAGCCCACAGTCCCTAGAGTGAACAAATATGTACATTGAAACTATTGTGAAAAAATTAGAAAAGGTAGTTACAAATATATAAAAAAGAAGTAACAGATTTCTTTGCATTGACTCATGATAAAATTGTCACATAGAATAAATTAGAATCTACTGTATAAATACACCCAGTGATGACTAAGTTTCAGGAAACTTTAGTGACTCTTAGAGCAATTTCTGAGAGTTCCCAATTTTCAACAACTCAGCTATATTTTTGAATGTATTATTTTTTTCTTTTCAAGTTTTTATTTAAATTCTATTTAGTTAACATATATGGTAAACTTGGTTGCGGTGTAGAATTTAGTGATTCATCACTCACATACAACACCCAGTGCTCACCAAGTGCCCTCCTTAATGTCCATCCCCCATCTAGCTCGTACCCTGCCCACCTCCCTCCATCAACCTCAGTCTCTTCTCTATATTTAAGAGTCTTTTATGGTTTGCTTCCTTCTCTTTTTTTTCTTCCCACCTGTTCATCTGTTGTGTTACTTAAATTCCACATATGAGTGAAATCATATGGTATTTGTCTTTCTCTGACTGACTGATTTCACTTAGCATAATACCCTCTAGCTCCATCCATGTTGTTGCAAATAGCAAGATTTCATTCTTTTTGGTGATTGAGCAATATTCCATTGTATGTATGTGTGTGTGTGTATCACATCTTCTGTATCCATTCATCAGGCGACATTTAGGCTCCTTCCATAATTTGGCTATTGTTGATAATGCTGCTATGAACATTGGGTGCAGATGCCCCTTTGAATCTGTATTTTTGTATCCTTTAGGTTAATACCTAGTAGTGCAATTTTTGGGTCATAGGGCAGCTCTATTCTAAACTTTTTGAGGAACCTCCACTGTTTTCCAGGGCGGCAGCAACAGTTTGCATTCCTACCAGCAGTGCAAGAGAGATCTCCTTTCTCCAAATCCTCACCAACATCTGTTGTTGCCTGAGTTGTTAATGTTAGCCATTCTGACAACTGTGAGGTGGCATCTCATTGTGGTTTTGACTTCTATTTCCCTGATAATGAGTGATGTTGAGCATCTTTTCATATGTTGGTTGGCCATCCTGGATGTCCTCTTTGGAAAAGCATCTATTCATGTCTTCTGCCCATTTCTTTACTGGATTACTTGTTATTTGGGTGTTGAGTTTGATAAGTTTTTTTTTAAATAGGTTTTAGATACTAACTCTTTATCCCATATGTCATTTGCAAATATCTTCTCCCATTCTGTAGGCCGCCTTTTAGTTTTGTTGATTATTTTCTTCACTGTACAGCAGCTTTTTCATCTTGATGAGGTCCCAAAAGTTCATTTTTGCTTTTGTTTTGTTTTGTTTTGCTTTTGCCTCCAGAGACGTGTCTAGTAAGAAGTCACTATAGCCAAGGTCAAAGAGAATGCTGTCTTTTTCTCCTGTAGGATTTTGATGGTTTTCTGTCTCACATTTAGGTCTTTCATCCATTTTGAATGTATTTTTGTGTATGGTGTAAGAAAGTGGTCAGGTTTCATTCTTCTGCATGTTGCTGTCCAGTTTTCCCAGCAGCGTTTGTTGAAGAGATTGTCTTTTTTCCATTGGATATTCTTTCCTGCTTTGTGGAAGATTAGTTGGCTATATAGTTGTGGGCCCATTTCGGGGTTTTTATTCTGAAAAATTTTTTTTTTCGTTTTATAGACACGTTGGTCTATGTGTCTATTTTTGTGCCAGTACTATACCGTTTTGATTACTATAGCCTTGTAATATAGCTTGAAGTCCAGAATTATGATTCCTCCAGCTTTGCTTTTCTTTTTCAGAATTGTCTTGGCTGTTCAAGATCTTTTGTGGTCCCATACAAATTTTAGGATACTTTGTTCTAGGTCTGTGAAAAATGAGAGTGGTAATTTTGATAGGGATTGCTTTAAATGTGTAGATTCGCTTTGAGTAGCATAGACATTTAACAATATTTGTTCTTCCAATCCATGAGCATGGAATGTTTTCCCATTTGTTTGTGTCCTCTTCAATTTCTTTTTTCTTTTTTTGTGTGTTTATTTATTTGAGAGAGAGAGAGAGAGAGAGAGAGAGAGAGAGAGAGAGAGAGAGAGAGAATGAGTGGGGGAGGGGCAGAGAGAGAGAGAGACACACACACAGAATTTGGAGCAGGCTCCAGGCTCCAAGCTGTCAGCACAGAGCCCAATGCAGGCCTCGAACTCACGAACTGTGAGATCATGACCGGAGCCAAAGTTGGACGCTTAACCGACTAAGCCACCCAGGTTCCCCCTCTTCAACTTCTTTCATAAGTGTTCTGTAGTTTTCAGAGTACAGATCTTTTACCTCTTTGGTTAGCTCACTCCTAGATATCCTACTGTTTTTGGTTTTAAATGTATTATTTATATCAGTATATACAAACTATACATTCACAACTAAAATTGGTATCAGACTTACTGATGTCATTTTTGGATAAAGATCCCTTCATTAATAGCTAAAAAAAGAAGACTGAAATTCAATTAGAGAAGGATGGTGCACGTATATTTGCAAAGCATTTGAAATGGAGATGAACAGACCCAGATGGACATGATATACACCAGGTCTTATAGGGTCAAGAAAGTACCATCCTTAATTCCATTGTTCGAGAGTCTTGGTCTTTAAGGATTTAGACTGCCCTGGGATCTCTGTGACAATAAAATTCCTTGGGTAATGAGGAGCTTTGGAAATTAAACCTCTGGGGATACAGAGACTGAAGTCTGCCTGTGACGACCTGATTCCACAGTTTTTCCCATGAAAAGCAGTAGCATACTTGAGTCTCCTCCCATAGATGATCCCTCTTGTTCAGGAGCTTGGGTCTCACTCAATCCCTCTGCCCTTCCTGCGAGCAGATCTTCCATACGGTACATCAGAGCTGTCAGTCATCCTCCCGCTATGATGCCAACCAGGTAACCTAACACCCCATACTCAATGTTTGGAAAAGATGACAGGCGTTTGAGGACAGTATCATCCAGAGGAAGCTGTGAAGAGAGTACACACACCGTATGATTGAAACCAAGTCACCCATGGTCCTCCCACTTGTCTGTTGTTTTCCACTTGATTTCTTGTGCTTTTTATTAAT
Source organism: Cryptoprocta ferox (assembly GCA_028646485.1). Lineage (NCBI taxonomy): Eukaryota > Metazoa > Chordata > Mammalia > Carnivora > Eupleridae > Cryptoprocta > Cryptoprocta ferox. The sequence goes on along the minus strand of CM053574.1, from coordinate 6,310,537 downwards.
GATCCATTTACTAATATCATATTCACTCTCTATTATGGCCAGGAACATTTCTTCCTGAGCAGAACCCTGCCTTTCAAAAAAACATGATGACTGTTATAAAACTTTCTGCTATTTGCTTGCAGTTTACTAGTGGTAAGAGGACAGGAAGTTTGGAAAAGTTCACCTTGACATATCTATGTATGATCTCAGTTGCCTGCATCTGACATCTTTGGGGATCCAGAAAGAATCTTAAGCTGCCTCCCCAGTTTGTTTCTCTTTACAAAATCAATAAATGTTTTAAATAAGCAGAACATCATAAACATAAATGTAATTTAAAAAATTGACTACCCATTCACCCTTTCCAGACTTAACAATTGTTGATGCATCACTGTATCAGCTTCAGTCTTTTTTTTTATTTTTAAAGAAACAGACTAACACACATAGAGAAGGCACCCATCTCTTATTCTTATCTCTTAGTCTTCATCCCATCCCAAGATAGTTTTTGCCTCCGATGATGCTCCTCCTGCTGGTCTAGGTAACACACATTTGATTGAATCTATCTTTCCATCAGATTCATCCCCAATATGGAATCTAGAAATGACACACCTGTTTCAGGTTTCCTTCTCATGAAAGTCACAGACGATCCAGAACTGCAGTTCCTCCTATTCAGTATGTTCTTGTTTATGTACCTGGTCACCGTCCTGGGAAACCTGCTCATCATCCTGGCCGTCAGCTCGGACTCCCACCTCCACACCCCCATGTACTTCTTCCTCGCCAATCTGTCCATTAATGACATCTGTTTAAGCACAACCACGATCCCAAAGATGCTGGTGAACATCCAGACACAGAATCAGAGCATCACTTATACGGACTGCCTCACACAGATTTGCTTTGTCCTGGCTTTTGCAAGTTTAGAAAGTAGTCTCCTTGCAGTAATGGCCTATGATCGCTATGTGGCCATTTGTCATCCACTGAGGTACACAGTCATCATGAACCCCCGCCTCTGTGGCCTGCTGATTCTACTCCCTCTGTTCTTTATCATTGTGGATGCCCTGATGCACAGTCTGATGGTGTTGCAACTGACCTTCTGCACCAACCTCGAAATTCCTCTCTTCTTCTGTGAAGTAGTTCAGGTCATCAAGCTTGCATGTTCTGACACCCTCATCAATAACATCCTGATATATTTTGCAACTAGTATATTCGGTGGTATTCCTTTATGTGGAATCATTTTCTCTTACACTCAGATAGTGTCCTCTGTTTTGAGGATGCCATCAGTGGGCAGAAAGTATAAAGCTTTTTCTACGTGTGGGTCTCACCTCTCAGTTGTGTCTTTGTTCTATGGGACAGGTTTGGGGGTGTACATTAGTTCTGCTCTTACTAAGTCTTCCAGAAACACTGCAGTGCTTTCAATGATGTACACTGTTGTTCCTCAAATGATGAACCCTTTCATCTACAGCCTGAGGAACAGGGACATGAAGGGAGCTTTGAGAAAACTCATAAGTAGAACTTCTCTTCTGTGACTGTGCTATCTGTGTGGACTCGGGTTTCTAGAATGAACCAAAGTGACAGAAATATTGGGTGAGCCAGAGTGCCTGATTCTTGCCTCACCAAGTTCTTCTAAATTGACTAGGTAATATCATGGGCAAGTTCATTTTAATTTTGGGTTGAAATTTGATTTGTTTTTCGTACAGCTTTGTGATGTTTCAAAAATAAGTTCTAATTCCTAAGCTTGATGTTTTTGGTGGGTTCCTCACAAGCTGTCCCGAGCCAGAGGTTATATTGAAATGTTAAACGAGAAGTGGGAGAAGTTGGATAGGTCAGGAAAAGGGTCAAACAAGACTGTGATTTGTAGCAGAGATTTGATTCTGCCTAATCTCATGGTTAGGGCTATGTGAATTATGCTCCAGAGACAAACCAATTATGAGACAGGCAAGGAGCTGTTCCTTCATACTCCAGTAATTCCTGAGACCTGTCACTGGTAAACTGGGTCAGCACAGGGTAACATCAACATTCAATATACTAATTTTATTGTCTATAAAACTTATTATGTGATTATCTCAGTGGTTTGAGATTTTGGTTAGACCTTTGACCTCTGATCCTGATCAGTGAGGAAGCCATCATTTCTACTAAGAGAAAGTAATCCTGATTGTAAAATGCCAAAATAATAAAGATATTTGTATTTTCCTGATGATGAGTGATATCGAGCAATTTTTTATATGTCTGTTAGTCATCTGGATAGCTTCTTTGGAAAAATGTCTCCTGTACATGAAAAAAATTTTATTTATTTAAATTCAAGTTAGTTAACATACAGTGTAGTATTGGTTTTAAGAGTAGAACCTAGTGATTCATCACTTACATGTATCACCCAGAACTCATCCCAACGAGTGCCCTACTTGATGCCCATCCACCCATTTAGCCCATCTCCCCATCCAACTCCCCTCCAGCAACCTTCAGTTTGTTCTCTGTATTTAAAAGTCTCTTATGGTTTGCCTCCCTCTTTGTTTTTATCTTATTTTTCTTTCCTTTCCCCTATGTTGATCTGTTATGTTTCTTAAATTCCACATATGAGTGAAATCATGATATTTGTCTTTCTCTGACCAACTTATTTTGCCTAGCATATTTTTTAATTGGATAATTTTTTTGGGGGGGTTGAGTTTTATAAGTTCTTTACATATTTTGGATACTAACCCTTTATCAGATGTGTCCTTTGTAAATATCTTCTGTTCCATAGGTTGCCTTTTAGTTTTATTGATTGTTTCCTTCACTGTGCAGAAGATTTTTATTTTGACAAAGTCCCAATAGTTTATTTTTGCTCCTGTTTCCCTTGACTCAGGAGACATATCTAGAAAGAAGTTGCTACAGCCAATGTCAAAGAGGTTGTTGCCTGTGTTTTCCTCTAGAATTTTTATGGTTTCAGGTCTCATATTCAGGTCTTTAATAATTTTGAATTTATTTTTGTTAATGGTGTAAGAAAGTGGTCTGGTTTCATTTTTTTTTTTTTTTTTGCATGTTGCTATCCAGTTTTCCCAACACCATTTGTTGGAGACTGTCTTTTTTCCATTGGCTATTCTTTTCTGCTTTGTCAAAGATTAATTCACTGCATCATTGTGGATTCATTTCTGGGTTTTCTATTCTGTTCCATTGATCTATGTATCTGTTTTTGTGCCAGTACTGTACTGTTTTGATTACTACAACTTTGTAATGTAACTTGAAGTATAGTGTTGTGATGCTAACTTTGCTTTTCTTTCCTTTTTTTTTTAATTTTAAAATTTTAATTAAATCCAAGTTAGTTAACATATAGTGTCATATTTGTTTCCGGAGTAGAGTTTAGTGATTCATCACTTACATACAACACCCACTGCTCATCCCAACAAGTGCCCTCCTTAATGCCAATCACCCATCTAGTCCATTGCTACACCCACGTCTCCTACAGCAACCCTCAGTTTGTTCTCTGTATTTAAGAGTCTCTTATGGTTTTCCTCTCTCTCTGTTTTTATCTTATTTTCAAAATTCCTTTGGCTATATGGGATCTTTTGTGATTCTATGCAAATTTTAGGATTTTTTTGTTCTACCTCTGTGAAAAAATGCTGTTGATATATTGATAAGGATTACATTAAATGAATAGATTGCTTTGAATAGCATAGACATTTAAACAATATTTGTTCTTCCAATCCGTGAGCATGGAATGTCCTTCCATTTCTTTGTGTCCTCTTCAATTTCTTTCACCAGTATATTATAGTTGTAAAAGTACAGGTCTTTCACCATCTTGGCTAGGTTTATTCCTAGGTATCTTATTGTTTTTAGTGCAAAAAAATTGTAAATGGGATCAATTTCTTAATTTCTTTTTCTGCTACTTCATTATTGCTTCATAGAAATGCAACTGATTTCTGTACATTGTTTTTGTACACTTTATTGAATTCGTTTATCAGTTCTAGCACTTTTTTATTGGAGTCTTTTGGGTTTTCTATGTAGAATATCATGTCATCTGCAAATAGTGAGAGTTACTTCTTCCTTGCTGATTTGGATACCGTTTATTTCTTTTTGTTGTCTGATTGCTCTGGCTAGGACTTACACCATACACACACAAAAAAAAACTCAAAGTGGATTGAAGACATTAATGGAGACCTAAACCTATAAAAGTCCTAGAGGAAAACACAGGCAGTAACCCCTTTGACAATGGCTGTAGCAACTTCTTTCTAGGTACGTCTCCTGAGGCATGGGAGACAAAGGCACAAATAAGCTATTAAGACTTCATCAAAATAGGAAGGTTCTTCATAGCAGAGAAAACAGCAGAACTAAAAGGCATCCTATGGAATGGGAGAAGATATTTGAAAATGACACATCTGATAAAAGGTTAGTATCCAAAATATATAAGGAACTTATAAAACTCAACACCCAAGAACTAAATAATTCAAATAAAAATGAGCAGAAGACATGAAAAGGATTTTCCCAAAGAACACATACAGATGGACAACAGACACATGAAAAGATGCTCAGTATCACTGACCATCAGGGAAATAGAGGTCAAAACAACAATGAGGTATCACCTCACACCTGTCACAGTGCCTAAATCAACAGCACAAGAAACAGGTGTTGGTGAGGATGTGGAGAAAGAGGAACTCTCTTGCACTGTTGATGGTAATGCAACCTTGTGCAACTACTGTGGAAAACAGTATGGACGTTCTCAAAAAGTTAAAAATAGAACTACCATATGATTCAGCAATTGTAATACTAGGTATTTATCCAAAGAATGCAAAAATACTAACCCAAAGGGATTCATGCACCCCAATGTTTATAGCAGCATTATCTACAATAGCCAAATTATGGAAACAGCCCAAGTGTGCATTGATTGATGAATGGATAAAGAATACAATGGGGGCTCCTGGGTGGCTTAGTCAGTTGAGCGTCTGACTTCGGCTCAGGTCATGATCCCACGGTTCGTGGGTTCGAGCCCCGCGTCGGGCTCTGTGCTGACAGCTAGCTCAGAGCCTGGAGCCTGCTTCAGATTCTGTGTCTCCCTCTCTCTCTAACCCTCCCCTGCTCTCTCTGTCTCTCAAAAATAAAGAAAAAAAATAAAAAAAAAACCTCTTTAAAAGAATACAATGGAATATTGCTCAGTCATCAAAAAGAATGAAACATTGTCCTTTGCAATGATAGGGATGGAGGTAGAGAGTATTGTGCTAAGGGAAATACGTCAGTCAGAGAAAAACAAATACCATATGATTTCACTCATATGTGGAGTTTAAGAAACAAAACAAATGAGCAAAGGGGAAAAAGAGAGAGAAAGAGACAGACCAAACAGAAACAGCCTCATTTATTTTATTTTACTTTTCTTTTAAAAATTTATTTTATTTTTTAATATATAGTTTATTGTCAAGTTGGTTTCCATATAACACCCAGTACTCTTTCCCACAAGTGTCCTCCTCCATGCCCCCCTTTCCCTCTCCCCCTCCCCCATCAGCCCTCAGTTTGTTCTCAGTATTCAAGAGTCTCTCGTGCTTTGTCTCCCTCCCTCTCCCTAACTCTTTTTCCCCCTTCCCCTCCCCATGGTTCTTTGTTAGGTTTCTCCTGTCAGACCTATGAGTGAAAAGATATGGTATCTGTCCTTCTCCACCTGACTTATTTTGCTTAGCATGACACCCTCGAGGTCCATCCACTTTGCTACAAATGGCCAGATGTCATTCTTTCTCATTGCCATGTAAACCACATCTTCTTGATCCATTCATCAGTTGATGGACATTTAGGCTCTTTCCATGATTTGGCTATTGTTGAAAGTGCCGCTATGAACATTGGGGTACATGTGCCCTATGCATCAGCACTTCTGTATCCCTTGGGTAGATCCCCAGCAGTGCTATGGCTGGGTCACAGGGGAGTTCTATTAATAGTTTTTTGAGGAACCTCCACACTGTTATCCAGAGCGGCTGTACTAGTTTACAGTCCCACCAACAGTGTAGGAGAGTGCCCGTTTCTCCACATCCTCGCCAGCATCTATAGTCTCTTGATTTGTTCATTTTAGCCACTCTGACCGGCGTGAGGTGGTATCTCAGTGTGGTTGTGATTTGTATTTCCCTGATGATGAGTGACGCTGAGCATCGTTTCATGTGCCTGTTGGCCATCTGGATGTCCTCTTTGGAGAAGTGTCTATTCATGTCTCCTGCCCATTTCTTCACTGGATTATTCATTTTTTGGGTGTGGAGTGTGGTGAGTTCCTTGTAGATTTTGGATACTAGCTCTTTATCTGATACACCATTTGCAACTATCTTTTCCCATTCCGTCAGTTGCCTATTAGTTTTTTTGATTGTTTCCTTTGCAGTGCAGAAACTTTTTATCTTGATGAGGTCCCAACAGTTGATTTTGGTTCTTAATTCCCTTGCCTTTGAGGATGTGTCGAGTAGGAAATTGCTGCAGTTGAGGTCAAGGAGGCTGTTTCCTGCTTTCTCCTCTAGGGTTTTGATGGTTTCCTGTCTCACATTGAGGTCCTTCATCCATTTTGAGTTTATTTTTGTGTATGGTGTAAGAAAGTGGTCTGGTTTCATTCTTCTGCATGTTGCTGTCCAGTTTTCCCAGCACCACCTGTTAAAGAGGCTGTCTTTTTTCCATTGGATACTTTTTCCTGCTTTATTAAAGATGAATTGGCCACACATTTGTGGGTTCTGTTCTGGGCTCTCTATTCCATTGGTCTATGTGTCTGTTTTTGTGCCAATACCATACTGTCTTGATGATGACAGCTTTGTAGTAGAGTCTAAAGTCTGGGATTGTGATGCTTCCCGTTTTGGTTTTCTTCTTCAATATTACTTTGGCTATTTGGGTTTTTTTGTGGTTCCATACGAATTTTAGGATAGTTTGTTCTAGCTTTGAGAAGAATGCTGGTGCAAGTTTGATTGGGATTGCATTGAATGTGTAGATTGCTTTGGGTAATAATGACATTTTAACAATGTTTATTCTTCTGATCCATGAGCATGGAATGGTTTTCCATTTCTTTTTGTCTTCTTCAATTTCTTTCATAAGCTTTCTATAGTTTTCGTTGTACAGGTCTTTTACATCTTTGGTTAGGTTTATTCCTAGGTATTTTATGGTTTTTCATGCAATAGTGAATGGGATCAGTTTCTTGATTTCTCTTTCTGTTGCTTCATTATTGGTGTATAAAAATGCAACCGATTTCTGTACATTGATTTTGTACCCTGCGACTTTGCTGAATTCATGGATCAGTTCTAGAAGGCTTCTGGTGGAGTTTAATTTATATTTAAGTTAGGTAACATACTTGGCTTCAGGAATAGATAAAGAAGATGTATATATATATATATATATACAGACACACACACAATGGAATACTACTCAGTGATGAAAAAGAATGAAATCTTGCCATTTGCAACAATATGGGTGGAACTAGAGGGTATTATGCTAAGTGAAATAAGTCAGAGAAAGACATGTATCATATGGTTTCACTCATGGAGTTTGAGACACACAACAGATAAACATAGGGGAAGGGAATGAAAAATAAGATAAAAATACAGAGGGAGGAAAACCATAAGAGACTCTTAAATACAGAGAACAAACTGAGGCTTTCTGGAGGGGAGTGGTGTGGGGGGATTGGTTAAATGGGTGATGGGCATTAAGGAGGGGACTTGTTTGGGTGAACACTGGGTGTCTTATGTAAGAGATGAATCACTAAGTTCTGCTCCTGAAGCCATCACACCAGTGTATGTTAAATAGCTTGAATTTAAATTTAAAAATCTTATTTAAATAATATACATAAAATATAGCATAAAATATATTAAAGTATATATAATAGATATATGAACTTGCACACTGTATTCTTACATCCCAAATAGGTATCAAAATTCTTGATCTCATTGATTAGAGAGCAATGTCTTTGTCCATAAGTAAGACAAGAAGGCTCTTATCCAATTAGAGAAGGATGGTGTGTCATTTACCAAGAATTTGAAATGGAGACGAGCAGATATAGGTGGGGAAAATTACAAGGTGTACACCTGGACTCACAGGGTCAGGGAATTCCTTCCTTCCAGAGTCTTGGTCTTGAAGGATTTACACTGCCCGTGGGATCTCAGTGACAATGAAATTGTTTGACTAATGAGGAGCTTTGGAAATTGAACCTCTAGGAATACAGAGACTGCACTCTGCCTGTGACCACTTATTTCAGCAATCCTTCCTATGAAAGGTAGTGGCATACCTGAGCCTTCTCCCATAGATGATGCATCTTGCTCAGCGGCTTAGGTCTCATTCAGTCCCGCTGCCTTTTCTGAGTACAAATCTCCCAGATGGTGCATTTAGGGGTAATGTCAATCATTATTCCACTGTGATACCAGCCAGGTAACCTACATCAATGTTTGGAAGGCATTTTACTACAGGTTCATCCAAAGGAAGCCATGAAGAGAGTACATGTATTAGATGATTAGAACCAACTCATCCAAGGTCCTTCTGCCTATCATCTTCTTCATATTTTTCCTTGAACTTTTAATCACTACTCAAGTACCTCCATTTACCAATGTTGTATTCACTCTCTGGTATGGCCAGGACCATTTCTTCCTGAGTAGAAATCTGATTTTTAAAAAATTGGATGACTGTTATTCCTTGGCATTTACTTACAATTTTGTGGTGGTGAGAGGACAGGAAATTTGGAAAAGTTTACTTAATCTTCCTATTCCTCTTTCTTGACATAATTTTATGTTATCCCAGTTGCCTGCCTCTGAGTTCTCTGGGGATCCAGGCAGAATCTTTAACTGCTTCCCCAGTCTGTTTCTCTTTATAAAATAACTAAATATTTCAAATAATCAAAATGGTATAGATAGTCCAGTATTTAAAATGGCCACCTCTTGACCCTTGTGGG
>CM053574.1:6281545-6301210 GCA_028646485.1 Cryptoprocta ferox | reverse complement strand
ATTTATTTTGAGAGACAGAAAGTACGTGGGCAAGCAGGGGAGGGGCTGAGAGAAAGGGAAAGAGAATCCCAAGTAGGCTCTGTGTTGTCAGAGCGGAGCCCAACTTGGAGCTCGATCCCGAGAACCATGAGATCATGACCTGAGCTGAGATCGAGTCAGACACTTGGGGCACCTGGGTGGCTCAGTTGGTTAAGTGTCCGACTCTTGATTTTGACCCGGGTCATGATCTCACGGTTCATGAATTTGAGCCCCATGTGGGCTCTGCACTGACAGCAAGGAGTCTGCTTGGGATTCTCTTTCTCTCCTTTCTCTCCCTGCCCCTCTCCTCCTCTCATTCTCTCTTGCTTTCTCAAAATAAATAAACTTAAAAAAAAAAGAATCAGACACTTAACTGAATGAGCCACCCAGGCACCCTGAGAATGTTTTAATATTCTAATGTCAGGAGAAAAGTGAATTGTATTGAAATAATAACCATAACAGCTTAAAGTACCAGGAAAGCACTTGCGGTCTTATGCAGGTAGAAACTTCCAAAAGGCAAGTAATGAAGTCTGATCAACCCTTTAGGACACCTAAATCTGCACTAATCAGAGATTGCATCACATGGTGTTATGAGTTCAGCTCCAAAGTCCGGAAGCCTGAGTTCAATTCGATTCATGTCAGGATTTTCTAAAATAAGCCATTGTTGGGGCACCTGGATGGCTCAGTCAGTTGAGCCTCTGACTTCAGCTCAGGTCATGATCTCACATTTCATGAGTTCGAGCCCCACATCAGGCTCTCTGCTATCAGCACAGAGCATGCTTCAGATCCTCTGTCCACCCCCCTGCTCCTTCCCCACTCATTCTCTCTAAATAAACAAACTTTAAAATAAGGCATCCTTGTATATCTGTTATGTGTCCTCTCACCTGTATTTTTCCCATTAGACTTATCAAGAACATGGAACCAGAAAATGAAACAGGTGTAACAGAATTCTTCCTCCTGGGTCTCTCAGAAAATCCAGAATGGCAGTCCCTTCTCTTTGGGCTGTTCCTGACCATGTACTTGATCACTGTGCTTGGGAACCTGCTCATCATCCTGACTATCAGCTCTGACTCCCACCTCCATACCCCCATGTACTTCTTCCTCTTCCACCTGGGCTTCACTGACATCTGTTTCAGCACCACCACCATCCCCAAGATGCTTGTGAACATCCAAAGACAGAGCAAAGCTATCAGTTACACAGGCTGCCTCACCCAGGTCTGCTTCGTCCTGTTTTTTGCAGGCTTGGAAAACTTCCTCCTTGCAGCAATGGCTTATGACCGGTATGTGGCCATCTGCCATCCACTGAGGTACACAGTCATCATGAACCCCCACCTCTGTGGCCTGCTGATTCTAGTCTCCCTGAGCTTCAGCATTGCAGATGCCCTACTCCACAGTCTGATGGTGCTGCGGCTCTCCTTCTGCACAGACCTGGGAATTCCCCATTTCTTCTGTGAACTTGTTCAGGTCATCAAGCTTGCCTGTTCTGATACCCTCATCAACAATATCCTGGTGTATTTAGTGACTAGCATATTGGGTGGTATTCCTCTCCTTGGGATTATTTTCTCTTATACTCAAATTGTCTCTTCCATTCTGAGAATGCCATCAGTTGGGGGGAAATATAAAGCCTTTTCTACCTGTGGGTCTCATCTCTCAGTGGTTTCCTTGTTCTATGGGACAGCTTTTGGGGTGTACATTAGTTCTGCAGTTACTCATTCTTCCAAGGATACTGCAATAGGCTCAGTGATGTACACTGTGGTCCCTCAAATGTTGAACCCTTTTATCTATAGCCTGAGGAACAAGGACATGAAGGGAGCCTTGAAGAAACTCATCTGAGAAGCATCTCCTTTTTTATTATTGTGTTACCTGCCTTGGTCTTGGGCTTCTAGCTAGGGTGAGTCAAAGTGCAGGAATATTGGATGAGTCAGATTGTCTGCCCCTTCCTTCACCAAGTTTTTAAGTTTTAGCGATTAAATACCATAAGAGTAGCTCAACTTAGTTTGAAAAACAACTTTGGTTTTCTCTAACTTTGGTATTTTTGGAAATTTATGTGAATGCTCTGAGGTTGATTTTTTTTGGAACCATCAAAGCAGAACCTGAGTAAGGGATTCTTTCTATGGTCATTTTAGCAGACATTTTCTTGGGAAAATGTTAGTAATGGAAGGAGTATATGGTGGGGAAAGAGCTAAACAAAGGTGTCGTAGCTGGAGGACTGGCCTCTGCCTAGATTTTACATGCTCTTAACCACTAAAACAATGGTAACTATGTGAGGAGATGGGTATGTCAATTAGCTTGACCATAGTAATAATTTCATTATGTATTGTATCAAATCATCATTATGTACACCTTAAATACATAATTTAAAAAGGAGGTGTAGAGAAAAACATAGATTTCTTAGTCTCTCCGCGTGAGGCAATCAGCCTATGTGAATTTGGGAAAGGTAAGGAATTTGGCAAATTAAGGTCTCATTCCCTTTACCAATTATCCTGATTATCTTTTATAACAAGAACTCCAACAGTGCCAGTTTTCTGCTAATCAATTTGTATTGTTTAAATATTGAGTCCCACAACCTAAAGGCTCCCCTGCAAGGCCACATTGTCATAAGTAAATTGTCCAATGTTTCTGTCCTCCATAAAGTCTTCACACGTGTGCAGGTTCCATTGGTACTATTTTTCAGTCTGTGCCAGAACCACACCATTTTAGTTCCTGTATCTCCATAATTAATCTTGATATACATGAAAGCAATTACTCTACTTTGTTCTTATTTGTCATCAAGTCAAATATTCTTTCTCCATTGCTCTTTCATATAAATATTAATATCAGTCCCTCAAATACAGTAACATTGAATCTATAAAGGTATTTAAGGCAAATTAACATTTCTTTTAAGCTTATTTATGTATTTTGAGAAAGAGAGAGAGCAAACACGGGAGGGGCAGAGAGAGAGAGAAAATCCCAAGCAGGCTCTGCATTATCAGGGCAGAGCCCAATGCAGGGCTCAAACTCACGAACCATGAGATTATGACATGAGCTGAAACCAAAGGCCAGCCACCTAATCCACTGAGCCACCCTGGTGCCCTGCACATTGACATTTCTATGCTATTGTATATATCTATCCAAAAATAGAGTGTTCTTTCTATTTATTTGGGTCTTCTTTATAACTTGTTAATTTTTTGAAGACCTGCTATACTGTTCTCCATAGCAGCTGCACCAGTTTATATGCCCATAAATACTGTAAAATTGTTGCCTTTTCTCCATATACTCGCTACTCGCTCGTACTTGTTGTCTCTTGTCTTTTTAGTAATAAACATCTTAACAGGTATAAAGTGATATCTCATTGAGGTTTGTATTTGCATTTCCCTGTGTTTAGTAAGGTTGAGAACATTTTTATGTACATTTTGGCAAGTTCTATGTCTTTTTAAAAAAGCAGTAAGTGTTGAATCACTAAGTTATACACCTGAAACTAATATTATACTGTATGCTAACTGGAATTTAAATAAAAAATAGGGGCGCCTGGGTGGCTGAGTTGGTTAAGCGTCTGACTTCAGCTCAGGTCATGATCTCATGGTTCAAGCCCCACATCAGGCTCTGTGCTGATAGCTCAGAGCCTGGAGCTTGCTTCAGATCTTTGTCTCCCTTTCTCGCTGTCCCTCCCCTATTTGTTCTCTCTCTTTCAAAAGTAAATAAACACTTAAAAAATAAAAGATAATTTAAAAAGCTGTCTATTCAAGTTCTTTGCCCATTTTAAATCAGATTATCTGTATTTTTGCTATTCAGTTGTATGAGTTCCTTATATAGTGGGAATATTAACCCCTTATTGGATATGAGCTTTGCAAAGATTTTCTTTGATTCTACAAGTTGCCTTTTCATTTTGTTGATTGTTTCCTTTCCTGTGTAGATTCTTTTAAGATTGATATAGTCGTCTGACATGCTTATTTTTGCTTTGCCGCCTCTGCCTTTGGTGTCAATTCCAAAAAATCATCATCAAGACCAATGTCAATGAGCTTATCCCCCACATTTTCTCCTAAGAGTTTTAGTTTCAGATCTTACATCTAAGTTTTTGATCCACTCTGAACTGACTTTTGTGAGTGGTGTAAGGTTGGGGGCCAGTTTCATTCTTTTCCTCATTACCCAGAACAGTTAGTATCCACTCACCTGTGGACATAAACCAGCAGAACCACTTGGCTCCAGACCACCTACCACTTATGGTCTTTTTGTTTATTTGTGGTATGTGGAAAACTTTATCATTTTTTGACCTCAGGTAAGTCTTTGTATTTCCCTATTATGCATGTGTTTCAAGTTCATTGATGTTAAGATGATGAAGAGTGATATTACAATGCCATCTTGTCATAACTTTATTTTCAAAAATTATATTTTTCACTGGAGAGGTTGTGGGAGGGGGGATGGGCTAAATGGGTAAGGGGCATTAAGGAATCTACTCCTGAAATCGTTGTTGCACTATAAGCTAACTTGGATGTAAATTTTAAAAAAGTAAAATAAATAAATAAATAAAATATATAAAGAAAATTCCTTTAGAAAGAGTTAAAATGTGAAATAAATTGGTGAATACATGAAAATACTGAAGTCCTTAAAAATATTTTTGAGTATTAACAGGGAGTATCATCTATACCTATTAAATTACAGATGAAACCTCCAGGTAGTGGACAAATTGTACACTAATGCCTTTCAGTGACACTGTACTCTACCACAACACAATTAAAAATGAAGAACCAGGGGCACCTGGGTGGCTCAGTCAGATAAGTGTCCAACTTTGGCTCAGGTCATGATCTCACAGTTTGTGGGTTGAAGCCCCACATTGGGCTCTGTGCAGATAGCTCAGAACCTGGAACCTGCTTCAGATTCTGTGCCTCCCTCTCTCTGCACCTCTCCCCACTCATGCTCAGTCTCTGTCTCTCAAAAATAAATAAACTTCAAAAAAATGAAGAACCATAAATCAATCCAAAATCTCCCAGTGTGAAGAATAATGTACATTGAATCCATTTGTGGAAATTGGAACAGGTGATTATGAAAGTTTGAAAAGAGAGTATGAAGCCTATCTACATTAATTGCAGCCACATGTATCACAAAGAATAGATGAGAATCTGCCATGTAAAATATAGAGAAGAGAAAAAAGGTACAGGAAACATTCAGTGACTCTAAAGATGAAATATCCCTAGGAGTTTGAATGTTACAATATCTTAACTATATTCACAAATATATTATTTACACCTAGGACATAAAAAATATTTGCACACTTAAAACTGGAATCAGGTTTCAATATATCATTAACAACATAGTGATGCCTCTCTTTGTAACTTTAAAAAAAGAAACCTAGAATTCATTAGAAAAGGATTCTGTGTGTACGTGTATAAAGTATTTCAGATGAGGGTGAACATGAACAGGTAGAGAAAATAGATGGCATACACCTGGCCTAATACAGTGAAGGATTAGCCATCATGCATTTCTCTCTTCCATAGTCTTGGTCTTTAAGGATTTGCACAGCCCAGGGATCAGAATGGCATTAAAAATATTGTCTAATGAGAAGCTTTGGATACTGATCCCCCAGAGATACAACTCTATAAAGTGTCAGCCTGTGATAACCTCTTTCAACAGCCCTTGCCTAGTCAGGAAAAAGCACACCTGAGGCTCCATCCAGAAATGATCTTTCTTGACCATAAGCCCATTGCCTCACTTGGTCGCTCTTCCCTTCCAGAAGACAGATCTTCAATCTTCATATCTAGGTGACATGTCGTGTATCATTCCACACTGATGCCAGCCAGGTAAATTAAAGTTCCTTAGTTAATGCTTCTGTAAGGAGTATGAGTATTTTACTAGATTCATCCAGAGGAAATAATGAGAAGTGTGCATGCATGAGATGATGGGAACCGAGTGTCCAATGGCACTCCAGCCTGCCTTCCTGTTGACAAGTTCCCATCTATGTTTATACTGATACCCAATTCTCAATCTTCTGGTCTCCGATTCTCTCTAAGTATTGACAGACCAACAATAAAAAATGACTGAACCTGTTTCCCTCCTGAATAGAAATCTGCCCTTTTTTTATGTAATAGAACATCTGACATGTGAAGTGAATCATGATATACTTTTAAGTGGATAAAGTAAATTACAAAGCAGCATGTTAAAGAGAAGTCACCTGTAGGGATAAGCTTACAAGTAATTTTTGTTGTCCTTTTGCAGATTCTTTTTTTTTTTTCAATTTCTTTCTTTTTTTCCCAAATATTTATTAAATTCTGGTTAGTTAATATATACTGTAATATTGGTTTCAGGAATAGAATTTAGTGATTCATCATCTACACATAATACCCAGTGCTCATCACCAGTGCCCTCCTTAATACCCATCACCCATTTATCCTACAGATAACCTTCCCTCAAGCAACCTTCAGTTTGTTCTCGGCGTGTGCCCCTTCTAATGAGTATTTTTGTATCCTTTGGGTAAATACCTAGTAGTGCAATTACTGGGTCATAGGGTAGCTCTATTTTTAGCTTTTTGAGGAACCTCCATACTATTTTCCACAGTGGCCGTACCAGTTTGCATTCCCACCAGCAGTGTAACAGGGTTCCTCTTTCTCTGCATCCTCACCAATGCTTGATTCCTGTGTTGTTAATTTTAGCCATTCTGACGTGTATGAAGTGGCATCTCATTGTGGTTTTGATTTGTATTTACCTGATGAGTGATGTTGAGCATCTTTTCATATGTCTGTTAGCCATCTGGATGTCTTCTTTGGGAAAATGTTCATGTCTTCTGCCCATTTCTTCACTGGATTATTTGGGTTTGTTTTTCTTTCTTTTTTTTTTTTTTTTTTAGTTTTAAGTTTGATAAGTTCTTTATAGATTTTGGATACTAACACTTTATCAGATATGTCATTTGCAAATACATTCTTCCATTCCACTGGCTGCCTTTTAGTTTTGTTGATGAGGTCCCTATAGTTCATTTTTGCTTTTGTTTCCCTTGCCGGCAGAGGTGAGCCTAGTAAGAAGTTGCCACCAAGATCAAATAGGTTGGTGCCTGTGTTCTCCTCTAGGATTTTGGTGGTTTAGAAATCTGTCCTTTTTAAAACAAGAAGACTATTGTAAACTTTCTGATGTTTACTTGAATTCTTATGGTGGTTGTATGGAAGGGTTTGGGTCAGCTTTTCCTTTTATTTGCATTCCTGGTTCTTGATATACCACTGAATAGAAGTGTATGTTATCCCTGTAGCTCACTTGAAGACACAAAGAAAATGTATATATACATATATATGTATACATATATATGTGTGTATATGTACATATATATGTATACATATATATGTGTATATGTGTACATACATATATTTATATATGCATATATATGTGCAAAGAAAAAGCACCTCTTTTTATCCACCTCCTCTCTTGTGTTCCCCTTCCCAGAGACAATACAATCTTGAATATGATGGTATCTCCCCCATATGTGGCTTTATATCACAAATGTCTTTGTAAACATATATAGGATAAAAGGCATTAACATCATATCTATCAGTTAGGGAATGGAGAAATAAATTGTGATAAATATACCAACATAATCAAAAAATAAATTGCATAAGAATGCTCATTTTACATGGTATGTACAGTATGGTTCCATTTATATAAAAGTTTTAAAATGCAAAACAATGTAATTTTTATAAAATGATAATACTAATCATAGTAAAAATCACAGGGGAAGAATGTATATAGTTAGTGTAGTGGTTCCCCTGGGGAAGGAAAAGAATCAAGATTTGATTCTGCAAATTTATGATATAGGGGCTTCACCTATCTCTGTATTATTGTTACAATAAAAACACCTAGAATGAGGACAGTAAGGTGTCTAAATTTGATGATGTCAACTAGTGGGAAACCTGGCCCTTCATTGTTATCTCTGCTGTTTTTTTGTTTGAGTTTATTTTTATTATGGATTATTACCTGAGAGATTTCAATATATAAAGTTTTCTCATGCTATAGACTTTTGTCATATATTTTTATAGGTTTTTACTTTTTATCAACTTATAAATCTGATTCATTTTACTATTTAATTCATTTCAATTGCTATATATTTCATCATCTGTCTGTGCCAAACGAATATTGATATCATTCGTGTTCACTTCATATCTTTTCCACACAATGAAGGTGCCCAGCTAGAGTTTCAGCTCATAAACGCTTCTCAGAAATTCGCAGTTATCATGCTAGGGATGTACTGGGGTTTTTTTTGTTTGTTTTTTTTTGTTTTTTTTGTCTTCCCTCTGTTGCCCATCCTACCACTTCCTTCTGAGAACTGAAATATTCCAGGTGCCATTGTTCCTGGACCAAACACCACACACACAATAGGAAATGTTATTAGGAGGGTCCCATATACTCAGTGCTGTGCTGGCTGCTTGTTTTCTATGCAGTGCTCATCACTGCAGCATCCCCATACAACTCTGACAATTTCCACTCTGCACTGGGGATACCAAGCATCTCATAAAGTTGAACAATTTTCCCTATTCACAAAGCAAGTGCTGGTTTGGATTAAATTCAGGGTGTTTGAGTTTAAGTAATACACCAAATGATAAAGGCTGTCATAAACACATCTGTCTCTCCCTCAGGTAAGGGAGAACCACTGCTCTGCAGAAACATTCCTGTTAGGGAATGTTTGATTATCTTACCGGTATCTTATAAATCTGTACTGTCTTGAAAGTCTTTGCCTTCCAAAGATCAATGATTGCTGTGATTTTCCTTAAGAGTCTAGGCATTTGATTTTTTCTGTCATTTGGCTGTTCTTTAAAAATGATACCCTACCTATCACCTTGGTTGGATAGGTCCCCTTAGGATACAGAACATCATTGACATAGTTGTCCAGTTTCTCTTAGAATGAATCACTAACACAGATGACTAACATGTCCATGGAGGAGTCCTATGAGTTCCAAGTTTATAAACAACACTTTAAAATCTAGGCTCAGGTGCAGAGGATATACTTTAATGGATGCCATGACCTACTGTACTTTTTCACACTGCTACTCTAATTCATGGGTACAGGTGGACATGCCTTGTAGGTGAGGGGAAAAATTTGAGGCATTTTTCAGGATGAAAATAAAATTTTTAAAGGAAATTATGAAACATGAGAGATGATTTAGGAATGCTAATGCTGTATTATCCAGAGGCATTAACAATGATTGGTCAAGACAGTTAACTCATCTCATATGAGGAATTTAAGAAACAAAACAAATGAGCATGGAGGAAAAAAGAGAGATGTGGGCTAACCAAGAATCAGACTCTTGACATAGAGAACAAACTGATGGTACCAGAGGGGAGGGTGGTGGGAGATGGGTTAAATAGGTTATGAGGATCAAGGAAGGCACTTGTTGTGTTGAGCACCCGGTATTATGAGGAGCTTTTGAATCACTGTATTGTGCACCTGAAACTAATATTGCACTGTATTTAAAGTGCAATAAAATATTGCTGATTCAAATAAAATATTTGCTGATTCAAAAGGGCACATGCACTCCAAAGTTTATAGCAGCACTATCAACAATAGCCAAAGTATAGAAAGCCCCAAATGTTCATGAATAAAGATGTGGTACACACACACACACACACACACACACACACAATGGAATATTACTCAGAAATCAAAAAGTGAAATCTTGCCATTTGCAACAACATGGATGGAACTGGAGTGTATTATGCTAAGTGAAATAAGTCAGTCAGAGAAAGAAAAATATCATATGATTTCACTCATATGTGGAATTTGAGAAACACAACAGATGAACAGAGGGGAAGAGAATGAAAAATAAGACAAGAACAGAGAGGGAGGCAAACCATAAGAGACTCTTAAATATAGAGAACAAATTGAGGGTTGCTGGAGGGGAGATGGGTGCTAAATGGATGATGGGCATTAAGGAGGGCACTTGTTGGGATGAGCAGTGGGTGTTGTATGGGAGCCAATTTAACAATAAGTTATATTAAATTAAAAAATAATAAATAAATTTTAAAAAATTACACTGTATTTAACTGATTGGAATTTAAACAAAAACTTAAAAAAAAGACCATCAAATCAGCAGACGACCTGAACTCAGATCTAGTCTTTTCCACACACTGTGTACTTCGCATCCATGATATAATCTCACCTCACCTAAGTGTTCCCATGGGTGAATGGAGTAATAATATGATTTAAGTAACTTGACAAACACTTCAGATGATTCTGAGCCTGTCAAAGTTTGGGAAGCATACTCTGTAGGAGGGACTGGATAACTTCATTCTCATCTATTTGTTTGAAGGCAAGAAATACTTCTGAAGGAAGCACCATTCTTATTCATTTTAGACTCAGCTCCTAGCACAATGTGTGACACGGAGCTGGTGATCAATTTAAAATAAGGGCCAATAGAGGGAAAACAGGGAAGAAGATGATAGAAGGAAAAATTAGCAGAGGGAAAGACTGAAACATTCACATTGATTATAAATAGTTTTTTTTTCATTTTTTTAAGGCACTGGTTCTCAAACTTTGGCATATATCCAATTCATTGGGAGAGCTTGCCAAAACATCATTGATTGCTGGTTCTCACCTCAGAGTTTATCAGTAGCATATGTGGAGTGACAGCAGAATTTGTATTTCTAACAAGGTCCCAGTTGATGCTGCTGCCACTCAGTCAGTGGCTGCTGCCACTCAGTCATATTTTATTTTCACTCCATATTTTCCATCAGATTCATTAACAACATGGAACCCAGAAACAAAACAGGAGTTTCAGAATTCTTTCTCTTGGGATTGACAGAGGATCCAGAACTGCAGCCCATAGTCTTTAGTCTGTTCCTGTCCATATACCTGGTCACCATCCTGGGAAACCTGCTCATCATCCTGGCCGTCAGCTTGGACTCCCACCTCCACACCCCCATGTACTTCTTCCTCGCCAACCTGTCCTTTACTGACATCTGTTTAAGCACAGCCACGATCCCAAAGATGCTGGTGAACATCCAGGCAGAGAATCAGAGCATAACTTATGCAGGCTGCCTCACACAGATCTACTTTGTCTTGGTTTTTGTTGGTTTGGAAAATTTTCTCCTTGCAGCAATGGCCTACGACCGCTATGTAGCCATCTGCCATCCCCTGAGGTACACCGTTATCATGAACCTCCAACTCTGTGGTCTGCTGATGGTGCTCTCACTGTTCATTAGCAGTGCCAATGCCCTGCTCCATAGTCTGATGGTGCTACGGTTTTCCTTCTGCAAGGAGTTGGACATCCCACAATTCTTCTGTGAGCTTGGTCAGGTTGTCAAGCTCGCTTGTTCTGATACCCTCATCAATAATATCCTGGCATATTTTATGGCTAGCTTACTTGGGGGTGTTCCTTTCTCTGGAATCATTTTCTCTTATACTCAAATTTTCTCCTCTGTTTTGAGAATGCCGTCAGCAGGCGGAAAGTATAAAGCTTTTTCCACCTGTGGGTCTCACCTGTCAGTTGTGTCCTTGTTCTATGGGACAAGCATTGGAGTGTACATTAATTCTGCAGTTACTGACTCTTCCAGGAAGACTAACATGGCTTCAGTGATGTACGTTGTCATTCCTCAGATGATGAACCCCTTTATCTACAGTCTGAGGAACAGTGACATGCAGGCTGTCTTGAAGAAACTTGTCAGTAGGATACCTTCTTTTCTGTGATTGTGCCATCCACTTTGGGCTGGGTTTTTAGAATAAATCAAAGTTATAGGAATCATATGAGGACTAGGATGCTTGATTCTTCTTTAACCAAATGCCTCTAACATGAGTAGATAACATAACAGCAAAGTACATTTTAAGTTGCGGCTGAAATTTGAATTTTACTCTTATTTAGCTTTGTTATGTTTGACCAATTATTTCTATTCTTACTTCAATTTTTTCCCAGTTCCACAGAAGCAGAACCTGAGGCAGAGGTTAAAGTTTCACAGTGTTTGTATGGATGATTCTCAGAACAAGGAAACTTGTAGAATATGGATAGCTCAGAGAGAGGATAGAAGGGCAGCTGTGGTCATATCAAGAGACTGGCTTCCATCTGATCCCATTATAGACCATGTCAGTTGAGACCCAAAGTCAGGCCTACAGTGAGGCAAGGGAGCTCACCTTGTACACCCCAATTTAGTAATCATAGAGACCATTCACTGGTAAACTGTATTCCTTTGAGGCAATCTTACCATTCACTATACACAGTTTTATTAACTATAAAATTGGTACAATGATATCATCTGAGTCTGAAATAATTGTGAGCTATTTGTACTTCATCAGTGAGGAAGTCTTCAGTTCTAATAAGAAAAAAAATTCCTATCTCTAATATGGTCAAACAATAAACAGTTGTTTGTCATCATTAGGACTTCAGAGATCAGAAATGTACAAGAACAGGGGAGTAGGCATCACTCTGTTTCTCCATTTGGTGGCTTTGTCCTAGGACTGAGACTCTTCAAGTCACAAGATAGTGGCAGCAAATATGGATGTCATATTGTACATGATTTCCAGAGACAGAAAACTGTCCTTCCCATGGTCAGATGATAATAGGCCTTTTGATGGGGTCAACCAAAAGACATCTGGAGGAGGTTAAATGGTGGCCTTCAATCTGATATGTCTAGCACCCCAATCCCCTTAATTTGTGATTAGTAACTCATATGATGAAAGGATGAATGTTACTTATTTGGAAAAAGGGTTTTTGCAAAGGATGCATTTATACTGCTTTATGTGGGTGGGCCCTAACTATGAATGATTATGTTTCCTTATAAAATAGATAGGCATGAAGAAGACACAGAAAGGAGGAGGCAATGTGACCATGGAGACAGATATTAGATTGATGCAGCCAGTATTTTTTTTAATTTATTTCTTTTGAGAGAGAGAGAGAGAGAGAGAAGGCAAGCACATGATCAGGGGAGGGACAGAGAGAGGGAGAGAATCCTAAGAATCTCCAGCACGCTGACAGCACAAAGCCCGAAGCAGACTTGATAGGGAGCTCAGAACTATAAACCATGAGATCATGACCTGAGCTAAAACCAAGACTTAGATGCTCAACCGACTGAGCCACCTAGGCACCCCTCATGCAGCCAGTATTTGATTTCAAGTATTTGATCATTTTTATCCTACAAAACTGTCATTTTTATAGGACTCTAATGTGTCTTTTTTTAATCACTCCTTTGCATTGCCTAATACTATGAATTAAATAATTTGACCTAACATTGGCCTTGTTATAAGTTTAAACTTAATGAATTCTCACCAACATCAGCAATATGGCAGAATAGAAGGTTCCTGACCTTCTTCCTCCTGGGAACACACTGACCATATGGGTACACACAGATTCATTTCCTTTGAGAGAAACTCAGAAACTGGATGGGTGGCTCATAAATATCAGGGGACTGAGAAAGGACCTACATCAAAATAGGTAAGAAAAGATGAGGTATGCTCACACCATCAATCCCACCCCTGGGACAGCACCTTACAACCAGGAGAATATCCCAGACTCAGCTTATCACTGAGGAATGAAGAGTTAGGATCACACACACAAAGGCACCAACTTTCACGGCAAACCTTAAGGACTGGCTCCCAAATCATCAATCTCTGAGAGCAATGTGGCTTGGCATTACAAGTCCCCAGATACCACAGAAAACCAAGAGGCAGTTTTTACCTGGGTACATGAATATTTCTTTTGGTTATACCCCTGAGCTCAGCACAGAGGGAGGATGCAAAAACACAAGGGTCCCACTTTCTCCTTGTAAGGTGTTTGACTGCATACTTTCCCAACTGTTTTCTAAGGGTTGGGCTCTAATAAGCCTGTATCTGTAATATGATTGGGCTCCTCTGGAAGTCTGGGATGGTTTCTGTACACTTCTTTTTTTTAATGATTTATTTATTTTTGAGAGAGAAACAGAGCACAAGCAGGGGAGGGGCAGAGAGAAAGGGAGACACAGCATCCAGAGCAGGATCCAGGTTCTGAGCTGTCAACACAGAGCCGGACACAGGGCTCAAATCCATGAACCATGAGATCATGACCTGAACTGAAGTCGGACACTTAACTGATGGAGCCACCCAGGTGCCCCAGTTTTTGTACATTTCTGATGGAGGCATCAGAAGTCCTGATTTCAACCTATGCTACAAATGTATAGTGATCAAAACTATGTGGTACTCACACTAAATCAGACACATAGATCAATGAAACAGAACTGAGAGCCCAGAATAAACCCTGACATAAACAATCAACTTATAATTGACATAAGCGCCAAGGATACTCAAAAGAGAAAGGATAATCTCTTTAGTAAGCAGTGTTGGAAAAATTATATATCCCCATGCATAAGAATGAAATTGAACCCCTTACATCACTCACAAAAATTAACTAAAAATGGATTAAAGATTTAAACATAAGACCTGAAAACCATACAGCTCCTAAAAGAAAACATAAGGGAAAAATCTCCTTGACCTTAGTCTTGGCAACAATTATGACACCAAAAACACAAGGAACAATTACAAAATAAATAAGTGTGTCTATAACAAACTAAAAAGCATCTGCACAGCAAAATAAACCATCAACAAAATGAAAAGCCTACCTATGAAATGAAATACTTATAACTCATATATCTGATGAGGTTAATAGCCAAAATATATTTTAAAACACATATAAATCAATAGAAAAAAATAAACACTCTGATTTAAAAACAGGCAGAGAAGGGTGACCTGGGTGGCTCAGTCAGTTGAGCATCTGACTCTTGATTTCGGTTCAGGTCATGATCTCACAGTTTGTGGCATCAAGCCCTGAGCTGGGCTCTGCACTGACAGTGTGGAGCCTGCTTGGGATTTTCTCTCTCTCCCTCTCTCTGCCTCTTCCCTGCTCATGCTCTTTCTCAAAATAAACATTTAAATAAAAACAAAAATGGACAGAGGAACTAAAGCAATACTTTCTAAAGAATATATATAGTACTAGCAAATTTTTGGTGGATTTTTTGTGGTTTTCTATGTATAGTATCATGTCATCCACAAATAGTGAGTTTTACTTCTTCCTTGCTGATGTGGATGCCCTTGATTTCTTTTTTCTTTTTTTTTAATTTTAATGTTTGTTTTTGAGAGAGAGAGAGAGAGAGAGAGAGAGAGCATGAGTGGAGGAGGAGCATGAGCTGAGTTGTCAGCACAGAGCCTAACATGGGGCTTGAACCCACCAACCATGAGATCATGACCTGAGCCGAAACCGGATGCTTAACTGACTGAGCCACCCAGGCACCTCTCTTGATTTTTCTTGTCTGATTGCTGAGGCCAGAACTTTCAGTACTGTTAAATAACAGTGGTGACAATGGACATTCCTGTCTTGTTTCTGACCATAGAGGAAAAGCTCTCAGTTTTTCCCCATTTAGGATGTTAGCTATGGGTTTTTACATACAGATGGCCAACATGTTCATGAAAAGATGCTCAGCATCACCAATAATCACAAAATGTAAATCAAAACCACAATAAGATATCACTTCACACCTGTGAGAATGGCTATCATCAAAAAGACAAGAGATAACAAGTGTTGGTGAGGATATGGAGAAAAGGGAAGTCAGGCATACTGTTGGTGGGAATGTAAATTGATATAGTCATTATGGAAAACAGTATGATGTTCCTCAAAAGTATAAAAACAGAACTACCATATGATCCATCAACCCCACTTCTGGGAACATGTCTGAAAGAAATGAAATCACTGTCTTGAAGAGATATGTGCGCTCCCAAATTCACTGCAGCATTGTTTACAATAGCCAAGACATGGAAACAATCTAAGTGTCCATCAGCATTAAATGGATAAAGAAATGTGACTGGTATACATATGTACACACACATGGGTGTGCATACAAACAATGGAATATTATTCACCCATAAAAAAGAGGGAAATTCTGCCATTTGAGACATATGGATGGACCTGGAGGGCATTATGTGCAGTGAAATAAGTAAAACAAAGACAAATCTCATATGATATCACTTATATGTTGAGTTCAAAAAAGAAAACAAAGCCCATAGATACAGAGAATATGTTGGCGGTTGCCAGAGGTGGGGACTGGTGGGGGAGGCAGGTAGGTGAAATGGGTGCCAGTGGTCAAAAGGTACAAACTTCCAATTATATGTCATGCGGATGTAATGTAATAAATCGTATTGCATATTTGAAAGTTGCTAAGAGAGGAAATCTTAAAGTTTTCATCACAGGAAAAAAATATTTTTAACTATTTATGGTGACCACTGTTAACTAATGGTAGTGATCATTTCAAAATATACACAAATACTGAATCATTGTGTTGGACACTTGAAACTAATATAATGTTTTATGCCAACTGTACTTCAATTAAAAAAATTAAAGATAGGGGCAGCTGGGTTGTTCAATCGGCTGAGCATCCAACTCTTAGTTTTGGCTCAGATCATGCATGATCTCAGAGTGGTGGGTCCGAGCCCCGTATCAGGCTCCACACTGAGCCTGGAGTCTGCTTAGGATTCTTTCTCTCCTCTGCCCCTCCCCAGCTCGCACTCCCTCTTTCTCTCTCAAAAAATAAAAATAAATTTTAAAAAAATAAAGAAAAACCATAAATACCCAGCCAGAAAAAAAAAAAATAAAATAAAATGGCTTAAAGCTGAAAAGAACTTCTGCAAAAAAAAAAAAAAGCCATAAACAGATATTTAACAGAAAGTAAAAATAAATGGCCCAAAAATATATGAAATAGATTTCAATCTCATTGATAATAAGGGAAATGCCAAATAATAAAATAATTTTATGCCTGCTAGGTTATCAGTATAAATGAAAATGTGTTGGTGATGATATGGATTACCAGGAAATTCTGGTGAGCATGTTAAGTGACTCACCCACTTAGGAAAAGTCTTTAGAAATATCCAGGGGTGCCTGGGTGGCTCAGTTGGTTAAGAATCTGATTTGATTTGGGCTCAGGTCATGATCTCATGGTTCATGGGATCCAGTCCTGCGTTGGGCTCTGCACTGACCATGTGGAGCCTGCTTGGGATTCTCTCTCTCTCCCTCTCTCTCTGTCCTTTCCCCTGACTCAAAATAAATAAACTTAAAATAAAAGAAATATCCAAAGGAGAAGAGGTATATTCATATACATAACAATTCTCTCCAAAGTATAAAACATTCTTAAATGTTTACCATGATATTCAGGGGCACCTGTGTGGTTCAGTCCATTAAGCGTCCGACTTCAGCTGAGGTCATGGTCTCAAGGTTTGTGAGTTCGAACCCCACATCGGGCTCTGTGCTGACAGCTCGGAACCTGGAGCCTGCTTCGGATTCTGTGACTCCCTCTCTCTCTGACCCTCCCCCACTCATGCTCTGATTCTCTTTCTCGCTCTGTCTCTCAAAAATGAACATTAAAAAAATTTTTATTTTTTTATTTATAGTTTATTGTCAAGTTGGTTTCCATGTAACACCCAGTGCTCTTCCCCACAAGTGCCCCGCTCCATGACCATCACCCCCCTTCCCCTTTCCCCCTCCCTCTACAGCCCTCAGTTTGTTCTCAGTATTCAAGAGTCTCTTATGATTTGCCTCCCTCCCTCTCCCTAAAGTTTATTATAATATTCAAAAAGATTTTAAAAAATATATTTCTTTATAAATGAAGATAAGTACCAACAAAAACGTCTTTCAACCTGACAAGATACCTATCTTGTCACAGATACATAATAACAGAGATAAAAATAAATAAATTACTTCTAAAATCAACACTTTTGAACCTCGAAAACACAAAAATGGGAAAGCAACCAAGACACAAAATGCATACATTAACTTGTTCAAAAAGAAGTAAATTTACAAATTGGATAGGGATACATATGGGTGAAAATAACATTGAATCTCATTGCCCATTTTCCAGGGCAAATATGATCAAACACTGGCAACTTCATAGGAATAAACCTAATAGAAGAACATCAAACAAAATGATAAATACAAAATGCAACACAGTGCTTGTCACTGGGGGGAGAGACGGTAATGTGGCTGGGACACCATCAAGTGCATTCTTTGTGGCACTGCTTTATTTCTTCACCTGGGTGAGAGGTATATGTGTTTCACTTTACTATTTTTTTTTAACCATAGATAAATTTCATATTGATATTTTAACAAGAAAACTTTAGGAAATATGCTCATATTCCAGATTCTAAATGTATTCTTCCATAAATTTCTTCAATCTGTTACAACCATCTGGACCATAAGGGGCGCCAGACCTAGGAGGAAGCCACCATGTGGAGGAATGAATGAGGCCTTACTGGCCACTTCCTGTATATTCCTACTTCTGAAGCACTTACAATGAAACATCTTTTTACAGCTTTATGGAGATATAGTTAACAAAACTGAGTAAAGTTAAGGTGTACAAGGTGATGACTTGATACACATATACACTAAGCACTCATTGCCACAAGACAATTAATTAGCACATCCATCACCTTAAACACCTCTTTATGTTTTGAACATATTAGGATCAGAATTTCTTTTCCTTTTTACAACTAAAGACTTTCTCACTAATAAAGTTTAATTATCCCCTATCATGTCAAACCACTAAGATGACCTAATAATGCCGTCGTATATTTAATGGAATGGGTATCGTAGGTGCTGATGCTGCCCTCCACAGTTACAATTTCTAGTGACTGGACTGGGTGATTACTGAATGGGGGTAAAAATATCTGCACGTGGCCTCCGAGGAGTTCCAACACTAAAGTGTAATTCTCATGGTGTGAATCTGAAACTGGGTAGAATCACCACATCCTCATTTAGAGTCTTGCCCTGTTTATCCACCTTATTCTACTTCTCTTCTGAAAACAAACCTCACGAAATCACTACAGCAAGAACCCCTGATTCAGGTTCTTCTTGTAGAGAATCTGACTCAGAAAAGAGATTAGAGATTTAAAATCACTTGCCAAATTGGACAGAGCTGGATAAAGTGCAAATTCATTCTCCTAATTTCCTAATGCATATGGCCATTATGCTATCTTGTCCTTTAAGAAGAAGTTGATGATGCAAGATTCAGACATTCGGTCTCACCCTGTATTTCTGTCACATTGACTCATTCCAGAAATCACAGTCCAATGCCAATGACATGGTCACAGAAGAGAAGGTGTCCTACCTATGAGTTTTCTCAAGGCTCCCTTCATGTCCCTGTTCCTCAGGCTGTAGATGAAAGGGTTCATCATTTGAGGGACAACAATGTACATCACTGAAACCACTGCAGTGTTTCTGGAAGAGTTAGTAAAAGCAGAACTAATGTACACCCCCAAGCCTGTCCCATAGAACAAAGACACAACTGAGAGGTGAGACCCACACGTAGAAAAAGCTTTATACTTTCTACCCTCTGATGGCATCCTCAAAACAGAGGACACTATCTGAGTGTAAGAGAAAATGATTCCGCACACAGGGATACCACCAAATATGCCAGTTGCAAAATATATCAGGATGTTATTGATGAGCGTGTCAGAACATGCAAGCTTGATGACCTGAACTACTTCACAGAAGAAGAGAGGGACTTCCAGGTCTGTGCAGAAGGTCAGTTGTAACACCATCAGACTGTGTATCAGGGCATCCACAGTGTTAATGCACAAGGAGACTAGGATCAGCAGGCCACAGAGGTGGGAGTTCATGATGACTGTGTACCTCAGTGGATGACAAATGGCCACATAGCGATCATAGGCCATTGCTGCAAGAAGAAAACTTTCCAAAC
>CM053574.1:6256609-6281045 GCA_028646485.1 Cryptoprocta ferox | reverse complement strand
ATTTATTTTGAGAGACAGAAAGTACGTGGGCAAGCAGGGGAGGGGCTGAGAGAAAGGGAAAGAGAATCCCAAGTAGGCTCTGTGTTGTCAGAGCGGAGCCCAACTTGGAGCTCGATCCCGAGAACCATGAGATCATGACCTGAGCTGAGATCGAGTCAGACACTTGGGGCACCTGGGTGGCTCAGTTGGTTAAGTGTCCAACTTACTGGCTGATTCATTATAAAAGGGAAGTGATAGGTGGGGCAAAGGGCAAGAAGAGAGGAGAAACAAAGGATATCTTTAGCATGGCAACCATAAATTTCAGGGAAAAAATGGATGTGTTGAATCCCTTTGTGGGATAATTGCTTACGTAGGGAAACAGAAGTAAACAATCTGAATGAACATCAATGGTTAATGCTCATTTCTCATGGACGTGATAAAATATATAGCAACTAAAATGAATACATTAGATCCAGATGTATCAACACAGATAATAAAAACTCCAAAGAGAAAGTAATTTTCCTAAGAAGACTTATATCATGATACAGTTTAAGTGTTTTAAATAAAACTGATCTTAAAACTTTAATTTCTTATTATAAAGCATTTCAAGTATACAAAAAGTATAGAGAAAACAAAGTCCTGGGTATCTACCACTAAGGACCACTAAATTAAAATATATAGCTATATTTGCAGTAAAATTTTTTAAGAATTAATACATATTTATTTTCCCATATCCTCAATAACTTTTTCTTGCCCAAGGGAATAGCCATACTGAACTTGGCATTCATTATTCCCTTGTGGTTTTAGTAAAAATACAGAAACTTTTGTTTTGCATTTTAAACCTCACATATTACATTTGGTTTTTGTTTATTTATTTTTTATTTTTTTAAGAAGTTTTTAAAATTTTACTTTAGAGAGAAAGAGCATAAGTGGGGGAGAGAGGCAGAGGGAGGGAGGGAGAGAGAGTGAATGAGTGAGAGAGAGAGAGAGAGAGAGAGAGAGAGAATCTCAAGAAGTCTCCCTGCTCAGCACAGACCCTGATGTGGGGGTCAGTCCCATGTCGCTGGGATCACAACCTCAGCCAAAATCAAGAGTTGGACACTCAACTGACTGAGCTACCCAGGCACTGCGCATTTTGCTTTTAAAATTAATACATTTAAGGTCTTGGTACTTTTTTCTCTGGTTTATTAACTTTAACTATCTTACTTTATTCTAATGTCTTATTACATCACAATTTATCATTTTTTCAACTGAGAGGCATTTTATTGTTGCCTTTTATACATGCGCACACACACGCACACACGCGTGCACACAGTGTATAAACAATTTAAATAACATGTGGAGAACAACCAGATTCAAGACTGTGGTTGCCTCTGGGAATGGAGGGGAACATAAAGGGTATGCTATCTTTATGATATTTTGTTATTTTTTAAAGTTTAAAATTTTAATTCCAATATAGTTGACAGTGTTATATTAGTTTCAGGTGTACAATATAGTGATTCAACAATTCTACACATTACTCAGTGCTCATCACGATAAATGTACTCTTAATCCTCTTCACCTACTTCACCCAATCCCCCCAACTCCCTGCCAAGTCTCTCTGATAAATACCAGTTTGTTCCATGTTATTTTGTTATTTAAGAAAAGAACTCTGTGTGGAAAACAGTATGGAGGCTCCTCAAAAAGTTAAAATATGATCCAACAATCACACTACTGTGTATTTACCTAAAGAATACAATAACACTAATTAAAAGGGACATTCCCCCGATGTTTATAGCAGCATTATTTACAATAGCCAAGATATGGAAGCAGCTCAAATATCCATTGATTGATGAATGGAGAAAGAAGAGGTGGTATATATGTATACAATGGAGTATTTTACTGAGACATAAAAAAATAATGAGGTTTGCCATTTGCAACAACATGAGTGGAGCTAGAGTATATTATGCTAAGTGAAATAAGTCAGTCAGAGAAAGACAAATGTCATATGATTTCACTCATGTGAAATTTAAGAAACAAAACAAATGAGCAAAGGAAAAAATAGAGAATAAGAAACAGACTCTTAACTATGGTGAACAAACTGATGGTTACCAGAGGGGAGGTGGGTGGGGGGTGAACTACGGGGTGGTAATTAAGGAGTGTACTTGTGATAAGCACAAGCGTGGTATGGAAGTGTTGAATCAGTAAATTGTACACCTGAAACTAATATTACACTGTATATTAACTAAAGTTTAAATAAAAACTTTTAAAAAAACTTAAAAGAACTCTGATGGCAAAATAATCAAATCTTACTAAATCTGGAAGCATGGGTACATGCTTATTTGTTTTATTATTCTATGCTCTTTTGCCTTTTAAATATTTCATAGGTTACTAAAAAGCAACAGGTAGACTGGGGTGTAGTTTCGGGATCTGCCTCATTCTCCATCTCCTCTCTCTCTCAGAATACTTATAACCAAGAAGTAGTATCAAAACCAAAGATCTCTTCTAGAAAGGAGTATCATGAGCCAGGAGTGGAAAGGAAAGGAGAGACTGGCCATACATCTCTGCACTGTGTCAAACAAATTAAACTGTTAGAGAATTCTAGAATTTTATTCAAAATTGAGCAAAAGTAGATTGCTCATAAGAATGGAAAGAGTCCCAGGACTTTAGGATCAGAGTAAGTGATTAGCCAAATGAGAGATGGTCAAGCATTGGTGCAAAGGTGCAGTGAAACAGGTCAAGGAGAAGATTGATGGACCATTAGGCAGACACCTCTAAGGTGACCTAATTCTCCTTATCTTCTGCATGTTCTCATCTCACAGTTACCAAATGGACCTGTGAACAAAGAACTGTCCTTATTGTAAAACATACAGTAGGGGACTTTCGATTACCTGGATGTCAACAGTAAGAAATAACATTCAGCTTTTCCTTGGATGTGAAGAAGAAAAATGGAAGCTCTGTTCTCAGTGAGCACAGAAAGAGAGTGAAGCACTGGGCTCCTGTGCAGAAATAATGGACCCTGGGACTAGGCCCAGGTGGGCTGCAAATGACCTGGGTATGGCTGTTGAGTGAGGTGATCACAGGCAGACTATTTGCAGTCTCTTTGTCTTTGGGGGGTTCAATATCCAAAGCTCCTCATTAGCCAAACTCTTTTACTCTCATGTGATCACAGGGCAGCACAAATCCTGGAGTGAGGCTCAGAGATGAAGAACTTTGTTTTGTCTGATTCTTTCAACCTGCATGGTCAAACATATGCTATCTTCTTCCTCCACAGTTCTTGGCTCACATCCATTTCAAGTCACCTACACACCCAAACACATCTTCCTTCTGTTATTAGACTCTAGTCTTTTTTAAAGGTCTGTTTATTTATTAATGTTTATTTATTTATTTTGAGAGGTGGGAGAGGGACAGAAAGAGAGGGAGAGAGAATCCCAAGCAGGCTCTGTGCTGTCAGCGCAGAGCCTGACACAAGGCTCCATCTCACAAACCATGAGATATGACCTGAGCTGAAACCAAGATCAGACACTTAGCTGATTGAGCCATGCAGGAGCCCCCAAAAGTATACTTAAATTCAACCCTGTTTTAATAACAATCTCAAGAAGACTGAAACTACATTTAGGCTAAAAATATATAATTTCCTTACATGGATAGATGAATATTACCTGGATTAATACATGTGATAATGTAGGAAATATGTCCTAAAAATGCAAACACTAAGGACTACTGTTATGTATGGCTCATTGAATGTTGATTTTGCCTGTGCATATTATATTTAGCAGTTGCTAACATAGTCTGTGTACTCAAGGGTAACAGACATTTGTTCTCTTTATAAAATTTCATTACCAGCTTTTCCCAATTCAATATTAATAGCTTAAATATACTTTTTTTCACATCAAGGACTGTGGGTTAAAATTATGGTTCTTGACTGTCAATATTGTTGCAGTAAATTACAAGTTATCAGAGTAGCAGTCAACCTGCGATGCCATATGGTTCTGAGGATGTAATCATAAGATTTGGGGGCTGTTTATTATAATAACAAATTTTATTTTTGCTGTTAGGATACAATTTTTTATAACAGAAAATTATTTGATTTTTGTATTTTATTTTATTTTTTTATAGTTTATTGTCAAGTTGCTTTCCATATAACACCCACTGCTCTTCCCCACAAGTGCCCTCCACGATGACCATCATCCCCCTTCCCCCTCCCCCTACAGCCCTCAGTTTGTTTTCAGTACTCAAGAGTCTCTCGTGATTTGTCTCCCTCCCTCTCCCTAACTCCTTTTCCTCCTTCCCTTCCCCCATGGTCCTCTGTTAGTCTCCTGTTAGACCTATGAGTGAAGACATATGGTATCTGTCCTTCTCCACCTGACTTATTTCGCTTAGCAGGACACCCTCGAGGTCCACCCACTTTGCTGCAAAAGGCCAGATTTCATTCTTTCTCATGGCCATGTAGTATTCCATTGTATAGATAAACCACATCTTCTTGATCCATTGATCAGTTGATGGACATTTAGGCTCTTTCCATGATTTGACTATTGTTGAAAGTGCCTCTATGAACATTGGGGTACATGTGCCCCTATGCATCAGCCCTTCTAAATAGACATTTCTCCAAAGAGGACATCCAGATGGCCAACAGACACATGAAATGATGCTCAGCATCACTCATCATCAGGGAAATACAAATCAAAACCACACTGAGATACCACTTCACGCCAGTCAGAGTGGCTAAAATGAACAACTCAAGAGACTATAGATGCTGGCGAGGATGTGGAGAAATGGGCACCCTCCTGCACTGTTGGTGGGAATGTAAACTGGTACAGCCGCTCTGGAAAACAGTGTGGAGGTTCCTCAAAAGACTATCAGTAGAACTCCTCTATGACCCAGCAATGGCACTGCTGGGGATTTACCCAAGGGATACAATTTTTTTTAAAGTAGGCTTTGGGTGGCCTGGGTGGCTCAGTTGGTTAAGTGTCCGACGACGGCTCATGGGTTCGAGCCGGCATAGGGTTCTGTGCTGACAGCTCAGAGCCTGGAGCCTGCTTCAGATTCTGTGTCTCCCTCTCTCTCTGCCCCTCCCCCACTCACACTCTTGTCTCTCTCCCTCAAGAATAAACATTAAAAATTTTTTTTAAAGGAGGCTTCATGCCCAACACAAAGCCCAACGTGAGGCTTGAACTCACAACCTAGATCAAGACCTAAGCTGAGATCAAGAGTCGGACATTAACCGACTCAGCCACTCAGGCGCCCCATGTTATGATACAATTATTAAGACACTGACAGATCCCAATGATCAGAAGCAAGAGTCCACATATGAATAGGCAATTTCTTTTTATTGCAGCAGCGGGATTATAGTGAATGGATGAACTAATTGAAAGGCACAGGAACATAAAATGAATTTAGCTTCCGATATCACATCAAAGTCAAGGTCATTCTCCAGATGAATTTAAGCCTCAAATGTACAAGCCAGAGCTATAAATCCTTTATTTTGAAGAAAGTATGGGTTACAGAAACAAAATTAATGAGAACAAACCACTCAAAAAAACATTGACAAATTCAACAATATTAAAACTAAGCATTTATGTTCATCCAAAACACATATACAAATTTATAACTTATTTACAAATTAAACTACAAACTTTTTGAAAGAAATTTTCAATGTATGTAACTGAGAATGATTTACCATCTCAATTAAGTAAAAACTGCTATGGGGCGCCTGGGTAGCTCAGACGGTTAAGCAGCCGACTTCGGATCAGGTCATGATCTTGTGGTTCATGAGTTCAAGCCCCGGGTCAGGCTCTGCTGACAGCTCAGAGCCTGGAGCCTGCTTCAGAGTCTGTGTTTCCTTCTCTCTCTGCCCTTCCCCTGCTCACACTTTGTCTCTCTGTCTCTCAAAAATAAATAAAAATTAAAAACTATAAATAAATAAAAACTGCTATGAACTAATAAGAAAAAATAGGTAGCTCAATAGAAATACCATAAACAGATATTTCACAGAAGAGGGAAAATAAATGGTCCATAATAAGTGACAAGATTCTCTGTCTCATAATAAGAGAAATCTAAATTATTGAGATAATATTTTATAACCACTAGATTGTTAGAGCAAATAAAACTGTGTTGGAAGTGATGTGGATCTCAAGAAACATCATATGAGAATGAAAATTGGTTCAACCACTTAGAAAAACTCATTGGAACTACCCAAAGGAGAATAGACCCTTATATCCAATAACTTGGGTCCTAGTATAAAACTTTCCCTCATTTTTGCCAGGACATATGTATGAGATTATTCAAACTGTGGTATTCATAGTAGTGGAAAACTAGCTACCAAATGTTCCATCCATGTAGTAATGGACTACTATTTTGTGATATCATCTTTTACAGTGTCAAATTATATGGTATAGAAAGTGAATAAATTAATGCTATACCCCACAAAAGGTTTGAAATCCAATGGCAGAATGATGCAAAAAATAATCAAGACACAGAATTGAAATTTTAAGGCTAAACTTTTAATAAGTTCAAAAAGAGGCAAATTTATTTGTCAAATATAGTTAATAGATGGTATAGGGATATATACACGGTGATAGAAAGATGCAGTTGAATTCTATGAATATGTCAGTGTGTAGAGCAAACATGATCAGATATAGGCAATTTCCTAGAATGCAGCTGAATAAAACATAAAAAATGGTGCATACAGAATTCAGAATATTGATTACCTCTGGAATGGGAAAGGTAATGTGACTTGGAAACTCTTCAAGTATATTCTATGCTTTAACCTGGTAATGAGTATGCATGTTTTCATCATATTATCATTTAAGAACTATAGATGCATTTTATATGCCACTTCATCTATGATATTCTAATGAGTAAAATTAAGATAAGGTCTTTCATGTTCTAAAATACAAGTATATTCTCCCATGTTCTTTTAATATTTATGTCATATTTCTCAGACTTTGGGAGTGTATCAGAAATTTACAAAGTACTTATTTACAAACTCATCCTTTGGATGTCTCCCTAGTGATTCAAAGTCAGTAGTTCTCAGCAGATCAGAAATCTGCATGTGAACAAGGGCCTCAGGCCATCCATCTGTGCCGGTGTTCTGTGGATGTCAAAGGAGAGAGTTCTGGCTCAAAGACGCGAGGGCAGCAGGTAGGGAGCTGTCCCGCAGCTGTGGTGCTGACTCAGTACCTCCTCTCCTCACGAGGAATGACACTCCTTTGGTTATCCTGAGAGACCTCTGTCTTTCTCCCCTAATACACATATCCAGAAAGATACTTCTGTCTGATGGCCCCACATTTTTGGACTTGTGGAAAAAGTGATGGCCCCTAATGCTACCAACTTCTTTTCTCCTGTCTTATTTTACATTCAACGTCTCCTCCACAGAAACACTGTTTTCTTCATAATAACACATGATAATGTTTTGCATAAAAGCCCTCATTTAGCAGCCAACTCTTTAAGACTTCAGTCATTCCATCAATTTTACTCAGTCATATTTCTGTGTGGATTCCACCTGAGATGAGTGAGAAATACTGCAAGGAGAGGTAACTAAAGAAATAAATTAAAAGTCAGATACATTCTTTTATTTTTTTAAGGTACATTCTTATCAATAAATCAAAGAGGGGCAACTGGGTGGCTCAGCAGTTAAGTGTCTGATGCTTGATTTCGGCTCAGGTCATGATCTCAAGTTTCGTGAGATGGAGCCCTACGTTGGGTTCTATACTGACAGCGCAGAGCCTACTTGGGATTCTCTCTCTCCTCCTTTGCTCCTTCTCCTCCCTCTGTCTCAAAATAAGTAGGCATTTTAAAAAAATCAATGAGAAGGAATAAAAGCAAATAGGGTATCAGAAAAAAAGATGAACATCCGTTACCCTACCTACTCAGTAATTAGTGATTTGATTATATTACTCAGACCAGAAAAGCTGCAGTAAAGAATAAGCAAATATAAATGTAGAAGCAGGTGGTAAAAAGATGAGAATTCAAATGGATTATAAAACTTATGAATGTAGACAAGATATGAAAAACTATGATACCAGTTAGATGCTGTTGAGTCCCCCAGTATGTCAGGTGTCATATTAGGTGCTTGTGATGGTTATGACAGTTGACTGCCCAACAAGAATGAACCTTAGATGGGCAGTCTAAGGCTTTCATTTTAATCACTTCTCCCACACTAGTAATTAGATTAAGAAGGAGCATATGATTCTCTTCTCACTGATGAGACTTAAGGGGATATCTTCTGGATGATGCCATAGAATGGCCAATTATCAAATGGCTCAGAGAAAGTCAGTTTTCTGTCCCTGGGCATCATGACTGAGTATGACACCTGTGTCTGCTGCCACCACCTGTCCTTGAATGAAGCCACTTCATGTAGAGCTAAATAAATTCCTATTCTTTCACCGTTGTACATGCCCTACCTCTGAAGTCCCTGTATGAAAGATAGCTCCTGGGAACCTGGGTGGCTCAGTCAGTTAAGCTTCTGACTCTTGATCTCGGCTCAGGTCACGATCTCACGATTTGTGAAATCGAGCCCCACATGGTGCTCTGTGCTGACAGTGTGAAGCCTGCTTGGTATTCTCTCTCCTTTTCTCTCTGCTCTTCCCCTGTGTCCGTCCATCCATTCTCTCTCTCTCTCTCTCTCTCTCTCTCAAAATAAATAGGTAGATTTAAAAAAAAAGAAAAAGAAGAAGGGCGCCTAGGTGGCTCAGTTTGTTAAGTGTCCAACTTCAGCTCAGGTCATGTCTCATGGTTTGTGGGTTCAAGCCCCACATCTGGCTCTGTGCTGACAACCCAGAACATGGAGCCTGCTTTGGATTCTGTGTCTCCCTCTCTCTTTGCCCTTCCCCCAATCACACTCTGTCTCTCTCTCTCTCAAAAATAAATAAAATGTTAGAAAATTTTTTTAAAAAGAAGAAAGATAGCTCACTTTCTTGTTTGAGAATATTAAAGACATTGTTCTTTTTATTTTAAGAACCAAAGACTTTTAGCTTCAGGTTCATATATCTCACAACTGTCTCAAACCACTGAGATAATCAGATTTTACTGATGCTACAGATGATAAAACTGAGTTTAGTGGATTCTTATGTTGCTCCCGAGAGATACAGCTTGATAGAGACAACTCTCAGTGATTACTGAGTGGGGGTAAGAAAGGCCAGCCCCCTTGCCTCACAGTATGTGCCTGTCTGGGGTGAGATTTGCATGGTCCTAGCTGTGGGATAAGGTGGAAGCTAGTCTGTACCTGTAACCATAATCTTGCTTTGAACTTTATTCTGAACATGCTGTCCACTAAAATCACTATAACAAGATCCCAGGAGTCAGGTCCTCTCTCTATGGAACATGACCCCAAAACCTGAATTTAGACATTTGAAATCACTTGTCAAACATCACAAAATCAGATTTGAAGCCCAAGTTGAAATACATGTGGCCATAATGTTATCTAGTCATTTTAGATGATCTTGGTGATAGTTCTGAAACACCAGAATACATTTTACTTTGGCTCATTCTAGAAACCTGACCCAAATATGATGACAGAATCATTAAATAAAAGTTATCCTACCTGATTATTTTTCTCAAGGCTTCCCTCATATCCCTGTTACGCAGGCTGTAAATAAAGGGGTTCATCAATTGAGGGACCACAGTGTACATCACTGAAGCTACGGAAGTCTTTCTGGGAGAGTCAGTAACTGCAGAACTAATGTACACCCCTAATCCTGTCCCATAGAACAGGGAAACAACTAAGAGATGAGACCCACAGGTGGAAAAGGCCTTATAATTTCTGCCAGCTGATGGCATTCTTAAAAGTGAAGATAGAATTTTAGCATAAGAGAAAATGATCCCAAAGAGAGAAATACCACTCAGTGTACTAGCCATAAAGTTAGCCAAGAGGGTATTGATGAAGGAATCAGAACAGGCAAGCTTGATGACCTGTGCAAGTTCACAGAAAAAGTGGGGGATTTCCAAGTCAATGCAGAAGGACAATTGCAACACCATCAGACTGTGGAGGAGGGCATCCATGATGCTAATGTACAAGGGGAGTAGAATTAACAATCCACAGAGACAGGGGTTCATGATGACCGTGTACCGCAGTGGATGACAAATGGCAACATAGCGGTCATAGGCCATTGCTGCAAGGAGAAAATTTTCAAAACCAAGAAAAACCAAGACAAAGCAGATTTGGGCGATGCAGCCTGTGTAACTGATGCTCTGATTCTGTGTCTGGATGTTCACCAGCATCTTTGGGATCATGGTTGTGCTCAAACAGATGTCAGTAAAGGACAGGTTGGAGAGGAAGAAGTACATGGGGGTGTGGAGGTGGGAGTCCGAGCTCACAGCCAAGATGACAAGCAGGTTTCCCAAGATGGTGACCAGGTACATGAGCAGGAACAGGCAGAAGAGTATGGGCTGCAGTTCTGGATCTTCGGTCAATCCCAGAAGAAGGAATTCTGATACATCGGTTTGGTTTCTGGGTTCCATGTTGTTGATATAAAATATTGGGTGACAAGAGGATAAGGTACGGTCACTGGACCAGCAGCAGCAGTACTTCGGAATTTGTTGGAAATTGCAATTTTTGGACTCCACTGACGACTTCTTGAGGAAAAGCTCCAGGGGGGGGGGGGGAGATTAACAAGCTCTCCAGAAGATTCTGATATATGGGAGAGTCTGAGAATGGTTGTTCTAGAAAAATGTTTATCTACATTGTGAACCCAAGTGGATATTTGAATCTTTCCCTCTGTCTATTTCTCCCTTCATCCTTCTTCTTTCCCTCATCCTCTTCCCTCCACTCAGTTAATCAGCCAAAATTCTAATGAGCAATGAGTGTCTAACACATTGTGTCAAGTCAAGAATGAAATAGAGAAGACATGGCTTTATTCCTTTAGAATTATTCCACACCTTCAAACAATCAGAAATAGAAGAATAGAATTACAAAATCCATCTCATCTTTATGGATCTTCTTCCCCTAATATGATAGATGACATATCATAACAACAACAACAACAACAACAACAACAACAATAAAAAGCCCAAGCTAAATGTGAGAAAGGATGAAATGCATAGACAGATAAAAATAATAACAATCTGTCTAGGAAGGCAGATGAATAAGATGCCATTGGCACCAGGCATCTTAAGAGGCATGGCCTGGGCAATAGTGGTTGTCTTTTTCTTGGGGGACACAGTGACCATCAGAGGATCAATCATTTGGTGTAATACTTAGACTCATACACTCTGAATTTAATCCAGGCTTCAGTACTTGCTTTGTGAATAGGAAAAAAATTTTTAACTGTATTAGAATCCTGGTGTTCTTGTGTGTATATTAGGAACTATCATAATACTTTATGGAGTTGTTGCAGTGATAAAAAATGAATAGGCTTAAGTCAGTCTGCAGAGTGCTTAGCTGATGAGACCCTCATAGTGACATTTCCTATTGTGATTTTCTGCCATAAACAACAGCATCTGGCATGTTTCACTCCTAGGATGGAACTGGTGGGTTGGGGCAAGTTGAGGAAAAAGGAAAAGTAAGAGAACATCCTTAGTGTGATAATTGCAAATTTCAGGGATAGGTTTATGTCCTGAAACTCCCTTTGGGAATCTTGGTCATGTACAGAGGAAAGGGAGGAAATATCAACATATCAATGTTTTTTTGGCATGGACATAAAGCAATTAAAATAAATATTAAAAGAAATTAGATCTATGAATCAATACAAGAAATGAAAACCAATAAGAGATAAAATTGTTCATATGAAATAAAATAAATATATACACACATATCATACACAGATACACACATACAATATGAAATCCTGCGTGGGGGACACCATTACATTGGTGTTGCTTCTGTGAGGGGGAAAAAAGGGAAAAGAGTGCCTTCTGTATTTATATTTTTTTATTAATTAAAAAAATAGACATGAGATGATATAGTAGAATGCCAACATGTGTTAATTCTGGAAATGGGTTAATGGCAGCCTATTAAAGTTATTATTACAATATCTGTGCCATCCTTATAACTTAAAACATATGGTCTTTTTATAAAAAGGAATGAGTAGATGAAGGAGATAGCCTGCTCTGTCTCTCTGAGTCTGCATTTCCTTCTTCTAGATCCTCACAACCAGGCTACAAATATAACACCAAAGTTCTTCTGTACAAAGCTGATTAATATCTCTCCCTTCTACCACCAAAGGATGCAAGTAAATGTCAGAGAATTTCATAATAGTCATCATGTTTGTGAAGGAGAAGATTTAAGCTTGAGAGCAAAATGGTTCCTGCCATTAAATAGAATAGAAAACTAGCAGCGTAAGAGCTGCATCAGCATTGTTGAGGAGGTACAAAATAACATGTCAAGATGATGACATTCAGGCAGGAGTCCCTTTGGGGATTTAGTACTGACCATCGTAGGCATGGACTCCCCTCACAGCTATGCAGGGTTACAACTCTAGTAAACACCTTCCCTCATGTCCAAAGCATTGTCTAAGGGACTTTCTGTTACCTGGCTGACATCATTGCTGGATGATACTTGACATCTTCTCTGGATATTGAATGAAGGAGACAGAAGGTCTGTCTCTGAGAAGGGCAGAGGGATCAAGTGAAGCCCCACATTTCTAGGCAAGTGGGATCATTGCTGGGAGATGGCTCAGGTGTTGCTTCCTGACTGGGCAGGGCTGTTGAGTGAGGTGGTCATAGACAGACTATTTGCAGTCTCTGTATCCCTGAGGACTCAATATCCAAAGCTCCTCATTAGACAAACACTTTTATTGTTATTTGGATCCCAGGACAGCGTAAATCCTGAAAGACCAAAACTATAGAAGAAAAGATTCAGGATGGCTGATCCCTGACCTTGTGAGGCTGTACACACACACCACACAGTTCTCTCCACCCAGTCATGCTCACAAGAGCCAAGTTATGAAAACAACTGAAGTGTCAGCAGATGAATGGATAAAGAAGATGTAATATATACACAACAGGATATTATTCAGCCATGATAAAGCAGGAAATCCTGTTTTTGTGACAACTTGGATGAACCTTGAGGACATTATGCTGAATAAAATAAGTCAAACAGAGAAAGACAAATACTGTATGATATTATATGTGGAAAATCTGAAAAAGTTAAACTCAAAAACAGAGCCACCAGGGGCTGGGAAGAGGGGAAAATAGATGTTGGCCAAAGAGTATAAACCTCCAGTTATAAAATTAACAGATTCTGGGGATCTAGTATAGATCATGATAATTATAGCTAATAATACTATATTATATACTTAAATTTTGATAAGAGTAGAATCTTAACTATTCTCACCACAAAGGAAATGACAATGAAGTGACAAGATGGAGGTTTTACCCATGCAATGGTATCAAATCTGCACATTGTACACCTTAATTTTACACAGTGTTGTATACAATTATATCTCACTAAAGCTGGAGGAAAATGACCAAATACTGGAAATTAAATACTGGCTGCATAAATCCAATTTCTGTCACCAGGGTTGCATTGCCTCCTCATTTTTCTCTGGGTTATTTCCATTTCTGTCTATCTTATAAGGATACATGTGGTTATATTTAGGGCTACCCAGATAATAGGGGAATAAGCTAATTTACAAAGACTCCAAGTAAGTACATTTCATCCTTTTATCATAAAATATTAATAAATTGGAGGACTAAGGGATGGACAAATTCTTTTGAGGACTACCATAACCTATTACAGTTGTGGTTCTATTTGATTCTTCTAGTTGGCTCTGTAGAAAATTCTATAATCACCTGACTCAAGGAAGGACAGTCAGAGTTCTTTATCTGGGAATCATGCCCAAATATGACATCTCCATCTGGTGCCACCACCTCATGACCCTGAGGAGAACCAGTCCGAGGACAATAGAACCCATGGAGGACTGAATGAATCTCTACTACCCTGTTCTTATACATTCCCTGCCTCTAAGTGCTTGTAATGAAAGATAGCTCTCCATATTGTTGATAATATTAGAGTTAAGGATTATTTTTCTTATCGCAACTGAAGATTTCATCACTGAGAAAGTTTGAATATCTCACAATCATCTCAAGCCACTGAGATAATCTAATCACATAAATTTCATAGATAATAAAATGAAATATGGTAGATGCTAAAGTTCCTCACAAGGATATAGTTTATAGTCAACAAATTAATTACTAAATAGGTGTATAAAAGGTCAACTCCCCTATTCGATTATAGGTATCACTCCAAAGTGCTATTGACATGGCCCTACCCTGAAATCAGGTGGAAGCTAGTCTCTAGATATAACCACAGTCTTGCTTCAATACTTTCCCTGTCCTACATACTTTCTGCAATATTCCTTCTGAGAGTGATCCAAAGGAAAAAAAAAACCCAAACCCCAAAAACCATTATAACTAGAACCCTTGCCTCAGCCTCTGCTTCTGAATAGAACCTAAGCAAAGAAATTGAATTTAAAGAATTGAAATCATGTGTCAAACAGAAGCCTAGACAAAAAAAAGCAAAGTATGTTTCAACCCTAAGTTAAAATTAACATGGGCAATCTGTTTCCTGGCTAGTTTAGAAAATTTGGTGATGGAAGAATCAAGCATTATGGCTCATCCAGGATTCCTATCACTTTGCCTCCTTCTAGAAATCCAAGTCCAAAGTATATAGCACAATCACAGCAAAGAAGGCATCCCATTGATGAGTTTTCTCAAGGCTCCCTTCATGTCCCTGTTTCGCAGGCTGTAGATAAAGGGGTTCATCATTTGAGGAACCACAACATACATTACTGAAGCCACTGCAGTCTTCTTGGAAGAGTCAGTAACTACAGAACTAATGTACACTCCAACAACTGTTCCATAGAACAGAGAAACAACTGACAAGTGAGACCCACAGGTAGAAAACGCTTTGAGCTTTCCCCCTGCTGATGGCATTCTCAAAACGGAGGAAAAAATTTGAGTATAAGAGAAAATGATTCCAGAGAGAGGAATACCGCCAAACAGGCTAGCTACAAAATATATCAGGATGTTATTGATGAGGGTATCAGAACATGCGAGCTTGATGACCTGAGCGAGTTCACAGAAGAAGTGAGGGATTTCCAAGTCCTTGCAGAAGGATAACCGTAGCACCATCAGACTATGAAGCAAGGCAACCACAGTGCTGAAGAACAGTGAGAGTAGAATCAGCAGAACACAGAGTTGGGGGTTCATGATAACAGTGTACCTCAAGGGGTGACAAATCGCCACATAGCGGTCATAGGCCATTGCTGCAAGGAGAAAATTTTCAAAACCACCAAAAGCCAGGACAAATCCAACCTGAGTGAGACAGCCTCTATAAGTGATGCTCTGATTCTGTGCCTGGATATTCACCAGCATCTTTGGGATCGTGGTTGTGCTTAAACAGATGTCAGTAAAGGACAGGTTGGCGAGGAAGAAGTACATTGGGGTGTGGAGGTGGGAGTCCAAGCTGACGGCCAGGATGATGAGCAGATTTCCCAGGATGGTGACCAGGTACATAGACAAGAACAGGCAGAATAGGAGGGACTGAAGTTCTGGATCCTCTGTCAATCCCAGAAGAAGAAATTCTGAAACATCTGTGTGATTTCTGGGTTCCATGTTGAAGAATCTAATGGAAAAGATAGGTTAAAAGTAAAGTAAATGGTCCCCTGGATGAGCAACAGTAGCATCACCTGGGAACTAGTTAGAAATGCAAATTCTTGGTATCACTCCAGATACACTGCTGATAAACTCTGAAGTAAGGACCAGCAATCTAAGTGTTAACAAACCCTCCAGATAAATTTAATACATGCTGAAGTTTGAGAGCCAGTGCTTAAACAAAAAGAAATAAAACTTTATGTGTATGGTGAACCCAAGAGAATATTCAAATCTTTCCCTCTGCTAATTTCTCCCTTCATCATCATCTCTTACTTTCCTCCACTCAAAGTTTTGCTTAGATTTTTATTGATCACCAACTCTTTTTCACACATTGTGCCCAGTGCTGAGACCGAGACAAAGAATAAACCATGGCATTTCCTTCAGAAATATTCCTCATCTCAAACAACCAGGAAGACGAGGATAAAGTTATTCAATCTCTGTTATAGAGTTTGGTGCTCAAACTTTGGCGTGCCTCAGAATCAACTGAAGGACTTGTCAAATTACAGATGAGTTACATCATACCATCACTCCATTTATCTACAGGGAAACTTAGGTGGGATGAAGTACACAATGCCTGGAAAAGATAAGGTGTGAACTCAAATGGTTTGACAGCTCAGTTGACTGTCTAGACCAATCATTGGTAATGTCTTTGGATAATTCAGAATTAACCTTCCTAAACCAACACTTAGATTTCAGAAACTTCCTT
Organism: Cryptoprocta ferox; assembly: GCA_028646485.1. Taxonomy (NCBI): domain Eukaryota; kingdom Metazoa; phylum Chordata; class Mammalia; order Carnivora; family Eupleridae; genus Cryptoprocta; species Cryptoprocta ferox. Next base: position 6,264,787 of record CM053574.1, on the reverse strand, counting down.
TAAAATCTTAATGCATTCATCTTGAACAATGCCCCAAATCTTTTCCCTTGTCTACAGCATATGTTCCCCCCTACCTATGAAGTATGGTATAGCAGGCGCATGACATCCATCCCAGTATATGCTCTGTACCTGAGCAAAGATTAGAAAACGTTGCCTATAGAGGTGCCTGGGTGGCTTAGTCGGTTAAGCGTCCGACTTCGGCTCAGGTCATGATCTCGCACTGGCACAGTACTTGAGTTCGAGCCCCAGACTAGGCTCTGTGCTGACAGCTCAGAGCCTGGAGCCTGCTTCGGATTCTGTGTCCCTCCCTCCTTCTGCCCTTCCCCCTGCTCACGCTCTGTCTCTCTCTCTCAAAAGTAAATATTAAAAAACTTAAAAAAAAAAAAAGAAAATGTTGCCTATAAACTTGAAGCTGATAATCCTCATGAAAACACTACTCTCCTGCACTAGCAATTAATTCTAAAAGAAGCTGGGCAAATGTCAGTGACATTCTCTATCTTATCCTAAGAGGACTTTTTCCCTAGGTGATAGGTGGCAGGCATATCATTAAAAACAAAAAACAACAAAAAAACCCAACAACAAAAAAACTCCACCCAGCTAAATGAGAAAAAAGCATAGGCTTCTAAAAAATAGGTGAAGAGGCGCGTAGGTGGCTCAGTCGGTTAAGCATCCAACTTCGGCTCAGGTCATGATCTCACAGTTCGTGGGTTCGAGCCCTGTGTCAGGCTCTGTGCTGATGGCTCAGAGCCTGGAGCCTGCTTCGGATTCTGTGTCTCCCTCTCTCTCTGCCCCTCCCCTACTCATGCTCTATTTCTCTCTGTCTCAATAATAAATAAACATAAAAATTTTTTTAAAAATTAAAAAATAGGTGAAAATAGCAACAATTATTGGTCCTTGGAAGACAGAGAATTATAAGACAGACTTATATAGTACTTATAAGATAATTAGGCATCCTTAACAAAATTGCTTCTGTAAAGCAGTAGCCTCCCTTACCTGAATGAGATGGAAGTGGCCATGGCAACATTTATCATTTGATGTTTTACTTAGATTTAAACACTGAATTTAATCCAGACTAGTACTTGATTGGGGTCGGGGAGGAAATTGTTCATCTATAAGAAAAGCCTAGTGTCCTCATTTGTATAATGGGAACTACCATAAAACCTCATGGGGATGTTGCAGTGATGGAAATGAATAGAGAAGAAGCATCTGGCACAGTACTCAGTGTATGGGACCCTTATGCTGACATTTCCTATTGTGCGCATGTGTTTTTTCCTGCCATGAACAATGGCACCTTGTACATTTCACTCCTCACAGGGAAGCAGTGGGGTGGGGTGGGGCCAGTTGAGGAAAGACGATAGAAAGAAAGAATACCCCTATTATCATAACTGCAAACTTCAGGGAAAAGATTATGAGCTGAGAATCTTTATCATGTAGAAAAAGAATGAAGGAATCATCAATGATATCAATATTTATTTAAAATGAACATAGGATGAAATATATAGCAATTAAAATAACATGATAAAATGTATTAGATATACAAATTAGTATAAATAATGAAAACCTATAAGAGAAATATTTTCAAATGACATAAAATATATATCATTAGAAAAATTCAAATTTATTTTGTACTATCATAAGGAATAGTCCATAATAAAAATAAACTTAATGGACTTTTATTTTTATTATGGATTATTCAAGTGAAAAAGAAACCCACAGGATGGTACCCACCAGTCAACAGTATAAAATTCACACACATAACCATCTGCAATCTAAGTGTTTTTATTGCAATAAATATTACAGGTATATGTGAAGCCCCCACATCATGTATTTGAACAGTCTTGATTCTTTTCTTTCCCAGGGGAGTCACTACATGAACTTCATATACGTTATTGTTTGGCATTTTTTTACTATAATTTGTATTACTGTTAATATAATAACATAAACAACTACATTATTTTCAATTTTGAAAGCTTTATATAAACAAAACCGTATAGTACATGTCGTTTACATTTGGCATTCTTATGTAATTTCTCTTCTTTATTATTAATATATTTAATCTCACTGTATTTTAATTACCAAAGAGTAATCCACTCTATTGTTATGTCACGATTTATTTATCCATTTCCTAACTGAGAGGTATTATGGTTAATGCCTTTTATCCTATATATGTTTATGAAGACATGTACAATATAAAGCCATGTACCACCACATTGAAGATGATGTTGTCTCTGGGAAGGGGGGAACAAGAACTGAGAATACAAAAGAAATGCCTTCCATATGCATATTATTTCATTAAAAAGACAAACTTGTATAGCAAAATGTCAACATTTGTTGATTCTGGAGTGCATTGGAGGGTGTTTTTAAATGTATTATACTATCTCTGTTGTTCTTCTATAAAATAATTGGTAATTTTATAAAGAGAAAGAGATATACTAAGAAGGCAAGCAGCTAGATCTCTCTGTCTCCACTTTCTCCCCACTGTCCTCAAGTGAGCTACAGGGATAATACAGTCTTCTGTGCAATGGTGTATCAAGAATCAGGAATGCAAATAAAAGGAAAAGTCGACCAAAACCCTTCCTCATGACCGTCACAAAAATTCAGGTAAATTCCAGAAAGTTTCATAACAGTCATCTCATTTGAGAAGGGGCAGATTTCTGGTCAGGAGAATAATGGATGGTGCCATTTTCTAGGGAGATGAGGAGACCAGCAGATTGAGAACAGGGTGAGTATCAGTGCAAACGTACACGGGAACTTGTCAACGAGAAGGCTGGAGTGCATCGGACACTAACTCTTGGTTCCCATCACGTCATGCATGCACACTCCTTATTGCTTCCCCTGGATGAATCTGGGATAAAATCCCTGCCCTCCTTACAGAAGCATTAACTAAGGGACTTTAAGTTACCTGGCTGGCATCAGTGTGGAATGATGTTTGACATATCACCTGAATGTTGAAGACCAGAAGTTCCGTCTTCTGGAAAGGCAGCGGGACCAAGTGAGGCAATGGGCTTGTGGTCAAGAAAGATCATTCCTGGAGCCTCAGGTGTGCTTCTTCCTCACTTGGGTAAGGGCTGTTGAATGAGGTTTGTCACAGGCTTAACTCTACAGTCTCTATATCCCTGGGGAATCAATATCCAAAGCTCCTCATTAGACAATATTTTTTTAGTATCATTCTTATCCCCAAGCTGTGCAAATCCTTAAAGAACAACACAATAGAAGAGAGTAATTCATGATGTCTAATCCCTGACCATGTGGGGCCAGGTACACACCATGCAGTTCTCTCCACCTGTTCAATGTTCACCCCCATTTCACATACCTTGCACGTGTAGACACACATCTTTCTCTAATTGGACTCCAGTCTTCAGGTTTTACAAATAGTCAAAGGCATCTCTATCTAATTAGTGATATCAGAAAGCCAGATTCTAAGTGTGAAAACACAGTTTATATATGTGGGTATAAAATATATGTTTATAAATACAGCTGAGCTATGTAAAAATGCAATTGCCGATGAATTTTATCTAAGAGTCATGGAATGTTTCCTGAACATTCATTTTCATTCTGTATATTTCATACTGAAGATTTTAATATGGAACCTCTAACAATTCTTACTGTGGTCAGTATAGACAAAACTTTAGAATTTCATAAACATCATTTCCAATTTCATCACAATGGTTTCAGTGTACATTTTTCTTCACATTAGTGGATTATGGGTTGAAACTATGACACTTTTTAAAAATCATTCTACTTTTTTTTCATTCTGCTACTCTTTTAAAAAAGTTATTTTGAGGGGGCTCAGTTGGTTAAGTGTCCTACTCTTAATTTTGGCTCAGGTGATGACATCACGGTTTGTGAGATTCAGCCCTACATGGGGCTCTGTGCGGACAGTGTAGATCCTGCTTGGGATTCTCTTTCTCCATCTCTCTTTGCCCCTACCTCACTCTCATTCTTATTCTCTCTCTCTCTCTCCCCCCCCCAAATAAATAAACAAACATTATTTTTAAGTTTTTATTTAGGAGAGGAGTTAAGATGGCAGAGAAGTAGGGGGACCCTGGGCTTTCCTAGTCCATCAAACACAGATGTATTGAGTCAGATCATTTGAGGCACCCAGGAAATTCATCTGCAGACTGGCAGAAGGGTCTCCACCGTTGGAGGGAGACAGTCACAGGTGCAATGTGAGTGGATGTGAATTGGGGGAGAGAAAAATGGCAGTGCCAGGGAGGTAAGTGAATCCTTTTCGTGAAGAGACAAAGTGGAAAGAAAGAGAGAGGGGTTAAGAGAGTGCATCGGGAGCGCAAGAGGAAAATCTCTCTGGACCACTGACTGGGGAGTGAGAAGTACTGAGTGTTTTTTTTGTTTTTTTTTTTTTTTCAAATAGTGTTTGGAGTTCAAACACTGTTTTGGAAGTGCTCGACTTTCTCCTGAGGAGAGCTGTGGCACGCCCTCCTGGGAAAGAGAGAGCTGGTCCCAGGGTGCATAACGTAGGGATATCTGGGACACATTGAGAAAGAACACTCCCCTTCCTGGAGTACTTTTGGAAGAGGGTATATTACCTCCCCAAGGACAAAAGCCCCTGCAGGTGCTAACAAAATGGTTTTCATCAGCAGGGGACAGAGGCACACCCAGAGGAGATATAATCTTTGCTGCTTTTAGTGGCGCTACACCATAGATTTGTACACTGTGCAGGTGTGGGACTTTTTTTTCCAGTATGTTCTCTATATTTAAGAGTATTTTATGTTTTGTCCCCCTCCCTGTTTTTATATTATTTTTGCTTCCCTTCCCTTATGTTCATCTGTTTTGTATCTTAAATTCCTCATATCAGTGAAGTCATATGATATTTGTCTTTCTCTGACTGACCAATTTAGCTTAGCATATTACACACAGTTGCAAATGGCAAGATTTCATTCTTTTTGATTGCCGAGTAATACTCCATTGTATATATAAGCCACATCTTCTTTATCCACTCATCTGTCAATGGACATTTGGGCTCTTTCCATACTTTGGCTATTGTTGATAGTGCTGCTATAAACATTGGGGTGCCTGTGTCCCTTCGAAACAGCACACCTGTGTCCTTTGGATAAATACCTAGTAGTGCAATTGCTGGGTCACATGGTAGTTCTATTTTTAATTTTTTGAAGAACCTCCATACTGTTTTCCAGAATAGCTCCACCGGTTTACATTGCCACTAGCAGTGCAAAAGAGATTCTCTTTCTCTGCATCCTCACCAACATCTGTTGTTGCCTGAGTTGTTAATGTTAGCCATTCTGACAGGTGTGAGGTGGTATCTCATTGTGATTTTGATTTGTATTTCCCTGATGATGAGTGACATTGAGCATCTTTTCATGTGTCGGTTGGCCATCTGGATGTCGTCTTTGAAGAAGTGTCTATTCATGTCTCTAGCCCATTTCTTCACTGGGTTATTTGTTTTTTGGGTGTTGAGTTTGATAAGTTCTTTATAAATTTTGGATACTAACCCTTTATCTGACATGTCGTTTGCAAATATTTTCTCCCATTCCATCGGTTGCCTTTTAGTTTTGCTGATTGTTACCTTTGCTGTGCAGAAGTTTTTTACTTTGATGAGGTCCCAATAGTTCAGTTTTGCTTTTGTTTCCCTTGCCTCTGGAGACGTGTTGAATAAGAAGTTGCTGTGGCCAAGGTCAAAGAGGTTTTTGCCTGCTTTCTCCTCAAGGTTTTTGATGGCTTCCTATGTTAGATTTAGGTCTTTCATCCATTTTGAGTTTATTTTTGAGTATGGTGTAAGAAAGTGGTCCAGGTTCATATTTTTGCATGTCGCTGTCCAGTTTTCCCAACACCACTTGCTGAAGAGACAGCCTTTATTCCTTTGGATATTCTTTCCTCCTTTGTCAAAGATTAGTTGGCCATACGATTGTGGGTCCATTTCTGTTTTCTCTGTTCTGTTTCATTGATCTGAGTGTCTGTTTTTGTGCCAGTACCATTATGTCTTGATGATTACAGCTTTGTACTATGTCTTGAAGTCCGGCAGTGTGATGCTTCCAGCTTCAGTTTTCTTTTTCAAGATTTCTTTGGCTATTCGGTGTCTTTTCTGGTTCCATACAGATTTTAGGATTGTTTGTTTTCGTTCTGCAAAGAGTGCTGGTGTGTTATTTTGATAGGGATTGCATTGAATATGTAGATTGCTTTGGGTAGTATTGACATTTTAACAATATTTGTCCTTCCTATCCAGGATCATGGAATATTCTTCAATTTCTTTCCTAAGCTTTCTATAGTTTTCAGTGTATAGATTTTTCACCTCTTTGGTTAGCTTTATTCCTAGGTATTTTATGGGTTTTGGTGCAGTTGTAAATGGGATCGATTCCTTGATTTCTCTTTCTGTTGCTTCATTGTTGGTGTATAGGCATGCAACCAATTTCTGTACATTGATTTTATATCCTGCAACTTTGCTGAATTCATGGATCAGTTCTAGCAGCTTTTTGGTGGAATCTTCTGGGTTTTCCATATAGAGTATCATGTCATCTGCAAAAAGTGAAAGTTCGACCTCCTCCTGGCTGATTTGGATGGGTTTTATTTCTTTTTGTTGTCTAATTGCTGAGGCTAAGACTTCTAATACTATGTTGAATAACAGTGGCGAGAGTGGACAGCCATGTCTTGTTCCTGACCTTAGGGGGAAAGCTCTCAGTTTTTCCCCATTGAGGGTGATATTAGCATTGGGTCTTTCATATATGGCATTTATGATCTCAAGGTATGATCCTTGTATCTCTACTTTCTTGAGGGTTTTTTTTTTTTATCACGAAACGATGCTGTATTTGGTCAAGTGCTTTCTCTGCATCTATTGAGAGGATCATGTGGTTCTTGTCCTTTCTTTTATTGATGTGATGAATCACACTGATTGTTTTGCAGATAGTGAACCAGCCCTGGATTCCAGGTATAAATCCCACTTGGTCATGGTGAATAATTTTCTTAATATATTCTTGGATCTGGTTGGCTAATATCTTGTTGAGGATTTTTGCATCCATGTTCATCAGGGAAATTTGACTATAGTTCTCCTTTTTAGTAGGATCTTTGTCTGGTTTTGGAATCAAGGTAATGCTGGCTTCATAGAAAGAGTTTGGAAGTTTTCCTTTCCTTTCTATTTTTTGGAACAGCTTCAAAAGCATAGGTGTTAACTTTTCCATTTTTTCTCCAGCTGCTTTTGGGTGGAGGGGATGCTTTCCCATACTCTCCCCCCACCCATCTCCATCCTCTCTCTGCAAACAAAAACAGCTCCCTGCCCTCTGTGGCTTCTCTCTCCCCCAGCTCACCTCTCCGTGCCGCGTACCTGCTGAGTTCTGTGGCTCAGGTTGTGCAGATTGTTGTGTGAAGCCTCAAATCAGTGTTCTAGGTGTGCAGGATGGTTTAGTGTTGATCTGGATGAATTTCAGGGATGAGAGATGGAAAAAACTTCCATTCTGCTCCCCCATCTAGGTCCCTCCATCTGTATTTTCTAAAATTGAAGTAGAATGTACCTAATGTAAAATTAAACATTAACTATTTTTTTCATGGAAAATACAGTTTATCTTTATTTCCCTAACCACAAAAGAAATGCCTTCTGTAACATGTTTATATAATATAAAAAGGTGGAAAGTTAGAAAATTTTCCCTCTCCGTTTGCTCTCACCCTTCAGAAGTAACACTGAGGTTTATAGTTTGCTATGTATTCTTACATAATGCTTATAATTATACAAATAGGTGTTGTGGTTTTCTTTTACAAAAATAGCATATTGCTATTTATATGGCTATGCAACTTTTTTCCCCACTTAAAAAATATAACATGAACATTGTGCTAGTCATTTCCCTACCCCCATAGGTCATTTTTTTTGGCCTTTCTCTCTGCCCTGCTCTGTGTCCCAGCCGGCTGACCCCTCTAGACAGTTTCACTCAGTCTCTCTTGCTGGATGCTTCTAATAGGGTTCAGCCAATGGGAGGCACCAACAAGAGGTCAGAGCATAGGAGAAAAGAAATCAATGTTCCTTCCCTGCGTTTACCTGCTTCAGCTCTGTCTTCTGCAGCTGATGTATCCCTCTTTGGCTGAATTCCACTTGTGGCCCTGCCTCTGTGGTTCCAAATTTCACTGGGCTCCTGTTATGTCCTCTCCTTTGTACCTTAAACCCAAGGGATGGTGATAGATTTCTGCTATTGCTAATCTGTAGGTATTTCTCCATCTCTA
>CM053574.1:6198268-6256109 GCA_028646485.1 Cryptoprocta ferox | reverse complement strand
TGTTGGCCTAACACTGCCCAACCTCCGTAAGTAAACCCTTCCTTAAAATCTCTTCATTTGACCTTCTGGGGTGAGTTCTTTTTCCTGCCAGGACCTTCTTGTATACAGACATTTTTCCAAGGTGATACATGTAGCCGTCGCTCAGTTTATGGGCAGGTCGTGATTTATTTATCCATTCCTTTATTGATGGGCGTTTATCGTGTTTTCAGTGAATTGTTTATTACAAACAATGGTCGGTGAATATTCTTGTATGTGGCCATGAGTATGTTTGTGTCCATTCTCAGTGAGTATTTCTGTAGGAGAGACTCCTAAAAGCAGAATTGCTGGGCCTGTGTCATGAAGGAATTTGTCACAATTTCTGGTCTCTGGAAACTTCTCCTCTTGTTTCCCATGCAGCTGTAATTTTCTTCATCTATCTTTTCCATTCCTATAGAAATTTGGAGCTTGCAGGACTGCAGGCTAGAAATCTAACCTGGGTCTCACGAGCGAGCGACAATGGAGGTGTTGACAGCACTGCATTCCTTTCCGGAGCCTCTAGGGAAGGCTCCTTTTCCTTGCCTCTTCCAGCTTCTAGAGGCTCTGTGTTCCTTGGTTCCTTCCTCCACCTTCAAAGCAGATTCTGGGAATGAGGGTGTGTGCATCTTTGGGAATCCATCATTCTGCCTACAATACGGTAATGAGTGCTTTCCAAGGTAGGGGAAGGTGCATCCTCTCCTGGGCTTCCGTCAGCGCCTCCCTAGCACCTCTGGCCAGCAGCCGGCGAAACGGCGCGCCCTGGACATCCTTTAACGTTTTATACTACATCTCTGACCCCGCCAAAGCTGCCCGGGTTTGTTTACCGTGGCCCCACGCTCCCCCACCCGCCTGCACACTCAACATTAACTATTTTTAAATTGAAGTGTAATTAACACACAATGTTACATGGTTTTCAGGTGCATAACAGAGTGATTTGACAGGTCTGTAGATTATACTGTGCTCACCTCAAGTGTAGCCATCATCGGTCACATAGAGTGCTATTTTGATATCATTCTCTATGCTGTATCTTTCATCCCCATGGCTTATCCACTCCATAACTGGAAGTCTGTACCCCTCCACTCCCTTCACGCATTTTGCCCATCCCCTCTTCCCCTCCGGCAATCATCAGTTTGTTCTCTGTATTTATGTGTCTGTTTCTGCTTTTTATTTGTTCGTTCTTTTTTTTTTTTTAGATTCTACATAGAAGTGAAACCACAAACCATTAACCATTTTTAAGTGTTCAGTTCAGTGGCATTAATTACACTCACAGTGTTTTGCAACTATTATCTCTATTTATTTTCAAATCTTTTCCATCACCGCAAAGAGGAACTCTGTAACCATCAAGCAAACACTCCCAATCTCAACTCCTTCCAACCTCTGGTAATCGCTAACCTACTCTCTGTCTCTGTGAATCATACAATACATGTCCTTTTGTGTCTGACTTATTTCACTTAGCATAATGTTCTCAAAGTTCATCCATATTGTAGCGTGAGCCAGAACTCCATTCCTTTTTATATGACCTAGTAATATTCCATTATATGTACTTACACCACTGGGCTGTCCTTGTGCATTAACAGATGTTAAGTAGCATCCCTGGGTTCTACTTGCCAGATGCCAGGAGCATTCTCCTCAATTGTTACAATAACAACTGTCCCAAAACATGGCCAGATATCTGCTGGGGGATAAAATCATCCTGACTGAAAACCACTATCTTTGTCTCTTTCTACCTTTATTCACTAGGGAGATATAAATTCAGGAATGTCATTCATATTTAAATAATGGAAACATCATTTCCGAGGCTAGCTGACAGTTTCACTCCACTGAGGTCATGATGTCTACCCAAGGCTGACAGGGAAACTCCTATTCCAGGTATAGAATTCTTATCAATTGGGGCTCTCAGGGACAGAAGTTCCCCCTTGTAAATGGGCAACAGTCATCCATGTACTGATCATGTCCCAGAGTTTACTGTCAGAGGGTGCCCACCGCTACTCATCTCATTCCACATACCTTAGTGTACCTCTAGTCACATAGTAGGTTTTGGCCCAGACAGAGCAAACTCCTTCTGTGTATTTATACATGATTATCCACAGTATAGTCTGACTCATAATTGTGTGTCTAATGGAATACCATTTTCTTCTAAGGAAAAGAAAATTATACCTATATCTATCTATCTATCTATCTATCTATCTATCATATCTAGAAGGAGGTCAGGTTAGAGAGATCAAAGCCCTAGGCAAGAAGGATCAAATCAACTTTCCCTTTCTGAATGCCAATAAGAAACACCAAGGGAGTCAACCGTAGTAAATTCCCATAAAACCAAAAATTTTATTTGATTTTTTAATCTCATGAGAGGCTCCCATCCTGCTCATGCTTTTTTTCACTTTTTATTTTGAACTACTTTTCAACTCACATAAAATTTGCAAAAAAAAAAAAAAAAAAAAAAGCACCAAGACCATGTCAGTGTACACTTCCCAGAGCTCCCCTTGATGGTAACATAATATTTCATAATCTTAGTAAATTACCCAAACAAGGAAGCAGACCTTAGAGGAATACTGTTAACTAAAACTATATGCCTTACTGAGATTTAACCAGAGTTCCCTTTTGGAAACACAAAAGAGACAAAACTTACTGTATTCACACTGAATCAGATTGGAAGCCTTTGTCTGATCAAAGTCTTAGTTCATTAAAAGAGGACATAGCCACAGTTGAAAGCATGAATAATTTATCTATTTTCAGTCTCCATGTGTGCCAGCCTGCACTCATAAAAAACGAAATTACTCTAGGACACCCCTTTTTACATAAATCTACATGCGTACACGCATGCATGTCTTTTCTGTTTCAATTCTGCAAGGCTGCAGCTATCAGGCCTGGGTGTGCTTTCCAACCTCCCATAGTGCTTTTGAAAATTCCAGTGCATGAGAATCCTACCAGACCAATTAATTAAGTTAAAATCTCTAGAGATCAGCTTTTAAAAATTCTCCAATGATTTCAAACTGCAGCCAGAGTTGAGAATCAATGCTCTCACAGATTCTGCAATAAAGAAGACTCAAACTAACAGGATCACAAGCTAACAGTAAGCTGCAGTGGGAGACAGACTCCCCACTGAGTTTCACATCAAGGCTAATTTTAATTTGTGTGGCTCAGAGCTGAAGGGACCTGTCCTCTACTGCCCTCCAAGATCATTGTGAACAGCTGGCCAAGAAAGAGGACACAGACCACAACCAGAGGCCACTTGTGAGCTAATGTCAAGGAGAAAAATTGGACATCACATCATTTAAAAAATATCAGAAAGCATTAAAAAAATAATTCTCTACCTGACTAGTCCTAGGAGTGGTCATATTACAATCAGACCCCAAAGAAAAAAGTCAAACATAAATGCCCAGCAAGGGAGTCGACACTCCTTGTTTACAAATGTGATTACCAGGGACACCTGGGTGGCTTAGTTGGTTACGCGTCAGACAGCTCAGCTCACGATCTCACGGTTCGTGAGTTCAAGCCCTGCATCTGTCTCTGTGCTGACAGCTCAGAGCCTGGAGCCTGCTTCAGATTCTGTGTCTCCCTCTCTCTCTGCCCCTCCCCCACTCATGCTATGTCTTTCTCTGTTTCTAAAAGATGAATAAACATTAAAAATAAAATAAAACAAATGTGATTACCAGACAGTAAACTCGAGAGCAGATTTCTATAACATCCAGTTAGAATACATAGTGAGGACTGAAAACAGCATACTGTGGACAAGCAAAAAAGACTTAGCCCCTTGAAGTTAAGACTATGAACCAAATATAATAACTTACTTATCAAGACTAACAGCTGGTTCATCAAAATTCACTTCAACTCTGTGTTGTGACCATCATGCAAAACTACTGTGTCATCAACTGCCCTTTCCTAACCAGTCCCTTGCCTTACAAGACCCCAGCTTGAAATCACCCACTCAGCCTAAGACCCTACAAAGATCCTTCCTTGATTTACCCCTCTGAGACACTGTTGAGATCCTCTCAAGGTGGTGTTCTCCTTTGCTATGGTAGATCTAATAAGCACAGCAACTTGTTTTACAGCATTTTCGGGTGGTGTCTTGAAAAGTCAACCATTGACAGCAGCTTCAAGATTCATAGTTACATCACACTTTAAAAGTCCACATGGGGAAGAGTAATGTCAGCAAGACACAGCATAAGGGTCACTGGTGATCATCTGCTCCCAGAAAAATCCTTCAAAATGATGAAGCACACAGGAATACCTGCAGGAGGTCTAAGATTCAGGTGAGGGATTACAGCACAGAAATAAGAGAAGATGCATTGAAGAAGATGGGGAAATCAGTTTCACATTGCCTTGATGACCCTCTCCCAAGATCAGGCAGCACAGATGGATAGAGATGCCCTCCTTGGGTGCAGGGAGAGAGAAGTGAGCACCTCTTTGACCATGTACACCAGCATCAGGGTAACTCTCATGGGGCCAGGCTCCTGGCCCACCTCAGTGTGAGGCCAGCCACCATGGACCTAGAGCCTGAACCAGTTCCCACAAGCTGAGGCTCCTGGAGCACCCCAGCACTGGGTTGGCTCTGGCAGATGAGGCTCTAGGCAGGTTCCCAGACACTGAGGCTCCTGGCCAGACCTAGTGCCAGGTCAGCTACTATAGACCCAGATTCCTGGCACACTCCTGACCAAGTTGGATCATGTGTCCCAGGCCCCTGGCTTGCCCCTGTGGACCTAGAATCCAGACCAGCTCCCATGGACCCAGGCTTCTGACCCACTAAGGCACTGGACTGGCTCCTGTGGCCCCAGCCTCCAGATGGGGACTCACAGACTCAGCTTCCAAGCTTGCCCCAGCACCAGGTCAGCCCCAGACTCCCAACTGGCCCCAGCACCTGGCTGACCCTTGTGGCCTTAGGCTCCAGATGGGCTCCCATGGACCCAAACTCTGGTCTTCCCCTGTGCCAGGCTGGCCCCTGGACTCCCAGACCACGTACCACAAACCCAAACACCAAAACCACTTCAGTGGTCTCTGGTGCCTTTTTGGTCCCCATGAACCCAGGATGCAGGCCTATTGATACAGATGCAGGTCCTAGGCCCATGCCAGTGAACCCAGATTGGTCTCTATGTATCCAAGCACTGGACCTGTCCATCTGGCAACCCAGGTACCAGAATGCCTTCTCGAGCACTCCAGTAGCAGGCATGTGAAAAAGCCACTTTTGTTGGTCAAACAAAAATGGTGGAATGTTGGCACTTTCATATGACTCAGCCTAGTGTTACATTTTCTACTTTATCTATGGTTGGGTGATTTCCATAACTAAAGATTTTTTAAAAACTGGCACTTAATGTATCAATTGGTTCCATGGGTGTTTATTGACCTGATAATCCAGCAATGACCTCCTAAAACTGAATTCCTAAAAATGCAAAGGTAGAGACTCCCGCAGATGCCACTCTGGGACTAACATGCAGAGCAAGGATCTGGCTGCAGACCCATGAGCCTCTGTTTTTGCGTGTGTCCATCAGGTGAGATTCCACTTGCTCCATTAGCAGAACTGGAAGGCAGCCATGGTGTCTTTACAGAGAGCTGCCTTGTTGGGGATACGTGGGGCTGAAGGCAGCCTTGGTTTCTTGATGGGACATCACTGGGTGAATGTATGGAGATGTTTCTTGGTTCTTGAGCTAATGAGGAACACTGGCTTCAAAGAAGAGTGGACACTTCCTCTAGGAGAAGCCCTTGACCTTGGGGAGATCCCCATGGAGAGGGCACAGAGCCCATTGGGAAACCTACAACTTGCACTCAGTTGCTTCCTGAAGACCTGAAATAGTCAATACAGGCTTGCTACTTCCATGTCCCAGCTCCCATAGGAAACTGAAGTATTCGGGGAATAGAGATGAAATTGGACAATTTGTCTAACAAGGAGACTTGGGAATTGACCTCTCATTGGCCCAGAAATTGTAAATATTCCCTCTGTTCTTACAATTCATCCCCACCCTAGCTTTCCTTCTTTGAGCCAGGTAGATACCTACCTGTGCCTCTGTGAGGCATCCTCTTTGTCTCCAAGATCTTGTCCTCTCCAGGCATCAGAACCAGGATCTCTATTGACCATCACCAGGGAGGAAACTAAGCCAAGTTTACCTCAGGGATAATGTCAAGAAGAGGAAAGATAGCCCAGTAAGTGGGCTTGGAGGACAAGGAGAGAGAGTGAGAGAGAGAACCTCGATGAATGTTGGCAAAGTGAGTAGGTGGCAGCCTTTGTGTTTCCAGAAACACTGGGAGATTTTACTTGGCTGAGTTCAGCACTCATTTCCCAGCCCAGAATTCAGTAACCACACCTATCTACCTAGTGCAGCTATAATTCCACCAATATCTTTCCAAAGCCAATGATTTATAGCACAGTTTTTAATATCTGAACCTACTTTTCCAAGTCCTCTTGAGCACTTGAAGAACAGAGACATCTCCTCTAAGATGTTTGTATTATTCCCACCACTGAGTCCCTGAAGCCCTTGGATTTCTTGATCTTTTCAGGCTGAGAGACCCTAGAAACAAGTCCAGGCATTCATCTAGGATAGTATATGGGTCTACCTGAGTAGAGCCTAACCAAGAAGATGAAGGGAACACATGAGTCTCCCAGTTCCTGAGATTTAAAGCTTTCCCCAAGAGCTTTGGACAGACAAGGAGGGAAAGAGTAAGTGAGTGACAGCTTAGGTGTGCAGGACAGAAGAATGTAAGATTAGCACATTGCTTCAGTTAGTAATTTAATCTATAGGGTACTCACTAGCTCCTTTTGGTGTGAAAAAATATCTGAGTCTTTTAGCCAAATTATGATACCATGAGGTAGGATGTTGTCAGTGCCACAGAGTGGCATAACCTCTGATCTGATGTCAAAACAGAGAGTAAGAAACCAACTTTGACATGGGGGCTCTGTTGCAGTGAAATTTGGTGGAGGATGGTAAGGGGGCCAGGGAACTCCAGGAAGAGAGAATGCAAAAGGACTGCATGGCTCAGTGGAAAGGCTGTGAGCTTTGGACTCAGGAAGATATACAGTGGAGCGAAACTCACCTTTAGGAGCTGTGGGACCTACACCTCCTTCCTCCTCTTTGGGCCTCAATGATCGCATCTGTAGAAAGGGACCATAACCCCTTCCTCATGGTTTGTTGCTAGAATGATATGTCATATATGTAATTATCTATTACAGTGCTTGCACATATTAGCAATTTATTAAATAATTTGAAATGTGAAGAAGCATGGAGACACAAATAGCAGGGAAGGATGACATTTTAATAAAGGAATTGACATATTGTTGCCCAAAGCTGGTGTAAAACATAATTTTAGGAGGGCAGTAGTAAATAAAGCGAGAAGTATATATTTGCATAGGTGTCTGCACCTCTGAAGAAACAGACACTTCTTCCAGACTTCATGGACTGACGTCAGTAAGAGAACAATTTCACTTGTGGGTAGGGGTATGCGGGAGCATGCTGTGACCCTAGGTCTAGCGGCGTGGGGCGCCAAGTGCAGGGGCTTGTGGTGGCATGGAAAGGGAGGTGGTGATGTCTTTTCAGTCCAGACCACCGGGACCCACAGCATTGACAGCGGTGTGGTGGGTGGTCCTTGGTGAGTCCTGCGGGGGGTCCACGGTGGGTGCAAGGGCTCTTGGTGTCCTCAGCAGTGTCTCCACTGAGTGCCTATCCTTCGGCTAGGGAACTCAGCAGGCTGCAGGGGTGGCTGGAGCCAGCGACGTGCACACACTTGGCTGTGGGGACCAGGTGCAGGTGCCTATATTTGGCAGGGGCTGGTTGCAGGACACACATGTAGTGGCGGGGGCCAGGGTAGGCAGCAAGGTCTGGGGCCAGCTGTGGACTCACTGGTAGTTGTGAGTGCCCTGGCTAGTGGTGTGCTTTCCCGTGGCTACATACTCTCCCCACTGGTATGTGCACTGCACGGAGGCCAATAAAGGGTATCAGGCTAAGATCCTGTAGGTACACAGCTGGGATGGCTTTGTGTGGCCACAGAGGTCTGAGCTGATGGCAGGTGAGGTTCCTGGGCTCTCGCCAGGGCAGGGAGGGACTCGGGTAGCTGGCTTCCACAAATGGGAATCCCTGTGGGGCAAAATCTGGTGAAATCTTCGGGGGGTACTGTCGACTGTGCTTACCATTGATTCGTTCTTCAGGGGTAAAATCTGCTGAGTTTATCTGCAAAGCAGATCACTGGGAACTGTAGCCACTTATACTGTGGTGCTGCTCTTCTTCCTTGTTTTCAGCTGTCTCCGTACATTTCAGCTTTGTAGGGTAGGGTAAAACCGAAGCAGGTCCTTTATGTGGTGTTCTAGAAGGCTGGAGAAGCTGACTGCTCACCTGACTCCTTCTTTACTGGTAAGGGGAGCTCTCTCTAGCTGTGAAGGTCCCTCTTGATGCTCAACACTGCTAACTTGGGGGATAAGATAGTGCAGCCAAAAAGAAGCTGTCTTCTTTTCTTGTGTGATTAATCTCTGGTTTTGTGTTCCACTGTGCTACGAAAACTCCTTGAGTGGATTCTAGAGTTCTGCCAGAGCGTGTTTTTATTCATGGGTAGCTGTCTAATTGTTGATCTTTGCCGGGGGGTGGAAAGGCTGGGTCTTCTGTACTGCCATTTTGGTCTCTTGCTCCTCTTTGCTGATTTTCTTCAACCTTGGGTGATTTTATTTTTTTATTTTTTATTATTTTAAATATTTAAAAAATAGTTTATTGCCAAACTGACTTCCATATAACACCCAGTGCTCTTCCCCACAAGTGCCCCCCTCCATGACCATCACCCCCCTTCCCCTTATCCTTTAGCTGTTGGGCGCCTGAGTGGCTCAGTCGGTTAAATGTCTGACTTCGGCTCAGGTCATGATCTCACAGCTTGTGGGTTTGGTGTCAGGCTCTGAGCTTTTGGAGCTTGCTTTGGATTCTGTATCTCCCTCTCTCTCTGCCCCTTTCCCCCTTGTGCTCTGTCTCTCTCTCAAAAATAAAAATAAATATCCTTTAGCTGTAATGAATATGACCATGACTTTAAAAGCTTTCAGTGAGATCTGTGAGTCTTTCTAGCAAATTAATAACCCACAGGGGGCTTGGGGACCCCTTTAAAACTTGCAGTTGTGTCAGACATGGGAATGATCTTGTGGACTTTGTTCTTTTTAATTTTGTAGTGTGTCAACTCCCTGCAGTCAGTGTCAGAGCGGAATTCACTAGAATGACCCAAACTCACTGAAAAACATTCATCCTTCCACTTTGACTCTTGGAATGGCCTCAGGGTCACCCTGTATGTGGAACTGAAGCTGTGCTGTGATCAGTTATTAGAGGTAAAAGTTATTAATAGAATTTTAAAGTGATGGATCTAAATCCTGAGGATTGGCTCACTGAACACCTTAGGAAATGTAAGCTAACAAGAAATTAGCCTAGTTTCCATGCAGTCACTTAGTTACCGTTACCTATAACACCTGAATTGTAGTTGAAGGACAATATTGGGGCAGATCCTGACTTTGGTCCAATTTTGAATATAGGACAGAGGGAAGTCTGCATGACAAATCAGATGGACTTGGTGACCGAGGCTCCAGGTGGGTCTTGATAGGACACTTACTCTGCACTGGGTTTTTCATACCCAGCGGCAGATAAAAATGCTTGAGATGCTGTGGAAGGGCTGAATCGAAAGATAGTGCATCACTGTGGACCACTTAGTTGCATTGGATCAAGGAGCATACTTTTATCCTCAGAGTAATAATTTGGTGGAGAATTGGAATGAACATTTCAAACAGCATTGTCTAAAACGATGTGCTGGCTTACACACCTTCACAAGCGTGATACCACACTGAACATGAGGGGACCCAGGAATACCTTCACTAGCTAGACTCCTGCACTTATCTGGGGAATCTGGGTAAGTAAGTTTGGGGGAGGATGGTGTTATGACCATGAATCTTCCTCACATCATCTCAACTTTATCTTTCCTGCTTGATGCAATGGTCCCAGGACTGGTGCTCCTCTGTGTATCTGGGTGCAAAGAGAATCCCTAATCAAGGAACTATAACTATACCTTTATATCTTTATGTCAGAATTCCTAAGAGCCTGACAACTTAGATTTTGCCTTCATCCCATCTAGGAAAATTGGGGATAGTAGTGAATGCAGTTACGTCACCTAGTAGTCGAGATAGCCACTAGTTCTATACCTATATAACTTTGTTCCATGTAAGTGGGGGCAGACTGTGTAACTGTGTAGATTCAATTTATTTTAGTCTGAAGCATATTCTTGAGTAATTCTTTCAGCAAAATCCTTGCATGCTGTACTCTACCGATCTGTATCTGAAATGGGGATACCCCAGTCAAGGTCCTTTGAACTGAGTCTTCAAACTGTTTTGTTGCAATGTATCAATTATTCAAGGTGCACAATATATATAAACTGGTGTTGTAAATAACATAGTTAGCAATTGGTTATAAGCTCATCTAAACTTCCAAAATCATCTCCACAGCATTCATGTAACTTCCCCCTTCAATACTTCCAGAGGAATGATACCCATGGATCCAAGGAACCAAACCAGCGCATCTGAATTTATCCTCCTGGGACTTTCAGAAACGCCAGAGCAAGAGACCCTCCTCTTTGCTCTGTTTCTCTGCATGTATGTGGTCATGGCCATGGGAAACCTTTCAATCATCCTGGCCATCAGCTCAGACTCCCACCTCCACACGCCCATGTACTTCTTCTTAGCTAACCTGTCCTTGGTTGATTTTGGTCTGGCCACCAACACAGTCCCCAAGATGCTGGTGAACATCCAAATCAGGAGCAAGTCAATCTCCTATGCCTGTTGCCTGACTCAGATGTACTTTTTCCATTTCTTTGGCATCGTTGACAGTGTCTTGATTGCTGTGATGGCTTATGACAGGTTTGTGGCTATATGCCACCCCTTACACTATACCACCATCATGAGCCCACGCCTCTGTGGCCTGCTGGCTGGTGGCCCATGGGTGTTTTCCTACTTTATTTCCCTCACACATATCCTCCTGATGGTGCGCCTGGTTTTCTGTGGGAACAACAAGATTCCTCACTACTTCTGTGACCTCACTCCCCTTCTCAGGCTTTCTTGCACTGACACGTCCGTGAACAAGATCTTTGTGCTCATCGTGGCTGGGATGGTGATAGCCACGCCTTTCATCTGCATCCTGGCATCCTATGCTCGCATTATTGTGGCCATCATGAAGGTCCCTTCTGCAGGTGGCAGGAAGAAAGCCTTTTCCACCTGCAGCTCCCACCTCTCTGTGGTTGCTCTCCTTTATGGGACCACCATTGGGGTCTATCTGTGTCCCTCCTCTGTGCGCACCGCTGTGAAGGAGAAAGCCTCTGCAGTGATGTACACTGCAGTCACCCCCATGCTGAACCCCTTCATCTATAGCTTGAGGAACAGAGATCTGAAGGGGGCCCTGAGGAAGCTTGTCAGTAAAAAAATAATCTCATCTTCCTGACCACAAGGACACCTGGAAACTTCCGGGAAGTAGGATCTCAACATCTAGGGTTTGGGCAAAAGTATGGAATTACATGGTTTGGGAGAATGGCAACTTTGGATTTTGAGTTGCAGAAGTTTCAGAGGAAATCTCAAGATGATCCAGTTACTATTTTCTCAATTACTGGGACAAATAACTGAGAGTCTGACAAGATCAGGTTAGCCCTACCAGATTGGATTTGTCCTGGTTCAAAATCAAGTTAGCTCTCCACAAGTATTCAAGCATGTATTCTGGCCTTGATGTAGGTGCTGGCCATGAAGTGGTGAGGAGACACAAGATTCCTGTAGTGTGGAGTTTATAGCTGAATGTGGGAGAAGACACTGGACACTAATTATAATAGAATGAAATATACACACAAGGACAAGGATAGGACAGAGTAGGAACATCAAACAGAGTCTGGCGAGCAGGATGGCATGTGCTAGATAAAAGTTGTACAAGTCACAAGGGAAAAAAATTAGACCATGCATTAAGGAAATGAAGAATGGTATAAGTCTTTCAAAGAGAAAAATGCCAATCGATTGAATCATGAATGTCCAAGCCAAAAGGAAGCTAAGGCATATATCTCAATCATCATATATGCCTGTGGAATACATATGAGTAGTAACACTGTTTACAACAGAAGTGAAAGCTATTCATTATGAGCTTATCTTGTGCCATACACGGTACTATGTTTCTTTTCTTTGTTTCATTTAGTCATGTTAAAGCCCCTATGAAGGTAATACATTTATATATTTTTTTATTGGGTAGTAGTGCTAATACTCATGGATATTTACAACTGAAGTGAAATGAGTAGTGACTTTTCAGGGGCCAGAAATTTTCAAATGGTGCTAAGGAGCTGACATCATCTTAAGCAGAATGGCTTTGAATAATCACATATCCAATTTGCCTTTGGTACTTCCTTCCATGCAAATTAAACTAGAATTTCTCAGTTGAACAAACAGATACCAGACCTGGTACTGTTATAGCAACTATGAGTGAGAGTACAGGTAGAAAAATCCATTTAGCAGGGGCAATATTCTAATGGATAAAATTCAGAATTTAATAATTTTTGAGTTTGCAATGGAGTACCCATGCATCTGGTCATGGCCTGTTTTGAATAACCAAAAAACAGGTGAAAGTTGATTCACAGCCTCTCCCTTCCTAAGTTTCCTTCATTCTCTTGCCGCATGCATGGAAGTAGTTACAGTGTTGGCTGGGAGAGAGCTGGAATTTGTAAACTTGGAAGATTATTATAACCTGGGACTTGGAATATTTGTGGATATTTCTCTCTCTGATACAGAAAGATATGGCTTGAGCTAAAGCACTGATTTGACCACCTCCTCCTCTATTGAATGAAAGATTCATTGGCCAATAAAAATCTCTTAAGATTTTGTTAGCTAAACTGTCTTCAGTTGTTTTACGTTAAGACATAAAAAATGCTGATTCAAAGGGGCACACACACCCCAATGTTTATAACAATGCAATCAACAATAGTCAAATTATGGAAATAGCCCAAATGTCCATCAGATGATGAATGGATAAAGAAGATGTGGTGTGTGTGTGTGTGTGTGTGTGTGTGTGTGTGTGTGTGATGGAATATTACTTGGCAATCAAAAAGAATGAAATCTTGCCATTTGCAACAACGTGGATAGAACTAGAGTGTATTGTGCTAAGTGAAATAAGTCAGTCAGAGAATGACAAATATCACATGATTTTACTCATATGTGGAATTTAAGAAATTAGGGGAAGGGAAGGAAAAATAAGACAAAAAGAGAGAGAACACCAAACCATAAGAGACTCTTAAATACAGAGAACAAACTGAGGGTTGCTGGAGGGGAGTTGGGTGGGGGGATGGACTAAATGGGCAGGAGCATTAAGGAAGACACTTGTTGGGATGAGCACTGGGTGTTTATATGTAAGTGATGAATTACCAAATTTTACTCCTGAAACCAATACTACACTATATTTTGACTAACATGGATTTAAATGAATTAAAAAAAAATTTTAGGGACTCCTGGGTGACTCAGTCCATTAAACGTCCAACTTCAGCTCAGATCATGATCCCATGGTTCATGGGTTCAAGCCCCATGTCAGGCTGTGTGCTGACAACTCGGAGCCAGGAGTCTGGTTTGGATTCTGTGTCTCCCTCTTTCTATATGCCCCTCCCCTGCTTGTGCTCTGTCTCTCTCTCTCTCAAAAATAAACATTAAAAATTTTATTTTATTTTACTTTTTATTTTATTTTTATTATTTATTTTTGAGAGAGAGCAGTGGAAGGTGCAGAGAGAGAGAGAGAGAGAGAGGGAGAGAAGATCCCAAGCAGGCTTCATGCTGTCAGCACAGAGCCTGATGTGGGGCTTGAACTTACAAACCGTGAGATCATGACCTGAGCTGAGATCAAGAGTCAGACATTAACTGACTGAGCCACCCAGGCACCCCCCAAAATTTTTTTAAAAGGAGATTGCATTATTTGTGTAAATACCAAGTAGTGCAGTTGCTGGGTCATAGGGTAGCTCTATCTTTAACTTTATGAGGAACTCCACACTGTTTTCTGGAGTGGCTGCACCAGTTTGTATTCCTATCAACAGTGTAAGAGGGTTCCCTTTTCTCTGCATCCTCACCAACATCTGTTATTTCCTATATTGCTAATTTTAGCCATTCTGACAGGTGTGAAGTGGTATCTCATTGTGGTTTTGATTTGTATTTCCCTAATGATAACCGATGTTAAACACTTTTTTCATGTGTCTGTTAGCCATTTGTATATCTTCTTTGGAGAAATGTCTGTTCATGTCTTCTGCCCATTTCTTTACTGGATTAGTTATTTTGGGTATTGAGTTTGATAAGTTCTTTATAGATTTTGGATGCTAGCCCTTTATCTGATATGTCATTTGCAAATATCTTCTCCCATTCCATTGGTTGTCTTTTAGTTTTGCTGATTGTTTCCTTCTCTGTGCAGAAGTTTTTTTTTTTTTTTTTATCTTGATCAGGTCCCAGTAGTTTATTTTTTATTTTTTCCCCTGGCCTCTGGAGATGTGTCTAGTAAGAAGTTGCTTCAGCTGAGGTCAAAGAGGCTGCTGCCTATTTTTTCCTTTAGGACTTTGATGGTTTCTTTGCTTACATTAGGTCTTTCATCCATTTTGAATTTTTGTGTATGGCATAAGAGAATGGTACAGTTTCATTCTTCTGCATGTCACTGTCCAGTTTTCCCAACACCATTTGTTGAAGAAACTGTCTCTTTTCCATTGGATTTTCTTTCATGCTTTGTTGAAGATTAGTTGACGATACAGTTGTGGGTCATTTCTGGGTTCTCTGTTCTGTTTCATTGATCTATGTGTGCCGGTACCATACTGTCTTGATGATTACAGCTTTGCAATACATCTTGAAGTCCAGAATTGTGATAGATTCCACTTTGCTTTGCATTTTTAACATTACTTTGGCTATTCAGGGTCTTTTCTGGTTCCATACAAATTTTAGAATTGTTTGTTTTAGTTCTGTGAAAAATGCTATTATTTTGATAGGGATTGCATTGAATGCTGTTATTTTGATAGGGATTGCATTGAATGTGTAGATTGCTTTGGGTATTATAGACATTTTAACAATATTTGTTCTCCTAAAATACTAATTTGAAGGGGCACATGTACCTCAATGTTTATAGAAGCACTATCAATAATAGCCAAATTATGGAAAGAGCCCAAATTTCCATTGACTGATGAATAGATAAAGAAGGTGTGGGAGGGATATATATAACATGGAATATTACTCAGTTATCAAAAAGAATGAAATGTTGGCATTTGCAATGACATGGATGGAACTAGAGTGTATTGTGCTAAGTGAAATAAGTCAGTCAGAAAAAGTCAGATTTCACTCATGTGGAATTTAAGAAACAAAACTGATGAACATAGGGGAAGAAAAGGAAAAATAAAATAAGATAAAAACAGAGAGGGAGGCAAACCATAAGAGATTCTTAAATATAGAGAACAAACTGAGGATTGCTGGGGGGTTGGTGGAGGGTTGGCTAAATGAGTGATTAAGAAGGGCACTTTTTGTGATGAGCTCTGGGTGTTACATTTAAGTGATGAATCACTAAATTCTGCTTCTGAAACAAATACTACAATATACGTTAATTAACTTGAATTTTAATAAAATCTGGGAAGAAAAAAAAAACCTAATAAGAAGATTGAATTAGTAATCCAAAATCTCCCAAGAGAGAGAAGCTTGGGACCAGATGGCTTCAGTGGTCCAAACTTTTAAAGATGAATTAGCACCAGTACTACTCAAACTCTTCCAAAAAGAGGAGGAACACTTCTAAACTCATTCTGTGAGGCCAGCATTGCCCTGGTATCAAAGCCAGGCAAAGACACTATAAGAAAATAAAATTACAGACCAATATCATTTAGGAATACTAATGCAAAAATCCTCAACAAAATACTAGCAAACTCCAACACAGTAACAGGATTGTACATCATGACCAAGTGAGATTTATTCCTGGAATGCAAGAATTGTCCAATACAAGAAAAATCAGCCAATGTATATAACACATCAATAGAGTGAAGGGGGAGAAATGCATGATTATTTCAATTGTCGAAGAAAAATCATTTGATGAAATTTAACAACCTTTTGTGATATAAATACCCAAGAAACTAAGAATGGAAGGAAACTACCTAATACAATAAAGGTCATACACACACACACACACACACACACACACAAAACCCATAGCTAACACCATCCTCAATGGTGAAAGACTAAAAGCTTTTCTTCTAAGATCAGCAACAAAATAAGAATGCCTGATCTTATCACTTCTTTTCAACATAATACTAGAAGTCCTAGCCAGAGCAATTAGGCAGGAAAAATAAATAAAAGACATCGAAAATGGAAAGGAAAAAGGAAAATGATCTCTGATCACAGATGGTATGATCTTATATGTTTTCTACATATAAGAAAACACCAAAGATGCCACACTCACACACACACACACATACACACACACACACACACACACACACACAAATAAAGCTAATAAATTTAGCAAAACTATACAAAGCTGTACAAAGGATGTAAAATCAGCACACAAAAACCAGTTGTATATCTACACACCAACAGTGAATCACCTACAAAGGAAATCAAGAAAATAATCCCATTTACAATAACATCCAAAAAAAGATAAAATATAATGCTTAGGAATAAACTGAACCCAGTGGGCAAAAATTTTGATACTGAAAACTACAAAATATTACTGAAAGAAACTGAAGAAGACACAGATAAATAAGAAAGGCTTCTGTGTTCATGGATTGGAAAACTTAATATTAAGATGTCAGTACTACCTAAAGCAAGTGACAGATTCACTATGCCATGAAATCCCTATGCAAATTTCAACAATATTTTATGTAGAAATAGAAAAATCTACCATAAAGTTCATACGGATTTCAAAGACTCTGAATAGCCAAATTACTCTTGAAAAATAGAAACACACTTAGAGGTCTCACACTTCATGGTCCCAAAACTTACTACAAAGCACGGTAGTCAAAATGGTATGGTATTGGCATAAATATAGCCATAGAAACTAATGTAATAGAATTTAGGGCCCAGAAATAAACCCTTGCATATATGGTCAAATTATTTTTGACAAGGTGGCAAGACAATTCAGTGGGGGAAAGGACTATCTTTTCAACACATGGTGTTGGGAAATGGGAATTCACATCCAAAAAAAAAATTACCCCAAATGTTGGGCCCCTACTTTCCACCATATGCAAAAATTAACTTAAAATGGATCAAAGACTCAAACCTAAGAGCTATAACTATAGAATATTTTGGAAGAAAACATAGAAGGGAGACTTTAGGACATTGAATTTTGCAACGCTTTCTTAATTATGACACCAAAGTCACAGGCAACAAGAGAAAATCTAGATAAATTGTCCTTCATTAAAATTTAAAAACTTTTGGAGCTTTCTGGATGGTCTAGGTGCCCCAAAGATACCACAAGCAGCTAGTGGGAGCTGCTGTCTTATGCCCACTGGTGGATCTGGGGCCACCGTGGTCTCCTGCTCCACCCAAAACTTCCAAACCTTTGGTAATGTCTCTTAGATCAACTCTAACTCGAACTATATGGAGAAAGGGGTTGTGGGAAACCTGATTCGAGGTTCGACACTTTAGACACAGTGCAAATCACCCCATGAAGCATTACTCTTTTACTGAAATCATGTGCATGTATGTCCCCATCTGTAATGTGGATACTACATTATGGGTTTGATTAAAGGTAATAAATATAAAATTTGTATATAGAAAAAATTTTTTAAAAACTTTTGCACATCAAGGAACATTATCTCTCCTTCTATTCTCAATAACAGGCTTGCTGGATAAAGGATTCTTGGCTGCATATTTTTTCTGTTGATCACATTGAAGATTTCCTGCCATTCCTTTCTGGCCTGCCAAGTTTCAGTTGATAGGTCTGTAACCACTCTGATAGGTTTCCCTTTGTATGTTAGGGCCCTTTTATCCCTAGCTGCTTTCAGAATTCTCTCTTTATCCTTATATTTTGCCAGTTTCACTATGATATGTCATGCTGAAGGTTGATTCAATTCAAGTTACATCTGAGGGGAGTTCACTGTGCCTCTTGGATTCAATGTCTGTTTCCTTCCCCAGATTGGGGAAGTTCTGGGCTATAATTTGTTCAAATACCCCTTCAGGGCCTTTCTCTCCTTCTTCAGGAATTCCTATGATACGGATATTGTTCCGTTTGATTGTATCACTCAGTTCTCGAATTCAAGGAACATTATCAACAGAATGAAAATGTAACTCATGGAATGGGGAAAATATTTGCAAACCATATATCTGATAAGGGATTAATATCTAGGATAAATAAAGAACTCCACATCATCAACAATAACAAGAGAACCCAAACAATGCACTAAAAATGGGGAAAGGGTTTAAATAGACATTTCTCTAAAGAGGATATACAAATGGCCAATAAACCATGAAAAAGTATTCAATATCATTAGAAAATGCAAATCAACTTCAATGAGATACCACTTCACACTTATAGGATAACTATTATAAAAACAAACAAACAAATAGAAAAAACAAGTTTTGGCAAGGGTCTCCAGCTGCCTGCAGAAGCTAGGAGAGAAGCGGAAGATGGATTCTTTCTCAGTCTCCAGAGGGAGCTAAGGCTGCCCAAACCTTGATTTTGGACTTCTGGCCTTCAAAACTATGAGATAATAAGTGTTAGTGTTAATTATTATTATTATTTATTATTTGCTTTTGAGAGAGAGAGAGAGATAGAGTATGAGCAGGGGAGGGACAGAGAGAGAGGGAGACACAAAATCCTTACCAGGCTGCAGGCTCTGAGCTGTCAGCACAAAACCTGATGCAGGGCTCGAACTCATGAACCGCGAGATCATGACCTGAGCCAAAGTCAGACGCTTAACCAACTGAGAGCCACCCAGGCGCCCCAATTTTAGTGTTTTTTTAAAAAACTGTTAGGGAAACCTGGGTAGCTCAGTCTGTTAAGCAGCCAACTTCGGCTCAGGTCATGAGCTCGAGGTTCGTGAGTTCGAGCCCTGCATCAGGCTTTGTGCTGACAGCTCAGAGACTGGAGCCTGGTTCGGATTCTGTGTCTCCCTCTCTCTCTCTCTCTCTCTCTCTCTCTCTCTCTCTCTCTGCCCCTCCCCCACTCATGCTCTGTCTCTCGGTCTCTCAAAAATAAATAAATGCTAAAAAATTAAAAGAAAACTTTTTTAAAAATGTTAAAAATACAGGGATTCAAATAATGATTGAAAAAAAAACCACACATCGTCATCTGTGGAAAATGTTAGAGAGCCAAGAAATTATTTTGAAAATCAATAAGTAAGTGGAAATAATATAAAGATTCAAGCATTTTTACTGACTTTCCTCTACAAATAGTACCTCAGACTGACGAGAGACTTAAGGAGGGGAAGTTTATTTTTATAGAAGTATTCCAGCTCATAAATGAACATGTGATAGACGTTTATTTGCAGTCTTTCCTCAATAATGCGTTTAGACAATGAGTCTAAATGACTGCAGATTTCACAAAAAGAGAGACAATGGAAAAATATGTGCTTCATCCAGCATTACACTGTTTGTGGGAAATATAACTCATACAGCCACTATGAAAAACAGTGCAAAGTTTCAAGAAATAAAAATGAACTACTGTATGATCCAGCAATCTCACTTCTGGGTATATGTCCAAAGGAAATGAAATCATCTTAAGGAAATGCCTGTATGCCCATGTTCACTGTGGCATTATTCACACTAGTCAAGGTAAGGAAACAACCTAAGTGTCCATTGACTGATGAATGAGGACATATGGTGTGTATATGTACCGTGGAATATAATTCAGCCTTAAAAATGAAGGAAAGGAAATCCTTATGCTAAGTGAACTCAGTCAGAAAAAGACAGATCATATGTTTTCACTCATATGTGGAACTTGAGAAACCTAATGGAAGACTGTGGGGGAAGGGAAGGAGAAAAAATAGTTTCAAACAGAGAGGGAGACAAACCCATAAGAGACTCTTAAACACAGAGAACAGATGGGATTGACCAGGTTGGGGATTGGGGGAGGCAGGGAAAATGGGTGATTGGCATTGAAGAGGGCACTT
Source organism: Cryptoprocta ferox (assembly GCA_028646485.1). Classification (NCBI taxonomy): domain Eukaryota; kingdom Metazoa; phylum Chordata; class Mammalia; order Carnivora; family Eupleridae; genus Cryptoprocta; species Cryptoprocta ferox. The sequence goes on along the minus strand of CM053574.1, from coordinate 6,236,030 downwards.
GTTGGGATGACCATTGGGTGTTATATGTAAGTGATGAATCACGGGAATCTACTCCTGAAGACAAAACTATACTGTATACAGGATATGTTAGCTAACTTGACAAAAAAATTGTTAAAAAAACAAAAGAAGAAGGAAATCCTGCAGCAATTTGTATTGTTTGCAACAATACAATAAAACAATTTGTATTGTTTGCGACAATTCTAATGAATGGAAGGAATTATGCTAAGTGAAATGAGACAGAGAAAGACAAACACTGCATGGTATCATTTATATGTGAAATTTTTAAAAGGTTGAATTCATAGAAACAGAGAGTAGCATAGTGGTTGCCAAGGCCAGGGGATGTGGAGGAAATTGGGATGAGGTTGGTAAAAAGATAAAGTTTCAGTTATAAGATGAATAAGGTCTGAAGATATAATGTATACCATGGTGTCTGTAGTGAATAATATTGTACAACACCACTGAAATTTGCTAAGATAGTAGAATTTAAGTGTTCCCACTAAAAAAAAAGTAAAACGTGAGATTATGGTATGTTAATTAACTTGATTGTGAGGATCCTTACACAATATATGTGTACATAAAATCATGACTTTGTACACTTTAAATATATCACAAAACAATTTTATTTGTCAATTATATCTTAATAAAGTTGGGAAAAAATATGTGCCTCCTGAAGAAAGTACACCAACCACCTATGGAGTAGCCTTCTTCCCCAATATCAACCCTGAATTTGATCAAGTGTAGAGATCTAAACATCAGTTTATAATTACAACCATTGCGAGGCATATTTGAAACCATAGCATACAAATCAATCAGTAAAACCTAGACCATTTCTTCAACAGATAAATTCCAAGGGGGCATAAACAAGAGGGAAAGAAATCCTAGAGCTTAAAAGGGACTTTAGACAGCAATCAATTTAAAAAATTTCTTTTCAATGTTTTATTTTTGAGAGAGGGAGACAGAGCATGAGCAGGGGAGGGGCAATGAGAAAGGGAGATGTAGAATCCGAAGCAGGCTCCAGGCTCTGAAATGTCAGCACAGAGCCTGATGCAGGGCTCAAAATCACGAACTGCAAGATCATGACCTGAGCCAAAGTCAAATGTTTAACCGACTGAGCCACCAGGCGCCCCTAGACAGCGATCAATTAATTGCAACATATGGGTATTTTTGGATTCTAATGTGAAAAACATGGTAAGCTATGAGGCAGTTTGGGTAATTTGAATAACTAAATATTTGAGGATATATATTTATTATTAGTATTTTAAAGTAAAATAATGGTATTGTGTTTATTCTTTTAAAAAGAAGGTTTTTTGGGAGGGGCCCTGGGTGGCTCAGTCGGTTAAAATTCTGACTTCAGCTCAGGTCATGATCTTGCAGTTTGTCAGTTCGAGCCCCAAGATGGGCTCTGTGCTGACAGCTCAGAGTGCTCGTGTTCTCTCTCCCTCTCTCTCAAAAATAAACATTAAAAAAATTTTAATAAATGAAAAGGTTTTTTTTTAAAGAGGCATACTGAAATCATATGATATTTGAAATTTACTCTGATATAATTCTGGTTAAGAGGTAAAGTAGAATACAGGTGAAATAAGACTCTGAATCGATAATCATTAAAGCTGAGTGATGAATACATGTGGTTTCATTATATTAGGCTGAGCCATGAGAAAAATTGCCCATCTTCTTGGTCAAAAGTGGTGGAATGTTGGCACTTTCATATGACTCAGCCTCGTATTATGTTTTCTACTTTTGTCTATGATTGGGTGATTTCCATAACTAAAGATTTTTTTTTTAATTTTTAAAAATGTTTCATTCATTATTGAGACAGAAACAGAGCATGAGCAGGGCAGGGGCAGAGAGAGAGGGAGACACAGAATCCGAAGCAAGCTCCAGGCTCTGAGCTGTCAGCACAAAGCCCGATGCGGGGCTCGAACTCATGAACCGTGAGATCATGACCTGAGCTGAAGTCGGACGCTTAACTGACTGAGCCACCCAGATGCCCCAAAGAGGGTACAGAGACCATTGGGAAACTAAAGATTTTAAAAACTGGCACTTAATGTATCAGTTGGTTCCATGGGTGTTTATTGAGTGAACACATGACCTGATAATCCAGCAATGACCTCCTAAAACTGAATTCCTAAAAATGCAAAGGTAGAGACTCCCACAGATGCCACTCTGGGACTAACATGCAGAGCAAGGATCTGGCTGCACACCCATGAGCCTCTGTTTTTGCGTGTGTCCATCAGGTGAGATTCCACTTGTTCCATTAGCAGAACTGGAAGGCAGCCATGGTGTCTTTGCAGAGAGCTGCCTTGTTGGGGGTAAGTGGGGCTGGAGGTAGCCTTGGTTTCTTGGTGTGACATCACTGGGTGAATGTATGGAGATGTTTCTTGGTTCTTGAGCTAATGAGGAACACTGGCTTCAAAGAAGAGTGGACACTTCCTCTAGGAGAAGCCCTTGACCTTGGGGAGATAAAGTTTAGGAGGCTAGGCGAGTTTGTTCCCCAAGGAGAGGGTACAGAGCCCATTGGGAAACCTACAACTTGCACTCAGTTGCTTCCTGAAGACCTGAAATAGTCAATACAGGCTTGCTACTTCCATGTCCCACCCCCCATAGGAAACTGAAGTATTCAGGGAATAGAGGTGAAATTGGACAATTTGTCTAACAAGGAGCCTTGGGAATTGACTTCTCATTGGCCCAGAAATTGTAAATATTCCCTCTGTTCTTACAATTCATCCCCACCCTAGCTTTCCTTCTTTGAGCCAGGTGGATACCTACCTGTGCCTCTGTGAGCATCCTCTTTGGGCAACAGAACCAGGATCTCTATTGACCATCAAGAGGGAGAAAACTGAGCCAAGTTTGACTCGCGCCTCAGTGATAATGTCAAGAAGAGGAAAGATAGTCCAGTAAGTGGTCTTGGAGGGTAAGAGGAAAGAGTGACAGAGAGAGAGAAAGAGAGAGAGAGAGCGAGAGAGAGAGCGCGCATAAGAACGAGCAAGAGTTTGAGAGCTCTTGGAGAGAATGCACACAGTAGAAAGAGAGGATAGATACTGTGTCCTTAGAAAATGAGTGATTCTACTGGGCTCTAGTTAGCACCTAGGTCACAGGCCTGAATCCAGCAGTCACCCACACATCTGCTCAGTCCAGCTGTGAGGCTATGCTAGCAAGCCCTTTCCAAAGCCCATGGTTTGTAACATTATCTTTTTTTTATGAATCTATAAATTTTATTTAAAAAATGACTCAAAAACATGCATACACTCCAGTGAGATATTAGTACTATATTAAATTTTACAGTTTGATCATCAGTTAGAGAAATTACCTTCATGAATAGATGAATTTTATAAAGCTGAGATTTTTATAATTCTAGAGGCAAGTGTAATTTACTCATCAACCATCCAAATATTTCAAATATTAAGGGCCTTTAAAACTAAGATTTGGTGGGCATTTTATAATTAAAAATAAATCACCAACAAAGAGAAGCAGCTCCTAACAAACACTTAGTTTTTGTTGTTAAACTAATAATTTTGATTTGCTTACAGATTTTGAGTTTATTAGTTTGAGGTCAATTTTATTAAAAAATGTCATTTTGAAGTTTTAAAAATACCTTTTGTCAATTAAAATTTTCACTTTTCTGGTTAAGCATCCTTCATATATAAAAGTTATCAAACTTCCCAAAAATACTTTGGAACTGTTGCTACATAGATGGACAGTGTGACCTTTAAAGGATCATCTGCATTTGATATAACTTATATGATCAAATATTAATTTTAAAAGATTATCAAAAGTTAGGTACTGCATTAAGAAAAGAATCTATCCCAAAATGTGAATGCTGATTCAAAGTGATTCAAAGTAATCATTTCACTTATTTTAATATCCAGGTTTGAATGTAAAAATGTTTGCTAAATGTGATTAATGTTCTCCCTATATTTAAGAAATATGATATTTCAAACTTTTGATTATAGTATGTTTATTAACATATAATATTTTTAAAAAATATTTAGGTTAAGCCAGGAATTCAAAAAGGAATTTAACCACTATTAAATATTAAATTGAAACTACTATTATGTGAACATTTTTCATGTTGTTAATTAAAAAAAATAGTCATTGAAACTCTTGAGGTGTTCAAATTCTGTTTCTTTAGGCAAACAATTCTTTGAAGTGGAGACCTTAAGTGTAAGGAGTCTCCCTTCTTCTGCAACAAGCATGAAGCATAACCTTAGTATGTGGACCTGCTTTTCCAAGCCCACTTGAGTATCTCAAAAAAGAAAGTGTTTCCACCAGGCTCTGTTGGCATAAGTCTGAGTTATTTCCATCACAGAGTTTCTGAAGTCATTGGAAATTCCTAATCTTTCCCAACTGAGAAACCATGGACACCAGGCTCTGGGGTTCCATGTGGGATACGAGTTGTGCTTCCTAGAGCAGAACTTCATCAAGATGATTAGGGAGCACGTGAGACTTCCGGTTCCGGAGACTTAAACTTTTCCCAGGAGTCGTGGAAAAACAACAAGTGACAGAAGTGAGTGAGAATTTGGTGGAGGATGGTAAGGGGGCCAAGGAACTCCAGGAAGAGAGAATGCAGAAGGGCAGTGTGGCTCAGTAGAAGGACTGTGAGTTTTGGACTCAGGCGGACATGCAATGGAACCAAGCTCATTTAATAACTGCAAGAGCTACACCGAATTCTCCATTTGGGGCCTCAATCATCTCATTTGTAAAAGGGGGTCATAATCCCTTCCTCACAGTTTGTTGTTAGGATGACATGTCATATGTGTAGTATGTCTAGTATAGTGCTTGGCACATACTAGGGACTCATTAAGTAGTATGAAATCTGAGGAAGCATGGATTCAGGAAATGACAGGGAAGGAGGGGTAGTGAGGGGGATTTGCATTGGCCACCCCCCCCAACCTGGTAGAAAACATAATTTTAGGAGGGCAGTAGTAAATACAGCAAGACATATAGATTTGCAAGAGAATCAGATTCTTTTCATGTGAAGGTAAACATTTCAATTTGGTCAGTGGATAACAGTGGTTCATAAAGTCTCTTGTATAATGGTAGACTTTCCAAGGATCACTGCATTCAACTGCATTTCCTGAATACTCTTATAATTAATTCTCAGGGCAATTTTCTATTATGTCTGTTTCCCCATAATTTGATAAATGCCTCTTGAGTCTGTTTCCTTTATTAAACTGTGAACTTACCCATTCACTTCAGATTCTTGAAATACAGAGATCAAGAGTATAGGCTCTAGATTCAGACTGTGTGGCTTAGCTCTGCGACCTGCTGTCTGTGAAACATCATTTGATTTATTAATCTCCTTGTGCCTCCGTTTCCTTATATATGAAACAGAACCAGCCTCAGTGGGTTGTTGTGAGTAGCAAATTGGCAAAGAACTTAAGAGCAGTGTCTGGCATTATTGGAGGCACTCAATATAAAAGAAAATCATTATTTATTCACCCACATATTGAGCAATTGTGTTTATGCCTCCTATATCTTGGATAAGATGCTGGCTGCAAAAATGAACAGACATACAGTCTCTGCTCTCAAGTCTTTGGAGGACAAGTTCTGTGTCTTTTCATGTCTTTGTCCCTGCCACTCAGCCTAATCAATAATTGTTGATGGAATTGGTGGAATAAATGAGTGAATGAATGGGAAAGTGAATAAAAGTGATACGGTCAGAGGTATACTTCATAAAGATTAATCTGGCAGTGATTTCAGGGTGGTTTGGAGGAAGGAGAATGGATGCATAAGGACTAAATAAAAACCAAATCTTGGTAACCCAGAAGTAATGGGAGCCTTGATTTACTCTCAAGTAATGGCGGGAGGAGAAAGTAGATGGAAAATGACTAGAAGAATGGAATGTGCAGCTTCTGGAAGATGTGGTAGCTCATTGATGAATTGGCTTTGGCAGTGGAAGAAATGACGGAGGAAGAGCCAAAGTTTCAATCATAGTTGTCTAGAAGGACGGTGATTTTGTTGACAGAAAGAGAGGCTCTAGAAGAAAATAGACTCTATTTTTTATCTAATGAACTTGCCATGCAGGACGTAAAAGAAAGGGATATCACTGCTTATTCTAACCATTTTATCCTGTGTCAGACATTGTAGATAATTTTATGTGCATGATTCATTTAATCCTCGACCATTATCATCATTCCCTTTTGACAAAGAAAGTGAGGTTTTAGGGGTTAGGCAATTCACTCAAGGTCACTTAGCTAGTATGTGGTGAGCCCAGGAACCATACAGGTGTTTCTCTTTTCAAAGTCCTTCCTTTACATCTCAGGTGATGCTGCCTAATGTTGGCTGAGACCATACTGTGATGCTGAGGGCTGCTTTGGTCACTTTCCATGAGCTACCTCGCTTCAGCTTCTAAGAAAACTCAGAGGTGGGTATTAATTCTCTCAAGTATATAAAGATATAGAAAAAGAAGTTTAGAGAGGTTAAGTAACCAAAATAGTTACTTGGTTTAGAAGCCAGCGTTTTAATTCTGGTCCATCTGGATCCAATATCTGCGTCCTTCCCATCATTCCACACTATATTCGTGCAAATTTTCCAGATGGAAATACGGAGTTTGCAGGCAGCAATTCAGGTCTGGGTGTTGGGAGCCTGGAGTCTTAAGTCTGAGAATCCCCTCTGAAAACTAGCAGACCTCTACAAAGAAAGTTTTTAAAAGTGGATCCTAATTTGGAGTTGAGGACATTTCATGCATACCCTGAAATGGTATGCAAAGTAATGTCAAGGTATATATTTTCAGAGGTGGAGAGTGGAGGAAGGCCTATAGTTTAGCAGAATCTCTGAAGGATTGTGGGGCCAAAATTGTTAAGGAAAAGAGAGCCAAAGTGAGAACACTTAAGATCTGCTTCCTTGGCAAATTTCAAGTATACAATATGGTATTAGTAACTATAGCCCCCATTTGCACATTAGATCCCTAAATCTTACTCATCATCTCCCTGTAAGCTTATACCATTTTACCAGTAACTCCCCAGTTCCCCAAGCCCTTGGTAACTAACCACCATTCTACTGGCTGTTTCTATGAGTTTGACTTTTAAAAAAAATTCCCCATGTAAGTGAGATTATATAATATTTGTCTTTCTCTGCCTGGAATATTTCCACCTAGCATAAAGTCCTCTGGGTTCATCCATGTTGTCACAAATGACAAGATTTCCTTTGTTCTAGTGGCTGAATTTTATATATATCCTACAGCTTCTCTGTCTATTCCCCATTGATGGACACTTAGGTTGTTTCCACATCTTGGCTACTGTGAATAACGCTACAATGAACCTGGGAGAGCAGATATCCATTTGAGATACTGACTTGGTTTCCTTCAGACACATACCCAGAAGAGGAATTGCTTGATGGTGGTCCTATCTTAATTTTTTAAATGCTTTATTTATTTTTGAGAGAGAGAGAGAGAGTGAGAGAGAGCTCACGTGTGCAAGTGGGGGAGGGGCAGAGAGAGAGGGGGACAGAGGTATCTAAAGCGGGCTCTGCACTGATAGCAGCCAGCCCAAAGCAGGGCTCAAACTTGTGAACCGTGAGATCATGACCTGAGCTGAAGTCAACCACTGAGCCACCCAGGTGCCCCTCTATCTTAATGTTTTGAGGAACCTCTATACTCTTTTCCATAGCGGCCACACCAATGTACCCTTCCACAAAGAGTGTACAAGCATTCCCTTTTCTCCATATCATCACCAACAGTTGTTATATATTGTCTTTTTGGTAAAAGCCATCTAAAAGGCGCAAGGTGATATCTCATTTGTGATTTTATTTGCGTTTCCCTGATATTGAACTTTTCATGTACCTGTTGGACATTTGTATTTCTTCTTTAGGGAAATGTCTATTCAGTTTCTTTGCCCATTTTAATCAGATTATTTGAATTTTTGCTATTGAATGGTATAAGTTCCTTATATATTTTGGATATATCCTCCATCAGATACATGGTTTGCAAATATTTTCTCCCAGTCCATAGGTTGGCTTTTCTTTTTGTAGATTGTTTCCTTTTGCTGTAGTGTAGTCCCACCTGTTGATTTTTGCTTTTGTTTCCTGTGCTTTTGGTGTCATATAAAAAAAATCATTGTTAAAACCAGTATCAAGGAGCTTTTTTCCTATGTTCTCTTCTAGGAGTTTCATGGATTCAGATCTTATATTTATGTCTTTAATACATTTTTGAGTTATTTTTTGTGAGTGGTGTAAGATAGGAGTCTGCTTTCATTCTTTTGCATGTGCATATTCAGTTCCCGCAACTCCGTTTATCAAAGAGACCATCCTTTCTCCATTGTGTGTTCTAGGTACGCTTGTAAAAGGTTGGTTCACTGTGCATGGATTTATTTCTGGGCTCTCTATTCTATTCCACTGATCTCTGTGTCTGTTTTTATGCCAGTAACATACTGTTTTGATTACTAGAGCTTTGTAATATAGTTGAAGTCAGGAAATGTGATGCCTCCAGCTTTGTTCTTTCTCAAAATTGCTTTGTTTTGGGGGGATCTTTGGTGGTTCCATACAAATATTAGGATTGTGTCCTTTATTTCTGTGAAAAATGCCATTGGAATTTTGATAGTGATTACATTGAATCCTCACTTTGAGTAGAATGCACAATTTCACAATATTAATTATTCCAATTGGTGAACACAGGATATCTTTCCATTTATTTGTGTCTTCTTCAATTTCCTTCATCAATGCTTTATAGTTTTTGGTATACAGATCTTTCACCTTTTTGGTTAAATTTATTCCTAAGTGTTTTATTTGTTTTGGAAGCTATTGTAAATAGGATTGTTTTAATTATTTCTTTTTCAGATAATTCATTGTTAGTGTATAGAAATGCAACTAATTTTTGTGTATTGATTTCATATCCTGCAACTTTACTGACTCATTTATTAGTTTCAACAGTGTGTGTGTGCACTCGCGCGTATGTGTGTACTTTTTAAGGAATTTCTATATATAGATTATGTGCATGTATTTTTTTTTCTGATTTCATTGAATTATCTTTCTGTGTCTTTTTGTAGCTCACTGACCTTCCTTAAAACATCTATTTCGAATTCTTTATCAGGTAGATCATAGATCTGCATTTCTTTGGGGTCACTTACTAGAAAATTACTGTGTACCTTTAGTTGTGTCATGTTTTGTTGACTTTTAATGTTCCCTGAAATAATGCATTGATGTTTTCACATTTGAAGATGCAATTACCTCCTCCAATCTTTAAAGACTTTGGGAGAAAAATCCCTCTGTTAACCCTTCCAGGGACTCTTGGGCTCTTCAATGGATTCTTAGACCTTTTCCATGAATACACCTGCTTCACACTTCTTATTTCCTACATTGGGGGGAGGGGGAAATCTTTTTTTTTTTTAAGATTTTATTTTATTTTATTTTTTAAATTTATAGTTTATTGTCAAGTTGGTTTTCATATAACACCCAGTGCTCTTCCCCACAAGTGTCCTCCACCATGACCATCACCTCCCTTCCCCTTTCCCCCTCCCCCTTCTGCCCTCAGTTTGTTTTCAGTATTCAAGAGTCATGCTTTGTCTCCCTCCCTCTCCCTAACTCTTTTTCCTCCTTCCCCTCCCCATGGTCCTCTGTTAGGTTTCTCCTGTTACACCTATGAGTGAAAACATATGGTATCTGTCCTCCGCCTGACTTACTTCACTTAGCATGACACCCTCGAGGTCCATTCTTAAGATTGTTTGCCCCCTCTGGATCCTGCAAAGCCAGGCCAGGGGCTGACAGTCTTCATTTTGTCTTCCCTAGAGCAGGGTCCTGAAATGCCCAAATGTGTGTGCTTTCTCTCAGTTCCTCAGAGTTGGACTGGTTTTCTACACTTGCTTACTAGGCATCTGCAAAAGCCCACACTTGCCACCCTTGGAGGCACACACACACAGGGAGCCAGCCATGGCTTGGTGGTGGGTGAGGCACACACAGCACTGGGGATACCTGCTGGAGAGGTGAGAGGCATTCCCAGTGGTGTGTAGGCTGGCTTCCTGATGGACTCTGTGAAATAGTTAGCAGGATCTGTGTCCCTTTGATGCATTCCGAGCCTTCCCTGCTCTGCTCCCAGCCTCTCCCTGCCCTCAGTCATGAAGCTCACCTCAGTGTTCTGCACGGGGTGAGAAAAAGGTGGGTTTCTGTGGCAGCATCTTGCACAGCGGGGGGCAGGGGTGGTCAGACACTCATTCACACACTATCACTTTCCCCCATGGGAAAAACCAAGGGCTGAGGGTATCTCCTCAGCACTGAGCTGTGCTGCCTTGAAGGATGTGCGATATGGCTGAAATGAAGCTGTTCCTCTTATCCCCCCTTCAAAGTGCCAGATCTCAGGTTGGTTTTGCTCCAGGTGTGTGCTGGAACTTCTCCGCTGGGTCCCAGACTTGTACACACATACTCTCGTTGACGGGTAAATTGACGTTCTTTGTGGGGAAGATAGAAAGCCGTTCTGCCATCTTGCTGACATCACCCAGTAAATGGTCAGTAAAGGGATACAGGATTATGACCTGAGCAAGCATGATCATATAATCTTCCCAAGTGTGCAAGTCTTCTTTTATGACTTTCAGTAGTTTTAAAATTTTAAGCTTTCTTTTCTACATTATGCATTTAAGAATATGAATTTACTTCTACATACTGCTTTAGCTGCATCTCCTTTGATTAGGTAGGTTTTTGTTTTTTTTTTAGTATAGTTGACACACAATGTTACATTAGTTTCAGGTACACAACATAGGGATTCAGCTTCTCTAGACATTATGTTATTCTCACCGCAAGTGTAGCCACCATCTGTCACCAAACGCTATTACATCGTTGACTGTCTTCCCTATGCTGTGTGCCTTTTATTCCTGTGTTTTAATTCACTCCATAACTGAAAGCCTTTATCTCCCACTCCCTTTCACCCATTTTGCTGATCCCTCCACCCCTCAGAACAACCATCAGTTTGTTCTCTGTATTTAGAGTTCTGATTTTGCTTTTTGTTTGTTCATTTGTTTTTTTAGGATTTCACACATGAATGAAATCACATGGCATTTGTCTTTCACTTATTTCACTTAGCATAATACACTCTAGGTCCACCCATATTGTTGCAAATGGCAAGATCTCATCCTCTTAAAAGGTTGTGTAATATTCCATTGTATGTATCTATATTTATATAGATATAGATAGGTAGTTTTTTTAAAAAACTATAAATATTACTTGTTTTGATGATGATGTCTTCTTTGATCCATATGTCATTTTTAAATGTGCTTTTAATATTTCCAAACATGTAGGAAGAGGTTGGTTATTTTTTATTATTGATTTCTAACTTGATTACATTATGATGATTGAACAGGCTCTGTTTGATATGTCTTCTTTGCTATTAAGATTTGCTTTATGGCCTAGTTTTTGCAGATATACATCCTTGAAAAACTGTGGATTCTCTAATAATTTAGTGTAATTCTCAAGTCAAGCTGGTTAACTGTGTTGTTCAAAATTTCTATACCCTTACCAAAATTTTACCCTCATAGTCTATCAATTACTAACAAAGATATGACAAAATCTTTTAATATATGGTTTATTATTTCCCCCCTTATATTTCTTATTAGCTTTTTCTTTATATATTGTAAGCCTGTGCTATTAAATGTATATTAGCAGCTATTTTTTTCCCTTTTCTGGTGAATTATTCCTTTTATTATTATATAATGACTTTTCTTATCCCTTTTAATACCTTTGCTTCAAGTACATCTTGTCAGTAAGCTATCCATCTTCATTTTGGCTAGTATTTCTTCCTACATTATATTATTCCTTTATGGCCAACCTTTCTGTGTCATTACAGTTTAGGTATATTTCTTGTACACATGATATAATAGAATTTTGTTCCTTTGTCCAATCTGAGATTCTCTGTTTTTAAAGATTAGTTAATGCCATTTAAACATTTGTCCTTTGACTGATAAATGGATAAAGAAGATGTGATATAGATAGATAGATAGATAGATAGATAGATATATCTATATCTATCTATCTATCTATATATATATTACTCGGTGATCAAAAAGAATGAAATCTTGCCATTTGCAACAATGTGGCTGGAACTTGAATGTATTATGCTAAGTAAAATAAGTCAGTCAGAGAAAGACAAATATCATATGATTTCACTCATATGTGGAGTTTAAAAACAAAACAGATGAACATAGGGGAAGGGAAGGAAAAATAAAATAAGATAAAAAGAGAAAGGGAGGCAAACCATAGAGATTCTTGAATATAGAGAACAAACAGGATTGCTGGAGGGGAGGTGGGTAGGGGGATGGGCTAAATGGGTGATGGGCATGAAGGAGGGCACTTGTTGGGATGAGCACTGGGTGTTATACATAAATGATGAATCACTAAATTCTACTCCTGAAACCAATGCTACACTATATGTTAACTAACTTGAATTAAAAAAAAACACACTCAGGATTTTATACACACACACACACACACACACACACACCCATTTAAACACTTGTTGTAATTACTCATATATTTTGTGATTTTTTTTGCTTCTTTATATTTCCTTTCCTGACTTCAAGTAGTTTGATCAAAATCTCTTTAGTTCTGTTGTTCCCTACTAAAACTTACAAATTATAAATTCTATATCCATTATTTTAGTGGTTACATCTAAACTTAAATCATATAGAAAGTCCAAAATACTCAATATTTCTCTTCTCCTGCAACTCAGTACAAGAACTTATTCTTAACTTATTCTTCAACTCTTATTTTAATTCCTCCTCTTGTAATATGTATAATTGTTACCTAATATATTAATCCATCTTTTTGTGCACTTTCTTCTTCTTTCTTTCTTCTCCTCCTTCTCTGTCTTCCTCTTATTATTGTTTTAAATATTTTTAAAGTTTATTTATTTTTGGACAGAGAGAGAGAGAGCATGCAAGCAAGAGAGGGTCAGAAAGAGAGAGACTCAGAATCTGAAGTAGGCTCCAGGTTCTGAGGTGTCAGCACAGAGCCCTATGTGGGGCTCAAACTCATGAACCACGAGATATTGACCTGAACTGAAGTCAGACGCTTAACCAACTGACCCACCCAGGCACCCCCTCTTATTATTATTTTAAAATTCAACATTTTGCTTATTTTTTCTGCATATAAACAAATTGCTTGGTTGTTCATTGGTTCCTGGATATTCCTTATTTTTAATTCAGTTTGTTTTATCCTGAAGTAAATCCCTTAGTAGCTTTTCCAGCAAGTTTTCACTCATGGTATACTCTTAATCTTTCTCTGAAATGGGAATATTCATGTAAGGGTCCTACTACCAAACCTTGACACATGAGTTGTCGTAAACTCTGCATCAATAGTTCAAGATGTAACCCATATACAAACATGTTATACTCAGTCTGGATAGGAAATTGGTTGTAATCTCACCTGATCTTCCAGCATCATTTCTGTAGTATTCATGTAACTTTCCCCTTTTGATACTTCAAGAGGAATATCACCCATGGATCCAAGGAACCAGACCAGTGCATCCGAATTCATCCTCCTGGGGCTTTCAGAAACTCCAGAGCAGGAGACTCTCCTCTTTGCTCTGTTCCTCTGCATGTATGTGGTCACAGTGCTGGGGAACCTGCTCATCATCCTGGCCATCAGTTCAGATTCAAGCCTCCACACCCCCATGTACTTCTTCCTGGCAAATCTTTCCTTGGTGGATTTCTGCCTGGCCACCAACACAGTCCCCAAGATGCTGGTGAACATCCAAATCAGGAGCAAGTCAATCTCCTATGCCTGCTGCCTGACCCAGATGTACTTTTTCCATTTCTTTGGCATCATGGACAGTGTCTTGATTGCTGTGATGGCTTATGACAGGTTTGTGGCTATATGCCACCCCTTGCACTATACCACCATCATGAGCCCACGCCTCTGTGGCCTGCTGGCTGGTGGCCCATGGGTGTTTTCCTGCTTCATCTCCCTCACTCATATCCTCCTGATGGCTCGTCTGGTTTTCTGTGGGAACAATGAGGTACCTCACTACTTCTGTGACCTCACTCCCCTTCTCAGGCTTTCTTGCACTGACACGTCCGTGAACAAGATCTTTGTGCTCATCGTGGCTGGGATGGTGATAGCCACGCCTTTCATCTGCATCCTGGCGTCCTATGCTCGCATCATTGTGGCCATCATGAAGGTCCCTTCTGCAGGTGGCAGGAAGAAAGCCTTTTCCACCTGCAGCTCCCACCTCTCTGTGGTTGCTCTCTTCTATGGGACCACCATTGGGGTCTATCTGTGTCCCTCCTCTGTGCGCACCGCTGTGAAGGAGAAAGCCTCTGCAGTGATGTACACTGCAGTCACCCCCATGCTGAACCCCTTCATCTATAGCTTGAGGAACAGAGATCTGAAGGGGGCTCTGAGGAAGCTTGTTAACAGAAAAATCGCTTCGTCTTCCTGACCACAAGGACACCTGGAAACTTCCGGGAAGTAGGATCTCAACATCTAGGGTCTTGGGCAAAAGTATGGAATTACACAGTTTGGGAGCGTAGCCACTTTGAATTTTGAATTGCAGAATTTTAAGAGGAAATTTCAAGGTGACCCTGTTACTATTTTCTCAATTACTGGGACAAGTGAGGGTCCTTTTGGATATGTCTGATGTTGTCTTCCCAGGAAGATCAGTCTAGCCCTACCAGACTGGATTTGTCCTAGTTCCAAATCAAGTTAGCTCTCCACAAATATTTAAGTATGTATTCTGGGATTGATGTAGGTGCTGGCCATGGAGTGATGGAGTTTATAGCTGAATATGGGAGAAGACACTGGACACTAATTATAATAGAATGAAATATGCACACGAGGGCAAGGATAGGACAGAGTAGGAACACCCAACAGGGTCTGGAAGGAGGAATCAGGGTTTCCTAGGAGAGATGATCCTGCACCTCGAAGAGTAAGATGATGTTTTTCAGGCAAATATGAGGAGAAAGAGTACCAGAAAAAGAAATAAAACCTAGTATGTGAAAACATCAGAGAACAAGAGCAAGAGAAAGAAAGATATATTTTTGAAGTGAAAAATCCAGTTATGATGAATCACTTGGGGCATGCCAGATCAAGAAGCACTTTGGGACCAACTCAAGAGTTTTGCTTTTTCCAGAGAACCAGGCAGTTAATTGACTTCCAGGGACCAAAGTCAGGGAGCATGTGGGTGAGTCATGGCCCCTCCACCATCACTCCTATTCTATCTTCTGGGGGAGCAGGATGGCATGTGCTAGATGAAAGTTGTACAAGACACAAGGGATAAAAAGATTGAGACTATGCACTAAGGAAATGAGGAACCACCTGATGGTATAAGTCTTCACAGGCAAAGAGGAAAACACCAATCAATTGAATCATGAATGTCTAAACCTGAGGGAAGCTGAGGCATGCCTCAATCACCATTTATGCCTGTGGAATGCATATGAGTCGTAACACTGCTTACAACAGAAGTGAGAGATATTTGTTTCAAGTTTTCCTTGTATCTCCTTATCATGTTCCTTTGCACTATCTCATTTCCCCATTCTATAGCCCCTATGAAAGCAATATGTCTCATTTATGTCTATTTTGAAGCAATTGTAGTCTTTATATGGAGACTACAACAAAAATGGAATGAGCAGTGACTTTGGGGTCCATTTCTGGGCTGAATGAGCAGTGAATGGGGCCAGAATATTTCAAATGGTGCTAAGAGCTGACATTATCTTAAGTGGAATGGCTTTGAGTAATCATACATCTAGTTTGCTTGTGTTACTTTCCTTCCAAGAGGATTGAATTAGACTTTCTCAGTTGAACAAACAGACCTCCAGACTTGGCCCTGTTGTAGGCTGGAAAGATGATGCTTTCTGGGGATATTCTGGTGAATAAAACCCAGAACTTAAGAATATTGGAACTTGCCATGGGAAGCCCATCATTCTGGTCAGGGATTTTTTGGAATAACCAAAAGCTAGGTGATGGCTGAACCACAGCTCTCTCTCCTTGTAGATCCCCTCCCTCTTCCTGCCATATGCATTCAAGTGGTTACAGTGATGGTTGGGAGAAGGGATGCAATGGGGGATGCTTGATGCCAATAAAAATGTCTTAAGATTCTGTCAGCCAAACTACCTCTGTCTTGTTGTATGTTAAAAAGTTAAGGCCTCACCTCCAGGAGAGATTTGTCCCAGTAGCCCTGACAATATCAACATCCAACATTTGCTGGCATCGACATGTGTTTAATTAATTCATCCAACAAATATTTACCAGGTGGCCTTTATGCCAGCTATTATTCTAAGCCCTGGCAATAGAGCAATAAGCAAGAGAGGGAAAAAAAAACCACCATTTCCTATGACTGCAAGGTTTAGTACAAAGGAGGTTTTTAGGGAGTGGAACTGTTCTGTATCCTGATATCAGGGCAATGACTTCGAAGGTATGAAAAACTTTAAATGGTGTTCTATTTCCCCAGACCCCACAAACTTATACATGGGATGAAATTGCAAGAACTATGCACCAGAAAAAAAACCTAATTTTATTGATATTAATTTTTTAAATAAAATTAAACACTAGAAAACAAAGCAACCATTCCATTTCAGCAGGAAAAACAATAAACAAAGAAATAATCAATGTGGCAGATAATTACCAATGGTGAGAAGGACTTCAAAGGTATAATGGAGGGTCTGTGACAGAGACAGATGGGAGTAGTTTAATACGGGAAGTCCTGAGGGCATTTGGTCTCTGTTAAAATGACTTCTGAGCTGAGACCTGAATCAGACCAAGAAGAAAGTATTCTTATGAAGAAGGTGGGAATAGTGTGTCAGAAGAAGGGAATTGGACATGCGAAGTCAGGAACAAGTTGGTATTTAAGTTTTAAGGAGCTGTTTGTGTTTTGAAAGTATATTTAGATTTGTATAAACAAATTAGATTTGCAGGAACAAAATCCTGTAAGCATTATAAACCCAACATATAACTGGGCTTAAAACAACCAACAGTTACTATCTTGTGGTTTCCATGGGTCAGGAAACTGGGAGTGGTTTAGCTCAGTGACTTGGCTCAGGGTCTCTGATAGGGGGCCAGTCACAATGTCAGTTGGGACTGTGGTCCTGTCCTGTCCTGACTGGATCAGGGGATCTGGTTCCACCCTCGCTTTGAGCAGATCTCAGTTCTTCACTGATCAAAGACAGAAATTCCTGGACATTTGGGTCTCTCCATAGTAGGGTAGAAGAGAGAGAGAGACAGAGAGACAGAGAGGGAGAGACTGAAAGGGAGACAGAAAGAGACTGAGAGGGAGAGAGAGGCAGGAAGAGAGACAGAGAGGGAGAGAGAAACAGAGGGAAAGGGGGAGGGAGAGAGACAGGGAGAGATAGACAAAGAGAGGAAGAGAGAGGGAGGGAGTGGGGAGAAGCAATAGGGAAGGAGAGAGGGAGGAATGGAGGGGGCAAGAGATGAGGGAAGATGAGTAAGAAGGAGGACAATATGAATAAGAGGGAAGTCACAGTCTTTAAAACCTAATATCAGAATGACTTCTTAACGTTTTGGCTGTATTGCATTTGTTGGAAGCAAGTCTGGTGTCCAGCCCACATTTGAGAAGAGGCCATTACACAGGTGTGAATACCGAGGGGGCAGGAGTCTTTGCGACCTTAGCCATTTAGAGATTGCCTGACACACCAACGTCCTTCCAGCTGCTGCCTTTTCAGGTAGTCGACCCACAGTCCAGTTCATGGGATGTTGATGGACTTCTCAAAGGTGAGTGCTGCTGGGGTCTGGACACTGAAATCATGCAGCTCCAATACAAGACACATGGGGGCAGCAGAGACACCCAGCTGGGATGCCTCATCCTCTCACCTGGGCAGGAACAGAATTTTACAGGGAGCCTCTCTGTACCAGGCACAGACCTTCTGAGAATCCTGGTTCCTGACCCCACTTCAGCCCTGTCACCACAGAGGAGCCACAAGCCTGTGGCTTCCTGAGGGCATCCCAAGTCAGGGCACATTAGGAGAGTGGCCTTAATTGTTTCAAATTCCCCATCCCTCCCTCCCCCAGGACTCACTGAATCTTTGCTCTCTTTTCCCACCCCACCCGGGAGTGGGGATGTCTGGGGTCCAAACTGGGGGGAGGGGTCCACGGGCCCTTGTTCTTTCTGAGGTAGGGAAAGAGAGAGAGAAGTGGTTGGGGGAGAGAGAGAGGAAGGTACCGCAACCGTGATTAAAAATAAAACAACAAAAACAGCATATGTGTATGAAGTCTCAAGTCCAGAGGTGGACTTGGGACAGGTGGGATGTAGTGTCTACTTCATCTGAGGGGCAGGATCAAGGCGGGATTTGGAGAAGAAGGCCAAAGGGCAGGCGGAGAGACAATATTGACAGAACAATCAGAAGTTTAGGACGCTCAACATTCCCTCGGCAGATATCCATTGGGTGCCTATGATGTTCCTAAGAAGTCTCAGGCCTGAGGATACAGTGGATTAATTGTCGGCCTGCCAATCTCTGCCTTTCAGGAGCTAACGTTCTAGTATCAGAGTCCATAAATAGAATTAATAAGTACATCAAGGAAGATGTGAGAGGGGCACCTGGGTGGCTCAGTGGGTTGAGCCTCTGACTTCAGCTCAGGTCACGATCTCATGGTTCGTGGGTTCAAGCTCCACGTTGGGTTCTGTGCTGACCGCTAGCTCGGAGCCTGGAGCCTGCTTCCGATTCTGTGCCTCTTTCTCTCTCTGCCCCTCCCCCGTTCATGCTCTGTCTGTCTCTGTCTCTCAAAAATAAATAAAATGTAAAAAATAAATAAATAAAAGATGTGAGATCACATTTATTAAGGAACAGAATATGGATAAGGGTGGAGAGGTATATTACAGTTTTCTTTTTAACAGCTTTATTGAGATATAATTCATATATCATATATTTGCCCGTTTCAAGTATACAAGTGAAAAGAAAGTACACAATTTAGTGGTTTTCAATATGTTTGCGATCAATTTTAAAACATTAAAAAATTTTTTTTGAAAAGGTAGGGGGTGCCTGGGTGGCTTGGTCCGTTAAGCGTCCAACTTCGGCTCAGGTCATGATCTCGAAGTTCGTGATTTTGAGCCCCGTGTCAGGCTCTGTGCTGACAGCTCAGCCCACTTTGGATCTTCTGTTCCCTCCTCTCTCTCTGCCCCTCCCTTGCTCTCTCTCTCTCAAAGATAAATACACATTAAAATTTTTTTTAACATTTTCATCACCCCAAAAGGAACCTTCATACTTAATGACAGTCCTTGTGCCCCATTTCACCCCTACTTCTTAACCCCCAGCCCTAAACAACCACTAATCTGTTTTTCGTCTCGACAGCCCTGCTGATTCTGGACACTTTGTATACTGGAATATAGAGTGTGTGGTCTCTGTGACTGGCTCCTTTCACTGAGCATAGGTTTCATGGTTCATCCATGTCGGAGCATAGACTAATACTCCATTCCTTTAGGTGGCCAAGCAATATTCCCTCATATTGGATGTATGTGCAAAGACACCACAGTTTGTCTATCCATTCATCAGTTGATGGGCATCTGGGTTGTTCCCACTTTTTGGCTGTTATGAATAATGCTGCTACCAACTTTCATGTACGAGTTTCATACGGACAGGATTGGAGGGTTTTTCATTATTTTTTTTTATTGAGATATAATTTGACTTACAACATTATGTCAGTTTCAGGTGTACTACATGATAACGGTATTTGTAAATATTGCAAAATGATCACTACAATGAGTCTAATTAACATCCGTCTGCTCACAGAGTTACAAACCTTTTTGCTTTAAAAAAATTCTTTTAGGGCGCCTGGGTGGCTCAGTCAGTTAAGCGTCTGACTTCAGCTCAGGTCATGATCTGAGAGAAGGTGCCATTCGATTACTCATTGCAAAGGTAAACGGTGGGGCGGTGGGGCCGTTTGGATGGGCATAGGGGCAGCCAGCTCAAAGGCCCAGAGGCGAGAGCGCTGGCCTGTTTCAGTAGAGATTGGACCATGTTAACACAGTTCAGTAATGGGCACTTTTCTTATCATTGTAAGGCTGTTGGAGCTGATCCCAGAGACGACAAAGACCTTGCAGGAGGTGTGAAGAGCTGGGTAGGGTGGGGGGAGCAGAGGGGTGCAGAACAATGAGAGCAGGGGAGGTGAGTCATGGCTGTAACAGTGAGTGGAGGTGTTACCTGGGTCAGTGGAGGTGTTACCCTGGGGTCAGAGCAGCTGGGTGGGGGCAGAGTCACCAGTGGAAACTAGCAGACCTGGGCTTTAGAGGGTAAATCTGGTACTGTGGGTGGCCGGGCCCCAGAGCTTCCCGTGGGAAGATGGAATCAGCCCTCCCTATCCCCCCACCCTCCTCCAAGCCTGAGCTGTAAAAGCCTGCTTCCCGGCGGAAAACTCCTCCCCAGCAGAATGCAGGTCTCAAGTGTCCTTAACACCTGATTTGTTGAACGAGTTGACTGGGATCAGATTTCCCTGGTAGGCCTGCCGTCATTGAGGGAGGGATCCCACAGTCTGTCCTGCTTCTTTCTGTCCCCAGTGCCCAACAGACCTAAAGAACAGTCAGCATTCACTGTTGACAGGCTTCTTCTTGCTACCTTGGCGACAGGGAAGGGGCTGAGGCTTCCTCAAAGTCCGAGAATAGGTTTGAACTATCAGGAGAGAGAGAACAAAATGATGGTTGCTAGAGGGGTGGTGGTAGGGGGAGATGGGGTAAATGGGTGATGGGCACTCAGGAGGGCACTTGTTGGGATGAGCGCTGGGTATCACACAGAAGTGATGAATCACTGGATTCTACTCCAGAAACCAACACTACACTGTATGTTAACTAACTTGAATTTTTTTTAAATATTATTGTTTTAAAGTTTATTTATTTTTGAGAGAGAGAGAGAGACAGGGCACGAGTAGGGGAGGGGCACAGAGAGAGAGGGAGACACAGAATCTGAAGCCAGCTCCAGGCTCCATGCTGTTAGCACAGAGCCCGACAA
Source organism: Cryptoprocta ferox (assembly GCA_028646485.1). Taxonomy (NCBI): domain Eukaryota; kingdom Metazoa; phylum Chordata; class Mammalia; order Carnivora; family Eupleridae; genus Cryptoprocta; species Cryptoprocta ferox. The sequence continues at coordinate 6,215,166 of CM053574.1, read as the reverse complement.
CGCAGGGCTTGAACTCACAAGCTGTGAGATCATGACCTGAGCTGACGTCGGACACTTAACCGACTCAGCCACCAGGCACCCTATTAACGAACTTGAATTTAAGTAAATAAATTTAAAAAAATTAACGTTTATTTATTTTTGAGAGAGAGAGACAGGGCATGAGCTTGGGAAGGGCAGAGAGAGAGGGAGACACAGAATCCGAAGCAGGCTCCAGGCTCTGAGCTGTCAGCACAGAGCCTGACGCCGGGCTTGAATTCACTATCCATGAGATCATGACCTGAACCGAAGTTGGACGTCAAATAAATTAATTAAAAAGAAAAAAAAAAAGGAGAAAGAGTCAGGTTTCAGCAAACCTAAGGAATGTTCTCCAGGGGCAAAAATGCAGGAAAGGGCAGATGCTTTTCCTTTAGAACAGAGTGGGGTTCCCTAGGACACAATGTGCATGGTGCCGCTGAGCTCATTAGCAATAAGATGTGCAGCCCCCTCCCCAGGCTTTGAGAGGGAAGGACAGTGGGAGGTGGGCCTGAGAAGGAAGACATCTTCAAGCAGCAGCCTATAGCCTGGTAGGGGTAGGGGGGAAGAGGACTGGTCCCAGACCCTACTGAGAATCAGACAGCAGCCGGGAGCCTCCTCCCTGCAGAAATGCATGTCCTAGTCCTAGACACTTGCGACATTTCAGTGGCTCAGGGCAGACTCTGGGCTTTGGCTGCCTGGACTAAAATCCCAGAACTGCTCTTTGCTAGCTGGGTCACCTTGGGCAAAGTCCTTACCTCTCTATGCTTTGGTTTTCCCTCAATAAAATGGGGAAATAGTAGTGATAATCTTTTCTGCCTCATTGGAGTATTAGATTAAAGGCACACAATAAGGCATGTGGCAACCAAAAGTACTCAGTTATCATTATTATTACCGATCAAACCCATCGATCAAACCCATCTGTCAGTTTTCTAGGGGTACATGGAGCTGCTTGTGTCCTTAAGGGTCTAGAGGAAGATGGACAAGTTTGGGGAGGGCAATTCAGAGAATCTGTGGTTTTTCCCTTATTTGGCCTCAAGGCTGATTTCCGAGGAGGCCAGTGGGAAATCTAACAGGTGCCTGGAAGCAGGAAGTTAGGGGGCATCTTAAGGGTAGCAGGAGGGTGGGGTTTGTGGGCTTTGGGAATGAGGGTGAGAGAAATTCTGGAGGGGACCCCCTTCCTCAAAAGCCTGGGGAAGCCTAATGCCTCCAGCAAACACCATGTGGTTCATGAATTTTCTCCTCTTGTGGGAAGAAAATCAGCAAGACTAAACTGGTAAAGTCTGTCTGGGCCTGAGCAAATGGAGAATGTGGTGTGCGAGGCAGGGCTCATTCATTCCTCTACGGAGCACCCGTGAGGTCCCAGAGAACATGCTGGAGATGAACAAGGCCCTGCTTGGAGGGGTGCCCATGGCCCGTGCAGTAGGGGCCCTCAGCCCAGCCTGAATGGGGGGGAGGGGGAAGAGGGGGCAGAGAGGGCTTTCCGGAAAGATTGTCCCCTGAGCTGAGTTAGCCTGGTGAAAAGGGGAGGGGTGGGCACTTCAGGCTACGGTGCATGCGGAGGCCACAAATGGCAATTGCTTTGTCTGGGAAGTGGGTAAAAAACGCCAATAGGCCACCAGGACTGGTGACTTAGAAATTTCTAACTACGTTTCTTTAGCTGAAAACCTGTAAAGAACATAGGTGTGTGCTGGTTTTGCTCTCTGCAAAGTGTAAACCTCAGGGGGACAGGAATGTTCTCTGTCTTGTTTCCTACTGTAACTAACACCCACAGGGAGAGCCGGACCCAGGCCGGTGAAGGTTTAACAGCGAGTTCTCGGGGCGTCGGGGACGGATCCCGATTCCTAGTGTTTGACGGTTCCCGTGGTTTAAATATTTCCGTCCCTGGCTGATTTCACACGACCACTGTGACACCCCTGAACGTGGGGGTGGGAACGGATGCAGGAGCACGGAATTTGCACCACAAAGGTGCAATACAGACTTAACGTCAGGGTCATGTGACAGCAACATGTAGTAACCACACATTGTGGCAAAATGTAGGAAGTGATGAGTTTTGAGTGTTTATTTATTACTTTTGTTTTCAATAGATTATATTTCATCATAAGTTTATATAATTTATTTTTTATTGATGACTATATTTAAAGATTTCACTGACAGGGACACCTGTGTGGCTCTGTGGGGGAAGCATTGGACTCTTGCTTTCAGCTCAGGGCATGATCTCACCGTTGTGGGATCGAGCCCAGCGTTGGGGTCTGCGGTAGGCATGGAACTGCTTAAGATTCTCTCCCTCCCTCTCATTCTGCGTCTCCTCACCCCACCCCCCCTCTCAAAAAACAAGAAAATGAGACGCCTGGGTGGCTCATTTGGTTAAGCATCTGACTTTGGCTCAGGTCATGATCTCAGAGTTCATGAGTTCAAACCCTGCTTTGGGTGAGCTTGAGCCCTGCTTTGGGTGAGCGTGGCTTCTCTCTCTCCCTCCTTCTCTCACTCCCCTTCCCTCCCTCTCCCTCTGCAGCTTGCTCACTTCTGCCCTCTCTCTCTCTCTCTCTCTCTCAAAAATAAAATAAAATAATAATGAAAAAAATTAAAATCGTCACTCACAAAACTGACAATTTGATAATCGCTCTTGTGAGCTGGGACGGGCTGTCTCCAGGACACCGGCTCGTAGCAGACGTTTAATAAATATTTGTTGAATGAATGAATTAATTTACCAAAGTGGAGCATGCCTGCTAAAAAACATCCAGACGATACTGAAGCATGTTTGGGAAGAAGTGAAAGCCTTCCCTTTATCATGTACTGGGGTGACCACAATACTTGGTTGTAGATCTTTCTGGATATTTTCTATTCACATACATATACAGAAAGGTCAGCAGACGATGTTTGCTTTATTTTGTTTCAGTGGATTCTTATCAAACATGTGGGTCTCCTCTCCCCCTTTTAATTCTATTTTTTTTTTATGTTTTTTATTTTTAAGTTTTTGTGGTTTCTTCAACAATGCACCCTGGAAATTGTTCTGGTTGGCCCACCGCAATCTACCTGCCTTCCAGAGTCTTGCACTGGACGGATCAGAGCTCTGCTGACCAGCTGCATGTGGCCCCTGTGCCCTTGAAATGCGGCCACTAGACTGCAGAACTGAACTTATAATTTTGTTCAATTGTAACTTAAATTTGAAAACTGAGACCCTCAACTCAGTGATGGGAAAACCTCTAAGAACATTCGGAAACAACTTGGGTATCAGCATCTGCTTTTTTAGCTGTAAATTTCATGAAGCTTAAATTCAGATCGAGTAATTCTGATGAAAACGTAGCATAGGAATTGAGGTGTCCTGTACATGTAAAATACTGGAGTTTGAAGAACTGAGTATGAAAAAAATGTAAAATATCTCAATAATTTATGTTCATTTTGAAACAATAATATTTTTCACTATGTTGAGTTCAATAAAATACACTATTAAAATTAATTTTATTTGTTTTTTTCGGGGTGAGGCTACGCACCCACGAGATGCCAGTAGCACTGTCTCCTCCAGTTGTAACAACCAGAAATATCTCCAGACATCGCCAGTTACCCCTCCAGACATGGCCAGATGTTTCCAGACATTACCCAAAATTGTACACACTTGTGCACACACACACACACACTCACACCATTGAGATCCATTGCTCTAGGCTAAATAGGACACCTTATCTCATTGAACTCTTGACTTCTGTGGTAGGAATGATCTTTACCTTGCAGATAGGAAATTGAGGCCCAGAGGGGTTAAGTGACTTGCCCAAGGTCACACAGCAGGATTGAAACCTGGGTCTTCCTGACTGAGTCCACAGCCCTGGGCATGGCCCTGGGCGCTGCACCGCACAGGGCTTTCACTAGAGCAGCTCTCCAGAGTGAGTGTCACACACCAAGCTCTCTGGGCACCCGGCCTGGCCCTCTGAGGCACCAACATTCCCTGGCCATGTGCCTATGAGCTCTGATCATCAGTTTCCTTATGTGCAAAATGAGCTTGCACTAAACCTGCCTTCCCTTGGTGTGATAAGAATCAAATTATATTCCCAGGAATAAGGGCAGGAAGGGCAGAGTTCAAGGTTTCTCATTTACTCCTGCTTGTATTTACTAGAACACAATCACAAAACAGGCCTACTATGTACACAGCGGTCCTAACCATTTTACATAGCTTCCCTATGAGGCACTGTCTTTCTTATCCTTACTGGCAGGCTCAGAGAAGTTGAGTAAGGTCACAAGGTAGCAAGGAGCCAAGGCAAGATTTGAACTCTGGCATTACCTCCAGAACCTTCACTCTTAACCACTGGGCTTACCTGGGGGCCGATGTGTGTAGCAAACATATCAGCATCTGGGGACACAGACCCAAACCTGGAGAATCCATTCTCTCTTCGCCTGACCCTGGGGTCCTGGTTCTGTTGGACGCAGACCCAGACCCATTTATATCTTGAGGAGCTGAGGAGTGTCAGGCCCCCTCCCCTCCCCTCCTCGGCATTTCCCTGGTCACATGGGAGGAGACAATGGGGCTTAAGGACAATGGGGCAGCTCAGTTACTAATGCCGCTTCTGGGCAGGATTCCTGCATTCCCCAGGTGGGGGGAAGAGCTACAGCTTCCTGGTGGCTCCAGGGAGCTGGAGGACCCAGGAGCGAAACCCTCTGCTCAGATCTCCTGGGCTCTGAGTCTGGCTTGGCTAAAAAACTTATCCATGTTGAGGGACAGGAGGCTGTATGAAAAAGAGGAACCTGATGTGCAATTTGTAAACCAAAGGAATTAAGTGCTTCCTCTGGGTGGCCCTCCTTGACCACTCATGTCAATTCCATTTTCACTGAATATTTCCATCCATCCATCTGTGTATTTATTCTCTCGGCAAACACATTGTATATTGCTAGGTGCTGAGATGAGCAATATGGCAGAGTCCCAGCCCCCTTAGATCTTGCTCCCACGCCATCATTTCTGTGTGTATCTCCCTCTGACTCCATGTTCTGCAGCCATACTAGCTTCAGGCACATTCCTACCGCAGGGCCTTTGCACTTCCTGCTCCCAGCAATGCCCTCCCCCAGACATTGTGTGCACTTTGCATCTTTGTCCTCTGTACATATCACATCCTCATCTGCCGTCCCTGATCACCCTGTCTAAAGTTCCCCTCTGCAGCCCTCCCGCTTTGATGAATCACTGTCTCCTCCCCCCTTTTATTCCCTTCTTAATAGTTATTGATATCTGAATGGTCTTCTTATATTTATTTGCTTGCTTGGGATCTGCCTCCCTGTGAGGCAGGGGTGTCTGTCTGTTTTGTCCACTGGTTGCTGTGTCCTTCGTACCTAGAACAACACCTACCACATAGTTGGCACTCAGTAAATACGTGTTGCATGGAAGGAAGGATGGATGGAGCTCACAGGCTTGAAACAGAGCAGCTGTGAGAAGGCATCAGTGCAGAAAGTGAGCTCAGCTGGTCACTGAGGGAAGTGACGGGGGCGGGGGGGGGGGGGAGTAGTGACACAAGGGACAATATGAGCAGCTTCCTGAGTGGGTCAAGGGGTTATCATAGGATCTTAGAGGAGGAGCGGCCATTTGCTAAATGGGTGGAGGGAACAGCATGCCAGGCAGAAGGAATAGAAAATCAGCATGTTGGGCTTGGGGGAAGGCAAGAGGTTCAGAAGTGCAGGAACATAAAGTGTGTGTGGGAAGGGACAGAGAGACACAGGGGGGCGACCCAATAGGGTGGAGGCCTGCGGCGTGGGCAGTGAACAAGGCAGAACAACAGAGATAGAAGTTTACTGAATACACGTCAGGGAGCAGTGAGCAGGACAGCAAGGAAGGACTGTGTGCCAGGAGGCAGTGATGGGGGGGGGGGCTGTAGTTAAAGGGGGAGGGAGTGAGGAAGTATGGGAATGTGTGCAATTTTCCTTTTTTTTGGTACCTGTGTTTGGTTATAAGTAGCGCATTGGCCAGCTAGGGCTTGTGGGTGTTTTGAGGTGGGGAGCCTCAGGGGCCCGTCTGCATTCAGCCTGGTGGTCACTGTGGGCCCCTCTACCTTACTCAGATCTCCATTGCTCAAGCCTGTGCCCTAAAAGTGGCCTTTATAACACAGAGAGAGGTGGGCACTGGACCGGCAGAGACCACCTCTTGCAGACAGGACCAGGTAGGTAGTACCCAGGGTCCAGCGCGAAAGGAAAATGGGCTTCCCATCAAAACTGGTGAAGAATTACAGACAAGGACAGCAGAGCGCTAAGGCATCCCCCCCCCCCGCCCCACCTCCAGGATCTATTTGCCAGATAAAGAACTGGCCTCTGTCCTGGGGTCATGAGAGAAGGTCTTTACGCTGGGACCAGACACAAGGTTGTGTGGGGACGGAGGCAGAAGTACAGGGCTACCACTAGCCGTTGGCCCAGCAGCCCCCCATCCTGGGCTCCCCCTCCTCCCCTCTGCCCCTCTCACCCATCACCCCGTCAGGCCCCTTCTGTCTCATCCTCCCGCCCCGGCTCTGTTGCCTGCCCCCTGTCCCCACCACTGTGACTCAAATGACACCTCCCGGGCTTAACTCCAGCAGCCCCTCACTGGATTTCTTCCCCCCCCCCTTCCTTTTCTAGAATCCAAGCCTCACCCTGCTGCGGCTCTGGTCAGCAGTCCTCAGCCACCTGCCCGGAGCCTCTGGAACAAAGTACAAGTCTTCTGCCCGGGGCACTGGCCCTTCCCAGTCAGGCTCCAGGTGAGAATTCTGCAGAGCCCAGCAGTCAAGAGAGGCTCTGCCGTCCGATCACAGTGCCCGTTCCAGCCTGGCCCTTGCTGGCTGGCTTAGCACCATGCGTCAGTGCACAGGTTTCCGACAGAGCCGCACGGCAGCCCGAGGACACGGGTACGGCTAGTGTCCCCATTTTGTTGGTGGGGAGGCTGAGGTTTACGAAAGATGGAACCGTCTGAGGTAACACAGGCCCTCTACACCTTCTCTTCTGTTCTGGCAGGAAAGGATGGCCCACGGCCGTGATGAAGTGCACATTCTCTGATAACCCACCAGCCCGCGTTCAAAGCAGCTGTGTGATTTGGCAAGTAACTCAACCTCTCTGTTCTTAAAATGGCATCTTCGGTTCCACAGGCTTGGAAAATGCTGGATCGAATGGGATGGCTCACAAGAGCTGACTCATTCTTCAGGGCTGGAAGGCATCGTGCCTGGGACTCAGGATACGTTCGATGGGTCACAAAAGTGTTTTCATCTTTAAAGAGGGGAAAAAAGATACTTTACTGTGAATTATACTTACCTTTCTACCAAAGCAGTTGAAAGATAGAATTAAAAAAATATATTTTGTTATTGGAGGAGGGGGCTCAAAAGGCAGAAGTCCCTGTGGCCCCCGAAAGTCGTGATGTTGGGTACAGGGAATGCACCAGGGAACCACTGCCTGGTGGAGCCTTTCTCTGAGCCCCGAGCTGAGCCTGTCACCTCTCCCTGCCTCCCTCGCTCATGGGTCCCCATCTTCCTGGGAACCACCGGGCTGAACCAAGGGCCCAGGGAGCCAATCAGGGCCTGAGAACAGACGAAGGGGCCCTTCCCAGCCCCACCCAGCCTCAGAGGGATTAGGCCAACTGGGCACATGATACCCGCCGGATCTCAGCCACCTGGCCGCTGGGCCTTGGAGTAGGGGTACTGGTCATATCAGTGCGCTCGGCTCGAAGGCTGCACCAAGGGCAAGGAGTGGCCCCCACGCTTTCCTGATGCCTTGAATGGCTGGCCCATGGCAGGGCCCCCCTGGAGGCCACCATTGGCTCCTGGTGCTGCTGGCACTCAGATACCTGCTGCCCACAGGTAAGGGCCTCTCCTGATCCTGGTCCTCTGGGAAAGAGGGGACATGAGTACACAGGGCCCAGGGCTCATTCTCAGACGGCCCTGAGTGTCAACGGCACTGATCTCCCTTTCCTGCCTGGTCTCCACCCAACCGCCTCCTCTTTCGTGTTTCTGAACACCTCACCAAGAGACCACTCTCCCTCCCTTTCTCCCCTTACTCTCCTGCTCTGCACCTGTCATTACATTCCATCATTATTTATCTACTTGTTTGTCTATCTCCCCCTCTAGCCTTGTGAGCCCCATGAGGGCAGTGACACTGTTGTGTTCACTGATTTGTCTCTAGTGCCCGGAATGTTGCCCACACCTAGTAGGCCCTTCATAAATATTCATCCTGTAACCTAGTTCAATCTAGCTGGATGGTGGGTTAAGGCTTGGGTTGGGCGTTGAACGCACCTTCACCGTTCACTGGCTGTGATTCCTGAAGCCACTGGACTTAGCCTGTCTGGGACTCAGTTTTCCCATCTGTAAAACAGACATGATGGTGAGAACAGCACAGTGTGCAGGGCATGTTGGGAGGACTCGATGGGGTCATGGAGATAATGTCTGGCATGGTGAAAGGTCAGTGAACAGGGGCTGTACCATTGGGAAGGAGGAGGGGCATGCAGGGGACCCTCTCTGTGTGGCATCCAGAGGAGACCACATTTTTCATGCAGGCTTGAGGAGAAACAGCCTGTAGGATTTATGATCACACAGGGAGCTTAGAGATGTAGCTTAGCTGATGACTCCCATTCTACTGAGGAGAAAGCTGAGGTTTAGGGAGGTCAGAATTTGCCCAGGACCACACAGCAGGAGAGGCGGGGCCGGGTCACTCAGTCACTCGATGGACATTTGCCTGTTGAGTCCCTGCTGTGCACCGTTGCAGGCTATGAGGACACAGCTGGCCCTTGACTCTCACAGCGAGGGCAGGTTGGAAGGATGAGGGTTTTGGAAATTGTCAGAGTTTCCTGGGACCATCATAGCAAAGTGCCACAGTTTAGGCAGCTTAAACCACAGAAACTTACCGTCTCGTTGTTCTGGAGGCCAGAAGTCTGAGATCAGGTGTTGGCAAAGCTGGTGCCTTCTTAAGGGCCTGAGAGGGAGAATGTGTTCCAGGGCTTCTAGCGTTTGGTCGTTGGCAGGCATTCTTCGGCAGTCTCTGGCTTCTGGAAGTCTCCCTCCAACCTCTGCCTTCAGCTTTTTATTTTTTAAATTTTTAAAAAATGTTTATTTGTTTTTGAGAGAGAGACAAAGACAGAGACAGAGCATGAGCAGGAGAGGGGCAGAGAGAGATGGAGACGCAGAATCTGAAGCAGCTCCAGGCTCTGAGCTGTCAGCACAAAGCCCGACGCGGGGCTGGAACTTGTGAAACTATGAGATCATGACCTGAGCTGATATCAAGGGTCTGACACTTAACCCACTGAGCCACAGACACTCCTGATCCTGCGGTTCTGATTCTGCACATAGTGAAAGTTTTACTTCTTCCTTACCAATTTGGATACCTTTTATTTCTTTTTCTTGTCTGATTGCTGTGGCTAAGACTTCCAGTACTATGTTAAATAAAAGTGGTGAGAGTGGACGTCGTTCAGTTTTTCACTGTTGAGTATGTTAGCTGTAGGTGTTTCACATACGGACTTTATCGTGTGGCGGTATGTGCCCTCTAAACCTAATTTGTTGAAAGTTTTGTAGCAAATGGATGTACTTTGTCAAATGCTTTTTCTGCATCTATTGAGATGATCATATGGTTTATCTTTTCTCTTGTTAATGTGATGTATCATGTTGTTTGATTTGCAAATATTCAACCACCCTTGCACCCCTGGAATAAATCCCACTTGATCATGGTGAATAATTTTTTTCATGTATTGTTGGGTTCACGTTACTAATCTTTTGTTGAGGATTTGTGCATCTATGTTCATCAGAGATATTGGCCTCTAGTTGCCTTTTTTTGTAGTGTCTTTATCTGGTTTGGTTATCAGGGTAATGCTGGCCTTGTAAATGAATTTGGAAGCTTGCTTTCCTGTTTTATTGTTTTGGAATAGTTTGAGAAAATAAGGTATTAACTCTTCTTTAAATGTTTGGTATAATTCACCTGTGATGGCATTGGGTCCTGGACTTTTGTTTGTTGTGAGTTTTTTTTATTACTGATTCTATTGCATTGTTAGTAATTGGTCTGCTAAATTTTTCTATTTCTTCCTGATTCCATTTTGGAAGGTTACATGTTTCTAGGAATTTATCCATTTCTTCTAGGCTGTCCAGCTTGTTGGCATATAATATTTCATAATATTCATGGGATGCCTGGGTGGCTTGATTAGTTAAGCATCTGACTTCTGCTCAGGTTGTGATTAGTGGTTAGTGAATTTGAGCCCCAAGTTGGGCTCTGTGCTGACAGATCCTGCCTCAGTTTCTGTGTGTGTGTGTCTCCCTCTGCCCCTCCCCCTCTCACACTCTGTGTCTCTCTCTCTCAAAGAATAAATAAACATTAAAAATATATATATATATATTCTCAGGGCGCCTGGGTGGCTCAGTTGGTTAAGCATCCGACTTCGACTCTGGTCATGATCTTACAGTTGTGGGTTTGAGCCCCACATAGGGCTCTGTGCTGATAGCTCAGCTCAGAGCCTGGAGCTGCTTCAGATTCTGTCTCTCCCTCTCTCTCTGCCCCTCCCCTGCTCATGCTATTTCTGTCTCTCCCAAAGAATAAATAACCATTAAAAAAATTCTCTTACAATCTTTTGTATTTCTGTGATGTCAGTTGTTATTTCTCCTTTTTCATTTCTGATTGTATTTAGTTGAGTTCTCTTTCTCTCTCTCTTTTTTAATTTACAATTTTTTTAATGAGTCTGGCTAAAGATTTATCAACTTTGTTGATCTTTTTAAAGAACCAGCTCCTGGTTTCATGAATCCATCTTATTGTTTTTTTAGTCTCTATTTCATTTATTTATTTTTCTAATCTTTATTATTTCCTTCCTTCTATTGGCTCTGGGTTTTGTTTGTTCTTCTTTTTCTGGTTCCTTTAGGAGCTAAATACTACAATACTACAAAGCTATAATATTACAAAGCTGTAGTAATCAAGACAGTATGGTTTTGGCATAAAAATAGACACATAGATCAATGGAACAGAACAGAGAGTCCAGAAATAACCCTATGCTTTTATGGCCAATTAATCTGTGAAAAAGGAGACAAGAATGTGCAATGGGAAAAAGACAGTCTCTTCAACAAATGGTGCTTGGAAAACTGGACAACTACATGCAAATAATGAAACTTTGCCATGTGTGATGACGTGGATGGAAGGTATAATCCTACATGAAATAAGTCAGTCAGAGAAAGACAAATACCATATGATTTCACTCATATGTAGAATTTAAGAAACAAAACAAATGAACAAAGAAAACAAGAGACAAACAAAAAAACAGACCCTTAAATACAGAGAAGAAAACAGGTGGTTGCCAGAGGGGAGGTGGGGTGGGGGGATGAGTGAAATAGGTGATGGGGATTAGGAGTGCACTTATTGGGATGATCGCTGGGGGATGTACAGAAGTGTTGAATCCCTATAATGTACACCTGAAACTAATATAACACTGTATGTTAATTACACTTGAATTTGTTTTTTAAAAAAAGGAGGGAGGGGCGCCTGGGGGGCTCAGTCGGTTAAGCTTCAGACTTCGGCTCAGGTCATGATTGCACCATCCGTGGGTTTGAGACCTACGTCAGACTCTGTGCTGACAGCTCAGAGCCTGGAGCCTGCATCGGATTCTTTGTCTCCCTCTCTCTCTGCCCCTTCCCTGCTTGTACTCTGTCTCTGTCTTTCAAAAATAAACAAACGTTTAAAAATTTTTTGTTAAAAGGAATGTACTTGTATGAGGACCTTACAGGGGTAACATTCATAGAGACAGAAAGTAGATGGTGGGAGCCAGGGGCTAGGGCAGGGGGATGGGGAGTCAGTACTTAATGGGGACAGAGTTTCAGTTTGGGAGGACAAAAAAGTTCTAGAGATGTGGATGGCGGTGGTGTTTGTACAACTATATAAATGTGTTTAACGCCGCTGAACTGGACACTTAAACATGGTTAAGGTAGCAAATTTTATGTTATGTGTATTTTACCAGAATTGTTTTTAAAAAAGGAATTAGTCCAGTGGCTGCCATATTGATTAAAACTAAATGTTAGCTTTTGTTGAGAATGCGGACATCATTCCATTGTTATTAATATTGGAGTTTGAAATGGTGCTAACCCAGTAAGCGTGAGCAATCCTAAAAGCATCGTGGTATTATTATTAACTAAAATTGTTTGCTTTGTGCTGGGATTTGTGCTACGCCTTTTGACCCATTAGTCTTGCCAGTGACCCTTGGGAAAAGGTGTTATCATACATAACTCTGATTTACCAAAGGGGAAACACAGACACAGAGAAGTTGAATGCCTTGTCCAGACCCGCACAGGATTTGAGCACAGAATTGATGACAGAGCCCACTACGTTGCTATAAAATTATAATAACAAACTGGGTCATCCTGGCCGGCTGTATAGCTTAGAAAAAAAGTAGAAAGCGACATGCAGATGTTGGGGAAATATAATTTAAAAAACCCATTAAATCATAAGCATTCAACCAGAATGTGATGCACTCGACAGGCAGTCCACTCAGAGATTGATTGCATGGTAGAAAGGAGCTCTACCTTTTTATAGAGCCGAGTCATGAAAGCATTACACACACGTTTTCAAGATAAACAATGATTAATCCTCAAGCCAGAAGACTTGACAGCACCATTTATTACACATAGGTCACCTGAGACTCACCCTGGTGATTGGGGTGACCATCTGCACTAACTGGCTCTATCCGCAGCAAAACCAAACTTCCAGGGTGACTGGGTGGCTCAGTCCGGCTTCGGCTCAGGTCATGATCTCACGGTTCCTGGGTTCGAGCCCCACTTCAGGCTCTGTGCTGACAGCTAGCTCAGAGCCTGGAGCAGGTCTTCAGATTCTGTGTCTGCCTCTCTCTCTGACCCTCCCCTGCTCACGCTGTCTCTCTCTCTCTCTCTCTCTCTCTCTCTCTCTCAAAAATAAATAAAACATTAAAAAAATTTAAAAAAAAACAAACTTCTAACTTAATGACAGGAGGTGATTTTGCAATTTGGGGCAAGGTACCTACTGAAGTTAGTCTCCTACCCTCCAACAAAAACTGGGAGACAGAGAGATTTAAGCCTCTTATTTATTTATTTTTAAAATTTTTAAATATTTATTTTTAATTTTTTAAATGTTTTTATTTATTTTTGAGAGAGAGACAGAGCACAAGTGGGGAAGGGGCAGAGAGAGAGGGAGACACAGAATCCGAAGCAGGCTCCAGGCTCCGAGCTGTCAGCACAGAGCCAGACGCAGGGCTTGAATTTGTGAACTGGGAGATCATGACCTGAGCCGAAGTCAGACCTCCAACGGACTAAGCCACGCAGGTGCCCCTAATGTTTTTTTTTATTTTTGAGAGAGAGAGAGAGAGAGAGAGAGAGAGAGAGAGAGAGAGAGAGAGAATCCGTAACAGTCTCCAGGCTCTGAGCTGTCAGTCAGCACAGAGCCCAACGCAGGGCTCAAACTCATGAACCATGAGATCATGACCTGAACCAAAGTCGTACACTTAACTGACTGAGCCACCCAGGTGCCCCTTAAAACCTCTTTTTTGTTTTTTAAATGTTTTATTTATTTTTGAGAGAGAGAGAGAGAGAGAGAGTGAGCAAGAGCAGGGGAGGGGCAGAGAGAGACACACACACAGAATCCGAAGCAGGCTGTGGGCTCCGAGCGCTCAGCACAGAGCCTGAAGTGGGGCTCGAACTCACCGACTGCGAGATCATGACCCGAGCTGAAGTTAGATGCTTAACCGGCTGAGCCATCCAGATGCCCCACGCCTCTTATTTTTAATTTTTATTTGCCCTGACACAGCTAAGTCCAGGATATAAAGTCACAGGGACATAACCCAGAAGCAGAGAGAGGGGTGCTTTGCCTTGTTTTTGTCATTCAGGGGACTGTGATGAATTCACAGGAATGAGGTGTTACAGGAACAAGAGTGGTAAGGGCCTGGGGTGAGAGCAACCAGATCATGAAAGGGACCTGGGATGCCTGTAAAACCACTTTCCACTCTGCACCCAGGCTCCTGTCCTGCAGATGAAATGCTAACTCCTCACCATGCCCTGTAATTGGCTCCATTCTGCTCTTCTGCCTCCCAGCCCCTTCCTGCAGCTACGTCTGGAGAGGTTTGGGCCACAGGGCCTTTGCATTTGCTATTCATTCTGCCTGAGTGTTCTCTCTGTTGCTCTCCCTGAGGCTGGTGTGGCCTCTCAGAAAAACAATACAGGAAAATACCCTGTTTTAGAATCTTCAGAGCCTTTAAATGTCTGAAACTACCTTGTTTGCTTGATGATTCTGTTTCCTGCACTAGACCGTATGTTCCATGCCAGTGGTGAGCTGCAGGGTAGTGAAGAGCACTGGTCTGGGGGCCACAGCCCAGGTGCAAATCCTAGCTCAGCTGTGTGACTTGAGGCCTCCCTGAGCCTCCACCCAATGGGGAACACCAAACAGTTTCAAGAAGGATTAAATGAACAACTCCTAGAACATGTAGGTGACACAGAATAGGGACTATATAGGTGTTTGCTGTTTTTGTTGTTAGGATAGTAATAATAATCGCCTACAGGAGCTCCCCCTTATCCTCGGTGTTACTTCCGGAGTTCCTGGTGGGCAACCACGGTGGGGAAGCAGATGACTCTCCTGCTGAATGGTGGGGAGGCCAGTGTCTGTTGTGGCCTTTCCCCACCCCCATGTCACTGTGTCTCATCCTGTAGACATTTATCATCTCCCATCATCACAGGAAGAAGGGTGGGTATAGCACAGCAAGATATTTTGAGAAAGAGACCATATTCACATAACTTTTATTACAGTGTATTAGAATTGCTCTATTTCATTGCTGTTAATCTCTTACTGGGCCTAATGGATAAACTTTATCATGGGTGGGTATGCACTGGAGAAGGCGCAGCACGTATAGGGTTCGGTTCTACTTGCGATTTTGATGTCAGGCATCCACTGGGGGTTTGGGGACATGTCTCCCCCCCACAGTCCACCCCCACCGCCGGATAACAGGGGACTCCTGCCATCTTTAGCTTCTGGCATAGAGTTTAGCATATATTAGACCCTCGGGGCACTTTTATTGGATGGGTGGACCGATGGCTCGCAGGTTTCTGAGCTAAGGACGTACTAACTCCTTTCCACACTCCTGACGCGGTTTGTATCAGAGAGCCTGGATGGCAGAGGGGATGGGGGTGGGGGGCTGGGCTGGGTTGGGTTTCTCATACCTGTGGTCCCCAACCTCCCCACTGCAGAGTTCTAAGGTCAGATCAAACACATGGAGAGAAACACAGTCAGGGAAGCGAAAGCTCATGTGTCTTGGAATCTTGAAAACCGAGTTTGCTGTTCTAGGAGCCCCCACTGACTCAGCTCTCCGCTGTCCCCGGAGAGCACAGCCCTTGGCTCACAGCCGGCAAATTGCCATCTAAAGCTTCTATTTGTTCCCAGCCCTTTTTATTCCCCTTCCATTTTGGAAGGAAGAGAAGGCTCCCTGCGGTGCAAAGAGTTGGGGGCCTGTGAAGGGGGCCCCCACTTCTGTCAGTTTTATTTTTACTTTTATTTTTTTTCCCAGGGCTGCTTTTGTGGTCTCCCAGCAGGAAATTATGCAGGAGGTGGCCTGCAGCTCTGTAAGCCTCGTGACTGAGCCTGTTTGGTTAGGATTAAAGAGTGTCAGGACTGCTCAGCTCAAACCTTTGCAAGACCTGCCAAGGAGTCATTTATCTCCTTCAGGCCTCTGGGTGCCTCAGGGTTCACAAGTCCGTGAGAAGGAAGAGAGAAGGGTAAACAGGGGCTCGTGGGTGGTCTTTCCCTTCGGGGTGACAGATGTGGGGCATGACAAATGTCAAAGGGGAGAGATAGAGACAGAGACACAGATAGAGAGAGAGAGAGAGAGAGAGAGAGAGAAGTGAGCTGTTTCCCTGCATTTCCATCCCATTCATCAAGTGCCCACTTGGCCACAGAGTGTGGCACACAGACAGGCAACAAATGCACCAAGGTATTTAAATCAGTGGCTCTCAAGCCTGACTGCATATCTGAATGCTCTGGAAGCTTTAGAACAGCGCTCCGCCCCACATTGGTATTTTTCTTTAAAATATAAAACAGTGTCAGCAGGAGATTTTTAACTCACAGTGGGGTCAAGACCCTTTGATATAAATCAGAAGTTTCCAGATGATGACCTAGGGCTTGACTCATGCCCAAGGATGTGTTTGTATTGCTCCACAGTGTCTTAAAAAGTATTCATATTTACCATCAATATTTTATTTTATTTATTTTCATTTTTTGAATGTTTATTTTTGAGAGAGAGAGAGAGAGAGAGAGAGAGAAAACATGAGTGGGGGAGGGGCAGAGGGAGAGAGGGAGGCACAGAATCGGAAGCAGGCTGCAGGCTCTGAGCTGTTAGCACAGAGCCCGATGTGGGGCTCGAGCCCATGAATGGCAAAATCATGACCTGAGCCGAAGCTGGACGCTTAACTGACTGACCCAGCCAGGCATCCCTTACGATCAATATTTTAAAATCATGTAGTTCATAAAGTTCCCAGTTTCCAACTTCTTTTAAAAAGCTTGAAGTTTCAGCCATCAGAGCAACACGTGTCCCTTTAGATGGAGCAGGAGGAGATTTCCAGTTTGCAACAGTCTCCACCACTCCCTGTTGCCTTCTGGGTGCTGGTTCCGAGCACCCAATGCCCTTCTTCTTAGTGGCACTGCTGTTTCTTCTTGCCACAAAGTTTAAGGGAAGGAGAAAGTCACCTAGAGTTACATCCAGTCAGGTGGGAAATGGGAACCTCAGATTCCCAGGAACGTGGGAAGGACTGTTTCTTTGTGGAAGTCAAGATTATTCCTCTGTGTTTGTAACACAAAGAATGGTTTGCTTACAGCTGTTCTGCCCAACTGTGGACGTTATATGTCCGGAGGGTGGAGAGTGGTGTTTAAAGAAAGGACCCCAGAGCTGTGCCTCTCAATAGAACCACCTACAACTGCTAGGAATTTAC
>CM053574.1:6056188-6197768 GCA_028646485.1 Cryptoprocta ferox | reverse complement strand
ATAATTATTATGGTTATTATATATTACATATTATGTGTAATTACCTATAATATAATACAATATAAATTAATATCTATTATCAACATTATTAACATTTTACTGTAATAATGATTATTATATTATATATTAACTATTACTATTTCTTATATACCATTATATAATTGTTACATTTATAATCATCATATGGTTATATAATATAATAACATTATCTAGTATTAACATTAATATATTATTTATTTTGCTCTAATAATAGCTATTAGTACACCTCCCTGGTCCAGATGAGCCTCCCATCCCGTCTTAGTCCTCAGACATTATCTATAAGGTACACATTATCCACTCTATGCTACATATGGAGAAACTGAAGCTCAGAGAATTTTAGTCACTTGCCAAAGGTCAGCAGCATTCAGGAGGTGAGACAGGGATACGGTTTAAGGTTGTTAGATTCTGATGCTCATGCCTGTCCACTCTACCACAAGCTCTGTTGAAGTGGAAGCATAAACAAATGTCCTGGGGCAGACATCACTAGGTATATGATACATAGGTATATGACACAGAGGCCAGTTTTGATGCAATGCAGCTATGCGGAAGGGAGAGGTGCAGACGGAAATAAAGCTAGAAAAGTGGGTAGTGGCCAACCTGATATTGAGCAACAAGTCTGAGAATTTGGGGGCCTCCTTTATGGAACAAGAGAGTGCGCTAAAAAGCACCTGATCAGAGATATGCTGCCCCTTAGCTTATGCCAGTGAAAATAACAGCCCACATCTACTAAGCACAGAATATTTGCTGGGACCATTGCCCATGGTCCTTCTCATAGAGTCCTTACGAGAACCTTTTGAGGAAGGTTTTATTACTGTCATTCCCACTTTGCAGACGAGGAAACTGAGGCTCAGCAAAGCCCACACAGCTGGCCAATGGTAGAATCAGGTGGCACCTCAATGCCTTCTTCCTGGCCTCACTGTGGCAGCGCTGTGCCAAGGAACTGCTTAATTTGTTTCCTCAGGAAGACAAGCAGGGGGCAGGTCTTACGGTGGGTGGCAAATTCTACCACCAAAGTCAGACTGTGTCCCTCTCCCAGAGGGAGGGCTCCTTCTGCTCTGCCTCCACCTCCATCCTCTTCTTCCTCCTCCTCCTCCTGAACATTCACTGAGAGAAGTCCTTGCAGGGTTGTTTGAGGATGAAAAGTGTCACTATTTGTAGAAATAATTAGCGCCTGGGCTGTCACCTGGTAAGTGCTCAATAAAAGCCGCTGTTGATACTAGTAATAGCGTTGTGATTACCACTGTCATCACTGCCCTCCCAGGGGTAACAAGACCAACCCCCATTTCGATGCCTTAGGTTATGAAGAGGCTGTGACATTAAACTTTAGAGGGAGGGACAGACCCTGGTGCCTAAGGAGTTCTTGTGACGCTTGAGGAAATAAAGTCACTTCCCATGGTGGGAAATACCATGTGGCACAGGGTTTGGGGTAGAGGATTTGTGAAGGGAACCTTAAATCTCCTGAATTGTATATAATACTATGTGTGTGTTTGCACTTTCTCAGGGAGAGGGACTTGCGTTTTTATAGTTTTCACAAGGGTACGTGATTCCCTCCCCACCCAACAGAAGTTTAGCAATCATATATTTATTCAATATTCATTCATTCCTTATAAAAATCATTATTATTACTAGCCATAGTTAGAGAAGAAGTATTATTGCGATATCTCATCCCCCACCTACTGGGGGGTCCCTCATCTACAAGGTGACGTCACCTTGCTGAGAATTTTGCATTAATAAGTCCACTTAATCCTCTCAACAACCATATGGGATCAGAATTTCTATTTGTGTAGTTTTTTGGTTGAGGAAACCAAGGTTCAGAGGTACGCTATTTATCTCTGAGCACCTTCCTTACTTTCTGGTACAAGATATTCCAGGCTTTTTATGTATTTTCTGAGAGGAATCTTTGTTTTCCTTAATGATGTTTATTTTTAAATTTAATTTGAATTTTTTTAGAGAGAGGGTACAAGTGAGTGAGGGTGGAAAGAGAGAGAATCCCATTAGGGGCAGAGAGAGAGAGGGGGGGGGAGAGAGAGAGAGAGAGAGAGTAGTGGGGCTCACCCAAAGTGGGGCTTGTGCTCACCTGAAGTGGGGCACGAGTTCCCCCAAAGCAGGGTTTGAGCTCACCCGATGTGGGACTTGAACTCATGAACCATGAGATCAAGATCTGAGCCGTAATCAGATGCTTAACAGACTGAGCCACCCAGGCACCCTTCAGTGATGTTCAAATGTTTAAAACAGGGCCTGGTACACAGTGTGTGGCTGTTCAATGTGTGTTGGTTGAATGATGAATGAATGGTCTGTGGCTAGGGCTTAAGAGGTGCCAGGACCCTCCTTGCTTGTCTGTCTACACCCTTGGTCTTATGTGTATTTGTTTCTTGAAAATTTTTTTTAATGTTCATGTATTTATTTTTTTAAATATGTTTTTAATGTTAATTTATTTTTGAGACAGAGACAGAGAGCGAGCAGGGGAGGGGCAGAGAGAGAGAGACAGAATCCGAAGCAGGCTCCAGGCTCTGACCTGTCCGCATAGAGCCCGAATCAGGGCTCAAACCCATGAACTGGGAGATCATGACCTGAGCTGAAGTCAGACGCTTAGCCAACTGAGCCAACCAGGCGCCCCTCCCTTTTAATGTTCATTTTTGAGAGAGAGACAGAGTGTGAGCTGGGGAAGGGTAAAGAGAGAGGGAGACACAGAGTTCTAAGCAGCCTCTAGGCGCTGAGCTGTCAGCACAGAACCCAATGCAGGGTTTGAACTCGCAAACTGTGAGATCATGACCTGAGCCAAAGTTGGAAGCTTAACCGACTGAGCCACCCAGGTGCCCCATGTATACTTGTTTCTTCACTAAGGTCTAGATGTATCAACAGGTAACTAAGGGTGTGTGTGGGTTTATCTATGAATTGGTATGTGTCAATATATACACTTCTGCATGTCTTTGTGGTTAAATCTGTGGGCAGGTCAGTTGGTAAGTGGTGCTACTGTCTTTCAGTTTGGGGCTCAGTTCGTGGTGCTGCATATTTGTGGGTGTTTGTTCAGGGAGCTGTGGGTGTTTGTGTATAGGATCTGTTGGAAAAACATTTTGATTAAGGGGACTGAATGTCTGCACATACGTTTGAGAGTGAGAACTCGTTTATTTTATCTTATTTTTTTCTCAAAATTTATTTTTATTAAAAACCTTTTTTTAATATTATTTTTGAGAGTGGGAGACAGAATGGGGGAGGAGCAGAGAGAGAGGGAGACACAAAATCCAAAGCAGGCTCCAGGCTCTGAGCTGTCAGCAAAGAGCCCTATGCCGGGCTTGAACTCACGAAACATGAGTTCATGACCTGAGCTGAAGTCAGACACTTAACCGACTGAGTTACCCAGGTGCCCCAAAAACTTGTTTATTTTTAAAACTGAGATGTAATTGACATAAAGCATTATATTAGTTTCACATTTACAACATAATGACTCAATATTTGTATATATTGCAAAATGATCACCAGTAAGTCTAGTTAACATCCATAATGATGCATAGTTACATGTTTTTCTATGATGAGAACTTTTAAGATCTAGTCTCAGCACCTTTAAAATATATAATACAATACTGTTAACTGTAGTCACCATGGGGTACATTACATCCCCAGGACTTATTTAGTTTATAAGTGGAAGTTTGTACCTTTCAACCCCCTTCACGCATTTTGCCCTCCCCCTCCCCCCTCCCTCTGTATTTATGAGCTTGTTTTCTCTTGTGTTTGGATTCCACATTTAAATGAGATCATACAGTATTTATCTTTCTTTGTCTCACTTATTTCACTTAGCATTATACCCTCTAGATCCATCCATGTTGTTGCAAATGACAAGATCCTATTCTTTTTTATGGCTGAGCAGTATTCCATTGTATATATATATATATACCACATCTTCTTTATCCATTTATTCACCAGTGAACACTTAGATTGCTTCTGTCTCTTGGCTATTGTAAATAAGGCTGCAATAAACATGGGGGTGCAGATAACTTTTTGAGTTAGTGTTTTCGTTTCCTTTGGATAAATACCCAGAAGTGGAATTATTGGATCCTAGGGTAGTCCTATTTTTGATTTTTTGAGGAAACTCCAGACTGTTTTGCACAGTGGCTCTGCCCGGTTGACCTTCCCACCGAGAGCCTACAAGGAGAACCTGTTTGCTTTTGCTTGTTGACATCGTTACTGTTACCTATTGCTGTTTGTTTCAAAATGTGGCAGCTTAAAACAGCAACTATCTTTGGCTGAAGTGAGAAGACCTTGTGTCCATGTAGTGTTGCTGAATCTGCAGTCACGTAAAGGCTGGATCGGGCCAGACCTCAACCAACTGAGCCACTCAGACGCCCCTAGATTTCTTTCTTTTTTATGTCTGAGTAAAGAAAAAAATCTTGCCGGATGGAAGAATATGTATATATATATATATACACATATTATGTGTGTGTGTGTGTATATATATATATATAGCACATATTCTTTATCCATTCATCAGTTGATAGACACTTGGGCTGCTTCCATATCCTGGCTATTGTAAGTAATGGTGCTATAAACATATGTGTGCACGTATCCCTTTGAATTAATGTCTCTGTACTTTTTGGGTAAATACCCAGTAGTACAATGGCTGGATTGTAGGGTAATTCTATTTTTAACTTTCTGAGGAACCTCCATACTGTTTGCCAGAGCGGCTGCACGAGTTTGCATTCCCACCAGCAGTGCAAGAGGGTTCCCTTTTCTCTACATCCTCGCCAACACCTGTTGTTTCTTGTGTTGTTGATTTTAGCCATTCTGACAGGTGTGAGGGGACATCTCATCACAACTTTGATTTGCATTTCCCTCAAGATGAGGGATATTGAGCGTCTTTTCATGTGTCTGTTGGCCATCTGGATGTCTTCCTTGGAGAAATGTCTACTTATGTTTTCTGACCTTTTTTTTAAATTGGGTCATTTGTTTTTGGGGCGTTGAGATTTATAAGTTCTTTATATATTTTGGATACTAGTTCTTTATCAGATATGCCACTTGCAAATGTCTTCTTCCATTCCATAGGCTGCCTTTTAGTTTTGTCGATTGTTTCCTTTGCTGTGCAGAAGTTTTTATTTTGATGAAGTCCCAATAGTTCATGTTTCCTTTTGTTTCCCTCGCCTCAAGAAATATATCTAGGAAAATGTTGTTATGGCCAATGTCAGAGACATTACTGCCTATGCTCTTTTCTGGGATTTTGATGGTTTCCTGTCTCACATTTAGGTCTTGCATCCATTTTTAATTTATTTTTGTGAATGGTGTAAGAAAGTGGTCCAGTTTCATTCTTCTGCATGTTGCTGTCCAGTTCTCCCAGCACCATTTGTTGAAGAGATTGTCCTTTTTCCATGGAGTTTTCTTTCCTACTTTGTTGAAGATTAATTGACTATATAGTTGCGGGTCCATTTCTGGGTTCTCTATTGTTCCATTGATTTATGTGTCTGTTTTTGTGCCAGTATCATATAGTCTTGATAATTACAGCCCAAAGTCCAGAATTGTGATGCCTCTCATTTTGCTTTTGTTTTTCAAGATTCCTTTGGCTATTTGGGATTTTTTGTAGTCCCATACATATTTTAGGATCATTTGTTCTAGTTCTGTGAAAAATGCCGGTGTTATTTTTATAGGGATTATATTAAATGTGTTGATTGATTTGGGTAAAATATAGACATTTTAACAATATTTGTTCTTCCTATCCATGAGCATGGGATGTGTTTCCATTTCTTCATGTCATCTTCAATTTCTTTCCTCGGTGTTTTATAGTTTTTCAGAATACAGGTCTTTCACCTGTTTGGTTAGGTTTATTCCTAGGTATCTTATTATTTTGAGTGCAATTGTAAATGAGATCGTTTTATTAATTTCTCTTCCTGTCGCTTCATTATTAGTGTTTAGAGATATAACAGATTTCTACACATTGATTTTGTGCCCTGTGACTTTACCGCTGGTTTCTTTGAATATAAGAACACAAGGTCCACACATTTGGTGGTGGTTTTTCCTGGGTCTTTACTGTGAAACAGACGTGGGGTGACCTGTGGTCTATGAGGTAGACTGAATACTTGCATGAGAGTCCCCAGGTCTCTTTCTGACTGTGTATTTCCTGGGAGATGATGCAGCTGTAGAGAGACAGATAACAGTGGCGGTATGTTTCGAGGTGGGTGGGGCAGGACGGTCACTGGGTTTGCGTGAAGATCCCGCTGAGGTATGTTAATGAGTCCCCATGTCCCTGAGGGAGCATACCAGGGAGGGGTGAGGACCCGAGAGTGGCCTTTCTGGGTGTGTAGTGCTGCTTTGGAGTGGGTGAGTCTGGGTGTGGATATCTCTAACCGCAGGTTAGTGTGCTTTAGTGACAGGTGAGTGTGGCTTCAAACAGAAGGTCTCTAGAGACAAAGACAGTTGACAGTTCTCTTCCAGTTTTTTTCCTGAGAGGTTAGTACCTGAGGTCCCAGGAAAGGTCCTGAGTCTCAGTGACTCTGACCAGCTGAGGACCCTTCTGCTTGGGACAGGTGTCCTGGGAAGCTGGGCGCTGGCCTTGGCTCTATCCTTAGGGCCAGCCACACTCAGAGAGAGACAGAGAGAGACAGAGAGAGAGAGAGAGAGAGAGAGAGCTTTGTTTACTTTAAACCCAATCACCCAGAAACACAATTGTGTTTTGTTCCACACCTCACTGTTTCTTCCACCTGATGCTCACAAATGCTTCCCTCTTGATGTGTTATGGGGCTCAACATGAGGACAATCGAGATCTGCCCTGGATGGAAATCCGTAGGGCAGAGACACACAAGTACAAACGTGTTGCTCAACTTCTGGCTTTCTCTGTCCAGGGCAGACAGTCTTGGTATCTTGGTGCCAAAGGTTCCCTCCTTGAGGCGGAGGGTGGGGGCTGGTCTCTGACCCTCCGATATTCCCTTTCCCACAGACTTCACCACTGATTTTTGAGGAATGTTGAGGCCAGGGCAGGAGCTACGTGCCCTGGCTTTGCAGCCACACGCTCTGGATTCACTAGCTGTGTTACAATAGACATGTTATTTAACCTCTCTGTGCCTCAATTTGCTTCTCTGTAAAATGAGAATAATTATAGCATGATACTGTCCAATAGAAATATATTGTGAGGCGCCTGGGTGGCTCAGTCAGTTAAGCATCCAACTTCAGCTCAGGTCATGATCTCACGGGTTCATGAGTTCGATCCCCCACATAGAGCTCTCTGCTGTCAGCACAGAGCCCACACTTCAGATCCTCTGTTCCCCTCTCTCTGACCCTCCCCCACTCACTCTTTCTCTCTCTCAAAAAAAAAAACTTAAAAAAAAGAAATATATTGTGAGTCACACATATAATTTTAATATTTTTCTAATAGTGATATCTTCTTTTTTTTTGAATGTTTACTTACTTTTGAGAGAGAGACACACAGAGTGCGAATGGAGGAGGGTCAGAGAGAGAGGGGGAGACACAGAACCTGAAGCAGGCTCCAGGACCTGAGCTGTCACAAACTGAGATCATGACCTGAGCCGAGGTCGGACGCCCAACCGACGGAGCCACCCAGGAGCCCCAGTGATACCTTTTGTAAAAGTAAAAATAAACAGATGCTATGGTCTGAATGTTTGTGTCCCCACTACCCTAGCCCCTAAATTCATATGTTGAAATCCTAATGTCCAATGTGATAGCATTAGAAGGTACAGCCTCTGGGAGGTGCTTGGGTGATGGCGGCCAAGCCCCTGTGAATATTAATGCCCTATAAAAGAGATTTCAGAGAGCTCCTACGGCATGCAGATTTGAGAAATCTGTGAGCTGTAAGAGAACTTTTTAGTCCACCCATGTCAGCACCCGATCTCAGGCTTCCAGCTACCAGAACTGTGAGAAGAAACATTGCTGCTATTTGTAAGTTCCCTGGTCCCATTAGAACAGCCCAAACAGACTAAGATACAAGTGATATTAACTTTACCAACAAGTTTTATTTAATCCAACTTATCTAAAATATGATAATTTCAAACTTACAATCAAAATAAAAAAACAATTATTAAAAATTTTTTAATGTTTACTTTTGATAGAGGGAGAGCACAAGCAGGGGAGGGCAGAGAGAGGGAGACACAGAATCCAAAGCAGGCTCCAGGCTCCAAGCCATCAGCACCGGGCCCGACGCGGGGCTCAAACCCACGAACTGTGAGATCATGACCTGAGCCGAAGTCGGACGCTCAACCAACTGAGCCACCCAGGCTCCCAATAAAAAAAAACAATTATTAATGAGGCACTTCGCATTCCTTTTTCTATTCCAAATCTTTAAAGTCAGACATGTGTTTTATACTCACAGCACATCTCTGTTTGGACGCACCACAATTTTTGTTGGAAAGACTTGATCTTACAGGTGAAGGAGTAGATTCACATACCCAAGTTGTCTCAAATGAACTTAACAGTTGTCTAATAATTGAATTGAGGATCGGTTTTTAAATTTAAATGAACTAAAATTAAATAAAGCAAAAAATTCGATTTTTGTGTCATACTGGACACATTTTAAGTGGCTCCATGGGGCTGTTGCTTGCCATACTGGATGGGATCTGGTACCTACTTATGGACTTGCTTTTAGTATTAAATGCATTAGTACTTTTAAAGCACTAAAGTGTAATGCTTAGTGAGTGTTCCGTAAGTGTCTAGTGCAGAGGAAATATCTGCAGCTTGTATTTATTGACCATCTACGTTGTGCCCAAATACTGTGTCGGGTGTTGGGCTCAGATAGGGAGTAAGTCAGCCCCAAGCTGGCCCTCATGCAGCTGACTTAGATTCTGGTGGTGGAGGTAATAGTCAGACCATCACAAATTTTGTGCATGGTTAGGCATTGCAAGGAGACTCATGGAGAAGAGGACATTGGTACTAAGGAGGGATTTCTAACAGGTGGCTCAGGCAGGGGACATCTGAGCCCCCTCATGCAAGAGTGACATCTGAGAGATAACACAGGCAGGAAGAATGCCCCAGACAGAGAAAGCAGCCTTTGCCAGAACCCTGCAGTGGGAGGGGAGACACCGCACAAATACCTGAGAAACGGACAGTGTGTCTGAACCGAAGAGAACCAGAGGAGAGAGACATCATGTGGAACTGGTCAACCCTTGCAGGGCCTTCGAAGCTGGAGGACAGCCTTTCGGCTAGATTGTCAGGGTCACAGGTTTGAATCCTGGTTACAGCTCTGGGACCTTGGGCAAGTTATTGAACCTCTGTGAACCTCGGGAGGAAGGACCTGGCATGTCAGAGGTACTGGGAGAGAGCTGGGCGCGATCACCTAGTCAGGACGGTCCAGCTCCCTCACGCGCTTCTCTGGGGACTCCTGGGGCTTCAGATCAGCCCCAAGACTGTCTCTGCTCAGCATGTCCCTCCCCTGCTCCCAAGGTCTCCTCCAAGTTTGAAGCCAAGGCTCAAAGAGGTAGATTTGACCAAGCCCCACAGCCCTTCGGCTGCAGAACCCCTTTGTGAGAGAACTGAGGTTGGGGGCTCCAGTGGGGGTATGTTTCATCTCATTGCAGTGTGAATTCCTGCATCCCAAGTCCATTCACTTGTGTGACCACAGCCTGTCCCAGCACCGAACAGGAAATCCACCCCAGGTTCTCACGACCTCCCTGTCTGGCTTCTACCAACTTCCACCAATCACCAGCACACCTGACCTCCTCTGGCTTCTCCAGGGTTATTCCATGTGTGACCTGGCTGGAGCGGGGCGGGGTGGGGTGGGGGAAGGATTGCTTGAATGGAGGGTAGACGTGGAGGTGGAGGCACTAGTACTTAACACTGACCCCCACGTCTGAGGGCTCACAGACTGCAGACCTCTCAAGGGAAAAAGCTGTCTTTTCTGCCTGTGGTCTCCTGGTGCACAGTGTCTGACAAACAGTGGGTGCTCACTGAAGGCCTCCAGAGGGATGAAAGGGGTAGAGGAACAGATTCAAGCCTGGTACGTTGGTAGGCACCAATTTACATTCCCAGCAAGAGTGCGCACGAGCTCCCTTTTCTCCACATCCTCAACAACACTTGTCATTTCTTGTCTTTTTGATACTAGCCATTCTGACAGGTGTGAGGTGACCTCTCAGTGTGGTTTTGATTTGCGTTTCCCTGACGATGAGTGGCGTCCAGTACCTTTCCCTGTACCTGTTGGCCATTTGCATGTCTTCTTTGGAGAAATGTCCATTCAGCTTCTTTGCCCATTTTTTAATTGGGCTGCTTTTTTTTTTTCTTTTGCTGTTGAATTATAGAATCTGAAAAATAAAAAAAGCTGAACTCATAGTAACAGAATGGTGGTTACCAGAGGCTGGGTGTGGGCCGGCGGGGCGGAGGGGGGGAGACGGAAAGGAGATTTTTAAAAAAACCGTGGCTCAGCCAGTTGAGTGTCTGACTTTTTGATTTCAGCTCAGGTCAGGATCTCACAATTCGTGGGTTCGAGCCCCACATCGGGCTCTGCGCTGACAGCGTGGAGCCTGCTTGGGATTCTCTCTCTATCTGCCTCTCTCTCCCTTGTGCTCTCTCTCTCTTTTAAAATGAATTAACTAAACATTTTTTAAAAAAGTACATAGCAGGCACTGGATGCTGGGGGAAGGGGAGGGGGAGTTAGTGTTTAATGGGGACAGAGTTTCAGTTTCAGTTTTACCAAATGGAAAGAGTTCTGGAGCTGGGTGGTGGTAGGGTACAACCACAATGTGAATGTGCTTAAAATACCAGCGAAATGCACATTTAAGAAAGGTTCAGACAGTGAACTTTGTTTATAGTCTTTGTATTTTACCACAATAACAAAATTGGAAAACAATTTCACAAAATAATGACACGCTGCATGGAGCACTGTCCACTACCGCCCCGCCTGCATGTAACGACTGTCTCCAACCTCACGCCCCACACCACCCCCCACCGTAGGCAAGCCTCATGTGGAATTGCATGAAATTGCTGAAACGGGATTTCGACCACGGAAAGGCCAACCTAGTATGGTTCCACCCATTAGTATGTCCGTTTTGAAGATGGAGAAACAGGCTTAGAGGCATCAGGCGACCTGGCAAAAGTTGCAGAATTTAGGCCGGAGGAGAGACCAGGATTTCAGCCCCAATTTGACTGATTTTAAAGCCCAAACCTGATTCTCGGAACAGCTTTTCTGACGACAGCTTCTGGGAGAGAAAAGACAGATGCACCCATCCCCCACAGAAGGGACAGCCCCCGAGAGCTCCTCCGGTAACTGGCGGTGGTTCTCAGGGACACATGCCCCAGCCTGGGGCCCGCGAGCCGGTGGAGAAAGGTCTGGGCGATGCCAGGCTGTTCGTGACTCCGCACTTGCTACTTCTCAGTTTGCATTGCAGACAGTACCCACCAGGAGCTTCCCCTCTCTCGCTGCGCCCTGGAAGCCTTGGGTTTTGCTGTCCTTTCTTTTCCTCAGCTTTACGGAGCTACAACAGACAGATAACTTGTGTAAGTTCAAGGCGCGCACGTGCTGATCCCATACATGTGTATATTGCACAACGGTCACCACCCTCGCATTCGCTAACACCTCAGTCACATCACACAGTCGCCATTTCTCTTCTGCGGTGAGACCACTTGAGACCTACTCTAGCCAGAAAAACACCCCAAATGATCCGATTGGAAAAGGAGCAAAGAAGCTGAACATCTTTCCAAAGAGCACAGACAGTTGGCCAAGGCACATGGAAAGTTGCTGGACGTCAGGGGAATGCAAATCACAGCCACAAAGAGGGGTCACCTCACACTCTAGAGGTAAGTGTTGGGAGGATGCATGTCAGCCTCAGGGGACATTATCTGTCCCCATTCCTTCTGCTTCTCAAAAACCTGGACCACGGAGAGGGGGTATTATCTTGTTCCAGGAACTGTTCTTCCGAAATGAATTCTTTTGAAGTTTATTTACTTTGAGAGAGAGAAAGTGAGAGAGAGAGAGGGAGAGGGAGCATCTCAAGCGGGCTCTGCACTGTCAGAACCATGAGATCATGCCCTGAGCGGAAACCAAGAGTCAAGACGCTTAACTGACTGGGCCACTCAGGTGTCGCCAAAGTTTAATTTGAAAAGGCTTCCACTTCACATTGGATTTTACAGCTTCTCAGTGTCCGCTGAATCCATTAACTTTCCAGGGGTGTGTGTGAGTCACTCATCTCCTGGGGAGGAAAGTGGTGGGACCGTCCGTTGGTAGGAAGAGGCCAAGCCCTGGGGATGGACGCATTGTCCTAGAATAGGTCCTTTCTTTCCAGGCCCCCACACCTGCACTTCCTCCCCGCGGGTCCGCGCCGGCACCGAGCCAGGTGGGTGGCAGACCTGTCCCGGGAATCCTTTTCCTCTGGTCGCGGGGAAGTGAGTCTTGCTTTGAGACATGGCCTCTATGTGGTTCCTCCCCCGGCCGCACATCTCCTGCCTGGAGTGTGTCCTGTTTCTGCAACTCTTATGCTTTCCTGGGAATGTTGATATGCAACAGACAGCGCGCTGACAGCAGTGCTGTGTGACCCTGCCACATCTTCCCCGAGCTCCAATTTCCTTCCCTGTGAGGTGTCTCTGGGTAACACCCACCGACCTCGCTGGGCGATTGTGACAATTAGTATAATTAAATGATAAGAATTACCTCTGCCCTGCTTCTGCTCTGCAGCAAGTACCGCATCAGAAGGCTTTAAAATTTTTTATTTATATTCATTTATCTATTTTTAATGTTTATTTTATTTTGAGAGAGAAAGAGGCGGGGGAGGGGCAGAGAGAGAGGGAGACGCAGAATCCCAAGCAGGCTCCAGGCTCTGTGCTGTTGGCACAGGCGCCCAACATGGGGCTCGAACTCACGAACCGTGAGATCATGACCTGAACCAAAGTTGGTTGCTTAACCGACTAAGCCCTCCAGACACAGAAGGCTTTTTAAAGCTCCATTGGCATCCAGTAACTGTCATTTTGGGGATTCCTGTATTATGCTTTTTTTTTTTCTTTTGACTAAGCTGGAATTACCTCGACAGATTCTCCACAGGCTCAAACTTTGGATCGTTAGTGAGCCTTCAGTTGTAGTCTGAGGAAATTATTGAAGGAAAGCAAAGGGGAGGACGAGTGAGAAAGAAAAAAGAGGGAAAATATTGGTGCCACCTTGGAGTATCCCTCAGGACAGTGGAACATGCAAGTCGATTACATTTCTCCCCTTCCACTGGCTCAGAGACAAATGCACACCTGACCTTGACTTAGTATAAAGCACTTCATAGCATGAAAAATGGGCACTACTTTTTTATGGAGACTGCTTCATTTTTCTCCCCCTTCCCTGGGATGTCTTTACCTAAGCGTTAGCCTGTTGTGGGTAGCTTTATATTACTTTTTTTTTTTAATGTTTCCTGGGGCACCTGGTTGGCTCAGTGGGTTGAGCGTCCCACTCTTGATTTCAGCTCAGGTAAAGATCTCTCAGTTTGTGAATTCAAGTCCTGCTTCGGGCTCTGCACTGACAGTGCAGAACCTGCTTGGGTTTCTTGCTCTCCCTCTCTCTCCACTCCTCCTCTGCTTGCATACTCTCTCTCAAAATAAATAAACATTTTTATTTTTTATATAAATACATAAGTGCATTACATGTTTGCATTTGCATTATATGTATGCATTTTATATAAACATTACAGAAATTTTTATAAGTGAAAACATTTTTAAATGTTTAAATAAACATTAAAAATTTTAAGTGAAAAAAATGTTTAGTTTGAGAGAGAAAGAGCATGTGTGTACATGGGGAGGGGTAGAGAGAGAGAGAGAATCCCAAGCAGGCTCCATACTCAACTCAGAGCCTGACACGGGGCTCGAACTCATGACTTTGAGACCATGACCTGAGCCGAAATCAAGAGTCGGATGCTTAGCCGACTGAGCCACCCAGACGCCCCTATATTCCTTTTTATTCTTCACGAGCAGGGGTATGCATGCATACAAGCAATGTTAATGAAAAAAATGTCAGGAAGATACACAGTCCATCCATGATTATGGATTAGGGGCTTTGAGGCTGAAGTCCATGAACACCTGGGAAGGATTTCAGGGGGTCGGCAATCTTCCTAACTATTTAGGAAGTGGGTTTGGATGGATGTCTAGGCATCCCCTTCCCACCCCCAGAGAATTAGTAGATCTCATTGGATTCTCAAATGGATCCATGACCCCCCCAAAATATCACGCACCTCTGTTCTGAATAGTATCTGTGTAACTCCTAGGTCAAGCCAGACTGTCAGAGTGTAGCTCGTATCTCTCATTGGTGGGGCCCACGGTCAGTAAGCTTAAATCCACGGGTCTGAACCGGGGTGATTCTGACCCCCAGGGGACTGTGGAGACATTTGTAGTTGTCACATCTGGGGTGAGGGAAGGGTGTTATGGCATCTAGTGGAAAGAAGCTAAGCATCCTAAAATGCATGGCACAAGCCCCCAAAGCGAAGAGGTATCCACCTCAAAACATGAGTAGTGCAAGGTTGAGAAACCCAGCTTTAACGAAATCATCTGTGGAAATCTCAGTCCTGGCCTGCAGCCAGGGGCACCGCAGACACAAATTGTTTGAAAGCCAACATTGCATTTATAGTTCTGATGCCTCTGTGTACGTGACCCATTGGGCGCTGCTCATCATCCATTTGGTCCTTCTGCCATGATCCACCTCAGAAATTTCTTGCTCCCTTGAGCAAAAAATATGATTTTAATTTCTACGTACTGGGCATCTTGTTCATTCAGCAACTATTTACTGGCTGCCTGCCCTTTGCCAGACACCTGGGCTCTGGGGACAAGCAGGGAGCAAAGTGGATACAGTCCTTAGCCTCTTGAAGCTTTCACTCTAGTGGGAAGACAGACCCTAAATAAGCTACCTAGTGTATAATTACTAGCTGCAAGGGAGAAGTTACTTGAGCAGAGAGGTTCCTGGGCAGAGTGAACAGCCTGTGCAAAGGTCCTGGGGTGAAAAGGAGCACTACATTTTGAAAGAACCTTTGGCAGGGAGTGTCGGGGGAGCTTCGAGAGTGAGAAGGTAAATAGTCAAAAAGCTAAGGAGATAAATGGCAGCCAGACCACGCAGCCTGGACCTGGGAGCTTAGAAGTCAATCTTCCAGGAGAAAGAAAAAAAAAAAAAAAGAAGCCAACCTTCTTTGTCAACCAGTCAGCCAGCCAGCAAACCGTCACTGGGTACCAATTTTGCCCAAATGTGTGTGCTTCAAATCTCTGCAGAAGCATCATCATTCGGTGGCTTATTAGATGTAAAGAATCTCAGTAGGACCTACGGTATCGGAATCTGCATTCTTAAATTTTATTTTATTATTTTCTTAATGTTTAGTTTTGAGAGAGAGAGTGTGTTTGTGTGTGTGAGCAGAGAGGGTCAGAGAGAGAGAGAGAGAGAGAGCCACAGAATCCGAAGCAGGTTCCAGGCTCTGAGCTGTCAGCACAGAGCCCGATGCGGGGCTCGAACTCACAAACCGCGAGATCACGACCTGAGCCGAAGTCAGACGTTTAACCAACTGAGCCCCGCAGGCGCCCCACAGACTCTACATGTTAGTAAGTGATTTCCAAGTGGATTCAAGTTTGAGAAGCACTGCCATTAATATTAACCAATACCGACAAGAGTTGTCATAAAGGGTGGGGGCCAGCACGACCAGTGCCCGGCCCACGCTGGTGACACGGTAAATGATGGTGCCGCCATGTTCCACGTGTATAATCACAGCTTCCAGAACGGGGCTGATTCTGGGCGAGCTGTTTGCAAGGATCTTTCGTAACCGGGGGTTATTAGTTCCTCGGGGACTGTTTACAGAGGAATGCTTCTTCCAGAATACATTTGTGGTTCAGAATTTTCTAAGTTACCGAAGAGGCAACACTGGCTGCCCCTCCTCCCTGTGTTCTTTATGAATGTCAAGAGAGTGCAGTGCAGCCTGGCTGGGGTTCTCCCGGTCTGGCCCCACCCGAGCCCTTCCTGGCAGCCCTGCCCAGCTGCCTCTGTGGTCACTAGAGATTAGCAGCCTGTCATGGTGTTAGCTGAGCCGGCTGACACCCACAGACGTGGCCAGGAGACCACGAAGACCGGAAGGACATGACGGTCACTAGACCGAGTGTGTGGCGGGAGGGAGTCCTCCTGGCGGGTGGGACGTGCCCCCCAGCCTCCGCGAGGGGTGGGGGGAGTGCGGGCTGACCCCTGCCTGCCCAGCCAGCAAGAGCCGGGCAGGGTTGTGGTGCCGGACGTTTGGGCCTGTGGCTTTGTTTTCTAACTCAAAGCGTCAAGCAGACGCGCCTTCTTTGCAACAACTTCATTCCCTCACTCACTCCCTCACTCGCTTGGCAAATATTTATCGAGCACCTGCTTTGTGCCGAGCACAAAGGGTACACAGCAGGCAACGCAGTTGAGGTCTCTGCTCTCACAGAGGCAGAACATCTAGAAGGTTATAAAAAAGCAAGCAGAGAGCCAGGTGAGCGAGGGGCTGGAGGCAAGTACAGATAAGGTGGTCAGTGTCACCCTCCGAATAGGTGACGTTTGAGCTAAGACTGAAAGGGTGAGAGGGATCCTGCAGGGGGAAGGGCATTTCAGGCAGATGGAACAGCCTCTGTGAAAGCTGTTCTTGGGAGAGAATCTGTGTGGCATGTCCAGGGGCTTTAGGAAGGCTGGAGGGGCCGGGCCGTGTGAACAAGGAGTCAGCAGAGGTCAGCAAGGTAGGCAGTGGCTAGCTCGGGTGGGGCATTTATAGGAGGCCTCTCTCGGTATCCAACAAGTTACCCCACGCTTCAAGGCTTGAAGCAACACTTGCTACCCCAGGTTCTGTGGGTCAGGGATCTGGGTGCAGCTTAGCCGGGGTCCTCCATCTGCCTCAGGCTCTCCCACAGGCTGCACTCAGGGTATCATCTCAAGGCTCAGCTTGGGAAAGATCTGCCTCCAAGTTCACTGTTGGCAGGATTCAGCTCCTTGTCGCCGTTGGATGAGGGGCTCTCCGTTTCTTGCTGGCTTTTGGCAGGAGACCACCCTCAGCGCCTCACCCCATGATCCTCTCCCACATGGCCATTTGCTTCCTCAAGGCAAGCGAGCAAGAAAGGCACGAGAGAGCGTGCAACAAGATAGAAGCCATAATCTCGTGTGACTGAATCACCCGAGGGGCAGGCTATCATACTTGCCGCGTCCTGTTCATTAGAGCGGATTCGTTAAGTCCAGCCCGCGTCCAAGGGGAGGGAATTCCACAGGATGCGATGATCAGGAGGTGGGGATCACCGAGGGCCGGCTTTGATAGTTGCCTGCCGCGGCCTCCTCAGCCAGAGCGGATCTTAATTCGGATTAAGATCTGGGTGCCGTGAACTGAATAGGCACTTACATGCACTATTTTTGCAATCTGCTCTGCTTGAAGAAAAAGCCGAGATTGCATGTTGGAAGAGACAAGATTTTGTGACCCTAGCCGTCAGAAGGGAGCTATCAATAGAGATCCTGATTGATCATGAGAGTTGGGATTACTCATCCGAGTTGAATAAGGTAGTGAGCTCCCCATCGCATACAAGTCGAGGCTAAAGGTCTCCACATGGGGAATGTTGTAGGGGGGCCTTATAGGTTAGGAAAACCCAGACATTTTCACGTGATTAAAATGTGTCCCCGTGGCACTATCGAAAAGACCACTCTTGGGAAGTTCCTTCCTGAAAAGAACATCACCTGAGAGGCCTCAACCTGAGGTTTGTACCCCTTCCCCCCACCCTTGCTCAAGGTCTCCTCGAAGATTCCCTCCCAGAGATGTCACAGTGGCCACCTCCTTGGCGAAGGGTCCCAGGAGCAGGATGTCTCAGATGCAGGGTCGTGGATGCTCTTGTTGGCCCGTTCATCTATGCTAACAAACAGGCCGTGAAACACAGCGCTGGGGGCACACGCGTGCAGGCTCTGGACTTGGACCTGCCTGGGTTCGAATCCTGCGTTTGCCTCTGCTTCACTGAATGGGCAGGTTGGATGGTTGCTCTGAGCCGTGGTTTCCACAGCTGGGAAAAGGGCAAAATCGCCCATGACTCTGCGATTTTTGTTGTGAGGTTTAAAGAAATGAAACAAGATCGTGTGGGGAAATGCCCTGGCGTGCCAGAGGGCTCGAAATGGGTGGCGGCGGCGATGGGGATGAGGGCTGCTGGCCTGTCTGTTGGTTCATCTGCTCACATAGTCGTTCGGCAAGCATTTCTTGGCACCCGGGTGCCTGTGGGGAGTTAGCCCTGTGCCTCTGAACCCCCCCGCCGTGAAGCCCCTCCCGACCGGCCCGTGACGTACGAGTTTCCTGTGGCTGCTGTACCAAGTCACCACAAACTTAGTGACGGGCAGAATCTGTTCCTTGCCTCTTCCAGCTTCTAGAAAGTTGTCCACATTCCTTGGCTCACGGGTCCACCCTCTGTCTTCAAACCAACAGCGGAGCATCTTCAGATCTGCCTCTGTCTCTGCTTTCCTCATCACATCTCCTTCTTGGACTCTGACCCTCCTGCCTCCCTCTGAGAAGGACTCTGTGATGACAGGGGCCACCGGGTCGCCCAGGAGAACGTCCCCATGTCTACCTCCTCAAAACTCAAGTACATCTGCAAAGTCCCTTTTGCCACGCAAGGTCACGTTCACAGGTCTGGGAATCGGGACGTAGACATCTCCGGGAGGTCGTTACTCTGGGTCCACGGCTTCTGCCCCCTGTCTCTCCAGATTCGCCCTGGGCCTTTCTCCCCTTGAAGGGAACCTCTGTCCCAGCTCACTCTGGCCTCTGGTTCTGGCACGCCGTGCTGTCTGCCCAGCTGCTCCTCTGCCCTCCATTTGTCTGATATTATTCGCCTTTCAGGTCTTCACCCCCCACCCCCAGGTTTCAGCAAGCCCCAGGCTAGATGAAATCCCCACCTTGCAGGTCCCCGGACATCACAGGGGCACGCATGCTATTCCTTCTTGCCTGCCTCCTTCAGTCACTCTAAAGTCCCCCTAGAACCGGGGCTGTGGCTCGTGGTCACTGGCACATCCTCATACCCGGCCCAGTACCTGGCATGTGACAGCTCCTGGCAAAACCCTGTCAGGTGTTTGTTTTTTTCATTTTATCTTAATTTATTTTCATTCCAGTACAGTTAACAAGCAGGGTTATATTAGTTTCAGGTGTACAAGATAGTGATTCACCACTTGCATACGTCACCCAGTGCTCATCACAAGTGCACGCCTTAATGTCCGTCACCTATTTCACCCATCCCCCCCCACCTCCGGTAACCATCAGCTTGTTCTCAGAGTTAAGAGTCTGTTCCTTGGTGTCTCTCTCTCTCTCTCTCTCTCTCTCTCTCTCTCTCTCTCTCTCTCTCTTTTTCCCCTTTGCTCATTTGGTTTGTTTCTTGCATTCCACATATGAGTGAGATCAGATAGCATTTGTCTTTCTCTGACTTATCTCACTCAGCATTGTATCCATGTCAGTACGTCTCTAGAGGAATGGATAAAGAAGATGGGGTATATGTACACAATGGAATGTTATTCAGCCGTAAAGAAAAACGGTCAGTTTGAACTGAGTCATTGGCCCCGTGCCCTCCTGCCCTGCTATTGGCTTCCTTGTTGCTTTTTACAGGTGTATTAGTTTCCCAGGGCTGACTGTAACAAGGTGTCACAAACTGCACCTCTTCAACAACAGAAATGTATCACACTTCTGGAGGCTAGAAGTCCACGATCAGTATCAGTGTGTTGACTGGGTTGTTTTCTTCTGAGAGCTTTGGAAGAATCCATTCCTTTCCTCTCCTAGCTTTTCTGAAGTCTATCAACATCCCCCACCCCCACCCCAGGGATTGCAGAAGGTGTCTTGTCTCACTCATGCTCCCAGATAAGCATGTTTGGTGTCACCTCTGGCTGTCACTCGCTTTGTTACAGGGGTACGAGGCATCACATTTCAGCCTCGACAGCAATGTTGTAAGGTAGGTGCTGTCATTGCCTGTATGAGATGCGTGGGAAGAGAGGTCATTGTCCAAGTGACCTGAGAAGTGGTGGAGCCGTGATTTGAATCCTGTGTCTGAATCTAGACTTGTACCTGTAAACTTGCCTCGATAAATCACCACCCCAAGTTGATGGGAGAGAGAGCAGGTTCAGAGGGAGAAAAGGCACAGCTAGGCCAGAGGTGAATCTGACCCCACAGCCCCACAGACTTTTGTCC
This sequence comes from Cryptoprocta ferox, assembly GCA_028646485.1. Taxonomy (NCBI): domain Eukaryota; kingdom Metazoa; phylum Chordata; class Mammalia; order Carnivora; family Eupleridae; genus Cryptoprocta; species Cryptoprocta ferox. The sequence goes on along the minus strand of CM053574.1, from coordinate 6,177,666 downwards.
TTTTTTAAGGAATTAGAATTTAGGCATATTGACAGCACAATTTGAAGTGTACATCTTAAGGCATTGTTTTCCAACATCTTGCTATGAAAAATGTCAAAAATACAACAAAGTTGAAAGAATGTTGCTGTGGACTCTTTAATACCCACTACCTAGATTCTACATTCACATTTTGCCATATTTGCTTTATCACATATCCATTCTTCCATCTACTCATGCATCATCCTCCCACCCACCCATCATCCATCCATCCATCCATCCATCATCCAGTCACCCATCATCCATCCATCATCCATCCATCCATCATCCATCCATCCACCAATCATCCATCCATCCATCCATCCATCATCCATCCACCCATCATCCATCCATCCATCCACCAATCATCCATCCATCCATCCATCCATCATCCATCCACCCATCATCCATCTCTCTATCCACCTTACATAACCATCTTACTTTTTTATGCATTCCTAGGAAGTTGTATTTTCAGTACTATCCCTCTGTAATTAATCCACCATGCAGAGAACTAACTAAAGTTCAATATTTGTATATAGATCTATATCTTTTGATGTAAAATTTATATCAGTGCAATGTACAGATTTCAGGTATATTTTTTTAAGTTTTTATTTTGATTTCATTATAGTTAACATGTAGTGTTAGTTTCAGGTATACAAAATAGTGATTTAACATTGCCATATAGTACCCAGTCCTCATCACAGCAAGTGTACTCCTTAATTCCCATCCCCTATTTAACCCATCCCTCTCACTCCCCTCCCCTCTGGTAACCATCAGTTTGTTCCCTACAGTTAAGAGTCTGCTTCTTGATTTGCCTCTGGTTTTTTTTTCCCCCTTTGCCCATTTGTTTTGTTTCTTAAATTCCACATACGGGTGAGATCACGTGGTATTTGTCTTTCTCTGATTTATTTCACTTAGCATAATACTCTGTGGCTCCACCCATGTCGTTGCAAATGGCAAGATTTCATTATTTTTATGGCTGAGTAATATTCCATTGTATATATATACCACCTCTTCTTTATCCATTCGTCGGTCGATGGACAGACACTTGGACTATTTTCATATCTTGGCTATTGTAAATAATGCTGCTATAAACATAGGGGTGCATGTATCCCTTTAAATCCATATTTTTGTATTCTTTGGTTAATACCCAGTAGTGCAATTGCTGGATCATAGGGTAGTTCTATTTCTAATTGTGTGAGGAACCTCCACACTGTTTTTCAGAGTGGCTGCACCAGTTTACATTCCCACCAACAGTGCATGAGGGTTCCTTTTTCTCCACGTCCTCTCCAACACTTGTTGTTTCTTGTGTTGTTGACTTTGGCCATTCTGACAGGTGTGAGGTGGTATCTCATTGTAGTTTGGATTTGTATTTGCCTGATAATGAGTGATGTTGAGAATCTTTTCATGTGTTTGTTGGCCATCTGGATGGCTTCTTTGGAGAAATGTCTATTTATATCTTCTCCTCATTTTTTAATTGGGTTATTTGTTTTGGGGTATTGAGTTGTATAAGTTCTTTACATATTTTAGATACCAATCTTTTATTGGATATGCCATTTGCAAATATCTTTTCCCATTATGTAGGTTTTCTTTTAGTATTGTTGATTGTTTCCTTCACTGTGCAAAGGTTTATATTTTGCTGTAGTCCCAATAGTTTATTTTTGCTTTTATTTACCTTGCCTCAGGAGACCTATCTAGAATGAAGGTTAATTTGCTAAGTTTGGACAAATGCACACATCGATGCAACCCAAACTCCTATCAAGATATAAAATATCAGTATCACCTCAGAAAGATATAGAATATTACCTTCCCTTTTTCTTTTCTATGGAGGTACAATTTATACCCAATAAAGCCCAAAAATCTTAAATGTATAACTCAGTGAATTTTTATGAGAACTGTAAGCTTTTAACCACTGAGCTATAGAAGTAGTGACTTCTTCTCTTCTTGATAACTCGATTTTGTCTTTGGGCAAGATTCTTTGATATTAATATAAATCTGTGGTTCTCAGGAGTGATTTTTCCCCCAGAGGAAAGTTGGCAATATCTGGAGATATTTCAGTTGAGACCCCTGTCGGGGCGGGGAGGGGAGAGAGTTGCTACTGGCATCTGTGGGTGGAGGTCAGGAACGCTGCGTTTCCTGCAGTACGTAAGACAGCCTTCTGCAGCTAAGGATTATCCATCCCCAAATGTCAGTAATGCCGAAGTGGAGAAACCCTGATAAAAATAGACCTCAAATCCATCTATCCATCCTCCACAATCACCCAGATCTGCTTTGGATTTGAGATGCAATCAGCTTAGGCTCTATCAGGGGGTCCTGTGCACCATATACGAAAGTACCCACTGAGGTCAGAAGGAGGCTGAAGTGCCAAAGGGGTATAGAAAACACAGGGCAAACTGAGGGTTGACAGGAGTGGGGGATTGGGAGTGGGGAAAATGAGAGATGGGCATTGAGGAGGGCACTTGTTGGCAGGAGCACTGGGTGCTGTGTGTAAGTGGTGAATCATAGGACTCTACTCCTAAAGCCAAGACTGCACTGGATACACCGTATATCAGCTAACTTGACAATAGGTTATTAAAAAGAACCACACAGGGAAGGTTCAGTGGATAGGTAGAAATTTACTTGCTTTCCAGCCACGTCCGTCTCAGTCATCTCTTTATTCCCAGTGCTTAGTGCCTGGTGTATGGTCCAAAAAATGAATGAATCACAGTCAGCAAACTTTTTTTTTTTTTTTTGGCAAATCTCCTGCGTGTGTCTGGTACCCCACATGGCATTCACGAATCTAGGAGCTGTAAGAGATGAAAACACATATATAAGATCATGTGGTCAGGCTCTCTCCCGGAGGAAGTTACAGGGTGCTCTGGAAGCTGGGGTGGGGAGGGGAGTTTCGTCTGTGGGAAGGAGTGCTTCGTGGATCACAGGGTATGTAAGCAAAGCCTCCGAAGGAATGTGTCAGGTGCAGAGCGGGAGGACCATCCTGGCAGAGGGAACAGCCATGGAAAGAAGCCATGCCAGAGGGGATGGGGAAGGACGGGTTTGGGGCAAGGAGGAAGTGCTGGGTTTTGGGGAAATCGAATAGGGCCAGGTCTTAGAGCCAGGTGGGCCTAAGAGCCAGATTGGAGAGTTTGGACTTGATCCTGAGGGCGATGAGAAGCCTCCAAAGAATTTAGACCTGAGGCGGGGCATGGCCGGTTTGCATTTTTGAAAGGTCACTGTGTAGTTGGGTGGAGGGGAACGCAGAGATTGGGGCAGAAGATGAGTAAAGAGACTGAAAAGTCAGAGAAGACGAGGGCTTGAACTAAGGTGGGGTGGCTGGCAGAGAGTCAAGAATTACGTAGAAGTTTCCGCAGTAGGAAGGGAGGGGTCCAGGTCAGCGTTTCACAGAGCGTGCCCCCAGAAGGCTGGGTCCAAGGCTGCCATGCCGTCACACAAGGACTCCCTGCTCAGCCCCAGTGAGGAAATCTTAGCACTTTAATTCCTCTTTTAATTCAACAAATGTTTCAGGGCCTGTTGTGTGCCACTCATGGGGATACAGCCGTGACTAAGGCAGACCCAGCCCCTGCCCCAGAGGCAAGGGAACACGTGAATGATAAAATAGAGATGCAGAAAATTGGCATGTGTTAAGGAGTAAATAAAGAGGATGGTCAGGTGGTGAGCAACAGAGAGGGCAGGACAGTTTTGGGTGGTGAGGGCGGACTTCTCTGAGTGGAGGCTTGCGGATGGGATGGAGCCAGTTGTGTAGAAAGCCAAGCAGAGGGAAGAAAGAGCATGTGCAAAGGCCCTGAGGTGGGCAAAGCTATCACGTGTGCAAGTTGCAGCACCGAGGCCAGTGTGGTAGAGTAGAGCAGAGAGAGGGGAACACGCAGAGGTGGCTGCAGCCAGACCCCAGGGCTGTGAAGGTCACAGTGAGGAATTCAGATTTTACTCCAACTGCAGTGCGAGGGCCTCTGAGGGCTTTGAACGGGTGAGCTGCAGAGAAGGATTTGGAGGGAGCAGGAAGGCAAGCAGCAAGCCCAGTGAGCAGGCCGCCATCACTGTCCGCGTGAGAAAATAGTATTTCCACGGGCCTCAATTCAGCACCACCCTCTGCCAATCGTATTTTTAAAATTTTAAGTTAATTTTTAAAAACTTTCTGTTGAGGTATGACATCCACCCACTAAAGGACACAAAATGCCCTCATCGTAAGTGAATGAATTTACACACACGTGTAAGCTCAAGTGTAGAACTTTCCTTTCCTCTAGAACGTGGTGTCTCGGCCTCTGCAGACATTTGGACAAGGCAGCCTTGTGCATTCTAGAATGTTGACCTTGACCCCAGCCACTGTCCTCTGGATGTCCACAGCACCCATTCCTCTCAGCTTTTTTTTTTTTTACCTGGAAGTTTTTTTTTTTAAGTCTTTTAAAAAAGTGTTCATTTATATTTGGGGGAGAGAGAGAGAGAGACAATGCATGAGTTGGGGAGGGGCAAAGAGAGAGAGAGGGAGACATAGAATCTGAAGCAGGCTCCAGGTTCTGAGTTGTCAGCATTGAGCCTGATGCGGGGATCATGGATGGAACTCATGGATCATGAGATCATGATCTGAGCCACCCAGGCGCCCCTGGAAGTTTTTACCTTTTGACCATCTTCACCCATTTCTCCCACCCCTACCCTTTACCTCCAGCAACCACCAATCTGTTCTCTGTATTAGTGAGTATGTTTTTTTTAGATCCCACATGTAAGGGGGGATCATACAGTATTTGTCTTTCTCTGTGTGACTTCTTTCACTTAGCACAATGCCTTCCAGGTTCATCCAAGTTGTCACAAAAGGCAGGATTTTCTTCTTTTTCATAGCCGAAAAATTCTCCATTGTTTATATATACCACAGTTTCTTTTTTTATTGATCCACCAACAGACCTTAGGTTATTTCCGGGCCTTGGCAATTGTAAATAATACTGCAATGAACACGGGGATGCAGATATGTCCTTGAGGTCCTGGTTTTGTTTCCTTTGTGTATATAACTTAGAAGTGCGGATTGATTGCCGGGTTGCATGAGAGTTCTATTTTAAATTTTTTGAAGAACTGCCATTCTGGTTTTCTTTACGTTTTTAATTCCAGTTAGTTAACATACAATGCTCTACTAGTTTCAGGTGTAGAATACAATGATTCAGCACTTGATACAACACCCAGGGCTCATCACGAGTGCGCTCCTTAACCCCATCACCTATTTATCCCATTCCCCCCAGCCCCACCTCCCTCCAGTAACCCTCAGTTTGTTCTCTGTAGTTAAGAATCTGTTTCTTGGTTTGCCTCTCTTTTTTTCCCCTTTGCTCATTTGTTTTGTTTCTTAAACTCCGCATATGGGTGAAATTATATGGTATTTGCCTTTCTCTGACTTACTTTGGTTAGGATTATACTCTCTAGTCCCACCCACATCACCGCACATGGCAAGATCTCATTCTTTTTTACGGCTGAATAATATTCCATTGTGTGTATATACACCACATCTTCTTTATCCGTTCATCTGTGGATAGGCTGTGTTGTTTCCGTATCTTGGCTATTGTAAATAATGCTGCTACAAACATAGGGGTGCACGTATCCCTTTCTTCACTGTTCTGACCGCCATACTGTTTTCCACAATGGCCGTACCAAAGTACATTCCCTTTTCTCTCCATCCTCACCAACAGCTGTTACCTTCTGTCTTTTTGATAACAGCCATCCTAGCGGGTGTGAGGTGATATCTCATTGTGGTTTTGATTCACATTCCCCTGATGATTAGTGATGTTGAACCCCTTTTCATGTACCTGTTGGCCATTTGGATGTCCTCTTTGAGAATACCTCTTACTTTGGAGAGCCAAATGTCTCCAGACATTGCCACATGTCCCCTGGGTGGCAGGTGTAACCGGCCCCAGCTGAGAACTGCTGCTGCTCTAGAAGTTTCCCTTATGCCCCCTTTCCAGGCACTGTTCCCATTCCCAGAACATTATTTTGATTTCCATCCCCTTCCATTAGCCTTGCCTGTCCTTGAACTTGTTGTGAATGGAAATATATAGTGCCTCATTGCGCAGTCTTGTACGAGTTCTAGAATGTCTTTGTGCCTCAGTTTCTTCCTCTGTGAAATGGGTCAGTGACCACACCACCTCACAGAGACACCATGAGAACCAAATGAACCATTAAGGTCCATGAAGAGCAGGACTCAGAGAAAACATTGTGTAAATGCTACTTGTTAATGCTGTGATTTAATGTTAATGCACCCTTCTTCCTGGTTCCCTGATGCCTGGCATACAGCAGGCGGCCAGCAAACATTATGAATATTGTTGTCATTGCCTTCCTTCTAAGCTGGACAATCTGGCATTCTCCGCACAGAAACTCCCTTTTCAAGCACCACTGACAGCTTCTTTGGAGCTTCCTTTTTTGTGACATTTGTCTAGGGGATTCTCCCTTGTCCTAGAAACCCACGCCTCCCCCTGGTTCAGTGGTGGCCCTGGGGTTTCTTCTCTCACTTCTCTGACCGACTCCTCTGTCCTAGCTCCCCTCCCTCTTTCTGCCCGGCCAGTGCGGCTACAGCAGGAGACAGAGGCTGTTTTGCTTCATCACTGATACTGCCATTCTCTCTCCACGCACCCACGGAAAGGCGGGCAGAGCTCTGAGAGAGGAGAGCACCCAGAGGCCTTCCCTGTCTGCCCCTAATTCCCCAGTGGTCCTGCTGACATATCTAAGCACCCTGGGGGGCAGAGAAGGGACCCTGTCATTGGTGCAGGAGCCACCAAGCTGGGGAAGACAGAACAAAGAGGGGAAGGCATTTAGAGCGAAGCTGATTAAGATTCTCTGCCCCTCCCCTGCTTGCACTCTATCTCTTTCTCTCAAAAATAAGTAAAAACATTGAAAAAAAAAAAGTACACGCACAAGCCTGAGCTGTTCCAAGCCTACTCACAAATTTTCCATTAACGGAACTGAGGGTTGGTCTTTTAAATTAAGATGAAGTGAAATTAAAAATTCAGTTCCTCGGTTGTACTGACCACCTTGAGGTGTTCAAGAGCCACCTGTGGCTCACCGTGGGTGGTCCTGTCGGGTGGCACAGGCATTGAACCTGAACGTTTTCCCAGAAGTTTCGGCCTGATGACAGCCCAGCGTTAGACTGGGGTTTCTTATCAGCGCACTGTCTGGCACTTTGGGGCCAGGTAATTCATCGTCGAGGGGGCTGTCCTGTGCGCCCTACGGTATTAGCCGGCATCCCTGTCCTCTACCCGCTCCATGCCAGTGGCACCGCCCTCTCCTGTCATGACAACTAAAAATGCCGAATGTCCTCTGGGGGGAAAATCACCCCTGGGTAAGATACACTGCTCGAGATCAAAGCTGAGTTCAAATCCTCGCTCTGCTGTGTGCTTTAGCTCAGTGACTTCGGGCAAGCCTCTAAGACTTGGTGTTTTCATTGCTCCGTGGAGCCACAAATAGCAACAGAGCGGCTGTGAGGGTGAGACCCGGCTTCGGCGTCCTGGCGATGCCTGGACGCCATGCCCAGCACAGAGCTGGTGTTCAGTAAACAGTGACTGGGATCACCTACTGCGGACCCAAACGCACTAACCCCCGTGTGTCCCCTGGAGAGCAGGGCAGCTCCTGGACCTTGAATGTGCTCCGAGGTGCTTGCTGTCACAACCTAGAGAAAGAAACTTTGAATTGCTTAAATGAGAAGAGTTTGGGGGAATCCAGGGGTCTGGGGTGTGGTCCCAGCTCTGCCACAAATCTGGTGCATTGGGGCACCTGTTTTCCCCTCCGGGAGGTGGGGGGAGTCATACAGTGATCCCTTTTCCAACAGGACCCACTGGCTTGGCCTCCGTTTCTCTGTGATCATTTTCTTAAAGAACGTGCTTGGGTAGAGAATGCAGGATGGCCTTTGTCCAGACCCCACTTCCCCCTTGCTGCTGCCTCCAGTCTTTGCTAACACTGTCTTTTCTTTGGAACACTCCCTTCCCCTCTCCCTACCTCGTCTGGCCCAGCTGACTCCAGCTTATTCTTCAGGTCTTGGTGTAGGGGGCACTTCCTCCAGGAAGACTTCCCTGATTGCTTGCCCCTTCCCGGTCTGAGATGGGTGTCTCCTGCCAACCTCTATGCTTCTGCCGTTCCAGCTTGATCACCTGTACTTGTGTGTTGCCCATCTTGACCAGGCTGCATGCCCAGAGTGGAGCTGGGGCTCAGGGGGCACCTGTCCTAGAAGTATGTGAAAGGGAGCAGGACAAGAAGACAGAAGAGTAGGTTAGCAGGAAGTCACATGGAGCATGGAAGGATCTGGGGGCTTCTGATGAGTTAGTCCTGGTCACAGGTCCATGGACTTTGGCTCTGGATAGAAGATTCAGGGGAGATGTGAGGGCCCGTAGGCGGTCCACTGCTCACCATCTTCACACCAGGCACTGGCCTGTGCCTTCTCCTCCGTGAGAAGATAAATCCACCCATTAGGCTGTGAGAGGCTTGAGGGATGGGGTCTCCCGAGTGTGAGACAAAGGAGGAGCAGGGGAGGGGGGTACCTAAGGAGGGTTGCCCTGGCCATGGGTGCTGGGCAGCAGGCAGGGGAGAGGCAGTTTCTGGGATGGCTGTTGTATAGCCCAAGCCTGGGGGTGATGAGAAGCCTGTGGAGTTTTCAAGGAGGCAGAATTCCAAATCCCCCGCCTGCCTCCCACGCCAGCCCTGCTTGCCTCTCTCTGCCCCCGGCAGGGACAGCTGCAGGGGTGCGGGACCGCACGGGGGCATGGCGGGGGACAGGGTGATACGGACGGAAGAGGCCCAGCCCTCGGCTCCCCTGGCAGCCGGCGGTTCCCAGGAGGGAATGCAGTGCATCTCTCCTCTCCGCTCCCACACATTCCAAACTGCTCAGCGCTGGCCGTGCCTCCCCCAGGGAGGGTCCACCTGGCGGTACCAGCTCCTGAGCAGGAAGGTGTCCGGTAGACCTCAGGGGCTTCAAAGAATGCAACAGGCCCAGGGCCTGGTTCCTGTCCCCCTCAAGTCACAGGGACCCATGGGGGTCTCTTGCTTTGACGGCAGACTCGGGAGCCGGGCTTGGCTGGGGGGCGGGGGTCCCCTCCTGCCCCTCCTCCCAGAGGGTGTCAGTCTGCAGGTGTTAGTCACTCCTCGGACACTGTATAACGCCAGGCGACCTTGGCCAGCAGTGAACACTCTTCCCCTAGGGCAGGCCCTGCCCCTCTTGGGAAGCTCAGCAAGGCGTGTCCTCAGCACCCCTCCCAGGAGCCGGGGCCCAGCTGGGCTGGCTTCAGTCACCGGGACCTGTTCAGGGGGTGAGGAGCACAGCCCCAGACCGGCCAGGCAGGAGCATGGGCTGGGAGGGCCCTGCACACCGGGGGCGCCAGCCCAGGCACCTGCTGCTTCTGGCTGTGAGCCTCCTCCTCACCTGCGGGCCAGGTAAGTGGAGCCGGGCCGGGGCCAGTAGAGGACAGAGCAGATGTGACAAGTGCCTCAGGCTTCCAAGCCTCTCACGGTCAGCGGAGATCTTCTGCTTTCTGGCCAAGGCCCGTGTCACAGCTGGTCAGAGGTGGCTGCGTTTTCTGAACTGTTGACAGGCCAGTGCCATGAATTACATATCTGCCAGGATGGGTGTGGAGATGGCCAGGCATCCATTCCTTCATTCACTGGCTCGCTCTGTTGACACCTGTGCCCGGCTCTCAGGTGGGAAATGACCCGATAGCAGCTCTGGGCTTCCAGGGGCTCCGGGCTGCTGGGCAAGGGGGGCGGTTGCCCAGTCACAGGGGTGCAAGGCTCAGCAGGAGCACTGACGGCGGGGAGTTTCCCTAAACTGCAGGGTGGCGTTGGGGTTGGCGGGGAATTCTACGGGCACGCTGGGTGGGAGAGAGGGAGGGCAGGGAGAACTGCGCGTGCAAAGGCCAGGAGGCAGGAAGCTGCCCGGTGTGTCTGGGTTAGTTCAGTGTGACGTGAGTGTACCTGGGCTGCATGATAGGGGGGTGCGCCGGGGAGGGGTGGAAGCCGGAAGGTGGCCTGTGAGGTTTCAGGGAGCTGTGTGCTTAGATCCCAAGGGAGACTGTGCAGGCCTGTTGGTCATTCTGGGGGATTAGCTTGGGCCCTTGCCGCCTCGAGGAAGCCCACCAGCCCCAGGGAAAGGCAGGGGTCCAGCCTGGTGTGTTTGCAGGCTGTGGGGAGAGGCCAGCCTCTCTCTACAGAGAGAAGGTCCAAGAGTCTCCACATGTGGCCCCTGGGCTGTACAGACCCCTGGACTGTTTTACCAACTGCTTCCTTGGGCTTTCTAGCCAAACGTCTCTGGTGTGTGAGACATCCAGAGGCTTGTAGCAGGGGGCATCTGCCCTCTGCCAGGTGCTTAAGTGGCTGCTCCTTTACTTGACCCAGGAGAAAGGACGGTCCTCAATACTCAGCTGGGAAACAGAGGCCACCAGGGTGGAAGGGCAGTCGGGAGGGGCTTGCCCATCCTGGAAGGGCATGAGACCCTGGACACCGGCAGCCTGGGAGCCGGCCCGCCCTTCCCTCCCCCAGGCCAGGCCGCAGCTCCCAGAGCAGGTGGGGAGGCCTCCCCAGCCCCCCAGCCCTGAGTCACTGAGGCCCAGGTCTTGCCCCGGGAAGAGCTTTGCGGTTAGACTTCATTGTGAGACATCCACACAATGACCTGAATGGTGGGCGGGTTTGTACAGGACAATCCCACCACCTCCGATGGGGCGTGTCCCCCTGAGCTGTCCCCAAAGCACGCAGCCACGAACAGAGGCTGTTTAACAGCTTTTGTCCCCAAGGTTCACTCTGGGTCTGATGCTGGGGGCGTTAGACCTGGGTAGACTCCCGCTCCTGTCCCAGGAAGTGCTGGTCACCTGGACTGTGGGGCTGACATCCCTCCCCACTCCCCCATCATTTCCATAGTACCTGGGACACTTCTCATGACAGGGATTCCCCTGAAATCAACCCAGAAACCCTCCAGGACTTTTGACTTAAATCCTAGAAAAGACTCCTTTAATCCCTGGGCAGAGATGAAAAGAAATCTAAATCTAGCGCTGACAGGCTGTGTGTTCTTGGGCTAGACACTTTCCCTCTCTGAGTTTCCATCTCTTCAAAGAGTAATTTTTTTTTTTAACAAATTCCAGAGCTGGAGGAAATCCATTCCTCACCTCTCCCTCCACTTGGACCCCATCTATCTTCTGCATCAGCATCCGCTCTCTCCCTCCTTGCCCCCGGGGCTGAGCCACTCCTAGACCCCACAGGACCTTAGTGACCATCATCTTGTACTGTGCACATCCTGTGCGTCAGGGCTTTACCTGCATTATCTCGATTGAGCCTGTGTAGGTGAGAACAGGGCCACCGCCACCTCCCATTTTATGGAAGAGCAGACAGGCTCAGAGAGGTTAAGCCTTTTGTTTAAAGTCACCCAGCAAGGGTGCGAATCTCAGTGTCTGGATGCCCTGCCTTCACCCTCTGCTGGGAAGAGGGTTGACAGAGATTACTCGTGTCCTGGGAGTTTCCTGGCACACGGCTACCTCCCCGAGGGGAGATGAGCGGCTCTCCTCCGCTGACCCCGCCCAGCAGGGCTCCCCAGGGCCAGCACAGCACAGAACATATAAGGATCTCACCAGGCTCTGCTGAATGCCTTCCTGGCTCCCTGGACGCTGAGCCCTAACTCAGAGTCTAACCTGCTCTGGCCAGAATTTCAGCTCATTTTTCACCACTTATGACTCATCTCCCAGAAAAGAGGAAAGATTTGTTCATGGTGCCCCTGACCTTTCCTCCCAGGTACTGAGTGGCCTCCCCCAAAAGGAAAGAGATGGATCCAGGCAAGTGTGGCAGCCCCTGGCTTCTTCGTGTCCAACTTGTCACTGGATGTTCCCAGGGTTTCTCCCAGGTGGGCAGTTTGAGCAGGTGAATGAGCCCCTCCCACCTTCTGGGAGAGTCAAGGCCAGACACAGTGACTTACACAGGGACCCACCCACTCTTGACAGTAGACTCAGTAGTCCAGGTTACCCTCCCCACTTCACAGATGAGGGCACAGAAGCTCAGAAGAAGGTCCCCCATGTGGCGGTGGGCGGGGGGACAGCTGTGCCAGACTGTCTGACTCCAGACACCAGACTCTGTGTCACCCTGCTGCTGCTTAGATCTGGCTTCTGGGTGTGGGTACCAGCCTCGTCTTCTGGCTCCCTGCTCAGATCTCAGGGCTGTCCCCAGAAGCCTTAGTGCATCCTCAACCCTGGGTGATGGGTCTTCCCTGTCCCAGAGTCTGATTTGTTCCCTGTATTTGAATGGCAAATATGCCATACAGCGGAGCAGTTAACAGTACAGACACTGGTGCCAGACGGCCTGGGTTCAAATCCTGCCTCCGCCACTTCCTGGACAAGTGAGGTAACCTCTCAGAGCCTCCAGATTCGTATCTAGAATGTGAGAACAAATGTGTGATTGAGTAGTTGTGAGATCTAGATGAACTTAGATGATACCTCCAAAATAGTGGTTCTCAACGGGGTGTGATGTCTGCCCTCTGGGGACATTGGCAATGTCCGGAGATATTTTGGTGGTCGAAGCCAAGAGGGCAGGGGCTACTGACATCTGGTGAGTAAAGGCCAGGGATGCGGCTAAACATCCTGTTCTTGCTCCTTCCAGTCCATCCTTTTTGCAGGAAGACTACTTAGTGCCTACTGTCCTCTGCGCTGGGCTTCTCACACTGGGAGCTGTGCCTCCTTGGGAACACTGGTCCCATCCACGTCTCTCTGTCGGGGCCTCTGAGAACATTTATACCAGTTTCTGGCTTCTGAGACATGCCACTGAGACCTCTCTGTGCTCCAGTCCCCCCAAACTGCACCCATCTCTTTAATTGCTTATAAGATGGTAACTTGACCTACTCAGTCCTGAGGGTTCCTTGCCTTCCAGGTCCAGTAAGCTTTTCACAATTCTGATCTTTACTCTTGTTTTGAGACATCATTCCTTGCCAGCCAGAGGACAGAAAGCCTGTGTAGTCTCAGCTTTGGACTTTATACCAGAACCTTCTCAAAAAGAACTCTCCATTCAGAGAAAGAGTGAGCTGATGGAAGTACCATTGATCCTTATATCTTCTGTTGCCTCCTGCAGAGACCATCATGCAAAGATCAATTGAAAGAGGAGGTGGAGGGGTGGCTGGTGACACTCAGGTATTGGAGACAGCTGTGTGTACCACTGATTATGAGAAAAAACGATCTTGGGGCGCCTGGGGGGCTCAGTCGATTAAGCATCTCACCAGCTCAGGTCCTGATCTCATGGTTTGTGGGTCTGAGCCCCGCGTCGGGCTCTGTGCTGACAGCTCGGAGCATGGAGCTGTTTCAGATTCTGTGTCTCCCTCTCTCTGTCCCTCCCCAGCTCGTGCTCTGTCTCTCTTTCTCTCTCAAAAAGAAAACAAAACATTAAAAAAAAAGTTTCCTTAGGTTGAGGGCTTAGTCCTATCAGACTGCCCCCTGGCCCCTCTCCCCACACCAGATGCCAACAGCCCAGGCTGTTAGCTGTGCTTCTGACCAACCTGCTACAAATCAGAGGTTCCAACGACCCCCTCCAACTCGGGGGGGGGGGTGTCTAAATGCAAAACCAGGTGGTTACTTGTACTTCTGACCAATTGACTGTGAATGAGAGGTTCCCGCACCCCCCTCCTTGGGTTCCATTAATTGGCTAGAGTGGCTCACAGAGCTCAGAGAAACCATTTGCTGACTAGGTTACTGGTTTCCTATATAAGGATATAATTCAGGAACCGCCAGATGGAAGAGACACAGAGGGCAAGGTGTGGGGAAGGCTCAGACCTTCCATCCCCTCTGCAGGGGACCACTCGCCCATCTCGACGTGCTCACCAGCCCAGAAGCTCTCCCAGCCTGCCCTTTGGAGGCTGCATGACACAGGTATAATTAAATCATTGGTCATCGGCGGTTGAGCTTAACCCTAGACACCTTCACTAGAGCAATTCCAAGGGTTTTAGGAGTTCTTTGCTAGAATCCAGAACAAAGACCAGATATATACATTTCTTATTACAAATCACAATATCCCAACTTCAGAGAAGACCTTCCAGAGGAGGAGATGATTGAACTGTGTGTTCTTAAAATTCACCTTATAGGAGAAAAAAAATGAGCAGTGATATTTCTTCTCCTTCTCAGGCTTTCCTGAAAATTCCAGTGGAAGTAATGTGTGCTCATTGCAGAACACTTAGAAGACAGTAAAGACAAAACACGAGGTTGAACTGAATCTTTTTTTTTTTTTTTTTTTTTTAGTTTTTTATTTGAGAGAGTGTGAGTCCGGGAGAGGGACAGAGAGAGAAAAGGAGAGAGAATCCCAAGCAGTCCCCACACTGTCAGCATAGAACCCAACGTGGACTCAATCCCACGAACTGTGAGATCATGACTTGAACTGAGATCGAGAGTTGGACGCTCAGCCGACTGAACCACCCAGGCGCCCCTGGACCTCAGCTCTCTTGACCATTGGCGTCCAGTAATCTTTGCAGTGGAGGCGGGGAGGGGGGAGGGGCTGGCCTGCGTCTTCGGGGTTGGTAGCCGCATCTCTAGCCTCTGCCCACTAGGTGGCAGCAGAGCACCACTCATTGTTAACAAACCAAACCTGGGGTCCCTTTCCCGAATATTCCCTGGGGGGAACGTCGGCCCGGGCTGAGAACCAGCGTCAGAGGGAGAGGCAGGGTGGCTCGTTAAGGACACGACACACTAACGAATATGATTTGAAGGAGGGGACTGATACGGTTAGATTTTTATTTTAGGGAAATTCCTGTGGTTGCCACATCCTTTAGAAAGGTTGCCTGATTTCCCCCAACCTCCCACGTGCCCAGCGGGTCATCAGGACCTTAAGTGTGTCCAAGAAATTCCAGTGACATCGCCCACTAGAAAAAAACTGCAGGGAGCCCAGTGGAGGATGCCCGCAGGCAGCTCTCCTAGGTCACATCTTAGACCCGCATCCAAACGGCAGATGCCCACCTGCCATGAGCGTCCTTGGGTCCAGTGCTCCTACCCTGTCCTGTAACAGCAACTATGAAACCACACTGGACACACACGTTACCAGTTTGTGACGTGAGGTTTCTGCAGCTGTGGCTACCGTGCACAAAAGTGCCCTGTCTTTTACTTCCCCAGCTGAGACCACGGCCAGTACCTCTGTTCCCGGAAGAGAGAACAGCCCTGACAGCAGGGCGACAGTTGGTGCTCCGGTGTCCTCATCTGGCCCAGACGGGGACCTCAGAAGTGCCCACAGCACCGGCGCGGCTGCCCGTGGGAACTCTGAGCCCCCCAGGGCCCCCCTTTCCAGGACCCCCACAGCGGCGCCACAGACCCAGGCAGGCTCCGTTCAGGACACGAGTGAATCCCAGCGCACACGCTGGACAGAGACAGACCCTGGGGGAGCCTCAAGCCTTGTGACCTCTGTCAGCCTGTCCCCTTCTTTGGGAGCCACTGCAAAGATCAGCCCCTCCAAAGGAACTTCACCCCAAGAAACCTCGACAGACACACTTTCTGCAGAAGCCACCGGGGTCCCTGTGCCGGGAAGCAGCAGCACCGGGAGGAGCACAGCTTTGACTCAGACCATGAGAAGTGCCCCGGTCACACCTCCACCTGAGGTGGGGACGGCTGGTAATTCAAGTCCCCCAGGAACCACACCCTTACCATCCAAGATGGTCTCTTCTACTTATCCCGAGGCGTCATCCAGAGAATCTCCAGATTCCAGGGAGCCAAGGAGCCCAGGACTGACTCCGTCCAACACGGGACAGCCCTTTGTCCCCCGTGAGCCTGGTTCTGAGGGAGACACCACGCTAACTGCCAGTGTTTCCCTGCTATCATCGGCTTCGGATCTGGGTGACGAAGCGTCAGGCTCCAGCACGTCCCCAGTGCAGAGAGTTACCTCTTCCATGACCAAGGGGATCCCGGGGAGCACAGAAAGGACAGAGCCCAACTCGGCTGTCACTTTCCCCATGACACCAAGTAATCCAGCAGCAAGTGGTGGAAGCATCAGCAGGGCAGCCTCTCCCCTGGCCCGTCCGTCTCCCTCAGGGGAAGAGACAGCAGGGAGCGAGCTCCCCGTCAGCACCCCCCCTGAGACCCCAGGCTCACCCAGCCTCCCCACAGCCGGGCCTTTGGCTTCTGAGCCGTCAGGGGGCCCTGGAACCCTCAGCATCACCAGTACAACCGGAATGAAAACTTCATTTTCCCCATCCCCCTCGTCTGCCGTTGAAGAGACCAACACCCCTTTATTTACTCCTGGAGAGGATTCAAAGAAAACTTTAAATCCGTCTGTGTCTCCACCTGAGACCTCTGATTCCAGAGAAAAGACCACCTTGGCCTTCACCTCTGTGCCCACGCAAGCCCTCTCAGCCGGGGACACCTGGGCCGCACATTCAGCTGAGCCCCACCCGCCCGGCCAAGCAAAGGCCTTCGGAACCACGAGGAGCCGCTCCCTTGCGAACTCAGCCAGCACCGCTCTTCCTAAACGTCCGTGGCTAACGAGGACCCCTGCTTTTACTTCTGCAGCCGCCACGTCACAGACCCACACCACCCTCCATGCCAACACTTGGCCGGAGACCAGTCCCGAATTTGAGACAAGGTCGCCTCCGGCACAAAGCGCTGTTTCAGCGACTGCGTCTCTTCTTTCTGCTACCGGTGCGGGTCCTCGATCCGGTTCCCTAGAAACCAGCTCCGTGGAAGGAATGTCTGCGTGGAAACCTTCCACATACAACACAAGAGGTCCAGCTGCTCCTCCTTCTGGATCCTCCACCGGGACACAGCCCACAGAGGGGTGTGGTGAGGAAGGAAAGTTGGGAGCAACCCCCCTGCCCGTTGGAACCGCATCTCCACCTGAGACGGCCACACGTACCTCCCTGGCCAAGGGAAGTGGTCCCGTCTCAGCAGGTGCATCTCAGGTTAGCGATGCTTCCAGCTCAAGCCTTGTACGAAGGACAAGCTGCTCGGCTGGCCCCTTGTCTGGGGCACTCTATCATTTGTCCTCTGGGGGACTTACAGTTTCTGGGGACAGAATCAGCCCGCCTGTGACTCCAGAAACAATTGCAATTCACTCACCTAACGGGCACCACCTTTCATCTTCATCTCCTGCTCCTGCTGCCCAAGTCCCAGCCGCCACCACATTTTTAGCCCAGAAAGTCACCAAGAGCACGGTAGCGGGCACAGCTGAGGTTGGTAAATGGGACACGCCCACATCTTCCAGGACGTCCTTGTCACTCAGGAACACCCCAGCCAGTGCAGACACAGGGAGGAGTGCCTCTGTTCCCCTGGCCACTCCACCGTCAGCCCCATCAGTGGAGCCATCGGAAGAGAGAGTCGTCACCTCCAGCTTGCACCCAGAACCAACAGACTCGTCCAGCGTCCGCCTCAGAGCGGTACAAACCAGTCCAGAGAGTCCCAGTACGGTACTGAAAACTGGCTCCGACACACCCCTCGTCTCCCCCTCGGTGAGGACCACTACTGCTGTATCAATAGCGAAAATGGAGACTAATGAAATTCCTTACTCTTCTGGGTCACCACCTGCGATGCCAGTTCCCGGAGAGACCAGCAGCAGTGGTACCTGGGCCTCCGCCACCTACGTCACCCTTCCGGATCCCACGGTGACACGTTCAGCTCATGTCTTTTCATCCCACCTGGTGAAGGAGCTCAGGACCACAGACACTTATGCAAGGATAGAGTCCACCAGCCCAGCTACTCATGCTGGAAGTCCTCAAATCCCAAGGACACCCAGTCCCGCTAGCCCAGACACAGTAGCAGGGACCAGCATGGACACAGCTGGACACTTCACTGGATCCCATGGCACAGGTCTGACGGAAAAATCCCCTGGATTCGGGACACAGTCAACTCTAGGACCAGCATCTGGATTTGGGATACAGTCAACCCTAGGACCAGTGTCTGTAGTAGCCGCTGCCTCCCCCACCTCTGGAAGCAGCACCTTGGAACTGACCTCTGATGCCTCAGGTGAGTCCTTGACCCTGACACCCAGTAACGAGAACACAGTCACTTCTTGGCTGTGGGTTCTCACGACGTCTCTCCCCATGGTGACATGGCTGAGTACCAGCTCAACAGAGGAAAAGGCCTTAACTGCTCCTGACGCCTCAAGTCCAAGTTCATCCGAGACAACATTTGCTACATTTAAACCTTCTGTACCTTCCCGTGAACTTGCAAATGCAGGGGTAGACGCCACCACTCTCCAAAATACAGATTCGACCACCGTGGGCACAAGCGGGGACTTAACTCCCCTCCCAGCCACAACCTCCCGCCAGCTCATCATGAGCCCCAAAGCAAGTCCATCCACCTCGTTGATTCATTCACCCTCAGACACCACATCCGTAGTTATCACAGCCTCAGGGATGAGAGGCAGCACCGATGTGTCTGCATCCAGATCTCCAGGCCTCCCCAGCACTGAAGCTGGACAGAGCTCATCCCCGCCCCTCCCCAACACCTCTCCATCAACAGGGCCCACACCCTCAGCAGCACTGACCACTTTGGCGCCCAAGAGAAGACTCACATCAGAGGCAACAAGACCAGTCAGCTCCATGTCTCCAGAGGAGGCAAGCTCACCCCCAGGGCAGCCTGCTGCCACGGTTAGCTCTGTGGAAACTGGCAGAGCGGTCGCTCCGACCTCTGACCACGGAGAAACCACAGTCAATCTGGGAACAAGTTTAGTTGCAAACTGGAATTCATCTCTGCCTTTGACACACAGCACTGTGGGCGTCCCGGCTTCCTCCAAGGCAGACACTCCTGGAAGGCAACGTGATACCTGGTCAGAATCATCAGTGACCGTAGGGAGAGTTGGGCCAGAACCCTCTTCTCCAGTCTCCTCTGTGTCCCCCGAGGTGACCACTCCATTGGACGTTTCCCCCACAATGTCGGAAACTGTAGGCCCCACCCCATCCATCCCTAAGTTTAAGGAAATAACGACAGAGAAGGCATCAGTTTCTTCCTTGGCCTCTGTACTGCTGGGTGCAAGATCTCCCCCATCTCCCCCAGAGGCCACATCTTCCATGGGCACTGGGGAGGATGCGGGGACAAGCCCACTCACGTCACGGGCCAGCTCATCTCCTGGAGGGGAAATAAGCTTCTCTACTGACGCATCCTCCAGCATTAGCCCCAGTGCTGATTCTTCTGATCTGTCCAGCAGAGGAGGGACCAGGTCCCCGCCCCTAGATCCCATGGCCTCAACCTGGATCTCTTCATCAGCATTTACCGACATTCTGCCACAGACAAGCCACACTTCTCCCAAGACTATTTCCTCCTCAGGGCTAGAGCACACCAGCCTGGGAGGGGAGACTGGCCTGGCCAGAACCTCATCAGGACCATTTACCTCTTCTGAAGCCAAGAGCGAGCCCTCCTGGACATCTGTCTCTACAGTGTCAGAGGCTCCACCCAACAGAGGTGAGACTTCTGGGTCTGGGAGCCCCCGTTCCTGGTCTTGACAGCTTGCCCCCATTCACGAGTAAGGACCGGCTGTTTCTGCCCTCTTGGAAATGGGTTTGCTTTCCTTGGTTTGGTCGTTGAAGATGGTAAGAAATCTCCTCCCCCTTTTTTAACAGGATATTTTACTTGTCTGGCTTCAGGGGAAGTGTCCAATTGGTCAGGGGGCCACCAGAGCTCTCATATCTGGTTTCCTACCTGTAGTGTGGGATTGCTCCTTCATACTGTGCTGTATAGCCTTCCTGTTGAAAATCACACTTTAAAAAAATTTTTTTTATTGAGGTAAAATATATAGTTCAGTGGCATTAAGCACATTCACACTGTTGTGTAACCATCCACATCGTCTCTCTCCAGAACTTTATCTTCCCCAACTGACTCTCTATTCCCATTAAACATGAACTCCTCATTTCCCCCTTCTTCTAGCATCTGAAATCACCATTCTATTTCTGTCTCAGTGAATCTATTCTAGGTACCTCATCTAGGTGGAATCATGTAATATTTGTCCTTTTGTATCTGGCTTATTTCACTTAGCATAATGTTTTCAAGGTTCATCCGTATTGTAGCATGTGTCAGAATTTCTTTCCTTTTTTTAAAAAAATGTTTATTTATTTATTTAGTTTTTGAGAGAGAGAGAGAAAGAGACAGAGCACGAGCAGGGGGAGGGGCAGAGATAGAGGGAGACACAGAATCTGAAGCAGGCTCCAGGCTCTGAGCTGTCAGCACTGAGCCTGACTCATGAACTGTGAGATCATGACCTGAGCCGAAGTTGGCCCCTTAACCAACGGAGCCACCCAGGTGCCCCTCTTTCCTTTTTAAGGCTGAATAATATTTCATTGTAAATATATACCACCTTTTGTTTATTCGTGCATAGATGGACATTTGGGCTGTCCCCATGTTTTGTCTATTGTGAATCCTGCTGCTGTGAACATTAGCATATAAATATATCTGCTTGAGTCTTTTTGATTGTTTGGGGGCAAATACCTAGTAATGGAATTGCTGCATAATAGGGTAGAGTACTACATTTTTATGTTAGGTTTTGAAACTTCTTGAGGTCACTTGCTCTCACCCAGATAAGAATCGGCCCATCACAACTAAGCTTCCCTAGGTATCTGATTGGCGATCTATCTTAGTAAGACTAGTGGGAATAGAAATATGTGACTTCTGTGTCTGTCCATCTCCCTAAGATGACTGATCACATCACCTCTGTTGTCACTGGTTATAAAACAAGCAGCTTCCCATCAGGGATCTGACAGCCTTTCCTGGCATTCTCTAGTATCTGCCCTCCTCGATGTCCTATTAGAATATCTGACTTGAAGTCACCTGGGCAGTCATCTGCCTCACTCATATACCTCTTTGACAAGCCCATTTTTAATGCACTAGACCAGCACTTTGATGGCCATGATCTCAGACTTTATGTGGATTCTGTTGATTCTGGGACTAGACAGAGAAGAGACTTAATTATTGCCCATTAATATCTTATTCCACCATGCTTGTTCCTGGCACAATTCTCATGCAGAGTTGGTGTTCCAGTCACCCCAAACCTGTGTTCTCCTGTCTCTAGCCTTTGAATAACACTTCCTTATAAAAGTCTTGGTTTCCAAAGTGGGCACATATTGGTTTTTATCAGGTGCCTTCCCTCTAAACTGACCAATATCCATCCAACCCACCTGTCTCTCCTACAGGCACTGATGGGACTGTGGTGTCTGTTACTCACTTCCCCACGTATGAAAGTTCCTCATGGCTGAAAAGTGATCCTTCAAGGCCCGTGCCCATGGTGGATTCTGCAGGTATGACAGTGGCTGCTAAACTTTGTCTCTCTAGGAACCATGTTTCCTACTCTCTGGTAAATTGTGCTTCTGCTAGAGCTAGTCTGAGAGGTTGGTACCACCTGCATTTCTCCTAAAAAATGTAGATCTCTTGACCCTTCAATATGGGACTTGCATATCTCCAAGGACACAAGAGACCATCCAATGTTCAGGATGTTTTCATTAGTAGATGGCTCTTGTTGAAAGAAGTCCAGAACTAACATGATAAAAATTGATCAGGGGTGGTTGATAGTTCCAGGAATGATCCTTACATGGGAAAAAGCCACTATCTTGGAAGACGTGATGCCATGAGAAAGTCAACTCTGTGTCCTGGAGGTTTTCCTGAAAAGGAAATGGTTCTCTCTTGTCAGGTAGAAGTGATAGAGGTTTAGAGACTATCATTTTATAATCTAATCTTCCCTATTTTTAGATTCTCTTTAAAGGTCAAACAGGAGTTTCCAAAATGGGAAATAATAAGATAATAGAGATATTAAATTCTGCCCTAAATCCTTAGAAATAATATTCAGTGGTCTAGGATTTCAGATGGGGAAGCAGGGACCACAAGCATTTGGTGAATAAGGGTCAGATATGGGGAAGGAGCAGTAGATGTAGAAAAGGAAGGACAGACTCTCCCCACATTGGTCAGAAACAGGATTTGTTAAATGCTCTCTCAGAACAAACTCAAAGAGATCAATGTAATAATCATAGAAACCTCACCACAATCACTAATACTTCCTAAAATCATGAGTACACATTTTAGCAATGGAGGGCTTGGGGGGACAGCTACACTGTATCATGTCACAGCTTCTCCTCATGGCCAGCAGATGACCACTATGTTTGCTGAGACTTTAGGAGTGAGTCAGACTGTCGAAAGCCCTGAACTGACAATACTATACATTTCCACTGCTTCTTCTGAGAAGCCAAGCACACAGCCTGATGTAAATGGTCCCTTTCTCTGCCTGACGCTGCATCTACCTTGACCTTGACAACTAGTGCATATCCCTCATCTGCAACAATCACCAGGTCAACTGCTCAGAGAGACACAAGTTCCCAGGAACTCATTCTGGAGGCTGAAACCAGCCCATCCATCTCAATATAGGCCCTTTCCCTTCAGGGTCCAGGACAGATAAGGTCGAGCATCCTTGGGTGGTCAACACAGGAGTGACCATCACGGGAACACCAGTCCTTGCCAGCATGGAGGGCAAGCAGAGCTCTCCCTCAACTCTTCCTATGGCATCCACAATGTCAGGGCATAAGTACCCAGTAGCAGTGACCCCTCCTGAAGGAAATCCGACTCTGAGTACAAGTTCCAAGGGACAGAGCTTGAAGTCTCCTACACCAGAGATAACAGTGTAAGCCATTTTCTAAAGTGAGACACCACTGACCACTGAGATGACGGGTCATTTACACACCTGGTTTAGTGAAAACCAGGTGGGTGTGAGCACAGAAATGGGAAACGTTGTCCAACTTGGATCAATACCTCAGTGGAGACACTGGCTGCTTCTGAGACCACTATAGAACATAGAGGGAATTCATCCTTTTGCAGTTGTAGTGGTAGACTCCGCGAGGGCAACCAGTTCTGGGGCTGACCATGTTCTTCTTTCCTACACACTCAGAATCACACAAGGTCACACCACCAATGGTTACGGCTTTCATTATGGAGGCCACCAACCTCCATTCTCCCTAAATCTGCAAGGACTGGGGCAGAATCTCGTTCCTCACAGACTCTTGAACTGAGGGACACTAGTACTTCTCAGGATTCTAGCACAGCCACAGACACAAAAGCCTGGTCTTTTCCCAAATGTTCAGTGATGCTACTACTGAAATCACTGGGACTGAGTTCACTTCCTGTGAGAGAGTACCCATCCCAGGCTTTACTCAATCAGCGGGTGACACTGGCATCCCCAGAAGAACCAACATCAACCATTGTCTCACCTCCCATGGCTGAGTCTTTACACATGACCTTCAGCACACCAACAAGCCCATCTGGACTGCAGCAAAGACACTCTTACCCTGGACACCAGAACCACAGCCTCCTGGGAAGGAACCCCTCTGCTGAGACTCAGTTTTTCCCTCTCAGAGATGACCACTCCTATGAGCAGAGGACTAGAGGCTCCATCATAGACAAGACCTCCTTTTTTGGAGGTCTTGGAGGATTTGGAGAAAAGGCCAAATCCCTGTCCCCCCCGGTACCTATTCTAAGCTCAACCTCAGCTTCTTATGTTTCTCCCAAGGCGGAGAGATCCAGAACCCCTAATTCTCCTCCACCTGCCTCAGGACTGACACTGTCTACGTTATTCATGAATATTCAATCCCATAAAACCACAGTTTTCCCCAGGCACTGGCTCCCCAGATGATTCCTGGTCACTGAGCATTACTGTGGGAGAATACAGGACACTTGAGGTGATCTCTGTGGTCAGGCCACCAAAGGCCGCCACCACCACATATGGTGTAGTTGTGACTCTAGCCATTGAGGAGAGCTCCTCTGATGTAGAGCCCAGCTCAGCTCCAAGTCTTAATAACTGTATCCCATTTACAAGTAAGAACCTAGTTCCTGACTTTCCTTGCGCTGGGAATTCTGAGATTTGGTGGATACTATTCAAAGAAGAAGAGAGAAGATTCCTGCTGAGAAGGTCCTTCTGATTACATATATCTAGTAGGATCATTCTATTTTCTCTATGTAACTAGTGACACTTTTAGCATCCTTCAGCCCCAATTCAGTTCCTTCTGGTCCAAGCCTACCTTTTCCCTCCCCAGATGTGAAGTCTGCATGATGATAGTTATAAAAGAATGATAAAGGGAAATATGAAAGTGCATAACCAAGATATATTATTTGCATATGTTTGCTAATCTGGTATAATAATTCATGATATAGTCCTGATTTTACTTATGGAAAATCAAAACCAGGGGAGGGAAAAATTAACCAATGGTGAATTCACATATTGTAGGTGATAGAGACAGACTACTGCCAAATACTTTTGCTTGAGACCAATCAATTCAGCAGTCCCACCATAAACAGGAAACTCTTCTGTAATTATGATGTAAGCCACCTTATTGGTTTGATTTTGTGCCAATAAGAGAGTCAGTCCTCGCAATGTGCCTTCTCAGAGACAGATGTGTACATTGCTGAGCCAGTGTCTAGTGAGAGCATTTCTTGTGTGTTCCCATCTTGAGGGAAAGCTAGGCTCACACCTCAATGTTTTTTTCCTTCAGGTCCTCAGGAGTCTGTGACAACCACCACTGGGGAGCTGAGTGAGGGGGCGTATGGAGGCACCCTGTGGCCAACGGGTGACCCCACATCTCTGGTGACTGTCACCAGCCTGGGTGTGTATAATCAATCCTCTGTGTACACTATGCTTATGATTGGTCTCTGGAGTAAAATAATTGATTGCCTGAGTCCCAGGTTCTGGTACATAATCAAAACTTTCTGCTGTTGTATCCAGAGGCTATAGGTAATATTTTTTAATGGAGATTTATTGACTTCTAATATGACTTGCTTCTCCTTAGGAATTTATATGTTCAAGAGCCAGTCATTTCAGCTTTAGGAACAGATATAGTGTCTCTACAAAACAGCTGACCAATTGTGAAGGGCCTTCCTAATTGAGACACCATCAGTAAGGTCAGGGATTGCCAAGAACAGGGAAGGGTAGACCTGAGATGCCATTGGTTTATTCTACGGGACAATTCATAATTATAAAATGATTATAACACTCTCCATTGTTACATTGTTCTTCAGGCGAGAGGAGGTGTCCAGTTAAGGTGCTGGGTGGATGAGTACAGCTGTCCTGATTCCTGAAAGCAGTGCTTTGACATGTCTTTCTATGCTGGAAGGTGGACGGGCTCTGCCCTTTCCTAATGAGAGGTGAAAGAATATGAAAATATATAAGAACTAAGGTGCCTTGATCTACCTCTTCCCCCAACCTGGTAAAACCAAGCCACAGAGATTTTAATTAGAATCACAGTTTTGAGGTCTAGGGGATCAAGACAGATATTAGACTAAAATAGATAGAAGGCTGGACCAAGGAGGAAAAATAGAGCAAAAGGTGGGAAGTTTATCCCTATTCCTGTGTAGAATCTTTACCTTCCACTAAGATGTGAGATGTAGTATATAGGTCTGCATGGAGGCCACACTGATATATAAAAACCTAGGATGCCAGAGAGAGCTCTGAAAGGTAGTAGACCAAGCTCATGTACCCAACATTAGACACAAGGTTGGACAATATGATTCCTGCCATCCAGAATATGTGCAGATTTGTAAGGAGAGAGGAAGGAGAATCAAAACCAGAAGGACCCCTTTTTTACCTCCTTGCAAACTTCCTAATTGAAGAGCTCTTTCAGTCACAGGCCTGCCCACCAGAAGCCCAGGGACATCGGAAGATATCATAAATCCAAGTTCCAAGGAGCCCAGCAGCAGCCACGAGACCAGGATCAGTGTGGGAACTTCTCTTAGGGAGACTCCAAAAGAGACTGCTCCTGTGGATACCACCGTGGGACAGGCCACCCTTCAATCTCTGACCACAGGGAGTGGCAGCACCAAACTCCTTTCTTTGCCCACAGGAAACATGATGACAGCAGAATCATCCACAGAAATGGCACTAGTTACAAACAGCATCTCACACTCCCCACATCCAGCTGAGGCTTGGTCTAGTACATATTCTGGGACACCAGAAGGGACAAGCCAGTCAAGAGGAACAATGTCCTCCTTTCAGCCAGAGTCAACTTCTATAGGTACCACAGGGAATGTCCAGCAAGTCAGCTCAGTCCTGACTTCAAAGACAACTGAAATGGACTTGTCCACATGGTTTGGCTCCACTGAGGGGACCACAGTGGACACGCATTTCCCTTTGAGCACATCTTCCACTGGTCTTCAAGACTCTGCAACAAGTTTAGTTATCCCCAAGGTAGCCACAAGCTCAGTGACAGAGAAATCTGAACTTAAAACCACAGCATGGGTCAGCACCATGGTCATTCCTTCCATGGCCTTCAGTAAAAAGGCAATGACAGTTGAACAACAGACAGGTGGATCTGTGGGGAAGCCTTCATCTGGCCCAGGGTCAAAGCAGATATCTGGGAGTGACCCAACATTGAGTGCCTCCCCTCTGGAGCCAGACACAGCTACCACCACCCTCACAACCCACGTTCCTCCAACAGGACCTTGGACTTCTGACAGGTCAGAAGGCTCAGCCACTATCAGCCTCATCAGTATGGCAAGAGCAAAAACCGGTTCCTCTATATCTGCTACTTCCCCTCCGGCAGGGCCCAATTCTGGGTCCATCAAAGGACTGGAGACCACTGGGACTGCATCTCCACCTGGGGCCCTTTCTGTGACATCATATCCTACAGAACTAACAAGCAAGGGTGGGGCTCTCACTGTGGGGGCCATTACCTCCAGCCCCAGGGGAGCAAGGTCAGTTTCAACTATAATGACTAGCCCAGAGAGGAAGTTCTGGGCCACAGGCAGCACCCAAGCACTGGGGACCTCTCCATGGACTGTCACAGACACAGCTGTCCGGTCATATGTCACTGGTTTGCCCAAAGTCAGTTCTACAGGGAGGACACTTTCCTCCTCAGCAGTGGCTGCTATAACAGCTGAACAACAGACAAGTGTATCTGTGGGTGAGGCTTATTCATCTGCTTTCACATGGTCAGACAAGACAACTGGGAGTGATCTGATTCATGGTGCGTCTCTACAAGCCACAGACACATTTCATCTCACCTCCAGAGAACAAGCCACATCAGCATCTCTGACCTTGAAAAGCCAAACCATCGCCAGCCCCACCAATGATGCCTCAGGCGGGAAAATGAGCTCTTCACCATCTGTTGTATTTCCTTCAACGGGGTCTAAGACTCTGGTGGCCATCACAAGTGTAGTGACTAGTGAGGCTGCCTCTCTGACTGAGCAACTGTCACAGACCTCATCTCCTGCAGAAGTGAGCAGCATGAGTGTAACCACAGCCCCCCCTCCAAGTGTCACCACCACCATCACCACTATGGGAACCAAGTCAGTCCTGACTACCACACCCAACCCAGGGAGGAGAGTGAGCACCACGGACAGCACCTTGGCCTCAGAGACCAGCACATCTGCCTTGGAGCATCCTTCCACCTGGTCAGCCACAACTGCTTCTGCCCCAACATCAGGCCCCTGGGCTATAAAAGACATAACTTCAATTTTGAAAGTCACAGATTCTCCTGAAACAATTTCTGCAATAGGCCCAACGTCGTCCTTAGCATCAAGCACTGAATCAGGCTCCTTATCTACTCTCCATGGCGTTATGACTGTTCTTGGAACCAGCCCGGCCATTCCATCTTCTCATGCTTCAGCTGAAGATATGAGGTCCCCAAGTATGAGAACATTGAGTCCTTCAGACACAACTGCATCTATGCCCATCTCAACTTCTGGCATCGAGAAGATGAGCCCCTCACTTCCTGACATTTTAAGCACAAGTTGGACTACCAGTAAAAGAAGTACAGAAGTGCTGCCTGCTTCAATGGCTTTGACTGACCATCCAAATACAAAAACTGACCCCGATATCCTCCTATCCATTTCACTGACTGATTCTCTGCCCACACGTGACTGGACTACTGGGAAACCTGTGCCACCAGCCACAATCACTACCTCAGCTCCTCAAGGGGACACAACTCAAAGATTCAATGTAATGAACACGATCAGACCAACTACCTCGCACATACCATTCTTTACAACAGAAACAGGTACAGCCCCTTCCCTAGGTTATACTCCTACAAATAAAGAGAGCAGGACAGAGGAATACACCTCTGACAAAATATCTACCCCAACACTTCCTCAGTCCATGAGGTCATCAGATACCACCAGGGGCCGTATAATGCAAGACATGACAAATGATGAAAACGCAACTATGAACAAACAGATTGGTGCTACTGGGGCTACATTCGAGGACACACAAGCCTGGGACATATCAGCCACAGACTGGGGGTCTCATATGCACTCAGCTATGACTCAGGGGTCTCCACGATCAGAGATGACCACTAGCATGCACAGAGATTCTGAAGACGTGTCACTCCCAAGTTCTAACTCTGAGCAGGACATCAGCTCTCCATCTTCCCTGGTGCCTTTACAGGACATGGACTCAGCTTCTGCAGTCTCCCCCACACTGCCAGCCAATAGACCTTCTCCTTCTGCCTCTGTCACTGCACCTCTCACGACTGGCCTGCCAAGGACCCACAGCACATTGGGTATGAGCTCAGAAGGTGTGACCAGTTCACCCTCAGGTCTGAGTCAGACCTCAGTGGAGATATGGGCCATGCCTGAAACCTCTAACACTACAAATGCCATGTACCCTTCCGAAAACACAGCAGTGACTCACATGGGGACCCTCAGTTCCTCACGGGAATCCCACTCCTCGGCCCCAGCTGGCTCAGAGACAGCCCCAGGCACATCTTCCATTGAGACCTCCTTCCTCAATGGGGATACCACGGCTTCCACACCAATGACTGGCCTCTCTGGGACCACGGAGATTAAGGCACAGTCAGTGTTGTCCCTGGGCTCAGAACCACGGGAAACTGGAATGTCCCCCCATACCAGCTCAGCCCCAGAGGAAATAACCATCCTTTCTGAGGGGTCCACTGGTACCAGTGCTGAGGCCTCCAGCACATATGTCATCTCCCCTAGCAGGACATCCATCCTTGGACCTGATCGGCCAACGATGTCACCAGACATCCCCACGGGTATCAACAACAGGCTCTCTATCTCACCTGTCATCTCAGAATCTGCACCCATATCCACGGCCACCAAAACAGTTCCCCAGCCGGCTACATCCCAAGGCACAATAGCCTGGGGCGCATCAGCCACAGCTTTGTGGGCAGAGACACACTCAGGTCTGACTCAGAGTTCTCCACGCTCAGAGATGACCACTAGTGTGGACAGAGGTTCTGAGAATGAGTCGCACACAAGCCCTTCCTCTGAGCAACACATCAAGACTCCATCATCCCTGGTGCCTTTCCATGCCATGACCCCAGCTTCAGCAGTGTCCCCTATACACCCAGCCACTAGCCCTTCTCCTGCTCCTGTCACCTCACCTCTCGCCCCTGGCCTCTTGAGAACATGGGGCATGAACTCAGAAAGTGTGACCAGTTCACCCTCAGGACTCAGCAGCATCTCAGTGGAGATCCAGGCCACGTCTGAAGCCTCTGCTGCTACAGAGGCCTTTCACCTTCCCCAAAACACAGCAGCGACTCACATGGGGACCCTCAATTCTGCACAGGAATCCCACTCCTCAGCCCCAGCTGGCTCAGAGACAGCCACAGACACATCTCCAATCGAGACCTCCCCCATCGCTGGGGACGCCATGGCTTTCACACCAATTCCTGGCCTCTCTGCGACCACAGAGACTGACACACAGTCAATGTCATCCCTGGTCCCAGAGCAACAGGAAGTGAGCACAGTCCGGCAGACCACCTCAGCTTCAGAGCAAATCACGGTCCCTTCCAAGGTGTCCAGTGGTCCTAATGCTGAGGCACCCAGGACAGACATCATGTCCCCTAGCAGAACATCCATCCCTGGCCTTGTTCAGCTCACGATGTCACCAGGCATCCCCACGGTAATCAACACCAGGCTCCCTACCTCACCCGTCATGGCAGAATCTGCATCTATAACCATGGCCACTGAAACTGTTGCCCCAGGTGCTACATCCCAGGGCACACTAGCCTGGGGCACATCAGCCACAGCATTAGGGGCACAGACACATTCAGGTATTTCTGAAGGCTCTCCAAGCTCCAATGTGACCACTAGTGTAGACAGACGTTCTGAGGATGTGTCACGCACAAGCCCTTCCGCTGAGAAAGACATCAGTTCTGCTTCTTCCGTGGTGACTTTACGTGCCACGAACTCAGCCTCTGCAGTGTCTCCCATACTGCCAGCCAGTAGTCCTTCTCCAGCCCCTATCACCTCACATCTCGCTCCTGGCCTGACGAGGACCCCCAGCACATGGGGCATGAGCTTGGATGGTGTGACTGGCTCACCCTCAGGACTCAGCAGCAATTCAGTAGAGTTCCGGATGACATCTGAACTTTCTACTGCTACAGAGGCCATTCACCTTCCTCAAAGCACTGCACTGATCCATGTGGGGACCCTCAGTACTGCATGGGAAGCCCACTCCTCAGCCCCAGCTGGCTCAGAGACAGCCACAGGCACATCTCCCACTGAGACCCCCTCCCTCAGTGGGGACACCACAGCTTCCACACCAATGCCTGGCTTCTCTGGGACTAAGGAGACTGAGACACAGTCAAAGTCCTCCCTGGCCCCGGAACCACAAGAAACCATCACGTCCCAGTACACCAGCTCAGCCACAGTGGAAATCACAGTCCCTTCTGAAGTGTCCTCTGGCACTAGGTCTGAGGTCTCCAGGACAGTGTTCATCTCCCCCAGGGGAACATCCATTCCTGTCCCTATTCGGGCCACAATGTCACCAGGCATCCCCATGGGAATCAACACTAGGCTCTTTACCTACCCCATAGTGGCGGAATCTGCACCTATAACCTTGGCCACTGAAACTGTTTCCCTGGGAGCTACATCCCAGGGCATGCTAGCCTGGGACACATTAGCAACAGCCTCGGAGTCTCATATGCACTCGGCTGTGACTCAGGGTTCTACACCTTCAGACATGACCACTAGCATGGACAGACGATCTGAGGATGTGTCACTCCCGAACCTTTCCTCTGAGCAGGACATCAGCTCTCCATCTTCCCTGGTGTCTTTACCTGCCATGACCTCCTCCTCTGCAGTGTCTCCCACACTGCCAGCCAGTAGTCCTTCTCCTCATGCTCCTGTCACCTCACCTCTCACCCCTGGCCTGCCAAGGACCCACAGCACATGGGACACCAGCTCAGAAGTTTTAATTAGTGCACCCTCAGGTCTCAGTCAAACCTCAGTTGATGTACAGGCCCCATCTGAAGTCTCTATCACTACAAATGCCATGTACCCTTCCGAAAACACAGCAGTGACTCACATGGGGACCCTTAGTTCCTCACGGGAATCCCACTCCTCGGCCCCAGCTGGCTCAGAGACAGCCACAGGAATATCTCCAATCACCACTTCCTCCCTCAATGGGGACGCCACAGCTTCTACACCAATGACTGGCTTATCTGGAACAACGGAACCTGAGACACATTCAATGTCATCCATGGCCCAGGAACCATGGGAAAATGTCATGTCCCCACATACAAGCTCAGCCCCAGAGTATATAACTGTCCTTTCTGAGGTGTCCACTGGTACCAGTGCTGAGGCCTCCAGCACAGATGTCATCTCCCCTAACAGGACATCCATCCCTGGACCTGATCAGCCAACAATGTCACCAGACATCCCCATGGGTATCAACAGCAGGCTCTCTATCTCACCTGTCATCACAGAATCCACACCCATAACCACGGCCACCAAAACAGTTCCCCAGCCAGCTACATCCCAAGGCACAGTAGCCTGGGACACATCAGCCACAGCTTTTTGGGCAGAGACACACTCAGGTCTGACTCAGAGTTCTCCACGCTCAGAGATGATCACTAGTGTGGACAGAGGTTCTGAGGATGAGGCATCCGCCAGCCCTTCCACTGAGCAGGACATCAGCTCTCCATCTTCCCTGGTACCTTTACCTGCCATGACCTCATCCTCTGCAGTGCCCCCCACATTGCCAGCCAGTAGTCTTTATCCTTCTGCCTCTGTCACCTCAGCTCTCACCACTGGCCTGCCAAGGACCCACAGCATGTGGGGCACAAGCTCAGAAGGTGTGAACAGTTCACCCTCAGGTCTGAATCAGAGCTCAGTGGAGATATGGGCCATGCATGAAGACTCTAGCACTACAAATGCCATGCACCTTTCCGAAAACACAGCAGTGACCCACACGGGGACCCTCAGTTCCTCATGGGAAGCCCACTCCTCGGCCCCAGCTGGCTCAGAGACAGCCCCAGGCACATCTCCCATTGAGACCCCCTCCCTTGGTGGGGACACCATGGCTTACACACCAATGCCTGGCTTCTCTGGGACCACAGAAACTGAGACACAGTCAGAGTCCTCCCAGGCCCCAGAACCACAGGAAACCATCATGTCTCAGCACACCAGCTCAGCGACAGAGGAAATCACTGTTTCTTCAGAAGTGTCCTCTGGTGCCAAGTCTGAAGTCTCCAGGACAGTGTTCATCTCCCCCAGGGGAACATCCATTCCTCTCCTGATTTGGGCCACAATGTCACCAGACATTGGCATGGAAATCAACACCCATCTGCCTACCTCCCCCATCATGGCAGAATCTGCACCTATAACCATGGCCACTGAAACTGTTCCCCCAGGAGTGACATCCCAGGACACGCTAGCCTGGGACACATTGGCCACAGCCTCAGGGTCTCATATGCACTCGGCTGTGACTCAGGGCTCTCCACCTTCAGACATGACCACCAGCATGGACAGACGTTCTGAGGATGCATCACCCACCA
Source organism: Cryptoprocta ferox (assembly GCA_028646485.1). NCBI lineage: Eukaryota > Metazoa > Chordata > Mammalia > Carnivora > Eupleridae > Cryptoprocta > Cryptoprocta ferox. The sequence continues at coordinate 6,145,013 of CM053574.1, read as the reverse complement.
GCCCTTCCTCTGAGAAGGACATCAGCTCTCCATTTTCTGTGGCACCTTTACCTGCCATGACCTCATCCTCTTCAGTGTCCCCCACACTGCCAGCCAGTAGTCCTCCTCATGCTCCTGACACCTCACCTCTCACCCCTGGCCTGCCGAGGACCCACACCACATGGGACACCAGCTCAGAAGGTGTAACTAGTTCACCCTCAGGTCTGAGTCAAACATCAGTGGAGATACAGGACCCATCTGAAGTCTCTGCTATTACAGAGGCCATTCACTCTGCTGAAAATACAGCAGTGACCTATGCGGGGACTCTCAGTTCTGCACTAGCATCCCATTCCTCAGCCCCAGCTGGCTTAGAGACAGCCACAGGAACATCTCCAATCGAGACCTCCTCCCTTGATGGGGACACCACGGCTTCCACACCAATGACTGGCCTCTCTGGGACCACGGAGAGTAAGACACATTCAGAGTTGTCCATGACTCTGGAACCACGGGAAACTGGCACGTCCCCCCACACCAGCTCAGCCCCAAAGGACATCAGCATCCCTTCCGAGGTCTCCAGTGGGACTCGTGCTGAGGCCTCCAGGACAGACGTCATGTTCCCCAGCAGGACATCCACCCCTGGCCCTGTTCAGCTCACGATGTCACCAGGTTTCCCCACAAAAATCAACACCAGGCTCTCTACCTCCGCTGTCACAGCAGAATCTGAATCTATAACCATGGCCACTGAAATTGTTCCCCCAGGGACTACATCCCAGGACACAGTAACCTGGGACACATCAGCCTCAGCATCAGGAGCACAGACACACTCAGCCGTGACTCAGGGTTCTCCACGCTCAGAGATGACCACTAGCATGGAAAGAGGTTCTGAGGATGAGTCACCCACCAGCCCTTCCTCTGAGCAAGACATCACGTCTTCATCTTCCCTGGTGCCTTTACCTGCAATGACCTCATCCTCTGCAGTGTCCCCCACATTGCCAGCCAGTAGTCCTTCTCCTGCTCCTGTCACCTCACCTCTCACCCCTGGCCTGCTGAGGACACACAGCATGTGGGGCATGAGCTCAGAAGGTATGACCAGTTCTTCAGTTCTGACCAGCACATTAGTAGACATACAGGCCATGTCTGAAGCCTCTACCACTACAGAGGCCAGTCACCTTCCTGAAAACACAGCAGTGGCCCACATGGGGACCCTCAGTTCTGCATGGGAATCACACTCCTTCACCCCCGCTGGGTCCAAGACAGACACAGACAGGTCTCCAGTTGAGACCTCCTCCCTTGGTTGGGACGCCATGGGTTTCACAACAATGCCTCACCTCTTGGGAACCATGGAATCTGAGACACAGTCAACATCATCCCTGGCCCTGGAATCACAGGAAACTGTCATGTCCTGGCACACCAGCTCAACACCAGAGGAAATCACTGTCCCTTCCAAGGTGTCCACTGGTTCTAGTGCTGAGGCGCCAAGGACACCCATCATGTCCCTGAGCAAAACATCCATGCCTGGCCTTGTTCAGCCCACGATGTCACCAGACTTCCCTACAGGAATCAACACCAGCCTCCCTACCTCATCCATTGTGTCAGAATCTGCACCTACAACCATGGCCACTGAAACTGTTCCCCCAGGGGCAACATCCCAGGGCATGCTAGCCTGGGACACCTCAGCCACAGCCTTGTGGGCACAGACACACTCGGCTGTGACTCAGGGTTCTACACCTTCAGATGTGACATTTAGTGTGGACAGAGGTTCTGAGGGTGAGTCACGAGTAAGCCCTTCCTCTGAGCAGGACATCAGCTCTCCATCTTCCCTGATGCCTTTACCTGCCATGACATCCTCTGGAGTGTCCCCCACACTGTCAGCTAGTAGTCCTCCTCCTCTTCCTGTCACCTCACCTCTCGCCACTGGCCTGCTAAAGACCCCCAGCACATGGGGCACAAGCTCGGAAGGTGTGATCAGTTCACCCTCAGGTCTGAGTCAGACCTCAGTGGAGATATGGGCCATGTCTGAGGCCTCTATCACTACAAGGTCCATTCATCTTCCCGAAAACACAGCAGTAACCCATGTGGGGACGCTCAGTTATGCACGGGAATCACACTCCTCAGCTCCAGCTGTCTCAGAGCCAGACACAGGAATGTCTCCAACTGAGACCTCCTCCCTCCGTGGGGACGCCACAGCTTCCTCACCAATGTCTGGCCTCTCTGGGACCATGGAGGCTGACACACAATCAACATCATCCCTGGCCCTGGAACTGTGGGAAACAGTCACATCCCAGCACACCAGTTCAGCTCCAGAGGATATCAGGATCCTTTCCGAGGTGTCTACTGGGACTACCCCTGAGGCATTCAGGACAGACGTCATTTCCTCTAACAGGACATCCATCCCTGTCCCTGTTCAGACAACAATGTCACCAGACATCCCCATGGAAAGCAATACCGGGCTCTCTACCTCTCCTGTCAAGGCAGAATCTGAACCTATAACCATGGCCACTGAAACTGTTCCCCTGGGGGCTACATCCCAGGGCACACTAGTCTGGGACACATCAGGCACAGCATTGGGGGCACAGACACACACAGCTGTGACTCAGGGTTCTCCACGATCAGAGATGACCACTAGTGTGGACAAAGGTTCTGAGGATGAGTCACCCGCCAGCCCTTCCTCTGAGCAGGACATCACCTCTTCATCTTCCCTGGTGACTCTACATGCCATGTCCTCAGCCTCTGCAGTGTCCCCCACACTGCCAGCCAGTAGTCCTTATCCTTCTGCCTCTGTCACCTCAGCTCTCACCACTGGCCTGCCAAGGACCCACAGCCCATGGAGCACAAGCACGGAAGGTGTGACCAGTTCACCCTCAGTTCTGACCAGCACATTAGTGGACACCCTGGCCACATCTGAAGCCTCTACCGCTACAGAGGCCTTTTACCCTCCTGAAAACACAGCAGTCACCCATGTGGCGACCCTCAGTTCTGTACAGGAATCCCACTCCTCGGCCCCAGCTAGGTCAGAGCCAGCCCCAGACACGTCTCCAATCGAGATCTTCTCCATCGGTCAGGACACCACGGCTTCCACACCAATGCCTGGCCTCTTGGGAACCACAGAGAAGGAGACAGTATCAACGTCATCCCTGGCCCTGGAACAGTGGGAATTGGGCTCCATTCAGCACACCAGCTTAGCCACAGAGGAAATCACTGTCCCCCCCCAGGTGTCCACTGGTTCTAGTGCTGAGGCCTCCAGGACAGACATCATCTCCCACAGCAGGACATCCATCCCTGGCCCCTCTCTGCCCACATTGTCCCCTGACGTCCCCATGGGAATCAACACCAGGCTCTCTACCTCCCTCATTGGGGTAGAAACTGCACATATAATCATGGCCACCAAAACAGTTACCCCAGGAGCTACATCCCTGGGCACACTAGCCTGGTCCACATCAGCCTCAGCCAGGGTGTCTCATATGCACCCAGCTGTAAGTCAGGGGTCTCCACGCTCAGAGATGACCACTAGCATGGAAAGAGGTTCTGAGGATGAGTCACACACAAGCCCTTCCTCTGAGCAAGACATCGGATCTCCATCTTCTCTGGTGCCTTTACCTGCCATGACCTCCGATTCTGCAGTGTCCCCCACACTGCCAGCCAGAAGTCCTTCTCTGGCTCCTGTCACCCCACCTCTCGCCCCTGGCCTGTTGAGGACCCCCAACATGTGGGGAATGAGCTCAGAAGGTGTGACCAGTTCACCCTCAGGTCTGACCAGCATATCAGTGGAGATTCGGGCCACGTCTGAGCACTCTACTGCTACAGAGTCCATTTCCCATCCCGAAAACACAGCGATGACTCATGCGGGGTCCCTCAGTTACACACGGGAATCTCACTCCTCGGCCCCAAATGGCTCAGAGCCAGTCACAGGCAGATCTCCAATCAAGACCTCCTCCCTCGGTGGAGACACCCTGGCTTTCACACAAATGCCTGGTCTCTCTGGAACTACGGAGACTGAGTTACAGTCAACATCATCCATGGCCCTGGAACCACGGGAAACCATCACTTCCTGGCACACCAGCTCAGCCACAGAGGAAATCACCGTCCCTTCCAAGGTGTCCACTGGGACTAGTACTGAGGTCTTCAGGACAGACATCATATCCTCCAGCACGACATCCATCCCTGGCCTTGTTCAGCTCACGATGTCACCAGACTTCCCCACAGAAATCAGCACCAGACTCTCTACCTCCCCTGTCATGGCAGAATCTGGACCTATAACCATGGCCACTGAAACTGTTCCCCCGGGGGCTATATCCCAGGGCACACCAGCCTGGGACACCTCAGCCTCAGCCTTGTGGGCACAGACACACTCGGCTGTGACTCAGGGTTCTCCACACTCGGAGTTGACCACTAGCGTGGACAGAGTTTCTGAGGATGCGTCACCCACCAGCCCTTCATCCGAGCAGAACATCAGCTTTCCATCTTCCCTGGTCTCTTTACATGCTATGACCTCAACTCCCGCAGTGCGCCCCACACTGCCAGTCAGTAGTCCTTCTCCTCTTACTCCTGACACCTCACCTTTTGCCCCTGACCTGCTGTTGACCTCCAGCAATTGGGGCGCTAGCTCAGAAGGTGTAACAAGTTTACCCTCAGGTCCGAGGAGCTTCTCAGTGGAGATACGGGCCACGTCTGAAGACTCTACCGCTACAAAGGCCATTCACCTTCCCGAAAACACAGCAGTGACCCACATGGGGACCCTCAGTTCTGTTCCAGAAGCCCCCTCCTTGGCCCCAGCTGGCTCAGAGCCAGCCACAGGCACATCTTCAATCAAGACCTCTTCCCTCATGGGGGAAGCCACTGCTTCCTCACCAATGCCTGGCATCTCTGGGACCACGGAGACTGAGGCACCCTCAACGTCAGCCATGGCCCCGGAACCATGGGAAACCAGCACGTCCTGGCACACCAGCTCAGCCACAGAGGAAAGCACTGTCCCTTCCGAGGGGTCCACTGGGACTAGTGCTGAGGCCACCAGGACAGCCGCCATATCCACCAGCAGGACATCCATCCCTGGCCATGTTTGGCCCACGACGTCAACATCCCCGCACGTCCCCACTGGAATCAACACCAGGCTCTCTACCTCACTCGTCATGGCAGAATCCGCACTCATAACCATGGCCACCACAACGGTTCCCCTGGAGGCTACATCCCAGGGTACACTAGCCTGGGACACATCAGCCACAGCCTCCAGGGCAGAGACACAGTTGACTGTGACTCAAGGTTCTCCACGCTCAGAGATGACCACTAGTGTGGACAGAGGTTCTGAGGATGTGTCACACACCAGCCCTTCCTCTGAGCAGGACATCAGCTCTCCATCTTCCCTGGTGCCTTTAGGTGCCATGTCCTCGATTTCTGCGGTGTCCCCCACATTGCCAGCCACTAGCCCTTCTCCACCTGGTCATGTCACCTCACCTCTTACCCCTGACCTGCTGACAATCCCTGGCACATGGGGCATGAGCTTGGAAGGTGTGGCCAGTTCACCCTCAGGTCTAAGCAGCACATTAGTGGAGATCCAGGCCTCATCAGAAGCCTCTACCACCACAGAGGCCATTCACCCTCCTGAAAACACAGCAGTGACCCACGTGGGGACCCTCAGTTCTGCACGGGAACCCCACTCCTCGGTCCCAGCTGCCTCAGAGACAACCACAGGCACGTCTCCAATTGAGACCGCCTCCCTCCGTGGGGACACCACAGCTTCCTCACCAATGCCTGGCCTCTCTGGGATCACAGAGACTGCGGCATTGTCAGTGTCATCCCTGGCCCTGGAATCCTGGAAAACCGGCATGTACCCCCACACCAGCTCAGCTCCAGAGGAAATCACTGTCCCTTCCAAGGTGTCCCCTGGGACTAGTACTGAGGTCTCCAGGACAGAGGTCATTTCCTCTAAGGGAGAATCTGTCCCTGTCTCTATTCAGCCCACAATTTCAAAAGACTTTACAATGAGAATCCACACCAGGCTCTCTACCTCCCCTGTTGTGGCAGAATCTGCTTCTGTAACCTTGGCCACTGAACCTGCTCCCCTGGGGGCTACATCCCAGGGCACCTTTCCTTGGAACACATTAGCCACAGCCTCAGGGGCTCATAGGCAGTTGGCTGTGACTCAGGATTCTACGGAATCAGAGATGACCACTAGCGTGGACAGAGGTTCTGAGGACGAGTCACATGCCAGCCCTTCCTCTGAGCAAGACATCAGTTCTCCATCTTCCCCGGTGCCTTCACCTGCCATGACCTCAGCTTCTGCAGTGTCCCCCACACTGCCAGTCAGTAATCCTTCTCCTCCTCTTCCTGTCACCTCACCTCTCACCACTGGCCTGCCAAGGACCCCCAACACGTGGGGCATGAGCTCAGAAAGTGTGACCAGTTCACCCTCCGGTCTGAGTCAGAGCTCAGTGGAGATCCAGGCGACATCTGAAGCCTCTACCACTGCAAAGTCCATTCACCCTCCTGAAAACACAGTGGTGACCTATGCGGGGACCCTCAGTTCCTCATGGGAATCCCACTCCTCCACCCCAGCTGGCTCAGAGACAGCCCCAGGCATATCTCCAACTGAGACCTTCTCCCTTGGTGGAGATGCCACAGCTTCTACACCAATGCCTGGCCTGTCTGAAACCACAGAAGCTGAGACACAGTCAACGTCGTCCCTTGCCCCGGAACAGAAGGAAACCATCATGTCCCAGAACACCAGCTCAGCCACAGAAGAAGTCAGCCTCCCTTCCAAGGGGTCCACTGGGACTAGTGCTGAGGCCTCCAGCACAGACGTCATGTTCCCCAGCAGAACATCCATCCCTGGCCCTGTTCTGCCCACAGTGTCAACAGACATCCCCACGGGAATCAACACTGGGTTCTCTACCTCTTCCCCTAGTGTTGATATTGGAAAAGTCACCATCATCACCGAAAAAGGTACCCGGAAAGGGGTATCCATCATAGGATACCCTTATCTTGGACACATTAACCACAGTTGGTGGCTGAGTGACTCACATTTTAGTGGGTGAGGGAGGAACCATAGCATGCAGAATGTTGCAAGGATACTTTAAGCAAGAGTTTCTTTTGTTTTCTTTTCTTTTCTTTTCTTTCTTTCTTTCTTTCTTTCTTTCTTTCTTTCTTTCGGAAACCCCGCTTTTGCTTTTTTGGTAGTGGTCCATGCTTCACACTTACTTTCTTTAAATTCTTTCACAATACCTGATATTAGAAAATTATTTCTTCTTCCTCTGATCTCACTTCTCATTTCTGGCTCTGTATTTGTCCGCATTTTATTAGTCATAGTCTTGGGATCTTTAATCATTTTATCTCCATTACTGAAGAACACCTCCTTTGAAACAATGGCCACCCTTGACATTACTGCAGATTAAAATAGTATAAATTTCTTTTCACAAATACAGTTGTAATTAATGTGTAGACTAGCCTTTCTGCAATGTGGCACATTTCTCTCTCCTAATGAGCCTGTTATCCAATGAGTACTATCTGTTCCACGGAGGAGGTGAAAATTTCCACTTCAATACTGGTCTTCTTTGGCCCCAGAACACTAAGGCAGGGCCACTTTCCCATCTCTCTCCTGGTCTGCAGGAGACATTCATAGCCCTAGACTCTAGTTTACTGTTACCCTCAAACACACCCTTATGTCTTCTGTCCACTAAATGTGTTTCTGTTTTGTTTTATTTGAGAGAGAGAGAGAGAGAGAGTATGCATGAGATCAGGGGCTAGGGACAGAGGAAGAAAGAGAGAGAGGATCTCAAGCCGACTCCACGCTTGTCACAGAGCCTGACTGGGGCTCGACCCCACAGCCCTGGGATCATGACCTGGGCTGAAATCAAGAGTCAGACACTCAACTGACTGAGCCACCCAGGCGCCCCTCTCCACTCAAACTTTAAAGGGTTCCAAGCCTGATATCACTGGGAAAATATGGGTTTGAGACCAGCCTTCATCTTGGCAGTGTGATGAAATTCTGGTGGATCTCTCTCTCTCTCTCTCTCTCTCTGTCTCTCTCTCACATCTCTCTCTTTTGCAGGGTCTGCCAGTGTAACCACCTTCCCAGAATCCAAGCTTTCTATGTCTGTATCAGAAAGTACTCCTCACCTGAGCACCGTAATGCTGTCTTCAGCTGAGACCATTTCGGCCAACACATTGGCACCTTCTTCGTCAGCAGCTACATCTGGAGTTGTAGGTGCCAGCTCAGCTGCCTTCTCAGCCAGTCCACTTTTTTGGACACAACCAGGCCCTAGAGATGCTCCGTCCACTGTTGCAGAGAGTCTACCTTCGTCAGCTTCAACACCCTTCCCCTCTTCGACCTCCACTACCATAGATTCTTCAACCAGCCCAGTGCCCCAGGGGAATACCTCCTCACCTGCTACCCTGCACATGGTGGGCACCAACACTGGGACAGACAGCAGCACTGCTGAAGGACGCTTGGTTGTGGTCAGCACTTCGGAGACGTGGACTAAGCCAGTCAGGACATCTTTATTGTCCAGTATGGACACCGGAATGACAGAGCAGATTCACTTAGGAACAGTAACGAGTGCTTCTCAACTTCCTCCACACTCAACACAGCTGACAAGTAAGGACCCACTGATCCTACACTCCCATCATTAGGGGCTCATAGGAAATGACTCTTTCCCTGAGAGGTATAAAGGAGTTATTTAGGAGTTTATTACTGCACAGAAATTCTTTTAGCAAACATTTGTTGATCTATCCTCAGTTCCAGGCATTGGGGAAACAAATATAAATACGCAAGTTATTGGGTTATTCCAGTACCATGATAGATGTTTTAACATTACTATTATTATGACAATGATAATGCTAATAACAGTAGATTTTTATTTTTTTAATGCTCATTTATTTTTGAGAGAGAGAGACACACACACAGAGTGCAAGCAGGGGAGGGGCAGAGAGAGAGGAGGGAGATACAGAATCCGAAGCAGGCTCCAGGCTCCAAACTGTCAGAACAGAGCCCAATGAAGGACTTGAACCCACAAACTGTGAGATCATGACCTGAGTTGAAGTCAGACGCTCAACCGGCTGAGCCACCTAGGTGCCCCAGTAACAATAGATTTTCACAGGGCAGTCATTCTGTGTCAAGGCACTGTTCTATTAAGTTATTTAATCCTCATTCCAACACATCTTTTGGAAGAAAAGATGATTATAAGCTCATTTTACAGATGAGTAAACCAAGGCACAGAAGGTTAAGTAATTTACTCACGATCACAAAGCTAATAAGTAGTAAGAACTCAGACTATGTGACAGTAGGAATCTATGCTCTTAATTATTAGGCTATGCAGGAGTGGTCAGGAGGGAAGAGAAAAAGCAAATGATTCTGGCATCACAGAAGCTATAGGAGGGGAGTATTTTAGGATGGAAAATTGTCAGTCCCATCAAATGCTTGATAGTCAAATTGAAATGGGGTGAGTCCTTTGACAACATTTGGGCCCTCAGGGACTCTAATGAAGGGAGTATGAGTGAGCACAACAGCTAAATTACACATAGATAAGGGTCAACATCCCCCTTTGAAATGAGTATGTTTTTATATTAAGGACAGAGTCAAAAGCAAGGGAAAAGTGGAAGAAAATGGTGAGCAAGTAAAAGATGATGGAACAAAGTATGTGTGAGATGTGGGAAGGATTCGGGGCTTAGGAGGAGGTACACCACTTCCCAGAGATCTGAAGATGAGGAAGTGACCCTCTTGAGGATTCCATTCCTCTGAAAAGTTGCATTTGGCCCCAACTTTTGTTTGGGAGACAAATGCTCTAACTACTTTAGCACCTGCTTTGATGGACAATATCTACAGGAGGATGACTTGGTTACCTCTCAATTCACAATAAAATTACATACATTGATATGTATTGATCCATTCTTAAAACGTGGCTCAGTAGTTGAGTCATGGATGTTCAGTAAGCAAGTAATGAGCAGGGTGTAAGGCGGTAGGAGAGTGGTTGGGTCCATGGAAGGATAAAAGGAAGAATGAAAAAAATGGATAAGTGAAGGAAGGAAGGATGGATGGGTACATACAGGGATGGGTAGAAGGAAAGATGGACAAATCTATGGGTGGATGAATGGGCAAATAGACAGGCGTGGTCACTCATGGCACATAGCCCTGGCTCAAGTCCATAATGGACTTGAGAAGAAGTGAGTTGTAGAGTCAATGAAGTGGATCCATTTAGACAGTGCTCTCCTTCTGGATGAGATGAATTAACCCAGATTTCTTCTCCACCCTCACCCACAGGGACTGATGGCATTGTGGAGCACATCACAAAGATACCCAATGAAGCAGCCCATGGAGGTGTCACAGGACCAGTCCATGTACATGAGGCACCCACATCATCTGCTAGTCCTAGAGGTAGGTTCACCTTTGCTTACCTCCCGGTAATCCCACTTGTGATCTTATTTCCTCTTCCAGAGAGATGAAATGTCTCTTAAGAGAAAGAATAATGTGGGGTGGCCATGGGCTTCTCCGTCTGGAATCTAGCTGGATCTCCCCTAGCTGGATCTTTGTCTAAGGGTTACCAGGTGGATGTTACCACTTTTCTTTTCCTCATAACATGCGTAGTGAGTTTAGTTCAAGGGTGGATATGCCAGTCCCACAGATATGACCCAAGTTAACTTAATTCTGAAAATGCTTACTGATTGGCTTTCTCTGTGCTAGAGACTGTGCTCTAAGCTGAGGATGCACACATGAGAATACTTGGGCACGGTACTCTCGGAGCTCTCAGACCAGCAGGGAAGCAACAAAGGAACAAAATTTCTGTGATGCAAATTTAAACGTATGCAGTGAAGCGGTATTTGAACTATAGAAGGAAGGCTTCATGGGGAAGACAATATTTGAATTGGGTTTGAAGGCATGACTAGGGATTTACCAGAAAGACAAAGGGAGTTGATGAAGACATTCTGGATAGAGGGAACAGCCACATGCAAAAACACAGAGAGGGGTAAAACTGGAAATATATGGGAGGTACAAATAATTCATCTTTGCTAAAGTGTGAGGTGGAAGGATGGAGTGGTGGGAGATGATCCTGGTGACAGCAGCAGAAAACAATATTCAGGAAACCTTCCAAGGCTTGGTAATGCTTGGATGCCCTTTAACAAAAGGACAAAGATTTGTGGCAAAAAAAAAAAAAAGTTTGGCAAACATGTTGCTCCTTCCTAAAGAACCATAACAGGCATAAATATATTAAAGGCTCTGAGAAATCCTACTGTAAAGAAATTGGTTTGGCTTTATTCAACCTAGGGTTTTACACCATTATTGACTGTGGAATCTTTCCCTTTAAAAGGCACCTGTTAACATTTCTCAGTATTATTGTTCTGTCTGAGAGTTTAAGAGGTGCAGGTGTATATAGCAAGGGGTCCTCTTCATTGTGTGGTTAAAATGTAAAGCTCCCCATACCCATTAAGCTATTCCCAAGATTTTTGGAGACCAGTCTATTTTACCAGTACATTTTGGAGTCTTTTTCCAAGATGCAGGCTTTGGACAGAGTCACCCCTACCCCCACCCCCCCAGTCAGGTTATTAGTCGTATTCTGTGACCAGCCGTCTTTAATCAGGTCCCCCTAGAAGCAAACTTGAGTTAAGGATATGGGACAAGTGGTTTGCCAGAGGTGGGGGATGGTCCCAGGAAGCACTGGAGAAGACAAAGAAAGAAAGTCAATGCAAGGTGCATTCATGGTCAAGGCCACAGCTATGGGCAACAGTGTCACTGGTCCTGCTGAGGAGCCCGGGGAGACAGCATAGAACACTTCAGTGTTGTCTAATCCGAGGAGTGAAGCAGCTGGGGCATTTGTCAGCCAACTTTCTTCTATCATCAGCTGTGGTATGCTTGATGCTGTGCTTATAACCCTCACCACTTCCAGCCTGCCCTGCACCCCAACACACACAGGCTGAGTGAAAGCCCTTGGGTGTGGAGTCACAGAGGCTGCATCAGGATCCCACTGGGGTCACTGTATGGGATACAAGTGGGGGCATTGACAGGATTGACTATGTCAGGTCACCGAGCAATGAATCAACTGGGTTCCATTCAGGTGGGGACCAGTATTTAGATGACAAAGCTTATGAGGAATAGCTAACAGTATTCACTGACTACTTTCAACATAGAGCAGGGTTTCTCAACCTCAGCCCCGCCAGGCAAATAATCACTTGTGGGCTTTCCTGTGCACTGTGGGGTGTTTAGCAACATCCTTGGCCTCTACTCACTACATGCCAGTAGCACCCTCCCCATCTACACAATTGTGATGACCAACAATGTCTCCTGACATTGCCAAGTATCCCCTGGGAGCAGAATCACCCCAGACTTGAGAACCACTGAACTAGAGGACTCTTGTTTAACCTCTCCAGATGCACATTTTCTCCTTACATCCTTCTCTTTTCATCCTGGCTCCCACAGGATCCTGAACTTCAGGTAGGGAATTATATATTACAGCGCTGGGGAGCGCTGGCTTAGCATTCAGGCAGAGTGAGGTTCAAATTTCCACACTAGCGGCAGCAGATGCGTGACCTTGGCACATGATGATCTCTGAGTTTCTGTCTTTCTCGTCTACAACACTGCAAGAATAACATGGTGTATATTAAGTGCTCTGATGAGTATCAAAGAGATAAAGCATGCTAGGTTCTTGGCAGATTGTCCTTCCTCCTCCTCCTCTAGCTCCTTCTCCTCCTCCTCCTCCTCCTCATCACCAAATACATACAAAGCATTTTAGTATATCCACTCTCAGAAATGTGGTTTTTTAGAGGTCTTAGTAAAAGAGGGACAATGCACCCGCCTCAGAGTCCAAATCCCCTTTATTTTGTCCCTGGACCAAGCCAGCGGGTTTTGTAGTCTTTATGGAGAAGCCTCCCAATTGTTCTCCCTCCTTCCCGGGGACCATTTTTTTGAAGCTCCAGTCAGTAGCTGCTGTCTCAGCCAATGCGACTTTACTCGTCTTCAGAATCTGAATTCCAGTCACCCTGGCCAGCTTTGGAACTGGTCTAACATGGTTCCTGGCAAATTCCAAGTCAGACTTATTTTGTAGTAGAAATGCAAAAAGCAGTAGTAATAGTAGCAGTGGTAAAAATGGCAGTAATAACTCCAGTGATAGTAGGTAATAGTGGTAGTAATAACAGTAATAATGACCATGGTAATAGGTGGCAACAGTAGTTAACAGCAGTAATAGTAGGTAGTAGCAGTGATCGTAATAACAGCAGTAACAGCAGGTGGTAGTATCAATAGCATAGTGACAGCAGTAGTAGTAGTATTGTGGGCCAGGCACCATGCCTGGTGCATTTTTATCAGCATTCTGAGATGGCCACTATACTTACACCTACTTTGCAGATGAGAATATGGAAGTCTAGCAAGGTTTGGTCACACATCCATTTAGTGGGAGAGCTAGAATCTAAGTGCAGGACTACCTTCTTCCAGAGCCCAAGCTCGTAAGCACAATGATACATGATCTCTCTCAAGCCAGAGAAGACCTCTCTCTGCATACCTCCATCCATGTATCCATTCATTCATTCACTCATTTATTTAGCAAATATTTGTGGGCACCTACTATATGCCACGCAGTCTTCTGACTACAAACAGCTATCACCAAGCCAAACTGTGAGGAGTGCCACCATGCAGATTCAGACACGAGGATAAGGAAATAATATCAAGGAGGGAGAGATGGATTCTAACATGGATTTGTAAAGGTAGGTCCAAGCTGGAGTTTGAAGAAGGGCAGGATGTAAAGAATCTGATAAATGATGGACAAGGCAGACAAGAGAAACAGGCTTAAGAAAAGGCTCGGGGGCTGGAGAGTACAGACAACATTTGGGAACAGGGATCGGTTAAGAACTCACGGAGTTACAGCACCGCATGAGAAAGGGAAGGTGCAGGAATGCCACTGACAGTTCCTTTTCCCATTCTAGAAGCCCAGGCAGAGACATTTCTCTCCCTTTTCTCATGTGGAGAAAAAATAAGCTATTGCCAGTCCAGTAAGCAGCAGTTCTTTTGTCCAAACCATGTGTCCATCCCCTAATTCATAGGACTACCAACAGAGTGGATGGAAAGAGAAGAGACCACAGCTCTGAAGACCACCTCTACAGAAGCTCTGACCAATACTGTCTCTACTCCCACTTCAAGAGCACCAACTCTCCTCAGGACATCAGGTAAACCAGCCAGCACAAGCACAAGAGGACCGATCATTTCAACCCAAGATATCTCCTCTGATGTTCTAGAGATGACAGCCTCGTTGGCCACCATACCTGGAGCAGAGACCAGCACAGAGGTTCCCAGGACAACCCCATCTGTTTTCAATAGAGGCTCAGAGACTATACCCTCACTGGTCCCTAGTTCTGAGGCAGAGAACAGTCCAGCTGTTCCAACTCTGACTGTTTCCCTTGGTGAGCCAGGGACCACAACCTCACGGGTCACTCATTCTGCAGAGACCAGCTCAACTGGTTCCAGGGCAACCTTGAGTGTTTCCCACAGTGAATCAGACAGCACGCCCCCAACAGCTACTGGTTCTGGGGAGGAAGTCAGTTTAGCAGTTCCGACTCTGACTATCTTTCCTGGTGTACCAGAAATGGTGACCTCACTAGTAACTAGTCCTGGGGCAGAGATGAGTACAGTAATTTCAACTCTGACTGATTCCCACGATGAACCAGAGACCACCACCTCATGGGTCATCCAACCTGGGACACAGAGCAGTTCATCTATTCCAATTCCAAGTGTGTTCCCTGGTGAGCCAGGGCTGGTGACCTCACTGGATACTAGTTCTGGAGCAGAGACCAGCCCAGCTGATCAAACTCTGACTCTTTCCCCTGGTGAGCCAGATGCAACAGCCTCGTTGGTTACCCATCCCGAGGCACAGACCAGTTCAGCCATTCCAACTCCAACCATCTCCCCTGGTGTATCAGGCGTGGAAAGCTCACCACTTACCAGTTCTGGGGCAGAGACCAATACAACGTTTACAACTCTGATTGATTCCCCATATGAGCCAGAGACGACAGCCTTGCGGGTCACCCCTGTTGGGACAGAAGCCGTTTCCACGATTGCAACTTCAACTGTTTCCCCTGGTGAGCCAAATACAACAGCCTCATGGGTTCATTCCACAGAGAATAGCACACCTGTTTCCAGAATAACTCCAAATTTTTCCCAAAGTGAATTAGACACCATACTCTCAATGACCACCACTCCTGGGGTAGAAGCCCGTTCATTCACTCCAACAATGACTGTCTCATCCAGTGCACCAGCTACAGTGACCTCACAGGCCACTAGGTCTGGGATAGACACCAGTACAACCTTTTCAACTCTGATTGAGTCCCTGCATGAATCAGACACAACAGTCTCCTTGGTCACCCATCCTGCAGTGTCCAGCCCAATGGTTCCCAAGACAACCCACAGTGTTTCCCATAGTGAATCATACAGCTCACCCTCAACAACTACCAGCTTTGAGACAGAAGCCAGCTCAGCTGTTCCAACTACACCTGTCTCTCCTGATGTACAAGATATGGTGACCTCACAGGCCACGAGTTCTGGGACAGATGCCAGTATGGTTATTGCACCTCTGACTCTTTCTCCTGGTGAACCAGCAAACACAGTCTCATGGGTTAATCATTCTGGAGCACAGACCAGTTCTTCCATCCCAACTCCAGCTGTCTCCTCTGGTGTATCAGGAGTGGGGACGTCACTGGTCACTAACTTTGGGGCAGAGACCAGTACAACTTTTCCAACTCTGACTGATTACCCACATGAATCAGAGACAGCCTTCCGGGTCATCCATTCCTCAGAGACCAGCACACCTGTTTCCAGAATAACTCCAAATTTCTCCCATAGTGAATCAGATACCACAGTCTCCACAGCCACCACTCCAGGGGCAGAAGTCAGTTCATTTTCAGCTACAACTAACTCACCGGGCATACCAGCATTGATGACCTTAACGGTTACCAGTTCTGGGGTAGAGACCGATACAACTTCTTCAACTCTGGCTGATTCTCTGCATGAACTGGAGACCACAGCCTCATGGGTCACCCATTCTGAGAAGGAAGCTAGTTCGGCTATTCCAACTCTGTCTACTTCTTCCCCTGAGGAGCCAGATACAGCAGTATCATTGGTTACTCATCCTGCAGAGACCAGTTCAACTATTCCCAAGTCAACACCCAATTTTTCTCATGGTGAATCAGATACCACACATTCAATAGCTACCAGTTCTGGGGCACAGACAAGTTCGGCCGTTCCAACTCTGACTGTGTCGACTGGTATACCAGGGGTAGAAATCTCACTGGCCACCAGTTCTGGGCCAGAGACAAGTACAACTTTTACAGCTCTGGCTGTTTCTCCAGGTCAACTAGAGACCACAAGTTCATGGGTCACCCACTCTGAGACAGAAGCCAGTTCAGCTGTTCCAACTCTTCCTGCTTCCCCTGGAGAGCCAGATACAGTAGTCTCTTTGGTCACCCATCCTCTGGAGACCAGCCCAACAGTTTCCAGGATGACCCCCAATGTTTCTCATAGTGAATTATATATCACACACTCAATGGCCACCAGCCATGGGGCAGAAGCCAGTTCAGTTGTTTCAACTCCAACTGTCTCTCCTGGTGTACCAGAGATGGTGACCTCACAGGTCACTGGTTCTGAGAAAGATGCCAGTGTGGTTATTCCAACTCTGAATATTTCTCCTGGTGAGCCAGTGATCACAGCCTCGACAATCATTTATTCTGAGGTCCAGACCAGCTCAGTTCCAACTGCCTCCTCTACTGTGCCAGAGCTGGTGACCTCACGGGTCACCAGCTCTGGGGTAGAAGCCAGTACAACGGTTACAGTTCTGACTGATTCCTCACAAGAGGCAGAGACAATGGCCTCATGGGTCACCCATTCAGGGGCGGAAACCAGTTCAGCTGTTCCAACTCTGACTGTTTCTCCTAAGGAGACAGATACAGCAGTCTCATTAGTCACTCATTCTGAAGAGGCCAGCCCAACTGTCCTCAGAACAACTCCAGTGTTTTCCAAAGGTGAACCAGACACCACACGCTTAATAGCCACCAGCCGTGGAGCAGAAACCAGTTCAGTGGCTCTAACTCCAACCGTCTCCCTTGGTGTACCAGATACAGGGACCTCCCACATTCCTACTTCTGAGACAGATGCCAGTATGACTGTTCCAAGTCTGACTCTTCCTCCTGGTGAACCAGCAACCACAGCCTTATTGGTCACCCACCCCAGTGCAGAGACAAGTACACATTTTCTTGGTTCATTTCAGACTGTTTCCCTCAGTCCACCAGAAACAACAGCCTTCACCGCCCCCGTGACCGAGACCAGCAGAGTTGATCTGGGTCCAGAGGTCTCACCTGGTGTTCCTGTGGAAACAACCTCACTCTCCACCCATCTTGGCACAGACATCAGCACAACGATTTCAACATCAACTCTTTCCCCTGTGTTATTGAAGACCACAGTCTTCTCGGCCACCAGCCCTACATCAGAGGCCAGCACAGGTGGCCCAACTTTGACTGCTGGTATTCTTGGGCCTGTCAGTACCCCTGAAACCACTGGGGAGCCTCATACCTTAACTTCCTGGAGCACAGAACCCTCACCACCTGTGACCTCAGCTGGACTCCTGGAATTGTCCAAGACTGTCACAGGGCACACTGTGACCTTAATAGCATCAGAGACCCCAACACCGCCTAAAACCAGTCACAGAGAACGATTGAGTCCAACCGCTATCCTGAAAACCACAACTCTTGAGGCTACTAATTTAGCTGCAACGGGTTCAGGCCCCATCATGACGGAGAACACAACCACCTTCAATACACTTGCGGGAAGTCCCTTTGTCCCTGAGACCTCACCTGGGATGTCCACCTTGACCTCTCTGAGTGTGACTTCAGAAACAAGTAAGAATGACTTTTTTTTTTACTGTGGTAAAAATGTGTATAGAGTATAGACTTAGCTATTTTAACCATTTTAGATGTATAATTCAGTGGCATTAATTTCATTCGCAATTATATGAACATTGTCCTTTTCCCAAAACCCTTTATCACTCCAAGTGGGATCTGTGTACCATTAGCATTGGCTTCCCTTCCCCACCCCCTCAGCCCCTGGTAACTCTAATCTACTTCCATCTTCTTGAATTAGCCTATTTTAGATATCTCATGTATATGGAATCACACAGTATATTTGATTTTTTTGTGTCTGGCTTATCTCACTGAGCGCAATGTCGTCATCATTTATCCATGTTGTAGCGTGTGTCAGAACTTCATTCCTGTTCACAGACAGATGACAGTCCATCATATGGATGGACCACATTTTATCTGTCCATTTGTCTGTTGATGAACACTCATACTGTTTCTGCCTTTTGGCTACCATGGATAATGCTACTATGAATGTGGCATGCACGTATCTGTTTGAGTCCCTGTTTCCACTTCTTTGGAGTACATACCGAAATCGGTATGGTCATGTGGCGCACTGGTTTGTTAGAGAAACAGTAACGAAGTGTCACACACTGGGTCCCTTGAACAGTAGAAATTTATCAGGTCTGGAGGCTGGAGGGCAACTGAGGAGAATGCGTAGAACATGAACTTCGGAGTCATCCTCTCTGGGGAGCAGGTTAGGGAGCTGGGATATTTATCTGCCAACCCCCATCAATCATTGCTAGCAGGATGCCCCCCCGGGGCCCATTCATTCCCCTGCAACAAAGAGATACGGGTGCTGCTGTGTGCTGAAATGGTGAGAGCCAAGGGGAAGTGGCAGGAGGGTGACCAGCTCATCCTGGTTTTCCCAAGTCGATCTCCCCTCTCCAGCTGGAAGTCAGCATCCCAGGAACCCAGATAGTCCTGGGAAAACTGGGATGGTTGGTCACCCCATGTGGGAGGGTCTTGAACGGTGACTGCCACATGATGTGTTCTCAAAGCAGGACAGCCTAGGCCAAAGCCCGGCGAGGCGCTGGGGTTGAGGTGTGTCCTCAGTGCCTCACTTCCCACCCCCATCCCAGGACTGCCTCGGCACTGACCTCATGTTACTCTCCCCACCACTGCAGCCGCAGCCCCTTTCTTGATGCCTTTCACTGTCAACTTCACCATCACCAACCTGCGCTACACAGAGGACATGGGGGACTCAGGCTCTGAGATATTCAATGCCACTGAGAGAGACCTGCAAGATCTGGTGAGAGCCCCCCACCAATGCTCACCTTGTCCCAAGCCCTCCACACCCTGCAGTCTCGGCCCCTCCAGCTCATCACTCTCTCATTTGTTCCCAGCTCAGGACTCTGTTCAAAAACAGCAGTGTTGGTTCCCTCTATGCTGGCTGCACGCTGACCTTGCTCAGGTGAGTCTTCTTCCAAAGCACCTACAGAAACCCCAGTTCTCTCCCTTCTTGGTCCCCCCACATCCCAGTCAACCACAGCCTTGGGGCTTTGCCAAGAGACAGTCTATCATAGTGAATCCAAAGTGTCTGGGTTTGAACTCTTGATCTCTCACTTGCTAACTGTGTGACCTTGGGGAACTTGCATAACCTACCTGTGCTTCAATCACATTATCTACAGAGTAGTGCTCATACATATACCTTGCCTTTGGGGTTGTTAATCACTCAGCGCAGTGCCTAGTCCATTGTGAATGTTCGATGGGATCTTGTAGTACTAGTCAGTATAGTACCTTTGCCAACTGTGTCCCCAGAATCCTTGACAGTCTCCCTGCCCAGCTCACGTCTACCCTCTTGGGGACAAACTCTGGACACCGCGACTCTGCAGTTATTTCTTCAAAAGAGATAAGGACTTTCCCAAAGGAAGTTACGCAGAACCAAAAGGAAAAACAAGCCAAATGTTGAATACTGGCAGGATATATTGCAACTTAAAAACTCTCGAATGGACCTGAACTCTACAGAAATGGCCCATCTTCTCCTCTCTGTCTCTGCCCATTTGGTGTCCTCTGAGGTCAGTGGGCTCAGAACCCTTTCCTTGCATTGCATGACCCCGTGACCTCTCCTTGGGGTCCTGCATCCAGCCAGGGCAAGTCATCCTGCTAGAGAGGTGGGTCCTCCACTCACACGGCTCCTGGAAGGGAGGCTCCTGGACCGTTGTAGACTAAAACCATCCTAAGTTCCTAAGTGAGCTCCACCCATCACAGCTGCCCCCACGTCCCCATGTCCCCATGAGATGGGGGCATCGATAAGATGATATTGTCCACACAATATGCCACCCAAGAATCTAGGTGATGGTCATGTTTTCCTTCACTTCATCTCTACAACGTGACTATTATCACACATTGCAGAAGAGAACACTGAGGCTCAGAGTAGTCAAGTACTTGAGAGGAGCCAGGATTTGAACCCAGGGGTTCCAGTTCTTGAGTCCCTCCTTTGACCCACGATACAGCAGAGCTCAAGGTCACTGGGCTCAACAACCTACATCCTTAAAAGTACTCGAAACTCCAAAGAGCCTTTGGAGTTGGGGTGTTATATCTGCCAGTATTTACTGGATTTGAAATTAAGACAAATGCTATATTAATTCACTAATTTATTTAAAATAATAAACCTATTACATGTTAACACCAATAACATTATTTTTATGAATAATAACCATGTTTGCCCTCTCTCCCTACCCACCCCAAGCATAAGAAGAGGGTCATTGTTCACATTTTTGTAGATCTTTTTAATCCCTGTCTTAGTAAAAGACAGTAAGACAGTAGTCTATCTGCTTCTGCATTTTTTTAAGTTTATGTATTTATTTTAGTAATCAGTATACCCAGCATGGGGCTCGAATCCATGACCCCAAGGTCAAGAGTCATATACTCTTCTGATTAAGCCAACCAGGCCCCCCTCTGCTTTTGCATTTAATCTTTTATAATATTTCACCTTGTAGCCTCTGGGAAAAAATGTCACTGTATACTCCTAAGAGAATAAAAGTGAAAATAATGTCGTGGTATGAATATGAAAATATTTTTACTCGGTGGGCTCCCTGTAAGAGTTTGGAAATACCAGGAGTCCCTGGGCCACACTTTGAGAACCACTGGCTTATACTATATGAGCATAAAATGTGAATGCTTTGACTAGCGTGGATAAAGCAAGAATTCCCAGACAAGGAAGGGAGGGGATCTTTCTTCTTGTGAAGCCCCCACTCTGGATGAATCACTATAAATGCAGCTTAAATTCAGGACAAAGGTATTTTTGAAACTTTATTGCCCCTTATTACCTCTTAAGTCATTTTCTCTTTTTTTTCCCCAAATTTGATCGCCTGCTCCAAGGATGTTCCCAAGGGGTTGACCTCAGCCTTGGGACTGAGTTCACCAACTTGAAACAAAGTCATCCCTTCAGGCTCTATGATGACTGTTAAGACAGTGTCACAGCCAGACACAGAGGTGACTCACTCACCTCCTCCACGGTCTTCAGTCCTTTGCTCTTCCCTTCTACGTGCTGCCTGGGTTCAGGATTCTCATTTCCTCCCTTGGAGCTCCACCCCCACAATCCCATGGCCCCAGCAGGACTCAGCTCTTAGTGGAGGGATGTCACCCGTAGTTACCTTCTTGGTAGACAGGGACTGTGCTGGGTGCTGGCAGTTGGAACAGTGAGCATGAACCAGTAAATAAAAGATTGGGGAGCAAAAGAAGAAGATTAGATATGGAGCAGCCCTGGAGAACACCACATTGAAGAAGGTGCGGTGGTCCCCGTAGGACACAGAAAAAGATGTGTTTGAGAAAGTAGATGAAACCCAGAGAAGAGTGCTAACATGAACATCTAGGGGTACAACTGAAGGAAGGAGCTGTCAAGAGTAGCCAACGCTCAAGTGTCTCTGCATGTCTCTATTCCCATGCCCCTCCTTCCCCAGGGCTGAAAAGGATGGAATGAGCACCAGAATGGATGCGGTCTGTACCTACCACCCAGACCCCACCGGCTTCAGGCTGGACAGAGAGCGGCTGTACCGGGAGCTAAGCCAGCAGACCCATGGTGTCACTCGGCTGGGCGCCTACACACTGGACAGGAAGAGTCTCTGGGTCAATGGTGAGTACCTCTACTGCTGTTGGGGTCTCCTTCTGAGTCCCAGATGGGGTCGCCTCGCAGTGCAATTTCTCAGTACCCAGGTTCATGGTTCTGGGCCAACCTAGAATTTCCATGGGGGAATTCTCTTTCCTCAGAACACCTACAGAGCTAACTTCCCTCCCTTTCTTCTTCCCTTTGTTCTTTCCTTTCTTCCTTCCTTCCCTCCTTCCTTCCCTTCTTTTTTTTTTGGTAAAACTAATATTTATTTCATAACCTGTCATTTTATTTATTTATTTTTAATTTTTTTAATGTTTATTTTAGAGAGAGAGAGACAGAGTGCGAGTCGGGGAGGGGCAGAGAGAGGGAGACACAGAATCTGAAGCAAGCTTCAGGCTCTGAGCTGTCGGCACAGAGCCCGACGCAGGGCTTGAACCCACAAACCATGAGATCCTGACCTGAGCTGAAGTCGGACACTTAACCGACTGAGCCACCCAGGCTCCCCTAACCTGTCATTATAAATATTAGAAACTTTGGGGTGCCAGGGTGACTCAGTCAGTTGGGCATCTGACTTCGGCTCAGGTCACGATCTCTCGGTTCATGAGTTCAAGCCCCGCGTTAGGCTCTGTGCTGACAGCTCGGAGCCTGGAGCCTGCTTCGGATTCTGTGTCTCCCTCTCTCTCTGACCCTCCCCTGCTCACACTCTGTCTCTGTCTCTCTCTCTCTCTCTCAAACATAAATAGACATTAAAAAATTTTTTTAACATTAAATTAAAAAAAAATAGAAACTTTGAGAAGAAAAGGTTTGTTAGTTTTTTTTCTTTTGGAAAATTCTTAGGACCTGTGCTTGCCTTCTTCTTATCACATCATTTACAATACAGAACATGTCTTTCTGTTCCAGGGTGAACTGTCATATCGTTTTCTAAGTTTCCATCAGATTCCAGCACTTTGCCCTGTGTGCTTTCAGTGTGGTAATTTATCTTTGAAAATTTCATTAATGTGAAGTTTTGTCTGCGAATGTCACCTCTTTTAGATATTCTCACCTTTTCTGTCACAACTTTTCTTATGAATGCTGATGAATTTCTCTTCACTGCATTCCTCTGGTTATATAAATGGAGCCTCTCAAATATCAGCAGTGTGAACATTCCATGTTCGGTTAATTCTTCTTTAAGTCCTATTATTATTTATTTTTATTTTTTTCATTTAAGTTTTCATTGAAAGTTTTTAATGTTTATTTATTTTTGAGAGAGACAAAGACTGAGTATGAGCAGGGGAGGGGAAGAGAGAGAGAGGGAGACACAGAATCCTAAAGCAGGCTCCAGGCACTGAGCTGTTAGCACAGACCCCGATGCGGGCCTCAAACCCACGAACCGTGAGATCATGCCCCGAGTTGAAGTCAGACGCTTAACCAACTGAGCCACCCAGGCGCCCCTAATTTAAGTTTTTAGTTTAATCCCAGTTAGTTAACAGACAGTGTTACATTAGTTTC
Source organism: Cryptoprocta ferox (assembly GCA_028646485.1). NCBI lineage: Eukaryota > Metazoa > Chordata > Mammalia > Carnivora > Eupleridae > Cryptoprocta > Cryptoprocta ferox. The sequence goes on along the minus strand of CM053574.1, from coordinate 6,121,621 downwards.
AGGTGTACAGTATAGTGATTCGACACTTCCTTACAACACCCTATGCTCACAGAACAACTTCCAAGGTCTGGAAATAAAGGCTCTCTCCATGGATTCTCATTGCAGTGACCTTTCACAGAAACCCCACTGGCATACATAGACCTCAGGGAGGGAAGAGGGCCAGCTCACGGTGGCTGTGGATGTTAACCCAATAGGCAACGAGTTCCTAAAGGGGTGACTGATCCATTTCTTTCTCTTTGTTATAACAGCTGGTGGCCCTTTACTCATCCTCCAGGGCCCCGGTGTAACCACATCCCACCTGAGAATCAAACAATAAAGCTGTTAGCAATGTTTTTAGCAATAAATCCCTCTGCATGGATATTCTTAGCAACAAATCCCACTGTAACGCCTGTACTAAAGGCTAGTATTTATTGAGGGATGCTTATGATCTGGAACATTGTGTGTATTATGTCTCACTAATCCTGTCCAATACTCTATGAGGTATTACGTATATTTTACAGGGGAGCAAACAAGAATCAAGGAAGGAAATCTATATTTCCCAAGATCAGAAACCTTATATAAATGGTAGCATGAGGACTCAAACCCTAAATTGGCTCTAAGGCCCCCCCAAAGTGTCCCTAACTACTAGGCTACACTGCAGACGAACCCAGCTAGAACAAGCCTCAAATCTCAGGATGGGAAGGCATGTCAAGGGACCTCTAATACAACAATTTAAACTCATGCTCAATTATGTCCCCACTATATTGCCTTTGACATTTTCTTTCTATCTGGATTAAAACCTGTATTGTATTTCAGTGGTCTTTGAGAATTACTTAAAGCTGTAGTTGACAGTGTGGGTTTGGATGATTTACAGGTCTTTCTTTAAGTGCTGGTCCTGGCTTTTTGCTCCCCCTATGGCCCCGGGCAAGCCATGCAACCTCTCTAGGCTTCAGTGTCTATTTTTAGAATGGAATTTGTAAAACCATCACCTAAGCTTATTGTAAAGGTCAAATGGGATAAAAACCTGAATAATCTAAGTAAACCACAGGGCTCCCTCTACTGGGTCCAGTCTCAGAGAAGAGTTTCATTTCAAGAAACCTAGTCAGACCATCAAATATAAAATAAGTCTAAGTTTTACTTGCATTGCTTGCAAAGCCTCAGAGAGGATCCAATCCATGATCCAGAATCATACTTATTCAAACCCACTTTTCCCCATTCCCTCTTATTCTCCAACTTGATACTCTCTGGTTGACTCCCAAGTCTGTCTGTCTGTCTGTCTATCTCACTCTCTCTCCCTCATTCAACATTACAGAACTCCAGGAACTGTGTCAAAAATCAAGCTGTTTCTGATGAGTGGTGTAGTAGGAAAAACTCAGAGATCAAGGACAAAGTTATACTTAATGGGTGGAGAAAACACAAATAAGGCTGGAAACTCATAAAGCTGTTGTTCCTATGACTCCTGATGAGGTTCCTATTGCTCCAGGCACCTAGTGAACCCCCACAAGGTGGGAGTACTTTGATTATTATTGTCTTTGTGGTTAATGATAATGAGGATGAAATGGTCATGAGCATTGGAGTACCAGGCAGTTAACTCATAAAGAGCAGTCATCAGTATCTTTGATGGGTCTTAGAGAAAGCCCTGGAGAAGGTCTGTGTCCATGTTCCAAATCCTACCCCTCACCCATTTCTCCATCTCCTCCCATTGACTTCCTCTTCCTCTCTGGCTCTCTCTGCAGGTTATAACCATCAGTACTGGACCCCCACCACCAGCAGTAAGTCACAAGGGCCCAGATGTCCCTGTGCCCCTGGGACACTTCCTCCCTACACCCACTCCCATGGGGAAAGTACCCACACACCCCATCCCCCAGATTCTCAGCCCTAGAGCAGCTCCAGACCAGCAATTAGAGATGCAGATTCCCGTCAGCAGCCCAGTCCTCTCACTGCTTCATGATTCATGAGTTATGTTAACGTCGTGTTTTCTTTTAGCTCCGGTGACCTCCACATTTTCTCCAGAGCCCTCAGCATCTCTGCCTCCCACCCCCAGCTCTACAGGTAGGAGGAGTCTGATCTTTGAGTCCCATGAAACTTCAACTCCCGTTCTTGCTGATCTCCCAGCCTGTCTCCCATGCTCCCTCATCTCTGGCCACACCAGCCTTATTTCTGTTCCTCCAGGGATCAAACATCCTTCCATCCTCAGGGCCTTTGTTCTTATGTCATGGGAACTCAGCTCTGTTCCTGATTTCCCTTTGTCCTCCAGATTCAGCTCTGCTGGCTCTTGCTCAGACTTCCTCCTACAAAGTACATCATGTCTCCATATCCCACACATAGGTGGGATCTCATCTCTCTTCTATCTCTATATGATTGTTTCCATCATGGAAATGACTACTGTTTGGATTTCTTGACTTCTCAAATATTTGTGGCCTATGATCTGAGCACCAAAGGTCTTGCTGCCTCTTCTTCCCATCAAAATGTCCGTGACAGGTCAGCCTTTGTGGACACTCTGGGATGAGAAGATTGAGGTTTCCTTTTGAGCTGACGCCACACATCTAACATGGAGGTCCTCCCTTGCTGCCTGAGGAAGGAGGGTATCCCAGATGGGGGATCTCAGGCCTCACCTACTAGACACTATGGACAGAGAGATGGCACTAGTCCCTTCCCCCTAATGTACAGCTCAGGCCTAAAACTGTGATGGGTCTCCTCTCTCTCCCTCCCTCCAGCTGCAGGTGTGGGCCCAGCCCTGGTGCCATTCACCCTCAACTTTACCATCACCAACCTGCTCTGTACCCCAGACATGAGGCACCCCGGCTCCATGAAGTTCAACTCCACTGAGAGGGCCCTGAATCGCCTGGTAAGAGCCCAGCAGTGCCTCCTCTGGCCTGCCTTGTCCTTGCCCCACCCAGTCACCTCAGCCCCTCCTGCTCACCTCTCTCTCCTTCCTCCCCAGCTTGGTCCCTTGTTCAAGAACACCAGTATTGGCCCACTGTACTCTGGCTGCAGACTGACCTTGCTCAGGTGAGACTTCCCTCCCTCACAAAGGTCACAGGCAAGTTCACCTGGAGGTAAGGACCTAAACATGGCAACTAGAGAAATCATAAATGGCTTCAGATGGAATTCCAGGAAATCAGATGGAAGGCATCTCCTCTGGCTGAGTGTATCAGAGAGGGCTGCCTGAAAGAGGTGGCTGTTAAATAAAGGTCTTAAATTACTTGGATAAGAAGAGCCATGGAGCATTCATCCTCACTGGTCAGAAAGGCCAGCAATGACTCCTTAAGCAAACATGAAATGAGGTACCTCAGGCCATGCCCTGTGACAGGTGCTAAAGGGCACTGAGCAAATCAGTCATGGGCTCTCCCTTCAAGGTACCCACAGTATAGAGAGGACAGCAGCCATATGACCTTAAAAACATAATAGCAACAGGATTAGTACAATGATAAAGCACTACATGGAGGCCACAGGAGGCTGGAGGATGGACTTTTAGCTGAATGTGGGGGAGTTGAGTGGAAGCAGTCTGGAGGAAGTGATGCCTGAGCTGAATGAGCATTAGCCAGAAAGAATTGCCAGAAGACACTTCGGCAAAAGTATTTCAAGGGTTGGTGTATCTCAGATCAGGTGGGGAACCGTGGAGTTTTAAGCAGAGCCTTGGTGTGATGTCATTTATTTTAAGTAGGACACTGGTAGATACGGGTATGGGAAAATTTGATGTGAAATTGGGACAGGAGGTGGGGGAGATCTGTGAGGTGGTGGGCTCACCTAGATGTTGCTTGAATGGGGGGACCAAGGACAGGGGAAGGTCCAGGATGCCTCCCGCATGTTTGGCTCTGGCCCCAATATGGAAACATGGCAGAAGGAGCAGGCTCTGTGTTTTAATAAGCTTAATCTGGGACATATGGAATCTAGTAAGTCTGAAGGACATCCTTGGGGCTATTAGTTACATGGCACAGAGCTCAGGAGAGGGGTCTTGGCCAAAGAGTAAGATTGGATCTCAGATAATAAAGCCGGTAGCTGAACTGGTGAGTATGAACCCTGACTCAAGAAGAACGAGACCAAAAGAATAGAAGTTGGCTGAGGATGAAGCCTTGGAGATCAACCACTTTAAGGAGTAGGAAGATACCTAGATGAGAAGGTCCCAGAAAAGAATGCATGAGAAACCAGACAAGACCCAGTAAAAAGAAATGTCATAAGACCAAGGCCGGGGGTGGGGGTGGGGCAAGCTGAAGGCAGGAGGTGAATGAAGTATGTAACTCTCCCACATCTCAGGATGCCCCTATTCCCATGTCCCTGCTACCCTAGGACTGAGAAGGATGGGGAAGCAACAGGAGTGGATGCCATCTGCACCTATCATCCTGGCCCCATGGGCCCTGGCCTGAACAGGGAAGAATTGTACCAGGAGCTGAGTCAGCTGACCCATGGTGTCACCTGGCTGGGCACTTACACCCTGGACAGAGACAGTCTCTATGTCAATGGTGAGTGTCTGCGCTGCAGTCGGGGTCTTCCAGCCCCAGGTTTCTCTATACTAGTGCTTCTCAACTGGGGCGATTCTGCCCTCTGTGGGCACATCTGGAGATATTTCATGTCATAACGGTAGCGGTACTAATCACATCGAGGAGGTAGAGGCCAGATGTTTAGCAGCACCTCACAATGCCCAACACAGCCCTCCACCATGAAGAATTATCTAGACCAAAATGTCAATGATGCTGAGTTTGAGAAATTGCCGCATACAGATTTATAGTTCCAATGCAAACCTAGCATTTCCTTGGACACTCATTTTTGTTGTTTTTTCCGTTTTGTTTTGTTTTTAGCATACAATTTAAGTGAATTTTTATTTTTATTTTTTTATTTTTTTATTTATAGTTTATTGTCAGTTTGGTTTCCATATAACACCCAGTGCTCATGCCAGCAAGTGCCCTCCTCCATGTCCTTCACCCCCCTCCCCTTTCCCCCACCCCCTTCAGCCCTCAGTTTGTTTCAGTATTCAAGAGTGGAGACTCATTTTTGAATGCTGAACACATCATGGAAAGCTGATTTCCCTTCCCTTTTCACCTCCTGGAATAACATTTTTCTTCTTCATTTTCACTGCTTCCCATAAGAGCCCAATGCCCAGACTCTAGGGAAAGAAGTGGGTGATAAAGAACTCTGTGGTTAAATTTTCCAAATGGGCAGCAGATGACCATTTCAGCCTTCACCCCATTTCGTTGTCTCCATTATGACAGCCAGTTTACTCAGTGTCCAGGGGCCAGTCAGAACTATACAGACTTCATGAGATAACATCACACTTCGCAAATAGTCCATGAATAGTAATTACTTACACAACATTAGCAACAATGCCCCTAACGGCAATGCTAATGCTGAGAATAATAAGTACAATTACGGCTAATTCTTATCAAAAGGTTCTTATGGGCCAGGAATTGTGATAAAGTCTTTTATTAGTATTATCTCATATTGATCTTACTCAAAACCCTGTGAGTTGTTACACTCATTTTTATGGAGAGAGCCATCATGCATTCAGAAAGGAAGTCATTTCCCCGAGATAATCCAGCCATCATGCATGACAGAGTCAAGACTCAAACAAACTGGAGATTGAATCTAAACTCCAAGTTCCTAACTACAAGACCATCCAGATAGAGAAAGCCTCAAATCTCAGGATAGGAAAGGGTATAAATGACCTCTAGCCTAACAATCTAACCTACTGCTCGGTTGGTTATGTCCCCTCTATTTCAACTTGGATATTTACTTAAAACAGTGGTTGATAGTGATTGGTAAGTGACAGATCTCTGTTTTATATGATTATGGACAAGCCATGCAACTCCTGTAGGCTTTAATGTCTCATTTACAGAATGGAATAAACATATATACCATGCAGGATTTTCCTGATGGTCAAATGAGATAGTTCACAGGAATAACACAAGTAATTCATGGGGCTCCTCTGGGTCCAGAATGACTCCCACCCCTCACATCCAAGGAGATGATCATGACCATGACCCAGAGAAACACTGATGAAAAATTCTCTTTTCTCCACTTCCTTTCAGACTCCAATTTTTATGCCATCCATCTGACCTTCCAAAGTTTCTCTAATATTCCAAACCACATGTACATTTCCTCTCCTCCATCTTGCTCACTTCCACAGACCACTCTCTCTAACAGCCACAATTTTGTCACTTCGACACCACCAAAAAAAAAAAAAAACCCAGAAAGTATGCTAGAAAGATAAAATCATACTATCATAAAATTTTATGAAGGAAGAGAAGCTGGGAGAGCAAGGATAAAATTATCTTTATGGATTAAGAGGACATGGTTAAGCCTTGGAACACACTTGTTTATCAGTTTGCCCCATTACCTTGTAATGTGTTGTTTTGTATTATTTCTGGTGAGTAGTACATTCCCAATAAATAGGGGCAGCTATTATTATTGTATTTTTATTTTGGCCATAATAACGGTGATGATGTTCATCACTATTTTCAAGGGATAAGCCATATAAGGTCACTGAGTGAAACGCAGCCATTATTGTTCATGTATAAATCTCAGCAAGTTTGCTAATGAATTTCATCTCTAGATCTACCATCTACACCTTCCTTAACTCTTAGCCATTATAACAGTACTTTACTCCTCTCTGCAGGTTATAATCACCGGTACTGGAACCCTACCACCAGCAGTGAGTATTCAAGACTGAATTTTCAATGCTCTGGACGCTTACCCCCCAAAGCACATTCTTCTGGAGAGAAGCTGCCAATGCTCCTTCCCTAAGTGTCTAGCCGCAGGCTCAGAGGAGACCCCAGCCCATGCAGGGTCTTGCTCTGACTCAAGACAGAAGACCAAATTCTAACGAATAGCTTTTGTCCCACATTCTTTCAGGATGGGACTTCATAATCTTTCCCATGTTCTTTTTTCTCAGCTCCAGTGACTTCTACATTCTTTCCAGAATCTTCCACATCTCTGCCCTCCATCCTCAGCTCTACAGGTAGGAGCCTACTCTCTGGGAACTGTAAAACCTCAACTCCACACGGTCTGGTTCCTATAGACCACCCAGCTTCAGCACGTCCTACTACCTCCCTCCCTCCCTCTCCAAACTTTGGCCACATCAGACATTGTCTGTTCCTCTGATGTCCTAACCTCTGGACTTTATACCAGCTCTTCCTGAAGATCTGCTACACCTGGTACCTTATTACTTTTCAAATCCCAGCTCAATCTCACCTTCTTTGAAACACCTTCCTAGACCATCTTATAGGAAGTAGCACATCTGAATACACACCTGGTCCACAGGTTTTCACTATCCACAATCATGAGTATTTTCTGATGGAATTTACTACTATTTGCTTTATTCAGTATTTATGTAATTTGTCACCTTGGAGCTGAGCACCTAGTCTGCACTCACTTTATATTAATTAACCGGTTGAATGAATGAATGTAGCAATCTTGTATATGTCCACATTTGTGGATTTTTTTTGAACATCCTGAAAATCATTCAGGATCTTAGTCATGAACTTGGTTCTTGCACTGTCTCCTCATCTGATGCAGATGTGGGTCTGAGGGCTCTTGAGTCTCCAGGAACCTGATACAGGGGCTTGGTTTATGTCAGGAAACTTGTCTTACCTCCAACCCTTCAGATTTATTTTAAAATTTGAGTCTATGGGTATTTTTCATGCTTATGTCATGACCAAGACAGGACATCCCTGACCTTTAATGCTGCCATGGGAGTCTGGAGTTATGGGATACAAGTTGGTGACCTGTAATTTGAATTCTGCCTTCTGGCTTTCTGTGTTTTATGAGTCAAGACACTACAAACTTTTTACAAGCTTTAGACAGAATGCTCACTCTCCACTTCCTTACTGCTCCACCCTGATCAACTCAACCATTTCTGTAACAGGCTTGGCTCCTACAAGCTTGGCATGTTCTATAGGACCAAGTCATTCCATGACTGATGATGTCATTTTCCTGTGGATGCATAAGACTTCTTCTTCATCTTTCGTTTTCAGACGTTTGATTATGATGTACCTGAGCATGGTTTTCTTTGAGTTTATACTATTTGGGATTTTTGAAGCTTCCTGAATCTGAAAATATATGTTTTCAAGAAATGTGGGCGTGTTTTAGCTACTATTGCTTTTTTTTTCCAATTATACCAGTACTATTTATTTAAAAAATTTCTCTCTCCATTAAACTGTATAGGTAACCATCTTGAAAATTAATTCATCATAAATGTGAGGATTTGCTTCTAGACTTTCAGTTATATCCCATTGATCTACATGTCCATCCTTATCTAGTACCTTACTGTCTTGATTACTGTAGCCTTGTCTACTGTAGTTTTTTCTTCTCTTTTTTTCTGTTTTATTTAAATTCCAGTTAGTTAACATACGATGTAAGAGGAATTTCAGGTGTACAATTTAGTGATTCAGGACTTACATAACAACACCCAGTGCTCATCACAGCAAGCGCCCTCCTTAATACCCATCACCCATTTAACCCATCTCCCCACTCACCTCCCTTCTGGTAGCCATCAATTTGTTCTCTATAGTTAAGAGTCTGTTCCTGGCTTGTCTCTCTCTCTCTTTTTTTTTTCCTTTTTGCTCACTTGTGTCATTTCTTAAATTCTACATATAAGTGAAATCATATGGTGTTTGTCCTTCTCTACTAACTTATTTTGCTTAGCATAATATACTCTGGCTCCATCCGTGTTGGTGCAAATGACAAGATTTTATTCCTTTAAAAAATTTTTTTTAAATGTTTTTATTTATTTTTGAGAGAGAGAGAGAGAGAGAGACAGAGTGCAAGTGGGGGAGGGGCAGAGGGAGAAGGCAACACAGAATCTGAAGTAGGTTCCAGGCTCTGAGCTGTCAGCACAGAATTATAATGTTCTGTGAATAATATTCACCTATTGTGAATAATGCTGCTTTAAACATGGTTGTACAAAACAAAGATATCTATTTTTGAGTTAAAAAGGCATTGTAGCTGTGCTGTTCATTTGTTTGTGGGACTTGGGCAAAATTTACTTTCTCTGAGCCTCAGTTTCCCCAGCTGTAAAACTCTCAGGACCGTGGCAAGGGTAAGATGAGATGCTGTAGATGATGTAGCCAGTACAGAGACGAGCACCCAACTGGTGCTCCTCAGATGAAATCTGTAAAGGGTATAGTCACCCAGTTCAGACCTCTGGTCTTTTGATTCTTCATACACTAACCCCAGAATAACTATACAGTGTTCTTTTTTTCTTTTCTTTTTTTTTTTATGGGACCCTTGTGACAAAGAAAGGGACAGTTCTAATTAATATTTACATGCAAGCCACATGACTGTCAAGGGAAAACCAGGAGATGTGGTCAGTCCATGTAAAATCCACTCTTCAAAGATGGTTTAATCAAACTGCGACAGGAGTCACTCTCAGGGGGAACAGACAGGACCACTCAGCAGTTGCACATTCTCCCATGGTGAAGTCAGAAGCCAATGGGAGATCTTCATCCCAGGGGGCAACAGAGTGATTTTGTTTCTTTTCCTCCTACCCAAATGTCTACCAACTGTTTTTCTTTAGACACATTGGGCTAAAGAGTTGAGGTTCTTTTTCCAGCTAAAATCATCCATCCAGGTTGGAGCCCAAGTCTGGCTGGATGCAAGGGAGACACAGATAGGGTGGCAACCCTTGGATCTGCCGCCTATAGCCATCCCTGCCAGAGATCATAATGAAGCCCCTCTCTCCCTTTCCGGCTGCAGGTGTGAGCCTGTCTCTGGTGCCCTTTACCCTCAACTTCACCATCACTAGCCTGCGCTACACAGAGGACATGGGGCCCCCAGGATCTGAGCTATTCAACAGTGTAGAGAGGATCTTGAATCGTCTGGTGAGAGCCCCTCCAACTCGCGCCTACTCCGGTGCCGACTTTTGTCCTCCCCAGCCCCTCGGCCCATCTACTTACCTCCATGGCTTTCATCCCCAGCTCAAACCCTTGTTCCAGAACAGCAGTATTGGGCCCCTCTATTACGGCTGCAGACTGACGTTGCTCAGGTGAGAACTCCAGAGTACACATGCAGGCAATGTGCAGGGGGTGGGGGGCCACGAGCGGGACCACCATCCCAGGACAGCTGACCACCGGCTGCCAGGCTGCCTCACATTGCGTCCCTAACCCGGAAATGCAGAATCCTCTTGGACTCCCCTTCCCAGGTGACAAGGTTGAATTTTTCAGAGGGATCTGTCTTCGGGATCTCATCAAGAAAACAACCGGTCAACCGTGCTGGCTTTATCACAATGGAGCCATAGTTTTCAACCAGAACGACTTCCCTCCCAGGGGATATGTGGCAATGTCTGGAGACATTTTGTTGTTGTTGTTGTCGAAACTCAAGGGTGGGGGTTGCTACTGGCATCTAGTGAGTGAGGCCAGGGACGCTGCTAAATATCCTACTTGACATCTTTGTGCCTCAGCCTCCTCACCTGTCAGTTGGAGTATCTCGATTTGCTTTCTTGCACAACAAATTTAGTCCATGATTCTGCTGGATGGTGATTTTGTATGAATTCTGCTGGGAGATTCTCCTGCCTGGGTTGGCTCAGCTGATGTCAGATGAGGCTCATTCATGTGTCTGCAGTCAGCTGCTGGCTGGGATACTCTCCTCCACATTGTTTCATGCTCCAGAAGGTGAGCTTGGGCTCATTCACAGGCTCAGCAGCAAGAAATGGCAAGACCTATTGCACACATGCCTTCCAAGCCATCGTTTGCATCACATTTGTGAATGTGCATTGGCCAGTTCCAGTCCTGTAGCCAAGCCTAGATTAAGAGATGAACGAACAGACTCCACTTCTTTTTTATTTTTTTAATGTTTATTTATTTTTGAGAGAGAGAGAGAGAGAGAGAGAGAGAGAGCAAGCAGGGAAGGGGCAGAGAGAGAAGGAGACACAGAATCAGAAGCAGGCTCCAGGCTCTGAGCTGTCAGCACAGAGCCCAACCCAAGGCTCGAACTCCTTGAGCTCAAACTGCGAGATCATGACCTGAGCTAAAGTCAGACACAACTGACTGAGCCACCCAGGTGCCCTGAAAGAGACTCCACTTCTGGTTGAAGGAAAGACTTTGTGGTCATTTGTGTGAGCATAGATAGTGAGGATTAAAATGAAAGGTGCTTAGCAAAGGAACTAACATATAAAGAACACACAGCAAATTATTCATGACCTTTCCTAGACCTGGGTACTGAGACTAACTCTAGCATGTGGGAGCCCCCACGTGTGCACTTGGCTCACCTTTCTCCTTGTGTGAGATCTCCCAGTCACTGACCCTTCGGCTGAGGAAGGAATGCCCTCAGCTCCAAGGATACCATAGTCCTCCAGCCACGATGCTATACCTTCCCCTCTCCACTGGCCTTGAGAATTCTCAGGCTCTGAGATACCACACAGCCTCATGCCCATCTCCACTCAAGGCTGGCTGCTTGGCCTCACTGTTTCTCTCAAAAGGCAAGGTCTGTTCACACCAAGAAGTTTGGCCCTATTAATGCCTTATAAAAATTGTCTTCTGGGAACTTACTAGTGCTAAATTCTGTGGGGTCTGTCCTATTACCTCATTTGATGGATGAAAAAACATGAGCCACAGAGAGGCTAAGAGACTTACTCAGAGTCAGCCAGCAACTGAGGCACAAAGCTGGGGTTTAAGCAACTTGACATTGCCTTTTCTCACCTTCTCTAAGTCCTCTCCATCATGTTTCTGTTGTTAGCATGTATGTTGCCTTGTTATGATTATTTTATTTCCTTTCCTTATTTATTTATTTATTTATTTGTTTTTAAATATTTGTTTTATTCTTGAGAGAGAGAGAGAGAGAGAAAGAGCAGGGTAGGGGCAGAAAAAGAGGGAGACACAGAGTCTGAGGCAGGCTCCAGGTTCTGAGCTGTCAGCACAGAGCCCAATGTGGGACTCGAACTCATGAACTGTGAGATCATGACCTGAGCCGAAGTTGGACACTTAACGGACTGAGCCACCCAGGCGGCCCTTTTTTTCCTTTTTTAAAATTTAAATCCAAGTTAGTTAACATATAGTGTAATAATGGCTTCCGGAGTAGAACCCAGTGCTCATCCTAACAAGTGTCCTCCTTAATAACCGTCACCCATTTAGCCCATCCCCCACCCACTTCCCTCCAGCAGCCCTCAGTTTGTTCTCTGTATTTAAGAGTCTCTTATGGTTTGCCTTCCTGTTTTTATCTTATTTTCCTCCTTTTCCCCCTATGTTCATCTGTTTTGTTTCTTAAATTCCACATGAGTGAAATCATATAATATTTGTCTTTCTCTGACTGACTTGTTTCACTTAGCATAATTCACTCTAGTTCCATTTTAAAGCTCGGCACAAGCATCAGCATTTGGAGATGCTGCACCCTCTGTGCTCAGGGACCTTGGTTGTCCTAATCATTTCCAACCCTCCTCTAGCACCAAGGCCATTCCAGGCTGTCCACCAGTCCTTCTGCTTTCTCTGTCCCCTCCTTCAGTGAGGATTTCCAGGGCTCCTACCTGGAATCCCCACCTCTCCTTTCCCATGTCTTTCCCTGCCCAGGCCTGAGAAAAAGGGAACATCCACTGGAGTTGATGCCATCTGTACTCACCATTCTGACCCCATGGGTCCTAAGCTAGACAGGGAGAAGCTGTACTGGGAGCTGAGCCATCAGACCCATGGTGTCACCCAGCTGGGCTCCTTCACCTTGGACAAGAACAGCCTCTATGTCAATGGTGAGCAACCTTTTTTGTAACCATAAGTTGAAGCTGAGAATCTGCCCCCTACCCGCAAGGGATGTGGACTCTCTAGTTTGTCATAGAACCTACCCTGTGTGTTATTTTCCACCTGAGTGATATCCCTTGATGAATCAAGGACCCCCATAGGCCCTCCAGTTTGCAAATCCTTTTCTTCCTTTTGCATCCCTGCATTTCAGGGCTGTGATTTATATACTTGTCTGAGCCACGAAGTCTTTATCCAGACTGATAAAAGAGGATAGATATCTCTCTGGCTGAAGTCAGTGGCTATTCAAAGGTCTGACCATCTCTGTCCCTGTCAGTGTCTATCTCAAAATCCCCTCTGGAGCCTGAAAAGCACACTTAACAAACCCGTTTCTACAAGTGTTGGTGTATTTATCTTCCCAAATAAATTGCAAGCTCATGAAGACAGGGGCCTGGGTCTCTGTTTTCTCAGACTTTTAGAAACAAGATAGAGTTACCCCTGAATCACAACTGTGAACTGTGTAGATGTGAAGTCTTAGTTGGGGGTAGGGGCTGGTGTATCTTGGACCTTCCTCCCTTGCGTTCATCCCAGTTCTGTCTCCTTTTCTCATTTCAGGTTACACCCACTGGACCTCAACCCTCATACCCAGTGGTGAGTCCCCGCAGCCCTGATGGCCACATGCTGCAGACCCCTGGTGACAGCAACTCATCCCCCTACCCCAGGGCCTGGGGGAGAGAGGTGGCTAGGAGACCTGACGGTCTTACCCAGTTCCTCCTACATTCAGTGGCTCTAGCTGGATGGGAAAGGCACTCTATTCAGAATCCCCATTCTTACTCCAGACTGTTCATCCTTAGCTTCTGTGACTCCCGTGCTCTTCCCAGGGACCTCGGCGGTGCCAGCCTACTTCTCCAGCTCCACAGGTAGGTGGCTTCTCTCTCCAGCTCCTTGTAAGGAGCATCAAATCTGTATCTGAAAGTTGTAAAGAAAAGCCCTGGAACTACCAGGATTCCTCTGCTCTGCTCTGCACTCTTCAAGAGCAGAGAACATGTCCTCCTCGTGGGCCTAGGATAATTGACTGACCCTTTCAGTGCCTCAGTGTCCTCACCTGCCAGGTAAATAATCATACCTCATAAGGTCATTGTGAAGGTTGAATGAGAATGTATGGAAGCACACAGCACGGGGACTACCAGGGAACTTAGTATGATAGACATCACTGGGCGCGTGACCCGTGCCAGGCAGAGGGGAGAAAATGCTGAGTCAGGTGGTGCCTCCCCTCACCAAGTTGACAGTGTTCTGAGAGACTGGAATTAAACGTGCAGTTACAATTGATAATAATTGTAAAAGATAACCCCGGGGCGCCTGGGTGGCTGTCAGCTAAGCGTCCAACCCTTTTTTTTTTTAAGTTTATTTATTTTGAGAGAGAGAGTGTGTGCATGAACAAGCATGAACAGGGAAGGGACAGAGAAAGAGAGAGAGATGGAGAGAGAGAACCCCAAGCAGGCTCTACGCTGTCAGCACAGAGCTCTTGGGGCACCTGAGTGGCTCAGTCAGTTGAGCGTCCAACTCTTGGTTTCAGCTCAGGTCATGATCTGACAGTTCATGAGTTCAAGCCCCACGTTGGGCTCTGTGCCAACAGTGCAGAACCTGCTTGGGATTCTCTCTCTCCCTCTCTCTCTGCCCCCCTTCCTGCTAATGCTCACTCACTCTGTCTCTCTTAAAATAAATAAACATGAAGAAAATTTAAGATAACCATGTTATTCAGCACATAAACATGCCACACTCTGTAGTTCTGCTTTTTAATTTTTAATCTTTTGAGTTAAAATTCTTCATTTTGAAATAAACATAAATTCATAGGAAATTGCAAAATATAATACAGAGTTCCCTGCGTGCTTCACTCAATTTCTCTTCGGTGGTTAACATCTTCTGTAACTACAGTATAATGTCAAAACCAGGAAATTAATTGTAAAAATCCACAGACCTCAGATTTCAGATTTTAATAGTTTTACATGGATTCTTGTGTGTGTGTGTGTGTGTGTGTGTGTTTGTGTGTATGTGTGTGTGGTTTTATGCCACTTTATCACATAGGCAGATTTTCATAAGCACCACTACGATCAAGGCTCAGAACAGTTCTATCACTGCAAAGATGTTTTACAGCCATATCCACCCAGCCTCATTCTGGCAACCACTAATCTGTTTCTCATCCCTTTAATGTTATTATTTGGGGAATGTTTTATCAATAGCATCATATAGCATGCAATCTTTGGGGATTGGCTTTTTAAAATTTTTTAAACTGTTTATTTATGTTTGAGAGAGAAAGAGAGCATGAGTGGGAAGGGGCAGAAAGAGAAGGAGACACAGAATCCAAAGCAGGGTCCAGGCTCTGAGCTGTCAGCACAGATCCTGATGTAGAGCTTGAACTCATGAACTACGAGATCATGACCTGAGCTGAAGTCAGACACTTATCTGACTGAGCCACCCAGGTGCCCCTCTAAATTTTTTTAAATGTTTATTTTTGAGAGACAGAGACAGAGCATGAGTGGCAGAGAGGCAGAGAGAGGGAGACACAGAATCCGAAGCAGGCTATGGGCTCCCAGCTGCCAGTGTAGAACCCAACGCGGGGCTCGAACTCACAGACTGTGAGATCATGACCTGAGCCGAAGTTGGACGCTTAACCGACTGAGCCACGGAGGCTCCCTTGAACTGTTTTCTACAGCAGCTCCACTAGCATGCCCACCAACAATGCATGAGGATTCCAATTTCTGCACATCTTTGCCAACACTTATTTTTTTCCATCCTTTCTCCCTCCTTCCCTCTCCCCGTCCCTCTTTTTTCCTTTCTTTCATCACCTAATAGCCATCCTGATGGATGTGGATGCAACCACATTTAATAGCATCTGGCTTTGCTCCTTATCTGGCCTCTGTCTTCGGTCCTAAGGTAGCCTACCTGCCACTCTGAACCTCTGCTTCCTCAGATCTGGACCCTCCATCTCCATCCCCAGAAGCTGTTTTAGAGGCCAGCCCAGGCCTGACTCGGGCACGGCCTCCTTTTGCTTTCCCCTGCT
Source organism: Cryptoprocta ferox (assembly GCA_028646485.1). NCBI lineage: Eukaryota > Metazoa > Chordata > Mammalia > Carnivora > Eupleridae > Cryptoprocta > Cryptoprocta ferox. The sequence goes on along the minus strand of CM053574.1, from coordinate 6,105,928 downwards.
ACAGCAGCCGTCCCTTTCCTGGTGCCGTTCACCCTCAACTTCACCATGACCAACCTGCACTACGAGGAGGACATGCAGCGCCCGGGTTCCTGGAAATTCAACTCCACAGAGAGGATCCTGCAGGGTCTGGTGAGAACCCCGCCCACCGCACCAGCCCCGCCCCACGTCGCCCCGCCCACCAGTGCCAGCCCCTGCACCTCCTGCCCCTGCCCCGGTCCCTCGCCCATACCCCAGCTCCCCCCGACCTACCTCGGTGTTTCCCTCTCACGTACCCTCTCCTTTCTCATAGCTCGAACCCCTCTTCAAGAATAGCAGTCTGGGATTCCTCTATGCAGGCTGCAGACTAGCCTCGCTCAGGTGAGACCCTCCCCAAGAGCACAGCCCAGCAGGTGTATGGGACCCTCGCCTACGGGCTCCCTGACTTTGTCCATCCCTGGGACAACTGCCGCCTTGGATACTGCCCATCACCATCAACAACAACATTCCCAAGCCCCGAGGCCCCGTGCCAGTACTTTCTCTTTCGTCCTGTCGGTCCCCACAACGGCCTCGTGAAGCAGGACCCGAAGCCGAGACGGGCTCGGGGGCTTGAGCAGCTCGTGCAGGCCGCACAGAGCAGCCCCAGCGTTGCGGTTTCTAGGGACCAACTCCCGGCCCTTAAGCCGCACTGCCTCCCCTCCCCGCCCTCATTCTGACCTTGCACATGAGGAAAACACCGATCTGGCAACCTCGAAGAGGGAAGAATCCAATAGGGAAGGAAAGCAAGCACACGGTTACAGAGAGAACGTGTGCCCCTAAATGGGTCAGACTCAGCTGAAGGCAGCCTGCCCGCCCTGGGAGGCTGCGGCTGGGGTGGCCGTTGGTTGGCACTGCTTCACACCTGGCATTCTCACCCCCCCAAACCTCTCTCAGAATCCCTAGGGCTGGGTGTCCTCAGATTCCCGTTTTATCACAGGCATCTCTCTCCGGCTCCCCTTCCTTCCTGGGGGAAGAGCGGGCAGAGGAGCCTAGTGGCCAAGAGCCTTGGTGAAGACAGAGCAGAGTTCCTTTACTGAGATCCTAGGCAGGCGCGGGGACCTTGCTGTGCCCCTTACTCCGTGTGTTCCATATGGCATATTAGCCTGTACATAATGTGTGTATACGAATATCCATACTTATATTAATATCTATATCTAAACAATGCATGTATACTAATATCAATACCTATATTAATATCTATTCATAACATAAGTATACTAATATCTACATCTATATGGAGAGAGAGAGTTGACACAGCAGCACAGGTTTGAACTGCACGGGTCCACTTATACATGGATTTTTTTTTAATAAATACAGTTCAGTACTAAATGTATTTTCTCTTTCTTAAAATTTTCTTAATAACAATTTCTTTTCTCTGACTTAATTATAAGAATACAGTACACAATGCCTATAACATAGAAAAATATACGTTAATTGACTGTTTATGTTATCGGTAAGGCTTCTGGTCAACAGCCGTCTATTAATCATTATGTTCTGAGGGGGTCAAAAGTTCTATGCAGATTTTCAACTGTGGTGAAACCCCCCTAACCTCCATTTGTTCAGAAGTCAACTGTATATATAAATATATGCGTGCATGTATAGAGAGAGAGAAGGAGAGAAATAGGCATAATTATACACCCATTATATCTATACCTAATGTATATATTATGTGTAATATATACAACTGCAATATATATATTGTATATTATATATACATTTATATCATGTATGGATATGCTAGATATAACATATAATTACACCTAGACTTTACATGTACATATATATAGACGTAATAGGTGTGTTATATAGGTACCATATCCAATACATTATATAATATTATATAATATACATTAGACATAGGTAAAATATATAATCAACCTACACTTTAGAGGCTTTATATAGGCTTCTGTTATATATTTTATATATTAGGTATAATTCCTAATATATATTGTATATTATATATATAAGGTATATACATAACAGGTGTAATATATAAAATGATAGTAAATAAAATATAAAATAAATATGTAACAAATATCATATGCTTATATGCTAAGTATATTATTATGTTACGTGATGGGTAATTATGTCACATATAATATATAGTAAGATGAGTATAATAACAACTGTGAGAGTTGAGGAATACAGCCCACAGGGATGCTCTGGGGGTTAAATGATGTGATCATGAGGACCCAGCGCTGGGCTGCTGTGTGCCAAGAATTTAACAGGTGTGGCTGTTGTTAGGAGAGACATTCTATCCACGGCCCTCGGGTGTGGGAGTGCCTCTCTCCAGATCACTCAGTAGCATGTGGCTGGGTGGGTGGGTGGGTGGGTCAGAGTCCTGTGACTGGAGACTCTGGTGAGACATGGACAGGTCATGCTTTCAAACAGACCCACCAAAAAGGCAATGTCTCTCCAGCCATTTAGTCTCTCGGGTCTTTAGGAATGTCCCAGCCCTGCTTCTAGACTGAGTGGCTTTAGCTTTTTGACCTCACCATTTGAAAACCATAACTTTCTGCAGGAAAATGTCACCAAGCCATGCTGTAGTCACTTGCCCTGGGGCTACGGGCTAGCCATTACACCATGACCCTAGGCCCCTTGTTGGGCCCGTCAAGACCTGTGACAGGATGTGGCTGTCGAGGCTTCATTTGGCGTCTTCCAGGGTTACTCACCCTGTCAACAGTCCCCTCTGTGTATCGGCCACACACCCTGTACTTTCAGAGGCTTCTCTCCGGGGCATGCAAGGAGGCTTCCGGCCTGCGGTGTGCCAGTTGTTTGTTTATGGAGCGTGTCTTCCTGATGCGGCAGCTCTTGTTAACTAGGGTTCCCCAAGTTTCTGCCCTAGGGGATGGCAAGGAGAGAGAGGGAAGGAGCAACAGATAGAGAGACACTTAAACCAACTATGTGGTGATCCTTACCCAGGCCTGAGCAGGACGGGGCAGCCACCAGAGTGGATGCTATCTGCATGCATCGCCCTGACCCCAAAGGCCCTGGACTGGACAGAGAGAAGCTGTACTGGGAGCTGAGCAAGCTGACCCATGGCATTGCCTTGCTGGGCCACTACACCCTGGACAGGAACAGTCTCTGTGTCAATGGTGAGCCACTGTGATGTGATCAGAGTGTCTCCCCCCTCACCGGGCAGCCTCTGCCCTGTGGCTTGAGAATGCATGGCCCGTCTGGCCCTTAGGGGCTTGGCCCCCTGCACTGGATGTGCTGATTCACGTCTGGACCCCATGGTTTCCCTTCTTCGTCTTGGACTGACCTCACCCTTACAGCCTTCTTTCCTGGCTGTGCTGATGGAGAATCCCCAACAGTGCCCCCTGCTGGAGCCCCCTCCACTGCCTGGCCTCCTGTTTGGAGGAGGCCATCTCTCCCTTGACCCTTACTCACTATCCTGCCTCCCTCTCCCTACAGGCTTCACCCATCAGAGCTCTGCATCCACCACCAGCAGTGAGTATTCAACTGATGACCCAGGGGCCCCCACACAGGGAAGGCAAAGAGCTGACACCTCTTCGTGCCGGCTTAGGTCCTTAGCTCCAGGAGGGACGGAGCTCCGGGGAGGGCACGAGTTACTTACTCTCCCCTCTGCCCCAGTTACAGGGGGAATCTCAGCCCAAGCCCTACATGCAGCAAGCCTAATAAATAGTCTCTCTTGCTGGCATTTCTGCCATGTGCTTGCCTTTCTGCCTTTACTAATAAGGGCTTTTCCTCAGCTTTAGGGACCTCCGCAGTGGACCTGGGATCTTCTGGAACTCCATCCTCCTTCCCTAGCCCCACAGGTAAGTACCGTCAGATGGCATATCTGTTAGAGGGTGCGTGGTGAGTGTAAACACACCTGACATTATTCACTCAAATAAAGATGGAAAGTCATAGTAAACTTAGTGATAATGAGTCAACTGACAACCTTTATTGAGCTCCTACTCTGTGCCAGGCCCTGGGAAATACAGCGGGGAACACAAAACAGAAAAAAATCTTTGCCCTCATAAAGCTTACATTCTTTTTTTTTAAGGCTATTTATCTATTTTTAGAGAGAAAGTGCAAGTGGAGGAGGGACAGAGAGAGAGGGAGAGAGAGAGAGAATCCCAAGCAGGCTCGGCACAGTCAGCACAGAGTCCAATGCGGGGCTCGAACCTCAAACTGTGAGATCATGACCTGACCCAAAGTCAGACGCTTAACTGATGAGCCACCCAGGTGCCCCACAATGACACTGATTTTTAAAGACAACAGAACAGGGGTGCCTGGGCGCCTGGGTGGCTCAGTTGGTTAGGTGGCCGGCTTCGGCTCAGGTCATGATCTCATGGTTTGTGGGTTCAAGCCCTGCATCCGGCTCTGTGCTGACAGCTCAGAGCCTCCAGCCTGCTTGGGATTCTGTGTCTCCCTAGCTCTCTGCCCCTCCCCCGCTGGCTCTCTGTCTCTGTCTCTCTCTCAAAAATAAATAAACATTAAAAAAAAAAAAAGACAACAGAACAGAAGCTGGTTTTGCCTGCTTGCTTTAAATATACTTTTGAATAAGGATATACTTGAGAGGAATTATTCATAAAATAAGTCTTATTAAATGAGTTAATTGGGGAAAAAATTGTTAGCTGGCAAATTGTTCCTCAGGCAAATTTTCAAACATTGAAGGCTGAACCTGTCTGGGAGGGTCTTCAAAGGTGCCCTGGTAGGAGAAAGAAACTGGCTGGAGCCAAGACAGTCTTAGGGTCCTTCGCTCTTCGTTTCTCACCTGGTCTCATGCTGTTCCAACCCAGCCTAGGGGTTTTGAGGGATTTGGGGGCTTGAGCGAAGAAAAAGATATGACCACTAGATGGCAGTAGCACACACGCAAAGTGGGGGGGCAGCGCGGCTTTGCCTGCAGGGGAGGAACCTCAGAGCTGACCTCTTCAAGAGGCTATGACATGGGGACCCCTACTCAAAAGGGGAGAAGGGCAAGGGAACTCCGTGGGGAGGGGAGCGGTCAGGGAAGACATTCTCAGGTCTGCCTCACGTCACTCTGCAGCCTGGTGGGGCGTCTCTGGGATAGAGAGCTCTGATGGGCCGTGGCTAGGCTCTTTGTAGCCACAGGGTGGATCCTTTCACAGCTCTAAGATGTTGGGTGCGGTTTCATGGGGTATGCAAAGCAGGCAGGCTCAAGGTGGCTGAAATCTGCCTGTTTGGGCTGTGGTTAAAACTACTGGATAGGGGGTTCCTGGGTGGCTCAGTCGGCTAAGTGTCTGACTTCGGCTCAGGTCATGATCTCCCAGTCAGTGGGTTCAAGCCCCGCATTGGGTTCCGTGCTGGCAGCTCAGAGCCTGGAGCCTGTTTCAGATTCTGTGTCTCCCTCCCTCTCTCTGCCCCTCCCCTGCTCGTGCTCTGTCTCTCTCTGTCTCAAAAATAGATAAACAAACAAAAAAAATTTTTTTAAACCAAACAACTGGATATAAAAAAAAAATTGAGTTTGGTCCTGGCAGGCTTTTGAGCTCATGGGTTCCCAGCCTGCTGTGAAGAATTAAATATTCTACGGGCTAATAGGCAGGCACCTTCTCCAGCTCATGAAACACCCAGACACCACCGTCCTCAGTTTCCGTAGGTGGGCAAAGCTGGGGACCATGTAAAACAGAACATGCCACTGCCTCCACTCCCCAGCCCCACTCCATCTCCAGCCTCAGATGAACATGGAACAATACCCGAAGGGTCCCAGGTGAGGGCAGCCTCTCCCTGGTATCTCCAAGATGATAGAGTCCTCTGAGCAGGCTAGGGTTGTGTGTCCCAGTAGTCCAGACCGGACTCAGTGCATGGCCTCTTCTCCCCCCTCCCCACTGCAGCTGCTGGCCCTGCCCCAGTGCCCTTTACCCTCAACTTTACCATCATCAACCTGCCCTACACAAAGGACATGCAGCCGAGCTCTGCGAAGTTCAACTCCACAGAGTCAATTCTACAGCGCCTGGTGAGAACCCCCTGAAACCCATCCCTCTCTTCCAACGTCCTCCCCACCCTCTTCGAGTCTCCTTACTACACTACTCCGGCTACGGAGGGCCGGAGGGGAAGACAGTTTCTAGGTTCAAAACGTGGAACGGCCACAGAGAAGTGATGTGCCTTCTTGCCTTTTAGTACCATTTCCTCCTCTGTAAAACTAAGATCATAAAAGCATTAATCCCAAACGGTTCTTCTGAGAATTAAATGTTGTGTTGAGATGATTGGGGAGCTGCTGTTTAACTTTAAAATGTGGTGTTTTAAAATGACGGTGGCTTTTACATCTATTTTTTCATTTGCCCACTTCTTCCTTCCCAGCTCAAGCCCTTGTTTGCCAACAGCAGTGTTGGCTCGCTCTACATTGGCTGCAGAGTGACCACGCTAAGGTGAGACCTCTTCTTTGTCTTGCCTTAGGAGGTGTGTAGTAAGGGATGGGCTGGTTGGGCCGGCCAGGGCCTGGACTAGGGAGGCAAGTGAGATGCCGAGGGCACAACATTTAAGGAGGCGCTCACCCTCAGGTGCCCACCCTACATTTGCACAGCCCTGAGAGTAAGCACTCCCTTAAATGTTGCATCCAGGCACCTTGCGTGTCTCACGGTTCCCAGCTCCCGTGCCAGCCCTCTCTAGGTCATCTTCAATCCAATTCGATAATCAGACTCACAAGACCTGAATAGGTCACACACCGACAGGAAATGGCTTGCCAGCACGGCGAGCATTGGGCCTTTCTTTTTTGTAAGAACCTTCTTGGAAGTCCAGGACGATTCTTTTGAAATCCAGGTGACAGTTAATGTGCAAAGAAACGTAACTTCAGTGGATAGGAGATGGAGCCACCTTGGCTTACATGTTCCTTGTCCCAAAAGGTAACTGGTATCTCTTGTAACAGCCCTGACAAGTTAAGAGGTTTACCACGCCCGAGGAAGCCCTATAGCTTCCTGTCAGGTATCGGTGTCCATTTTCGGCCCTCCCAGAAAAGATGCAGGTCATCAACAAGGGGTCATTTAGACCATAAGCAGCATCACCGGGAAACACAGCTGACACTGCACCTTTATCAAGTTTCTAGGAGACCAGAGCTGGAAGCAGCTTAGGTCAAGGTCACTTCCATCCTGTTAAGGTGCGAGGGATACTCTGTTTTTCCCCAGTAATACTCTCTGGCAGCACTACCTGCCCTTCAGGGTTAATTTTTCCTTCTCCCTTCCTCCAGGGAGCTGGGAATACAAGAAGCAGGTGGACAATGGGTAGGGGGTCTTCCCCATCCAGCATCTCATGCTCAGATGCTCAGCTCCAAAAGTTGGGTTGGCTCAGCTTTCCAAGAGCTGATGAATCTGCTCACAGCTGCTACCTAGTGCTAGCGACTGTACATGCCTGGTTCTATGAACATCTGTTAAATAATTAACCAGTTAATTAATGAGTATCTGGCACCAAAGCTAGATATCGGTATCATTTCCAAACCCCATGACATTCTAACAAAAGGGTTAGAGCGTTATCCATGCTGCAAAGATGGGAGAACTGAGTTAGACCCACTTCTGTGGATTATCCGACAAGCGACAGAGCCAAGGTTGGAACCGATGGTCATCTGACTGTAAAGCACCCACTCTGGTCCTTTGTTGTGCAAAGATTCCCCTCTTCTTAGGAGCATTCCTGTGTGGACCAAGAGAGCAGAGAAGCAGGCATTCATCTACAAGTGGGCTGGTACAATGATGTTCTGCCCGGGATGCCTCTCTGTCCTGTGCCCATGCCCAGGTCTTTCTCTCCCCAGGCCTGAAAAGGGTGGAACAGCCACTGGAGTTGACGCTGTCTGCACCTGCCGACCTGACCCTTCGGGTCTCCAGCTGGACAGGGAGCGGCTCTACTGGGAACTGAGCCACCAGACCCACGGTGTCACCCAGCTCGGTTCCTACATCCTGGACAGCGACCGTCTCTATGTCAACGGTGAGCATCTGGTGGTGACAGGGGTCTCCTCCTGCACCCCGGGTGGATTATTCTGTTGTTATTATTCTGAGCTCTGGCCAGAGCATACATCCCTGTCTGCCTCTAGACTCTTCTCTCCTCATTCTTCTTTTCCTTGTGAGATCCTCCTTCCCCACCAAGGGCTACATCACACCCAGGGAGGTGGAGAGTCAGAGAAAGGTTATAGGAGGCACCACCCATTGTCTGGAAGGGACATGACCTCCTGATGACATCTGTTCTTCCAGCAGTGGCCCAGCCCCTTCATCCTTTGCTTCAGCTTCTCAAACATCCCACCTCTCTCTCATCCACTCTCCACAGGTTACACCAGACCACCGCTGACCTCCATCCCCAGTGGTAAGTGTTCAGATCCTACATGGCTCTATGCCCCCACACCTTGTGGGAACCACTGCTCCCTCTTACCCTAAGCCCAGGGCCTCATGGAGGAAGGAAGCCTTGGGGACCTGGTCACCCACATACCCCTACCTCTCCCTTCTGTGACTTGAGCTGGGCATCAAGGGCCCCTGTCTTTGGCATCTCCAAGGTGATAACGCTGCATCTTTCTTATTTCTGCTGCTTCCTCCTCAGTTCCTGTGATTTCCACACCCTCAGGAACGTCAGCAGCTCCAATCTCCTTCTCCAGCTCGACAGGTAAGAGCCTTCTCTCCACATCTCCTTCCTTCCCACCCGTGTGCCTCTGTGCTGAGCAATGAGAAGGGCAAAAGAGTATGTGCAGGCAGGGCAAAGCGAGGGGGCAGTGTGGAGAGGATGATCTTTGGGACCATGCCTTTGTAACAGACCAGTCCAGCTCCATCCCTAGGTTTGGAGAGCTCTGTAACTCTAGGTTTTCGGTCCTAAGCTAAAGCAGTGACTCCCTTTAATCTACTCTTTGCTTTCTGTGAAGGCATTGTATCAGCTAGGTTTTACTGCATAACAAATGACCCTCAAATTTAGTAGATTAAAACAATCACATGCTACTCTGCTCACTCATATATAGGTCAGCTGGACAGTTCCTTGGGCCTCAACTAGGCTCCCTTATGTGTCTGTAGTCACCTGCAGGTGAGGTAGGTGACTCTGCTTCTGGAATATGCCTGACTGATGGCTGGGGTGCCTCAGTTCCCTTCATGTGGCTTCTCATCATCCCATAGACTAGCTGTGGCTTCTTCGTATGGTGATCATGGACTTCCTAGAAGCGAGAGAGGGCAAGCCTCAGCGCACAGACACTTTTCAAGCTTCTGCTTGCGTCATGTTTCTCTTGCCCCATTGGCCAAAGCCAGTCATGGCCGAAAGTCAAGAGATGGAGAAATAGACTCCCACCTCTTGGTGGAAGGGCCTTGCACCACCTTGTGAGGGTGTAGATGCATGGAGGTGAAGAATTCGTGCTCACTTTTACAGTCTACCCCAGGTGACCTGCCAGGGACCAACCTGTGACCGTGTTGGCCTTAGGGGACCCATGGGGGGGGTCAGTTACTAAGATTAGATGCAGTGGTACATTCTGGAACAACTCTCAAAGCTTAATCTTCTGGTACAGTGGAATGGAAATAGTCATGGGCAAATCCAGGACTAATTCCCAAAGGGCAGAGACCAAAGCAGAGAAAGCAGATGTAAGTAGCACCCACAACAGTGTCTACAAAGCAATGACGGGACCATTCACTGGTTGTCTGTCACATCATGCAGACTCAGCTTTACATGTACGATCTTTGACCCCAGTGGACGGGCACTGCTCTTTCTCTGTTTAAGAGAGGCATAGACTGGTTCTTGGGGGGCTGTGTGTTTTTCTGAGGTCACACAGCCAGTAGATGGGCAGGACTCAGGTTTAAGTCAAACTCTGGAATTTGAGCTTCTGTCCTAAAATAGCTGTGTGGCTCTGAGGAAGTGACTTAACTTCTCTGAAACATGTTTTCATCCTCTGTCAACTGGGAATAAGTAAAAGGATTCACTTCCAGGGTTTGTTTGAGGACTACACAAGATACTGGATGGAAAGTTCTTAGCATAGAGTAAGCTCTTACCAAACATCAGCTAGTATGATTGCTGTTATTTTTGTTGTCATTATTAATATCATTACTATTAGTAGAGTAACAAAATAAGGTCTCATATTTGGGGAGGAGATATTCGGAGCTCTTAAACCAGATGTGAACATACTGGGCACCAGAGATGCGAATCCAGACTCTACCCCACCATCCCTAAATCCAGCTTAGCCAGTGACTCAGGCCATGCCTTTTCTCCCAACCTCACTGCAGTCTCCGGCCCTGACCTGGTTCCATTCACCCTTAACTTCACCATCACCAACCTGCGCTACACAGAGGACATGCAGTTTATAGGTTCAGCCAAGTTCAACAAAATAGAGGAGGTCTTGCAGAGCCTGGTGAGAACCCCACCCACCTCACTCCTGCACCACCTGCTGACGCCCACCTACCCGCTGACCCCAGCCCCACCTACCTCTCCCAAGTCCCGCCTACCTCCCCCATGCCCCACCCACCTCTCCCTGCCACCCCCTCCAATGGATGCCATCCCCACCCAGCTTGCCCCAACCCTGCTCAGACCTTCTATTCTCCTCCCTCTCTTTCAACAGCTCAGACCCTTATTCAAGAACACCAGTGTCGGCCCTCTCTACTCTGGCTGCAGACTGACCTCGCTCAGGTGGGACCCCCAGAGAAGATGGCCCACTGAGGCACAGTGGGGATTCTTCCCATGGTGCTCTAGGGCTCAGTCCTCACTTTGGCCTCAGCCCTTTCCAGCTCCCAACCGGGGGTAACCGCTGTCCTTTGGGCTGCTGGACCCCAGGCTCTGCTCTGGACCTTCCCATCCTCCTGAGCCTCAAATCTCCCAGGCAATATTTAATGGGAACAAAATGACAAAACATAGCGACTGGAAAGTATGCACCAAATTCCTTCATAAAGGACCCATCCCTGATCCTTCACAAAGGCTATGATCCCCAGTCTGCCGTGTCCACACTGCATGCAAAGATTTCTGAAGGCTAACCCACAGCAAATACTTAGTCAAACATTGGGGTTCTTGGTGTGTGGTCACTAGTGACATTCTGGGCCAAAGAATTCTTGTCATGGGTGGCTGTCCTCTGCACTGTAGGATATTTAGCAGCATCTTGGCTACGCGACAGATGCCCATAGTAGCCCAACCACCCCAAAGTAGTGACGACCAAATCTGTGACCAGATATTACCAAATGACTCCTGAGGTGCAGAGCACCCCAGGTTAGAGTCACTGGGCGAGACGCTTCCTGTCCATCATCTCCCTGGACTCTCTTAATATCACTACTGTTACTCCGATTTTACAGATGGGAAACCAAGGCACAGCAAGGTTAAGGAGCTTTCCCAGAGCCAGTGGCTGTCACATGGTGGAGCCAGGATTCAAGCCCAGCCTCCTCAGAGTCCATACCTGCTCTCACTAAGCTTGCTGGGCTTCTTTTCCTTGGAAAGGACCATGGGCTCTCTCCCCTCCCCCATAATCCCAGCCTTCAATCCCCTGCTCCCTTCCAGGGCAGAGATGTCGGCTCGGCCCCCCTTCACCGAGTGATGGGGCTTCTGAGCGCGGGTGGACCTCTCCCTTCCGAGGTCCCCTGGAGGGTTGAGCCTCGGGGGACATCTCCCCAGGATATCTCCCTGCCTCCAAAAATAGAATTTGAGAAAGGATTCCCTCCCTGCAGTGCCAAGATAGAGCGGGATGGAATGAAGCCCTCTTTCTTGGGGTCTGGCCCAGGGTGCTGATGCACCCACAGCAGAAATGCCCTCTCCGCTCCCCTGGCCTGGAGTTCCACAAATTTTCTTTCCACACACAAGCATTGCTTGAGCACCTACTGTGTCCAAGCTCCATGCTGAGCTCTGAAATCTCCATGGAGGCCAAAGCCTGGACTCTGACATCAGGAAGAGGGTACTGTATTAATTATATGTAAATGTATGCAATACATGCACACAAATTTATTATATGTAATTATTATATGTGAATTATGTAATTAATTATATAAGAACATATACTTTAATGGTGAATAAAATAATAGTGGCAGATACTCCCTTAGCACTTAGGGATGTACTGGATACTATTGTAAGCATTATACTTATATCAACAGAGTTAATCCTCACAAGATCCACCTGGGTACCATGATTACACCCATTTTATAGATGAGAAACTGAGGCCCAGAGAGACTGTTGAAGTGCTAGGAAATGGTCTAGGAGGAACTGAAGTGGTAGCTCATACCTGGGGACGAGGACTTGGTGCCCGGGAGACATAGCTCTGAGCCAGGAGGAGTCATTCAGGGAGAGGGAGCCACAGGTGAGAGCCAAGGTAGCGAGCACGCAGAGCAGACATTCTCACCTGCAAGGGGGGAGGCGGAGAGATGCGCAGGGCAGCCGTGGGTGCCACCATGTGCGTGTTGGAGCAGTGCAGGGGGGCCTCATCCACAGGCAGCAGGGAGCCAGAAGGATTTCAGCAAATTCCCAACCAAGGAAGATTCCCACTGTAAGTGAGACTTGGCAGTGTGATGACAGTGGGGCGTAAAACACAGAGGGGCCCGGACTCACAAGGTGGCCTGGAAGGAACCATATTCAGAATGTGGAGCGAATTTCCTCAGTGTGGATGACGAGCATCCCAGGGGCTGTTGGCGGGAGCCCCGCTGCCTCCTAGCTTTCCCCACGGTGCCCCCATATTGGTACCCCTCAGGGGCCCTCCGCAGATGAATCGTCACCATCTGCACCGCTGTGTCCTGCCCTCCCCAGGCCCGAGAAGGCGGGAGCAGCCACCAGCGTCAACGCCATCTGCTCCTACTGCCCCGACCCTGCAGACCGCGGGCTGGACAGAGAGAAGCTGTACTGGGAGCTGAGTCGGCTGACCCGTGGTGTCACCAAGCTGGGCCACTACACCCTGGAGCAGGACAGTCTCTGTGTCAGTGGTGAGCAGCGGCCACCTGCACTTTGCTGAGCTGTCAAGCTCACGTTTCCACCCCCACCCCCAGGGCTTCTTCATTCCTTCTCCACCTCAGCACCTCCCCTCTCTCTTGCCCTCTCTCCGCAGGCTACACCCACCAGACACCAGTAACAGCCCCCAGTGGTGAGTACTCAGGGGTCTTCAGGAGGTCCCTCCCCTCCCCACCAACCAGGGAAGGAAGCAGCAGGGTCCTACTCACACCTCCAGCTGTCAGGGAGGGAGGAGATCAGGGACACAGGCTGGGAAGCCATTGTCAGACTCAACTGGGCATCACCTCTGTGCTGTTGGCTGGACACACAGAAGTGGCCACCACGCGGTGGTCAGGTGGATGGAAGAAAGTACCTGAACGTGGGCTTGAATAAATAAGAATGTTAGGTGGTAAGTCGTCTCTCAAATCAGGCCCACCTTCACCTGCATCATGTGATGGGCTCATGTCCACACTGGTGGTTCTGGCATTAGGTCTCCAAGGACCTGCAGCACTTGCTACAGCCCCCAGTGAGATAGCTGTTATTCCCGGGCCCTGCCCCGCATCCATCCCGGGCCTGACAGCGTGGCCTCTCCTCTCCCTCCCCTGCTGCAGCCACGGGACAACCCCTTGTGCCTTTCACCCTCAACTTCACCGTCACCAACCTACGCTACACGGAGGACATGCAGCCTCCTGGATCCTTAAAGTTTAACACCACGGAGAAGTCCCTGCAGCGCCAGGTGAGAGCCCCGCCCACCTCGTCTTCAGCCTGCATTCTGATGCCAGCCCCGCCCACTCCTGCCCCGTCCTCGGGGAGCTAGCCCCTCCCACCTCACTCTCGCCCACCCCACCCCACCCCAGGATACCCGTCCTGCCCTTGCCTATTAAGTTCCCTTGCCCTCACCCACAGCTCGGACCCTTGTTCAAGAACACGAGTGTGGGCCCCCTGTACGCAGGCTGCAGACTGACGTTGCTCAGGTGAGACCTTGCAATCCCCGGCCAGGGCTGCCTCTGGCGCTGTCAGACCCCAGGAGTTCCCTCTGCCTCCTTCCTGCCCTTTCTGTCCATGTCTTCAGCAGAGGTGGATTCAGGAGGCACTGGCTCCAGGACCAAGGCGTCTTCTGATTGTAACCACCGCCCCCTCCCCCAGCTGTTCCCAGATTCTGCGGAGCCCCTCAGTAGGATGGGGACCCAAGTCTGGTCATCCTTCTGAATTCCCTCCTGCCTCCCTTTGACCAAAGAGAGCATTTCCTTGAGGTTTTCAGCTCCAGCCCCAGGATTCCTCTCAAGACAAGCATGCCTTTTCCTCTTCCTTTAATCCCTGGTTCCAGCTCTCCACCTTCTCAAGTGGAAGGTCTCCTGACCCCATGCCGTGAGGCTGCAGGTTTCAGACCTGCAATTTAATAAAAATCCTCCCACCCACTCACTGTGTGCACAGTCCCAGGCTGGCCAGAGGTGGGTTCCAGCCTTCTTACTTCCCCAGGCCCCTTCCTGTCCTGCCCCATGGGTCCCAGGAGCCCCGCCTAAGGACTCCATCTATTGTTACCCCTACCCACCGTGCAGGCCCGAGAAGGATGAGGCGGCCACTGGAGTGGATGCCATCTGCACCCTCCGCTCTGACCCCACGGGCCCTGGGCTGGACAGAGAGTGGCTGTACCAGGAGCTGAGCCAGCTGAGCCGTGGGGTCACCAGGCTGGGTCCCTACACCCTGGACCCTGACAGTCTCTACGTCAATGGTGAGGGGCTGCCACCTTTGTCTGCGTTTCCCCAGGTCCCACATCCTCCTCTCCATTCATTCCTCCCTTTCCCTCTTTCCTCCTCCTCCTCACCCTTTCTCCCTCTACCTGGGCAGGTTTCACCCGCAAGACCCGGACCACCACCCCCAGCAGTGAGTATTCAGAGGCTTCAGACGTCCCTGCAACCATGTGAGGCCCCGCCCACCGCCTGCCCTCTGCACCCCTGCTCCATCCCAGCCTTGGGGAATGGGGATCTATACCCATTAAAGCCCCAGACATAGGCCCCTGGTCCCTGACATCTGCAGGATGATGAGGTCCCCGCCCCAAGCTTGTCTCCTCCCAGCTTCTGTGATGACAGGGTCTCCAGCAATGGCGAGGGGTGTGCTGGGCTGTGGGTCTCCTCCTCCCCCAGTGGGCTCTGGGCAGCAGGCTCTGCTTGAGTTCAGACTTCCGCTGGGGCTCACATCTCCAAGGGCTTGGGGCAAGGTTTTTGTCTCTCTGGAGATGTCCTCCTGATTGTCTTCCTTTTAAGGAATTGTAGCTAGGATGGTCCCGCTGCCTTCTCCTCACAGCCAAGTTGCCTCTTCATGGAGGACCTCTCCCTTCCCCTCGTCATCTTTCCCTCTCTTTGCAGGTTACCCTCATCCAGCTTCAGCCACCACCCCCAACAGTGAGTATTTCAGACCTCATGTGCCTGTGACCACCACCCTTTCCTAAAGATAAGAGCTGCTCAGCCAGCCAGGCCTTCCCTCCCACTCCCCACTTCTGGATGGGAAGGAGTCCAGAGGACCATGTCCTGACTCCAGGCTAAATGGGCATAGAGACAGGGACACAATTTATCACAAGAGTCACCACCGTTCCCACCATTCCCACACAGGTGTAGCGCAACTTTGATTTCATCCCTCGTGTATTTTTCCATCTGTGTGACCCCCGCCTGCTTCCGCATGTCCTCTCTAGCTCCGACCCTCAAGCCCACAAGTAGGAAGGTCCTACTGCTACCAAAATCATTTCTACAAAATCATTCACTCAAGATCACTTCTCTCATTGCTTACTCAGCTTCCCTCAGGAAACTCATCCATTTCCATGGATTTCAGGGAGGATCTAGCTTCTCAGGGTCCAGCCGCTCAGAATCCAAATCTCGAGTCTAATCCGCTGCATGAAGCAGCTTCTGACCCTTGGTCCACCCACCTCCTGGACATCACCTGGGCCCTTGGTCTCTGACTCTGAAGTCACAATCTTCTCCCAAACTTGCTCCTTTTCCTTATTACCAAAGGCAAGGACATAGGTGTCAATCTTGACCCTCCCTCTCATTCACCTCCCACATCCATCCATCACCAAATCATCTCTCCTCTTTTTGTAATATCTTGCAAGTCCTTTCTCTGCGTCTGTATCACTCAGCCTTTATTGAGGCCACGGGCATGTTTCGCTAGGACTAATGCAGTAGCCTCTTCTCTGGCGTCCTGCAGTCCCCCGCACAGCAGCTGCAGCATCCCTCCCAGTGTACTGCTGTCCTCACAATTCCTGTCTCATTGACAATCTTTGGATGACTCCACCTTATCTACAATTTATGTTCAAAGCCCTGAGCTGCATAGTCACTGCCCCCCCCTTCTGGGTTCACAGGGCCCCTCCATGTGAGCTATACTTCCTCATGGCCATAATGAACACATTCAAGTCCCTCGAGGGCAGCTGCCCTGTCTTCCTGCCAGGCTTGTACCCAAGCTGATTCTTCTGCTCAAGTATTCTCCCTCTTGCTTAGCTCTTGTTCACCTAGCTCTTACTCATGCTTTTGGCCACATCTGAAATGATGCTTCCTCCTGGAGGCTGTCCTCAGTCATTTGTTGGGTGCCCCTCTGGAACTGCACACCCTCCAGGCTCCCCTGAAGCCTAATGGTCTGGCCACTCTCCCGGCCTCAATATTAGGAGCCTACGCCCTATTCATCCATAAACCTGCAGAGCCCAGCACAGAGCCTCACACACATTGGGCGCCTGATACACGCTCACTGAATGAAATGAGTGAAGGTTCCCAATGTCTTAAGAATCCCATAATGTTCTCTCCTCCTGCTTCTGCAGTCCATGGCTATACTTAGGTCCATTGCTGGTACTCTACTGTTAGAGCACCAAGCAACCTCGGTCCTCACTGTGGTCCAAGCTGGTCATTCTTCTCTTCTTCCCTCACTGCAGCCAGTGGCCCCACTCTGGAGTCCTTCACCCTGAACTTCACCATCACCAACCTGCCCTACACTGAGGGCATGGGGCACCCCACTTCCTTGAAGTTCAATTCCACTGAAAGGATCCTCCGGCACTGGGTGAGAGCCCCTCAATGACCACCGTCAGTCCCACCACACGCCTGCCCGCATTGCCCTTCAGCTCTTCTGCTCACCCTCCTCTCTTTCCCCACCAGCTCAAGCTTTTGCTCAGTAAGACCAGTGTCGGCCCCCTCTACGCTGGCTGCAGACTCGCCTCACTCAGGTGAGACCCCCAGATGGAGGGATGTATTGGGCCCAGTGGATTCTCATGCACTGGCCGGCAGGGCGCAGTTCCTAGGCATGCCTTTGGCACTGCTGGCCTCCAGCACCTGCCATATAACACCTCCATGCCTTCTTCATGCCCTGGTAGTGGGAATGCTCAAGCTTTAGAAATGAGGCATCATGGTTATACTTATGGAATCCAGATGATCATTTGTTTTAGATGAAAGCTTTCCTCTTGGAAGAACCGCTCTCTCTTGTCTGCCGATTCCAACTAAGGTGTTTTCTGTTCTTAGTTGTGAGAGGTTTGTCTCTGACAAGAAACACTTAGGAGAGCCCTTCTGGGCTTCAGAGCCAGCCCTTTCTGTACCTCTCAGCCTCCTGCCTTCTCCTTTTTTGCTTTCCCGATCCAGAAGGTCCCCTCCGACAGTATTCCACATCCCCATGTCCTCTTTCCCCAGGCTTGAGAAGGGCGGAGCAGCCACTGGAGTGGACATCGTCTGCACCGTCCACTCTGACCTCATGGGCCCCGGGCTGGACAGAGAGCAGCTGTACTGGGAGCTGAGCCGTGAGACGCACGGCATCACCCAGCTGGGGTCCTTCACCCTGGACAGGGACAGCCTCCATGTCAACGGTGAGGGACTGGTGCTCCAGCAGGGGTCTCTCTCCCAGCTGGAGTTTTGTGATTCTCTAAAGGAAGCTGTGGTCCATCTCCTTCTCCTCTGGTCTGGGTTCAGTCTTCACACCACTGATGGAATCATGGGCTCCAGCCACCTTTGATCTCACTGCTTAGACGCCTCCTCCCCGAACATCCGTCTTCCGCCTCTCCTTCTCTGCTTTTCCCACAAAGGCCCCTAAATCCTACCTTTCCCTTACTCCTTTATGGTCACCCCAACTCTCGCTCAGCTCCTCTGGCCTTCTCTCTGCAGGGTACACCTACAGAGCCACAGCCCCAACTACCACTGGTGAGTACTCCTTGCCCTGGTTGCCTGGGTCTCGTCCCCACTCTGGGATTGGGGAGCAGCTGCTGTCCTTTACCTCCTGCCCTTGATGACAAAGACACCTGGAAAGTCCCCTCACTCATCCCTTCTCTCCCCGGGATCTGGTAGAAAGTCCCAGCCCAGGGCAAGAGCATCTTACACACAAGGCTGTACCCCCACCATTCTGACCCTCACATGTTTTTCACTCGAATTCTCCTAAAACCCTGCCCTGGTACTCTTTATTTATTTGTTTTTAATGTTTATTTATTTATTTTAAGAAAGAATGCATGAGTAGGGGAGGGGCAGAAAGAGAGGAGAGAGAATCCCAAGCAGGTTCCATGCCGTCATTGCAGAGCCTGACTTGGGGCTTGATCCCACAACCTTGAGTCATGACCTGAGCCGAAATCAAGACTCAGATGCTTAACCCACGGAGCCGCACAGGTGCCCTCCTGGTTCTCTTCTCTTATCCTTTCACTCACCTCTCTGCTCATCGTTCTGAGTGTCTCGACATCAGTGTTGTGCAGTTGTTGGATTTTCACTGAACACGCCTTGCAGGCACTGTGATGATGACATAGTGAATTAATCAGCTCCGGCTGCCGAAGCAAAGACCACAGGCCAGGTGGCTCAGAGGACAGAAGCGTATTTTTTCACAGCTGGAGGCAGGGGGTGAGGGGGTGCCAACAGACTGGTTTTTCTGGGGCCTCTCTCCTTGGCATGCAGGTGGTGACCTCTTATGGGCTCTTGGCATGGTCACTCCTTTGCACACATTGTCCCCATGTCCCTCTGTGTCCCAATCTCCTCCTCTTATACAGACAGCAACCACATTAGATTAGGGCCCACCCCAATAGGCTCATTTTAACTTAATTACCTCTCTAAAGGCCTGGTTCCAAATACAATCACCTACCACAATCACCTACTGAGGGCCTAGGGATTGGAGCTTCTCAAATTTCGGTGGTAGGGGGGGAGACACAATTCATCCAAAAGCACATGCACCTTATCCTTTCATTCTTGCTACAACCATGTGACTTAGCTCCAATCTACAGATGAGTAAACCCAAGCTCAGAGAGGCTGCCAAGTCACACAGCAAATCAATAATAGAACCAGGAATTCCTGTGACTCCAAAAACTCACAGTCTCATCCATCTGTCAGTTAATTTTTTTTAAAGGACACGCTGATTTTTGGTGTACGCCTGTTGTGTTCAAGTTCATGGGCCAAACTCCCATTGCATCCCCAGAAAACCTTAGAATGAGGACCTTGGTAGCCTTTTCAAGAGTTAATTGCCCTTGCATCAGAGGTGTGTTTTTACAAACCTCTCAGACTCTCTTCTTGGGTCCATCTCTGGTCTTTTACACCACAGCGTCCTTGTTTGCTCCTTCCAACATCAGCAGGGTTCTGGGCTCCTCAGATCCAATGAGAACCATCTTTCCCCAAATGATAGGAGGAAAAATAAGTTAAATTCATTCAATTGGCCATGTTTTGTTTATCAGTATCCAGTCCTTGAAATAGATTCAGAAGTAGTATAGTACAAATTCAGTGTACATGGAGGGAAGGCAAGATTGATAGATGGATGAAGGAAGGGAAGGGAAGGAAGGAAGGAAGGAAGGAAGGAGGGAGGGAGTGATGAATGGAAGGAGAGAAGGAGAGAAGATGGATGAGCAGATGGAAGAAAAGATGAATGGAGGGGGGAAAGGAGGGAGGGAACATGTCTAAATAGATGGAAGGAATAGATGTGGAAGGAAGCAAATATGGATGGAAAGAAGGAAGAAAAGAAAGAGTGGAGGAAGGAAGCAAGGAAAGGTGGAAGAAAGTGGGGATAGAACAAAGGACAGACAGAAGGATGCATAGAAGAAGGTATGAATGGGAAGAAGGAAGGATGAGGAGTGATGAAGGAATGATGTATGCAAGAATGGTGGATGGATGGATGGATGGATGGATGTCATGGGTGCATGCATGGATGGATGGATGAGTGAGTTGATGGATGGAGAGATGGAGGATGTATGAGTGGAGAGACAGATGGATGGATGGATGTCATGGATGCATGCACGGATAGATAGACTTGTGAGTGGTTGGATGGAGAGATGGAAGAAGGATGGATGGGTGGAGAGATGGATGGGTGCATAGACAGATGATAGATGAAAGGAAAGAAGGGATGAAAGAAGGAAAAAGCAAAGATGGAAGGAAGGAAGGATGAGTGCCTGGATGAATAGAAAGAATGATGGAAAGAAAGAAGAAAGGAGAGATGGAAGGAAGGATAGACAGAAGGAAGCTTGGAAGGAGTGATGGACAGAAGGGAAGGAGGAAAGAGGGGAAGTAAGCTTTTCGTCCAGAGGTTTGTCCTAAACACTTGACCCTGTGCTGCTGACTGCTTATCTAGCCTGGAGTCAAACCAGGAGCCTCTGGTCTTACTTGCATCATATATTTATTTATTATACTTCTCCTGGGGTCTATGCAGGTCACCCCCACTATTGAACACTGGGCCAGCTGCATATGTCTAAGCAAGAGCATGTGTATTAGCAGGGGAATTCATGAGCAAGGACTCCGGGGTCAGAGAACCTAGGCCCAAACCCAGACTTTCCCTCCCTCCAGTCACGTAACCCTGGGCAGGAGACCATTTCTGTACTGTGGTTCCTCTTTGCTTAGTGTGGAGAAGTCTAGTGCCCAGCTCATATTCATCCCGGTAAAAAGCTCCATTTGTAGTGAGTGATCAGAAAGTATTTGCTTATTTGTCTTCTATAATAAACACTCAAATAGTGTTTACTCTGTGCCCAGCACTGTGCTTACGCACTTTTCAAAATTTGACTTGTTCAAACCTCGCAACAGCTTTTGAAGTAGGGCTCATTATTATCTTACAGATGAGTAAACTGAGGTCCAAAGGGATTGGTTACAGCTGCTAGTTGCCTTTTTTTTTTTACACAATGCACAGAAGATTGGCATACCTGCGTGTAAGAGAGAGACGGAGAGAGAGGAAAAGAGAGACAGAGGCACAGAGAGATAAAGAGATAGAGATGGGGGAACAGAAAGAAAGTGAAGGAAAATGCCTGGGGTTATCCTTGGTCCCACATCAGCAGGGTAAGTTGAAGCCTTTCCTTCCGGGAAAGAACAAAGCCACCAGCATTTTCACAGAATCTTCCACTCCTGCACCTGGGTGGAAATACCTTCTCCAGCCCCCAAATCATTAAGCTTGTCCTTACTTGCTACTGAAGTTGTCTCCACCAACAAGTGACCCTCAGGTTTACTGGGAGGAGGACGAGAGGCCCTTGGAAGCCCCACCGTGGGTGGACGTTGGGCACCCGGCCTCCCACAAGCCTGGGCTCTCTCTGCGCTTACCACAGCTGCGGAGGCCCATGAGGAGCCGTTCACACTGAACTTCACCATCGACAACCTGCGCTACTCAGCAGACATGGGCCACCCTGGCTCCCTCAAGTTCAACATCACAGACAGCCTCATGCAGCACCTGGTGAGAGACCTACTTCCCCCTCCATGCCTCCATGACCCCCTCCTAGGGGCTGTCGCCACCTCTGACCACACTGGCTCTCTCCTCCCTCTCCAGCTCGGCCCATTGTTCCAGAAGAGCAGCCTGGGTGCCCGATATGCAGGCTGCAAGGTCACCTCACTAAGGTGAGAACCCCCACCCACCAGGGCCCAGAGGACAAGGACTGTGGGGGGCACTCCCCGTTGTGGTGGGCTGTCTTGGAGGGTCCTTTTTGGCATCCATTTTTTAATATTACGTTATTGTTATAATTGTCATAAAATATGTATAGACGTAAAATTAGCCATTCTAACCATTTTCCAGTATACATTTCCGTGGCGTCTGTTACATGCATGATGTTGTCACCCCCCCCCCCCCACTATCTAGTCCTGAAACTCTCCATCACTCTGTACCCCCTGGGCGGTTACTCGCACTTTTCTGGGTCAGCGTGCGTTCTCTTAGTGTTTGCGAAGCCCTTTTCCATCTGTATTCTCATCCCACAGTCATCAGTGGTGCGTCTCCTGTGAGGCAGGTGGTGGGTACCACAGTGACAGGGCAGGCACTGCCCCTGCCCTCACCTAGTGGACAAAGCAGAAACTAAGTAGAAGGATAGATATCGAACGTGGTTTCAGATGCAATAAGGTGATGAGGAACATTAATACATAGGTATGAAAAAGTAGCTTTACCCAGGGCACTCCACCTCTTTGTGGAGATGATTTCTGAATTGTGTCCCAGTTGGAAACAAGGACTTGGAAAACTGTTCCAGGCAGAGGAAACAGCATGGGCAAAGGTCCTGAGGTAGGAATGAGCGTGGCATGTTCAGTGAGCAGCAAGGAGGCCAGTGTGGCTGGAGCAGAGAGAGCAAGGGACAGAGAGAAAGGAGGGGAGTTTCCAGACATCAGCAGAGTCTTGTCAGGAATTTTTTTTTTATTGTGGTAAAATACACATAACATAAAATTTATGGGGAATTTGTCTTTTTCTGTGTGGTTTATTTCACTGACCATAAAGTCCTCAGGGCTCACCCATGTTGTAGCAGGTGTCAGAATCTCCTTCCCTTTTAAAGCTGACTAATAAATCGCTGCCTGAATATATCATAGTTTGTTCATCCTTTCATCAGGACTCTGGTTTTTACACGGAACAGGCAATGCGAGAGGTACTAGGGGTTCAGTACAACAATGAGCTAGACTGTCCTATTTCCTGACCTCATGGAGGCCACTCTCTGGAGGGAACCGGAACAGACAATGTATGCTCACGCTGAGGGCAATCGGGGCTGTGATGGGGGAAGCACGAGGTACTGTGGCAGCTGGAGTACTGACCCAGCCTGGAAGGGTTTTTGGAGAAGGAGGAGGTGTCTAAATTGGGACCTGAGAGATGACTGGGAAATTAGCTGGGTAAGGAGAGAAGGGGAGAAACCTCCAGACAGCAGTCACTGCATGTGCAAAGATCCTGGGGTGAGAGAATGTGGCCAGGTGGAGACACTGTGAATGGCTCAACAAAGCTGGACCTAAGGATGTGAGGTGTGCAGTGACCACAGGTGGAGAGAGGCCACATGGGCTGCAGTCCCCAAACATCAACCTCTCCTTCCTCAGGTCCGTGAAGAATGGCGCCAAGACAAAGGTGGACATCCTCTGCACCTACCGGCAGCGCCCCAGCGGCCCAGGTCTACTTGCCAAACAGGTGTTCCATGAACTGAGCAGGCAGACCCGCGGCATCACCCGGCTGGGCCCCTATTCTCTGGACAAGGACAGCCTCTACCTCAACGGTGCGTGCTTCTCAGCCCACCTCACTGCTTCCGCTCCCCCGTCTCCAGCAACGTTTCTGTTAACCACAGGCCAGCTCTCTAGGGGAAACCTTGGGACAAACTCAGGTGTGAATCTCAACTCCACACTGACCCCCACCCTCCAACAGTCATTCTGCAAGGCTGTCCTTGGTCCCACCTATTTCACAGATGTAGAAATGGAGGCTCTGAAACATTCAGTAATTTGTCCAAGTGGGTGTAGCTTGAGAGGGGCGAAGCCGGGCCTGAGCCCCAGCAGTCAGCGTCCAATGCCTTAAACTCCTAGAAGAGTCTTTCGAGGGGAGACACGGGGAAAGAAAATCCCACATCTGTCTTCCCTATCACCTTCTCACCCTTGACCATGGATGGCCTGCTCTCCTGGGTGGGGTCCCAATGCCAGGAAGTAAGGTAGGCACTCTGAACATCTGTGGGGTCTGAGCTTTGGACATACTGGGCATCAGCCTAGCATCCAGGAAGGGACAGCGTGTAAGAGGATGAGCCTCCTCTGGGGTTCTAAGAGGCAGAGCATGGCTGTAGTGAAGTTTATTGGAATAACTCAGCTTCTCTCCTCTCTGTTTCCAACTTGGGAACGGAGTTTGGCAACTCCCACTTTCTCATCACCGTTGCCACATCAGGTGAGCAGGGAGACATCCTGGTCCTTTAGTTATTTTTTTTACATTTATTTATTATTGAGAGACAGAGAGAGACAGAGCATGAATGGGGGAGGGGCAGAGAGAGAAGGAGACACAGAATCCGAAGCAGGCTCCAGGCTCTGAGCAAGCTGTCAGCACAGAGCCTGATGCAGGGCCCGAACCCGCGAACCGCGAGATCATGACCTGAGCCGAAGTCGGTTGCTCAACCGACTGAGCCACCCAGGCGCCCCCATCCTGGTCCTTTAATGGCGGGCATGTTAGCAAAGAGGAAGATGGTGCAGAGAAAGGAAGGGGCCTGCCCACGCCCACAGTAGGTTGGTGGCCAGTCTGGGTCTTCATGTTCTGAGTTCATATCTATTCCCTTCCCCCTGGCCGTTGCAGAGGCCAGTTTAGGATATTTCCTCTTGTGACCTGCGCAATGCTTCTTTTTGTTCACTTGGTCAGCACTCACCAGCATCTGCTAGAAGCTAGGCACCGTGCGTGGCACTAGGGACACAGACAGGCAACCTGTCCTATGTAAGCTGCAAAGGTGCAGAGACATTTTGTTCAGTGCTGTATTCCCCAAATGTAATGGAACTTGGCACATAGTACGTTCTCAGTAACTATTTGTTGGATGGAGGGATAGATTGGAGGGAGGATGGAAGGGCAGAGGGTGGGATGGATGGGTGTGTGGGGGGATGAGTGTGTGAACACAAATGTGATGAGAGTCTCGTGGGGGCATGCTGGAGAGGTGGATAGGGAAGGGTCGTTTCTAACTGGAAGATCAGGAAAACCTTAATGGTGGAGATGACATTTAAGTCTGATCTTAGAAGATGCATAGATGCTCACTGGTACATAGAAAGAAAGGCATCCAGCAGGAGCCCCACATGGACAAAGGCATGGAGTATCTGGATTGTTCTGCCACCTCCCCTTATGTGTGGTATTTTTGTTTCCAGGTTATAACGAACGTGGTCCAGATGAGCCTCCCACAAGTATGTATCTTTGCATCCAGTACCCATCTTGAGCCAAGCTTTTCTCCTCACTAATAAAGGGAGCTTGCCCCGAACTCTGTATGCTCTCCTGGATGGGGCCAAGGTGTCCGTGGGATAACTGCCGAGTCCTTGGTCTTTTTTGGACCTGCAGCCGTGGTATTGGGTTTCTAACTTTCCACACCCTTCTGGGTTGGAGGAACCCCCTATAGGGATGGGGGTTGAGGTCAGATAATGACCTTGTAGTCCATGCCTTCTGGAAACAAAATCTACTACAAGGGCCACAAAAGGGGCCTTGATATCAAGCTGCAAACTGTGGTGGCCACTTGGTGGTTTGGCCAAATTTTCCCATTCACTTATCCAATGGTCCCTTCATGTATCTTTTAACCCATCCATTCTTCCATTCTCCCAGTTATCCTTCTCTCAGACTTTTCCTTCCCTCCTTCCTTTCTTTTTCCTTCCTTCCTTCCATCCTTCTTTCCTTCCTTCTTTCTCTTTGTCCATCCATCCATTAATCTATCATCCTTCCTTTCCATCTTCCCTCTATTCTTCCATCCATCCATCCTTTCATCCATTCTTTTATCCATCCTTCCTTCCATCTCTCCTTCCTCCCTCTCTCCATCCTTCATTCCTCCTCTCCATCTATTCTTCCATCTATCCATCTTTCTTTCTTTTCTTCCTTCCATCCATTCATCCCTCCATCCATCCTTTCTCCCATTTCCCTCCCTCCCTCCCTTCCTCCCTTCCTTCCTTTAATCCATCCATCCATCCATCCATCCATCCTCCGCCTGTTCACTTTTTGTCCTTTCCTCCTTCTGTCCTTCCATTCATCTCTCCAACTTTTCTTCCTTGTGTTTATTCTTGCTTTCTCTTTTAGCTTCCATTTGTTCATATTTCCTCCGTCCATCCAGGCATCCCATCTGTCTGTCCACCTTTCTGCCCATCTGTCTCTCTGTCTTCTTTGCTTAGTCTTTCACTTGTTCACCTACCCTTATTCTCTTGGGCTCGCTTACCCCTCTGTTCACCCAATTCCTCCTTTCCTTACTCTCATGTATGGCACACCTGTGAATGCTTGTCCTGGGACAACCACTGCTGGAGCCCAGGCAAACTTGGGGAGCTTCTCCCGCTCTGTGGGGAGCTCTGCCCCTTCCTGATAACTGCCCTTTTCACAGCTCCTGAGGCAGCCACCACAGTCCTGCCTAGTTCATCATCACCTGTGCCACCAGAAGCCACCACAGGTATCTAGGGGACCCCTTTTTCTTCCCAAGAGAAGCTCTCCAGCCCCCCATCTCTACCAGCCATTGAAACACAGGGGCTAGGAAGCCAGGATGTAAAATTCTGGTTTAGAACAGTCATGCCAATCATGAAGATTATACTGACAATTCAATCTAATGCATACCTTCATGGAGCCCACAGTATTGTGAGATCAACAGACCATTATAACACAATGTGAAATGTTTTGGGGAGAGGTATCTAGCATAATTTGGAAGGGAAGGGCTTTCTAGGGAAATTTTCACCCAAACAGAGTCTTTAAGAATGAGTAGGAGTCATCCGGGCAAATAGGGGATGAAGAGTTTTCCTGGTGTAGGGGATTCAACGAGCAAAGCCTCAGTGGCCAGAAACAGCAGAGTATATGGAGAGAACTGAGAGGGATTTAGTTTGAATGAAGCGTAAAACTTAACCTGGAGTAGATGGAGAAGTGAAGCTGAAACATTGGCAAAAACGATTGGGAGGGACCTTGAGTGCCAGGTCAAGAAGCTTGAACTTAACACTGAAGGCCAAAGGAAGCCATGGGCAGTGGTGACTATACTGAGGTTTTCACTTAAGAAAATTCTTCTAGGGTCTAGTCAGTGAAGCATCTGACTCTTGATTTCAGCTCAGGTCATGAACTCACAGTTCATGGGATCAAGCCCTCCATCTGTGCTGTCAGCACAGAGCCTACTTAGGATTCTCTCTCCCTCTCTCTCTGCCCCTCCCCCATGCGCACGCGGGTGCGCACACACACATTCTCTCTCTCTCTCTCTCTCTCTCTCTCTCTCTCTCTCTCTCTCTCAAAATAAATAAACAACCGACAGGTGCCCCAGTTGGTTAAGCATCTGACTTTGGCTCAGGTCATGATCTTGTGGTTCATGAGATCAAGCCCCGTGTTGGGCTCTGTGCTGGTAGCTCAGGGCCTGGAGCCTGCTTCAGATTCTGTGTCTCCCTCTCTCTCTGCTCCTCCCCCACTCATGCTCTGTCTGTCTCTCTCTCTAAAAAATAAATAAACATTAAAAAATAAATTAAAAATTTAAAAATTAAAAAAAATTCTGCTAGAGTTGAGTGTAGAGAACATTCTTTAGATGGGGCATCCCATAAGTCTGCTGGGGTGTTGGTCCAGGTGAGGGAGGATGAGACTTGAACTGGAACAGCATAGAGAGGGTGTGTGTGAGGACCATTCTGCGAGTGGAAAAGGTGTTACTTGGAGGGGAGGAAGGAGGAGCTAAGCAACATGCTGGTTTTGACTTGGGTGACCACATGGCGGGTGTTGGTGACACTGGAAGAGAAGATGACAGAGTACGATGAATGCAGGACTCTGATTTGGTCTCAAACCAGCTGTCAGTAGTAACCATCTCTCCCTCTCTCTTCCTGTAGCTGTGGGACACAACCTGAAGACCTTCACACTCAACTTTACCATCTCCAACCTCCAGTATTCAACAGACATGAGCAATAGCTCAGCCATGTTCAACTCCACCAAGAGGACCCTGCAGCGCCTGGTGAGGCCCTGCTCCTAGCAGTTCCTAGTGGGATAAATCCCACCCTTGTCCCTCCTGCTCATCCTCTTCCTCCTTCCTCCCCAGCTTGGATCCTTGTTCCAGAAGAGCAGCCTGGGCCCCTTCTATTCGGGTTGCAGACTAATCTCCCTCAGGTAGGACTTCCTCCTGAGCATGTGCCAGTAGTGACCATTTTGGTGACTTTCAGTCTTCCCACTGACCTTCCATTTGCCCCTCCCTCCTTGTGGCCCCCATACTGAGGTTTCAGAACCTCTCTTTAGAGTTCCCACATCTCTCTCTCCCCAGGCCTGAGAAGGATGGGGAAGCTACTCATGTTGACGCCATCTGCACCTACCGCCATGACTCCATGGGCCACAGGCTAGACAGAGAGCAGCTTTACTGGGAGCTAAACCAGCTGACCCATGGTGTCACTCAGATGGGTGTCTATACCCTGGTCAGGGACAGCCTCTTCATCAATGGTGAGTGATTTACAGTGATCATTATTTGTCTCCGTTCTATTTTATTTCCTCTTTAACAAGTCAGCCCAAGCTCTGACTGGACGACACCCTCCCCAAGCTCTCCATGGAGAGAGGCTCTTCTGTTTTCAGGTAAATGGCATGAAATTCTTTGACCAAGTTAATATAAATCATTTTAATTTGAACTCCAAATGTTTGACTCATAGATCTCTTAGGACAGGAGTTCTTCTATGTGAGGCTGCTCTGTGCCAGTGGTTCTCATCTGGGGGCGATTCTGCCCCCAGGAGACACTTGGCAATGTCTGGAGATGGTTTGACTACCACAGTGGCAGGGGAGAGTGCTACTGGCATCTAGGGGCTCGAGGCTAGGAGTGTTGCTAATGTCCTCCAATGAACAGGGATCCTCACTGCCAGGATTTACATAGCTCCAAATATCAGTAGTTCTGAGGATGAGAAACCCTGCTCTACATGGCCCTATGGTTCCTACATGGGCAGCAGACCACCTTATTACACATTATCACAATTATTTAATTATCCAACTCTACAAAATTTAGGTCTTGTAATCTGGCGCTACATCCTCAGTTCTTTGTGTCAGTACATGTCATCCCCAATGCGTGAGTAAATGAGTGACCAGAGGGGAGATGAGTATCTCAGCCCCCATAATGGGGGACCCACTGCAGTTCACATTCCCTCATTCAACAGCCGCATATACAATACCATTCTGTCCCAAGCCATGTGCTGGATACAGAGATGGAACACACAGTTTCTCTCCCTGAAAAACTAATTATCAAGAGAATGAGTATTACTTAGGGACATAAAAAAAGGCAGAGACACTGTTATTAACAGGGAAGCACACAGGAGGGGCAAGTCAAGGAGGCCTTCCTCAAGAGGATATTATGTACCCAGCACTGTAGTAGGTACTGGGACATGGCACGAACAAGACAGATGGGTCCCTACTCTCCTGGAGTTCCATCTCATTGAGGTCCTGAAACATGAGTAGGAGATTTCTAGAAAAAGGAAAGGCTTGAAAATATTCCAGGAAACCGAGGGCTGATGGGGGTGGGAGAGAAGGGAAGGGGGGTGATGGTCATGGAGGAGGGCACTTGCTGGGATGAGCACTGGGTGTTATATGGAAACCAACTTGACAAAAAACTATAAAAGAAAAAACAAAACAACAACAACAAAAAAGAAGTTAGCTAACACACACACACACAAAACAAATCACAGTATCTGCAAAGCAAGCAGAAAGATAATAATAAAATAAGGGCAGAAAAAAATGAAATAGAAAACAAATAAATAAAAATTTTAAATCAACAGTTGTTTCAGAGAAAAGGTCAGTGTCAATTTTGCTAAAGCCATAGGTGAACCAAAGAGGAAGAACACAGTTATCACTATTTCTTGACAGGTGTTTGCTTTATGATAAATTATTCAACTAAATGTTTTATGCATTTTTCTGCATTTGTTTTATAATAAAATGGTTTAAAAATAAAAGAAAAAAGAAAAGAAAATATTCCGGGAAGCAAGAACTGCATATGCAGAAGCAGAAAAGCTCCACTCAGGAGAATCCCTGTAAAACTCCAGTTTTCCCCCTCTTTGGGGTGACTTTCTACTAGGAAGCCCCCAGTACGTGGGCCTGAATGTGGCTGATCATGACAGCAGTCATCATGCCTCTCTCTCTGTTAAAGGTTAGGAGTCTCCACCTCTCTTCTCTTCCTCTCGTTGGCTCTAGGCTATGCACCCCAGAATTTATCTATCCAGAATAAGTATCAGCTAAATTTCCGCATCATCAACTGGAACCTCAGCAACTCAGACCCCACATCCTTGGAGTACGCAGCCCTGCTGAGGGACATCCAGGACAAGGTGGTGTCTCTCTCACCTTTCCTATCTCTCCTTACCCTGGGTGCTCCCCTCCCCCCCACCATTCCTCTGTCTGACTCACATCTATTAAGTGTTCCAACTCTTCACTTTACCTAATGTGTTCTGGGTTCTCTCACTTTCCAAAGGTGGTCTCTGTCTTCCCCGTTTCCCAGATGAGCACACTTAAGGCTCAGAAAGGGTGTGCCTAAGATCACATAGTGAGTTAAGGGGCAGTGCCAGGATTTGAACTCAGGTCTCCTTTGCCCCAAGGCCTGTGTTCCTTCCCTGACTCCAGTAGCTCACTCCAGCCCCAGGAGATCTCCATCTTACCCTTTATTCTAGGTCACCAAACTCTACAGAGGCAGCCAGTTACAAGACATATTCCGCTCCTGCCTGGTCACCGACTTGACGTAAGCTGGGGAGGTTGAAAGCATTGGCTGAGCTGGCAGCTTGTGGCCCTGGGCTGCCATCCTGGCACAATCCTTGACCTGGAAGTCACTGACATGGTGCCCACACACTCCCACATCCCTATCAGTTAATCCTACCATCTCCTTTCATAGGTCTTCAGTTGAGGGGGTGGGAGGTGGGAAAAGGATTAACTTCCTGGGGCCACCAACTCCATTATCCACCACCTTCTCCTTTCTGGATACTTGCAACAAATATCAGCCCAATAATAACATTTCCTATGGCCACACGCCTGCTGAGCACTTTCATGCATGGTCATCTCATGTCCCTATGAGATGGATACTGTGATCATCTCCATTGTTCAGATGGGGAAGCTGAGGCTCAGAGAAGCAAAGTGAGCAGCCCAAGAATTGCCCAAGGTGGATTTTAACCCAAGTCTCTGACGGATGGGTAGAGGAGCTGAGACATCTACACTGGGGAACAGGACGATCATGGGACACAGTGCCAACTTTGAGTGTTTCCAAAGTTCAGTTCCTTTGGCTTTAAGATGGGGATAATTAGAATAATACCTCCCACCAGGGTGATGGTGAGGGAATGTGTATGCATTTCCTAGAGGTGCTCAATAGATGTTCATTAATTTTATAGTTATTTGTTCTATTCCCAACTCCTAGAAACTTTGTATTTTTGGTCAGGGTCTCTTCTCTAGCCTGAGGGAAGAGGAAGCCAGATAATCTCTTACTTCTTGCCTGTAGATCTTTGGCTCTATAAAACAGGAACTCAGGAGACACTGCTGGTGTTGGGTGCTGGCTGAGTTCCATGGTCTCTGTCCCTAGGTTGGACTCCATGTTGGTCACCATCAAGGCTCTGTTCTCTTCCAATGTGGACCCCAGTGTGGTCAAGCAAGTGTTTCTAGACAAGACCCTGAATGCCTCATCCCACTGGCTAGGTGCCACCTATCAGCTGGCGGATTTGCATGTGACAGGTGTGAGATTGGGGGTTGGTTTCATGGCTTGAAGAGATGGGGCCATGAGGAAGGATGGGCTTCTCAGTAGCAGTGGAATGGATGGAGGCTCTGGAGGGAAAAGGGGGTCTTTCTGGAGGCCCATGTTGATGAACCATGGCAGTGGGTCATCCCAACAGGAGGTAGGAAGAAAACATGTACCAACTGCACCCAAGGGAATGGTTATTTTTACATGTAAGTATTTCCAACCCAAAGTGTGGAGTACCCTGAGTTGCCTTCTTAGGCTCTCCATTTATGAGTCATGCATTGATTGATTGAAGGACTCATTCATTCATTCATTCTACAAATATGTCATGAAAGTAAATAGGTGCTGATGATGCTCTGTGATAACTGCCGTGATCAGGTAATTTCAAGAGCCTGTGGGAACTCCAAGGAAGGATACATGGCCCATCTCAGAAAGTTTTCTGGAGGAAGTGATGAAAAAACTGAGATGTGATGGCAAACATGGCCTAGCCAATGGGAAGAGATGGGGAGTTGAGCTACATGTGTTTATAACCTAGAAGATAAAATATTTGGGGAGGCTGTAAGGAGTTTGGTGTAGCTGGAGCAAACACTTTGGCATGAGAGAAGTGACAGGTAAGGCTCTAGATGCAGGTAGAGACTTTCTTGGGCACTGGAATGGTTTGCAGAGGAACACAACATGGAGTTCTGCTCTAGAAAGCTCATCTTCTGGGTTCTGTGTAGAGAGTGGATTGGGAGGGGGAGAAGACCAGAGGAACCTAGGTCAGAAAAGGTGCATGACAGATGTCCAGTGAGGTGATCAGCACCTACGCTTGCCATCTGTGCCCCAGAAAGCCCAGTCTCATCTTCCCCACATACTAGTGAGTTCTCATGATGCTTGAGGGAGTCTTGGATGGATAGATAGATCAATGGATTCAAAGTGGCCAGGTAGATAGAGATCTTAGGTATCCCGCCTTTGAAAGTCCAGCTCAGGTCACATTGCCAGGAATAAGTAGACCAGCTGAAACAACTTTGCTAAAATCTTCACCTGATGGGGACTTTTATGCCTTCTTTTTGTTATAGAAGTAGAGTCATCAGCTCATCTACCAACAGACAAACCAACAAGCAGTCCCAGCTCTCAGCACTTCCAGCTCAATTTCACTGTCACCAACCTACTCTATTCCCAGGACTTATCCCAGCCCGGCACCACCAAACACCAGCAGAACAAGAGAAGTATTGAGAATGCGGTGAGACTGGGGTTGTATTCCCATGTAGAGATAGACCTATGGACACTGGGTAGCCAGAGGGGGATTTTTCATAACAATTCATGCAGACAGGTTCTTTTGCCCATTTCTAAATTAAGAAACAAGCACAGAGAGGTTCAGTAGGGTCATACAGTTAAGTCATACCCTGGAATGGGATGTCCGTTGGTGTACATATCTGAGCTAGTATTTGTTGAGATAAGAAACAATAGATGGAGAAGTATTCTCAGTGGCTAAAAATTCTCAGATGCCGCTGGGTCTGGAATTCTGATCAAGGGAACATCGCCCTGTTTTTCAGCTCAACCAACTCTTCCGAAACAGCAGCATCAAGAGTTATTTCTCTGACTGTCAAGTTTTAGCATTCAGGTGAGTTCCAACTCAGGAACTAATCACTCTGGAGACTCCTGCGGTCCTTTAAGTAAAAGTGTCCCCATCTCATGGTCTCAGTTTCTAGCTCTTATGGAAGATAGCCCTAGGAGTATAAAACTGTTACCTAAAAACCAGCTTGTGCTCCTGACTTAGAAACTCAAGAGTGCCAGTGTAGACCTCAGTAGACATGAAGTTACCTGGTGCTGGGAGCCATGGAATATGGAGTGTAGCATCTATGCCTTAAGAAATCAGCTGTTGGGAGTCAGGATCCATAGAAGATGGGGGTGGCTAGAACCAGAGGTCTTAGAATCCAGCAGTCTAAGTGTGCTACTCAGTAGTATAGCCACTAATCACATGAGGCAATTGAAATTGTTTATACATCTATTGAGATATGATTCACCTATAAAATGCACCCTTGTGAAGTGTACAATTTAGTGGTATATTTATACAGTGGTATAGCCATCCCACTATCTAATGGTGGAACGTTTTTTTAAAAAAAATCCTGTCCCCATTAGCAGTTGCTGCCTATTGTTCCCTGAGTCCCATCCCCTAGCAAACAATAATCTACTTTCTGTCTCTCTGGATTTGCCTGTTCTGAACATTCCATTTAAATAGATCAATATATTATGTGGTCTTTTGTGACTGACTCCTTTCATTGAGCATCATGTTTTCAAGGTTCATCCATGTTATAGCACGTATAGGTACTCCATTCCTTCTTTTGTGATGGAATGTTCTGTTGTATGGCTACACCATCTTTCATTTATCCATCCATTCATTGATGGACATCGGGTTGTCTCGCCTTTTGCCTATTATGAAAAATGACCCTGGGCCCTGCCTATTATGAATAATGAAAAACTCGTGTAAGTTTTGTATCAATTTGACTTTTCAGCATATACATAGAACTGGTATTGTAGGGTCATGTGGGAATTCCATGCTAACTTCTGAGGAACTAGTGAACTGTTTGCCACAGAGGCTCTACCATTTACCATTCCCACAAGCAATAGATGACGGTTCCAAATTATCCATGTGTTTACGTATTTTAAAATTTCTTTCAACATGTTTTGTAGTTTCCAGTGTACAAATCTCACAATGCTTTTGTTAAATTTATTCCAACATGTTTTGTATTTTGTTCTTTGATGCTATTATAAATGGAATTGTTTTATTGATTTCATTTTAAGAATGTTAATTGCTAGTGTATATAAATACAATTGATTTTTGTATATTGGTCTTATATCCTACATTCATGCTGAACTAATAGTTTTTAGCTGTGTGTGTGTGTCTGTGTCTGTGTGTATTAGGATTTTCTATTTAATAACATGTCATCTGCAAATGGAGATAATTCTATATCTTTCCGTCTGATCTGAATGCTTGTTATTTCTTTGTCTTGCCTAATTATTTTATTAGAATTACATCTATTAAAAGGTAAATAGGACACGAAATGAGAGAAGACAGCACTGTCTTGTCCCTGGTCTTAGGGGAAAACTTTTAGTCTTTCACCATTGAGTGTGATTTTATCTGAAGGTTTTTCACAGATGCTGTTTTTCAGGTTGAGCAACTTTCTATTCCTAGTTTGTTGAGTTTTTTTTTTTTTAATCATAAAGGATGTTGTATTTTCACATATTCTGTTTTTGGATGTGTCTGAGGTTGTGTGGTATTTGTCCTTTATTAATATGCCCTATTCCACTGACAATTTTTTAAGATATTAACCTAGCCTTTTACCTAGAGGTGAGAGATTAAGGCAGGTATCCTATATTTCCTCCTAAATATAGGAGGAAATCCTCCTATATTTCCTAGGTATCCACACAGCCCCACACACTTGCGACTTTCTAGATCCCCACAAACACATTCGAGCTTTTCAAGCTTTTCAAAACCCGAAGGGACATCTCATTCCCTACTTTTTATGCAAAAGTTTTCGGCTCACTTCTTGCCTGCCCCAAGGTTATTATTTCCTCAGGCAGGAGTTAAATAATTATCACTGATTGTTTGGGGCAAGAGCCCTGGGGGAGGCTTTTCTCACTGAAAAAGTTCTGAGTCAAATAAAATCAAGTCCTGAAAATGGGGCTTTTTAAAAGGAATCTCCAGACAGGTCAAATATTGAAAATTCAAAGGGAATGGGTCTTTTGTGGGAATTCCAAACAGATTATGGCTTCTAGGCTGCTGGTTTCCACAGCTACTATGGTTCTCAAACTGCTGGCTTTCAAAGTTTCTGGGGATATTGTGAGAGCAGCCTGGGAATAATGCAGGTTCCAAAGCCATAAAGCTTGCTCCTTTTACCAGGATTCAGCTTTTTTTTTTTTTTTTCTCAACGAAATAAATGATCTTCAGATTATCGCAAACCTTTGTTTAATTTCTAGACTTCTGAGAAAGTTGATTTTGACCATTCTTGCCAGTGTTCTCAATGATTTGGAAGTCCTTTATCCCAACGTTTCAAACGTATGCTCCCCATGGCTATTTATTTATAAACTAATTAAATTCAATTAAATGAGATATTCAGTTCCTCACCCACAGTAGCATATTTTAAGCGTTCAACAACAAATTGGGAATAATAATGACTGTATTTTGATATTGTAGACACAAATGTTTGTATCATTGCAGAAAGTCCCTTTGGACACAACTTCCTTCTAGAAGCAGGGTAGAATTCAAGATACCCTTGTACATCCTTTTTGCCCCTCCAGGTCTGTCCCCGACAGCAACCACACTGGGGTGGACTCCCTGTGTAACTTTTCACCATTGGCTCGGAGACTGGACAGAATTGCCATCTATGAGGAGTTCTTGAGGCTGACGCGAAATGGCACCCAGCTGCAGAATTTTACCCTGGACAGAAACAGTGTTCTTGTGGATGGTAAGGCTTCCTGGTCATTGGGGCAGGAATGGTTCCAACTTCCACACGTGGGGCCTTTCCTGGGAATCTGGAGACCTGGGGTTAAATCAGCATTAAACTTTTTTTTAAGCTGGCAGGGGGTGGCATAGTCTCTTAGACTTTATCCACCATTGAAGGAGAGAAAAGGACACCCAGTGGGATATTGGAGATACTTGCCCTCTCAGAGATAGCTCTGTGACTTCAGCCTGGTCTCTTCCCTTCTCTGGATTTTGTTTCTCATCTCTGTACTGAAACTCACTTGGCCAGATGATCATTAAGGGCCTCTGGCTCTGAGCTGTCCGTGAGCCAGACTTGACGGGCATAGGGGATGGACCTCTTTTCTTCCTGACAGGCTGTTTAAAAACAGGCAATGGACCGGACTTGGCCCACAGGCTGTCATTTGCCAAGTTCTGCTCTAGATCAGCAGCACCATGGAGTAGAACTTTCTGCAATGATGGAATGTTCTATACGTGTGCTGTCTAGTACAGCAGACATATGTGACTATTCAGTACTTGAAGTCTGGCTAATGTGACTGGCTTTTACAGTTACTGACTTTTGATGTTACCAAGGTACCAGATTTTTAATTTTATTTAATTAAAATAATTTTTTATTTTAGTTAGTTAATATACAGCGCAGTATTGGTTTCGGAAGTAGAATTCAGTGGTTCATCACTTACATACAACACCCAGTGCTCATCACAAGTGCCCTTCTTAATACCCATTACCCATCTAGCCCATCTCCCACCCACCTCCCTCCCACAACCCTCAGTTTGTTCTCTCTATCGTTAAGAGTCTCTTGTGGTTTATTGGAAAAAAGAAAAAAAATAGAAAAATTAAAATTATTTTTAATTTAAGAAGCCACTTGTAGCTGTTCCATAGTGGACAGCACATCTATAAGAAGTTGGCTGGGGAGAGGGTGTATAGGAGGGTGTCCTGAAACCCTCCCCCATGCCCGGTGGGTCCTATGTGTCCCTACCCTCATGGGGTTTATGTTGCAGTTGACAATAACAATAATAGACAATTGAAAATTATAAATTATTTCATATGAAATAATCCATACTTGGGAGTGGTAATCAGAGAAGACTTCCTGGAGGAAATTACACTGCAGGTGAATTCAGGAAAGTAAGTATAAAGCAACTTGGTAAAGGAGAAGGGGGTGGATGTGTTTCTAGGCAGGGAAGAAAGCATTTGAGCGGGAATTTACAAATTTAGAGAGACCCCTGGGGCTTGCCAACTATGATGACCCATTCTCCCCCAAACCATCATAAGATGGCCCAGCCCAATTTCAGTCCTCCTTGTCCACTGGTATGAGTTTGATTTAATTAATTACACTCCTTTAGTGTGATAATAGCCTTGGATTATGTAGCATTTTTAGAGAAAAATTGGTAAATATCATAATTTTGACTTCAACATTTCAGTGAAAATATGAAGGAAGGGTGGTGAGTGCTGAAAATTTATACGTTGGATGAAATATTGTTTTAATTGGTTGAAATATACATTGTTAAACTTAGGGGATGTATGTTTATAATATTATTCTATTTTCCTGTGCATTTGAAAAGTTTTATTTAAAAAGCATAAAACAGCGGGGCATTTGGGTGGGTCAGTCAGTTAAGCGTCTGACTTTGGCTCAGGTCATGATCTCACAGTTCGTGGGTTCGAGCCCCCCGTCGGGCTCTGTGCTGACGGCCTGGAGCCTGTTCTGGATTCTGTCTCTCTCTCTCTTTCTCTCACTCTCTCCTCCTGCCCCTCCCCCACTCACGCTCTGTCTCTCTCTCTCTCTCAAAAATAAACATTAAAATTTTTTTAAAGCATAAAACAAGCTCATGTGCATTCTCCATTTCATTCACTTCCAGGGTATTCTCCCAACAGAAATGATGTCTTGACTGAGAATTTGGGTAAGCCTCAAAGAAGCCCTAACCCAGATTGGGGAGGGAATGTCTTGATGCTGTACCTGGTTACAAAGAGACCCATGTACCCAGAGTCTTAGATGATGATGAAAGCTAGCCAAGGCCTGTCAGAGACTGTTAGGCACAATGAAAGGACAGCAGGAGCCCTGGGAAATGACAGGAGGTGGCTAACACCAGCACTTATCTCCTCAGACCTCCCCTTCTGGGCCATCATCCTCATTTGCTTGGCAGGACTCCTACTACTCATCACGTGCCTGATCTGCTTCTTCCTGGTAAGTCAGGAGGGGTTGCTTGTCTTTTTATTATTGGGTTGTAAGAGTTCTTTATATTTTATAATTACATGTCATTTGCTGGGGGTATGTTTTGTGGATTTTTCTCCCAGTCTGTGTGTGCCTTGTTTTTTCCTTTTTTTTTTAATTTTTTTTTATTATTTATTCTTGAGAGAGTTAGAGACAGAGCATGAGTGGCAGAGGGGCAGAGAGAGAGGGAGACACAGAATCTGAAGCAGGCTCTAGGCTCTGAGCTGTCAGCACAGAGCCCGATACGGGGCTCGAACTGGTGAACCACGAGACATGACCTGAGCCAAAGTCGGACACTTGACCAACTGAGCCACCCAGGCACCCCAACTTTTTCCTTTTTTAAAACAACATTAGTAATTAGGGAAATGTAAGTGAAAGTCATAATGAGATATTGTGACACACAAGGGTGGCTAAAATTAAAAAGACTTACTATAATAAGTGTTGGGGAAGATGAGGAACAACTGGAACTCTCAAATAGTGCTGGTGAGAAATAGCTTGGACACATCTTTAAAGGTCACATATATCCTACCCACTCCTAGGAATTCATGCAAGAGAAATAATAAAATATCCCTTAGATAAATACCTAGTGGTGCAATTTCTGGGTTATATGGTAGTTCTATTTTTAATTTTTTTTTTTTTTGAGGAAACTCCATACTGTTTTCCAGAGTGGCTGCACCAGTTTGCATTCCCACCAGCAGTGCAAAAATGTTCCCCTTTCTCCACATCCTCGCCAACATCTGTTATTTTCTGAGTTGTTAATTTTAGCTATTCTGATAGGTGTGAGATGGCATCTCGTTGTGGTTTTGATTTGTATTTCCCTGATGATGAGTGATGTTGAGCATTGCATCATGTGTCTGTTAGCCCTATGGATGTCTTCTTTCAAAAAGTGTCTGTTCATGTCTTTTGCCCATTTCTTCCCTGGATTATTTTTTTTTTTGGGGGGTGTTGAGTTTGATAAGTTCTTTATAGATTTTTGGATACTAACCCTTTATCCAATATGTCATTTGCAAATATCTTCTTCCATTCTGTCAGTTGCTTTTTAGTTTTGTTGATTATTTCCTTCTCTGTGCAGAAAATAAAATAATAAAATAAAATAAAATAAAACAAAATAAAATCTATACAAAGTCACGAACACAAATGTTCATAGTAACTTTATTTTACTAGCCAAAACCTGAAAACAACCCAGAAGTCTATCAACAGGTGAATGGACAAACAAACCGTGGTCTATCCTCATGATGGAATACTACTCAGCAATAAAAAGGAATGCATTATAAATACATGCACTGACATGCATAAATCTCAAAATACTAATGTGGAGGGAAAGAAGCCAGATAACAATGAGTACAACAGTGAGTTGTTGAATGTAAACTAATCTATAGGGATAGCAATCAGATCATTGGTTGCCTGGGAACAAGAATGTGCTCGCAAATGGCAGGGAAGGAGTGACTACAGAGGAGCATGCGGACACTTTTGGGGATGATGAGCACTCCTTGTCTTGATTGTGGTGATGGTTCAAGTTATAATCAAAACTTATCAAATCATTTGCTCTACATGTATGTGGTTCATTGTACATCAGTAAGCTAGAGGGTGTGTGTGTGTGGAGGCAGAGGGAGGGAGAAAGGGTGAGTGAGTGAGATGGAGAGAAGGAGGGAGAGGGTATGAAAGGGGTATCAGAGAAAATGGTAGAAAAACAAAGGGAAGAGAGAAGATGAGAAGGAGATAAAAGAAGGACAAGAGAAAGGAAAAGAAGGAATGAGAGAAAATTATGTCGAGAGAGAGATAGGAGGCGAGCCTCTGTGGCTTTGGCCCCCTCCGTCCCTGGAGTCCCACGCAGCTGACCAGGCCATTCTCATGCCCTCTCCTTGCCCTCGCAGGTCACCGTCCGCCTGCGGAAGAAGGAGGGAGACTACGAGGTTCAGCAACACAGCCTGGGCTATTACCTGCCACACCTGGACATGAAGTTACAATGACAGCTTCGCCTGAGGCTCCAAGGGAGCTTGGCTGGAATAGAAATAAACCACATTGGTCGGACACAGCCTCTGAGCCCTTCTTGATTTGGCCCCTGACTGGGTCCCAGGGGACCAAGATGAGAGGTTTCCCTTTTGACTAAGTCCCTGAAGAGCAACTGTGATTCTGTCTTTTGGTTTCACACCGTTTCGTCCCTCAGGGGCACCAGAACTGGCAAAAGAGGCACAGACGTGGTCATTGTGTAAAATCAACATCCCACCTCAGTGTGAGGTTTCTCTTCCTAGAAACCTGGGAGCACAGGGACTGGGAGCACGCCTCCCCATGCCTCTGTGCCAGCCATCGCAACCATCCTTGTTCCTCCATCTTGCCCCACTTGGAAGTTCCCCTTAGACCGCCTCATTCCCGGAAGCTCGGGTGCACCAGGACTTCCAGACCAGTCTGCCTCCGTGACTCCTCTCCCCTCGTGGGTCCCCCAAGATGGGAAACGGTCCAAGAAGGAAATGAGCAAGACAGAAAGGACTCCATAGTCAACGTGGGGACTTGGAGCTGGGATCACTAGGTATCCAGAAAGGCTTGGTCCCAGAGTACTATCAAGACTGGAGACAGATACAGGATCTGCTTTGAATTTAAAGATAAATAAAGCTCATTGGGAAAAACAAAATCTAAAGGCAAAGCCAAAAAAGTCTTTCTTCATCTTTCTCTGAACTGAATCTAACTAGATCGAGCAGGGGCTCCCCAGGAAGCAGCCTAGAGAAAGCCAGGCTCAGGGCAAGCTTTGCTGTCCTGCCTTGGGTTTGTGGGAACAGTTGGCCCAATCTCTATGCATTTTGAAGATGACCACAGCTGAAGACACCCAAGGGCTGAAAAGTCACAGCAATACCACCCATTCATACTTAACTTGGTGTGAGCTTCACATCCTCAGTCCCAAGCAGTCATTCTCTGAGAATGTCTTCTCTGGAGATCATAATAATGATAACAAGAGCTATCGTTATTGACTACTTAATATCTACTAGGCCACATGAGTGGCGAGCTCTGCATGCATTATCTCACCTATACTCACCATCCTTGAGAGCTGTACTCCCATTTTAAAGCTAATGATGTGGAGGCTCAGAAATACTAAATAGCAAGGAAGGAAAAAATTACTAAGAACCTAAATTAAACACTTCACCACACTGTCAAAGAAAAAGATAAAAGCACTTTCTGAAATATGGACAGACTCAACATTGACCTGCTACAGGCCTCCAGTGAAAGAACCAGTAAAGAATGTTCATCAGGAGGCAGAAATGTGAACCCCAAAAAATGTAACAAGAGTCATGAGGAAAGGGGGAAAAATAAGTGTATATAAATCTGTTAGTTTTAAAACAAGATGTTAGGGGTGCTGAGTGGGTCAGTTGGTTAGGCCTCCGACTCTTGATTTTGGCTCAGGTTATGATCCTACGGTTTGGGAGATGGAGCCCCATGTGGGGTCTGTGCTGACAGCACAGAGACTGTTTGGGATTCTCTCTCTCCTCTCTCTCTTCCTCTCCCCTGCTCTCTCTCTCTCAAAATAAAGAAATACATTTAAAAAAAATAAGTCAAACAAGATGTTAAAACACATTCTATAAAGAATAGAAAAGATTCCATTTTTTAAAATATTTTTTAATGTTTACTTATTTTTGGGAGACAGAGAGACAGAGCATGAGCAGGGGAGGGGCAGAGAGAGGGGGAGACACAGAATCCAAAGCAGGCTCCAGGCTCTGAGCTGTCAGCACAGAAACCCCACACAGGTCTCGAACTCACGAGCAGCAAGATCATGACCTGAGCCGAAGTCGGATGCTCAACCGAATGAGCCACCCAGGTGCTCCAAAATTCAATTTTAAAATTTCCCATTTCTAAGGAAGATAGAAATACTATGATTATTGTGTTATTTTCTATCAATTCATCCTCAGAAATTGATGAATCCATGAGACAAAATAAGTAATGATGAAAAGGATTTGAATATTGCCACAGGTTGGTCAGGCAAACAGACAAATCCCAACAAGCAATGGCTCATTGATAGAGTAATGACGCTGAAAACAGTCTCTCTTGATTGTTTTCATGGATCAAATTGGCACATCAATTGTTCATGGATCAAATTTTCAACAGTCACAGATATTTAAAAAATAAGGAGAAGTCTGATATTTCTGTCGAACGCTGAGTTAACATGCTACAGAGAACCGAAAAATAGAGACCTACAAACATATCTTCTTTGAGAACATAGATATAACAGCTTTAATGAAATATTATGTTGGAATCTGTTGGAATATTCACAAAATTGACTAGGCAGGTTTTATAACTCTGACTGTGAGGCCAGAAGACTAAATAATCCCATGACTTTGATAACTCTCTGTTGACTTTGAAATACAAATAAATGACATACACAGTAGAGGAAGGTGAGAGTACCACATGGAAAGGAAAGTTCTCCTTTCTGTCCTTACCTGAACCCCAATCTCAAAGCTTAAAAAGATCACTGCCTCTATTGTCTATGTCACACAGTACAATTTAATACAAGAAAAGTAGGGGTACATACTAAAGTTTCAAGGGCTCAGAGCACAAATACACCATGAACACTGCCAAGAGACATTAATAAGGTGCTGTGCTCCATTTCATCTGCACCAGGCTCTCTTTTTTCTCGTGGTGGTTTTCGAGATGTCCTTCTTGGCTCCTCACTTTTTCTTCCTCGCTAGCGAGTCTGTCTATAGCCAGTGCCGTAGCCAGCCTTTCTCTTGCTGTCTTCACTTTCTTTTCCTGTTTCCCGATATCTTCCTCGGTGACCAGAAATTGTTTGCACAGGAGCTGCGGGATACCCAGACCAGCTTCTGGAATCATCTCTGCCAAATCTGAAGACCCAGCAGGGGTGGGCATGGGGCTGGGGTTCAGACCGCCTGCAAAAACACCTGAAAGATATCCACCTGTGCAGCTAGGTGCAAGTTTTTGCAAGGCTTTGGCAAGGTCCAACGTGCTTAATGGTTCCCCTGTGCTGCTGCAGGCCTGGAGACCTTGCAGTCTCCTTTGCCAGCACACCTGTTGGGGCTTGTCCAAGGTTTCCTCCCACTGATGGCATCTGACCTCGTTGCCAGGATGGGCTGTGATTCTGGTAACTGGCATCTTGAATATGTAACTGGACATCCTCAAAGGGATTGAGACACTTAAGCAAGACTTCGGTTTGGATTGGTTTCCGCAATCATGTTGCTTCCTCTGTGAAGGTTTGACCATCATATCTTTTCCTTTTGCCCTATAAAAATAAGTCATGAGATTGGATTAAAATGATAAATGAAGCCTGCCTACTTAGGAGCATTATATTGGGTATCCTGTACGTCCGCCTTCCTTCTCTACCTCTGGGGATAGATCTGACCTGTGTCCTGGGACATCATCAAATAGATTTGGGTCAGAACCAGAAAGTTCAAAGTCAAAATTCAGGATCTACTCCAGACCATTTCTCCTCCATCTTGTAAGACGCTCTCTGTTTTGATTTATTCTCACTTGTCCTTGTCACTCTCAACCACATAATTCCCGGTCCTCCCTCTCTGGACACACAGTTGCCTAGTCTTTCTCTAAGCCTTCAGCCCCACCATCCTTCTGTGTTGTGTGACTGTTCATTTGGTCGGCCATGGACCTCTTCGTTTTCATAGCTCCTTCAGAACTTAAACCAATAGTGAAATTATCATCTGCTCCCTTCTTAGCAACCCGCTCCTATATCCCAGACATTTACATCAACTGAAATGGTTGTGATCAAAAATAAATAATTCAGACATATTCACCCACCATAAATTCCTGATTTGCAGTTTTCACTCAAACACTCATACAATAGTTACCTGTCCCTCAAGATCGGAAGTGATGCCTGATCACCATATCCTCACCTTACTTTCTCCCCTATTCCTGTCACTCCT
Source organism: Cryptoprocta ferox (assembly GCA_028646485.1). NCBI lineage: Eukaryota > Metazoa > Chordata > Mammalia > Carnivora > Eupleridae > Cryptoprocta > Cryptoprocta ferox. The sequence goes on along the minus strand of CM053574.1, from coordinate 6,062,051 downwards.
GGATTCCATGGTCTATGATCTCAATAATTCCACTGGAACAATCCAGAATTCCTTAAGGTTTATCATACCTGCCTTATAAAACTTCAAATCTTGAAGACCCTTATTATCCATCATGCCATAGATACTACTGGTTTATGATAACTGCTGAGGAGAGCACGCATATTTTGGTACCACTATAAATCCAAAATCATCTGCATCCACTGAGAAGCATCCATAATGCCTGGGAATTCTTTATTTTCATGGGCTGGCGTTTTATTCCTTGGTTTTTCACAAAGCTTGTTTCAAACATTCCCTACTTTTCTTTTTGCTTCATACATAATCATGATCCCCTAACTTGCCTGAAATTTTGCAGAGAAAAGACTCTTTCTATTCCTTCCCCTTCGTTGTGAGCTGCTGAGAAATGGTCCTCTACAGAGGTGTGTGTCCAGAGAGATCCTGGAGCCTCATCTTCAAGAACCCCCTCAGACTACCCCCACTCTTCCATCTGCCCTCACCACTCTATGGGTGCTGCCTTGATAAGGTCACAATGACTCCTTTTTTACTAGACTCAGTAGGAACTTTTTGGTGTTCATATGACATGATCTTTAAGTGGAAAACTTTTATGTGTGCAACAACTTACATACCTGACTCCTATTTTACAGCTGTAGATCATCTATAATGTAAATACAGAGCTGGTACACCCAATAATACTTAACTTACAATCTGATATTGTGTTGTAAGTGGAAAGTGCACACTGGACTTCTGATAGCACACAAAAATATGTGAACTGTCTCTATTAATTTCTACACTGATTGCATGCACAGATGAAAAGTATCTTGGTTATAATGTTTTAAAATATACTATTAAAATTAGTTAAACATGTTTATTTTTATTTTTTAAAGGTGGCTGCTAAACAAAAATTTAAAGTCCATAATAAAGAGTGCTTAGTGGGCCTATTGGCACTACTTATTAAGCCATGTGTAAAAACAAAGCCTAGAGCAAGATGTCTGGGAAAAATTTTCCCAAGGAGAGGAGGAGTCTACCTTGACCTTACAGCAAGATGCAGTGTGCACACACGCGCGTGCGCACACACACACACACACACACACACACACTCCCCGAAGCAGACATCGGCCCCAGAATACCACCACTACCTCTCACATGCCATGAGGTTGCACTCCCACATAGTCCAAACTGGACTTGATCTCAAGAGAGACGTCGGAAGTTCACATAATTTGCCAATTAGGAAGAGCCAAACCAGAGACTAAGCGTCAAGACTTTTTGTGACTTGTCCATCACTGGCTTCTATTGTAAATTCAATGTTTGGGAATCTTTTCCAGGGAGGGTCATTTTTTAAAATACACAGTAAATGTAAATAATAATTAATCTAACCAGTAAGAAAATAAGAGGCTAGAACATGAATATCATTAATATCAAATCACTGTTGGACTTGTGAGTCAGTCAGGGAACAGATGAGATTGGATTGACTTGGACTCATTAGGCTGATTCTGATTGCATTTGTTGACACAGAGAAGAAAACCTATAGTGTGTACAGTTAGCAGGGTCCAAGAAGCCCCAGTAATTCTGGGTAGAATCAGAGAAGAGGACACAGGACAGAGCAGGTAGGTTTGGGTGTGACTTTGGGAATATCAGTAGGATGCTGTGTGCAACATAGGTAACGCATTCATAAATGTTGTGCATTCATTTACCTATTGTTTGTTATTGAGAACTTTCTACATACATCAAGGCACTTGTTCCTGCCTTCTAGAGCTTAATCAGTGCCAGAAGAATTTATAAATTTTATGTATAATATACAGATACAGCACTTGAGATATGGTAGGTGTTCCAAGCCTTTTTCAAACATTAACTCCTTTAATGTTCTCCATGACCTTACAAAGTATGTACATGTGTTATTATGCCAATGACAGATGGAGAAACGGAGGCACAGATAAGGTAAGCAACTTGCCCAAGGTTGAATATATAGTAAATGGTAGAGCTGGAACCCAGGCCTGTATTGAGAGGTATTCTGTGCTACGTCCCCTTCTTGTAATTCTCATCTCTGAGTTTATATATCAGACACATGTGCCACCAGCCCACAGACGTTGCAAGTGTTACCTTATACATAGCTGGTGATGTCAACAGGAAGTGGTTACTAGCATGAGCCCCATTTTTTAAGTTTATTTATTTCTGAGAGAGAGAGACAGACAGACAGAGCGAGAGCGCACTAGAGGGGAAGGGCAGAGAGAGAGAGACACACACACACACAGAATCTGAAGCAGGCTCCAGGCTCTGTGCTGACAGCTCAGAGCCTGACGTGGAGCTCAAACTCACGAGCTGTGAGATCATGACCTGAAGTCGGACGCTTAACTGACTGAGCCACCTAGGTGCCCCATCGTGAACCCCATTGTATAGTTTGGGAGACTGGAGAGGCCTCCAGTGGCACAAAGGCTTTTCCAAGACAGAAAAGTGACAGAGAAAAAGGAGGACTGAACTCAGCTCTGTCCCCTCCAAGCTGGGACCCTGGTTGCATTCCCAAGGAGCAGTGGTGCGGGCTGTGTTGGATATCTGTGTACAGTTATGGAGGCCAAGGAGGGTGATTAGTCAACTGCCCAGTGAGGGCTTTGAGGGGAGTTTCTGTGAAGGAAGGGGCCCAAGAAATGGAATCTTAAAGAAGCAACCTCACCTCCTTGGTGACAGACCCAAACAGAACTTGGTCACCAGGCACCCACATTCTAGAGACAGCCCCTCATCCAGCTCCCTTGACTAGAGATGCTCAACAGAGCAACATGTGGTCCTATCATTTCCCCATTTTCTGAGGCTCCGATCTCAGGAAAGCCAAGAATGAGAGCCTTATCAGTCACTGTAGATATTGGCTCAGCTCTTACTTCAAACACCTCTGGCCATTTGGTGCAAGGTGCCCTAAGGTAACACAGGGCAGCCCAGAACAGGTCGGTCCAGGCCAGTCCACAACTGTGATCCCACCTGGGCAGCCCCACAGCCCTTACCCCCTCCTGTGTGTGGTGAGGGAAGGGGGTAAGGCAGGAAATGAAGGGGTGGGAAGGAGCAGGTTGTTAGGTGTAGGAAAACCTGGTAATCTGTCATGTTCATACCCCAGGTCATGGCTGGCAGGATGGAAAGGTGACTTCTGGGTATTAAGCACCTCTACCCACATGTTAATCCCAACTCTCAAAGTGTCATCTTCTCCCCTCCCTGGCTGGAGGTCTCTGCAGATGCTTCTCTGTGCTGGGTCTTGGGAGCAGAACTGGTGGGCCTCATTTCCTCCTGTTGTATTGTCCAAGCAGGACCCTGGAACCTCCTCCCTGGCTACTCTTCAAAAGCCTTCAGGATTAAAATAGGTCCCAGCAGAAATAGGCATTCAGGTTTTATCTCCTAAGTCTCTGTCACACTTTTAGGTTTTTGAACAATAAGCCACTCAGATACAGAACATTGTATGTTTATTCATTCAAATATTGGAAAACAATCAAATTGTTTTACCTCTATCAAGGGAATTTCTCTTCTCTTTTTAAGAGTCCCTGTCTGCAACTACTCTTGGCCATCAAGATCACAGATAGGTGTTCTGTCTTGGATTAATGGCTGTCCTCAAGGATTTTGCTACTAAATTTAGCGATGTCTTCCATCATTGAGTACATGGTAAGCATGTCTTCCATTGCTTCAGTCACTCCTCGAGCCTGGAAAGCTCATTTCCTAAGAACTTTCCAGACCACCCATTATGTACCTTCCGTGTTTTGTTTCAACAACTGACAGTATAAAGATTCATATTTGGGTAAAATATCTAAGTTATACACGCTTTATCCACAAACTAGAAAAGTTTTTAAATTTAAATTCTAGCTTCAAAACTGTTTTCTGAATTCAGACATTAGCCAAATTTTAAAAGACCATAACATATTCTCCTCAAACAATTTTAAATAATCATTTTACAACTTACTTGAAATGCTAATTTTATCAAATACTAAACTTCCATATATACAAGGGATTGCTTCTGGAACATCCATATCCTTCTTCAATTTGTTGGGGTTTTTCCTCCCACAGCAAATTTTAGAGAATCTTCTGGTATATTACTTTTTCCATATCCTCCCTTGTGGTTTGCCCCCCCCCAAAAAAGTTATTTCTCTTTGAAAAATTTTGCTTCCTTTTGAATTTGAAAATCAACATCTCCACCATCTAAAAATTATATTATGGTTCTGTTCTAACTTTATTACATTGAATCAAACATTTGGGGGGAGAATGAGCTCTTTATAAGATTGTAACCATTGATAAATACAGCATATTTTATTTAATCATTGATTTTATTTCCTTTTTAATATTTTATCATTTTTATATTATCTATCACATCTGCTTTATAATTTATTGATGTTATTCTTGTCATTATTACCTTATTTCTTATTGCTTTGAGTTTATTTTCCTCTTTAAAATTTCTTGAGGTGGGAGCCTAGATTATTGATCAGACATTTCCTCTTTTTCTTTGTTTTTTTCCTAACATTCGTTTTTTGAGAGAGAGAGAGAGCGCGAGCAGGAGAGGGGCAGAGAGAGAGGAGGACAGAAGATCCAAAATTGGCTCAGCCCTGACAGCAGAGAGCCCGATTCAGGGCTCAAACCCACAAACCATGAGACCATGACCTGAGCTGAAGTCAGATGCTCAACAGACTGAGCCACACCACATTTTCTTTATTCTGTCATCCAACAGTGTACAATTAGGTTGTTTCCAACTTTGGCTATTGTGAAAACTGCTGCAGTGCGTTTTCTCAAATGGTTTCCTGGGACTTAGTGAGATTGAAAAAATAATTTTCTTTTATACATTAGCTAATGTAATAAATTTCTTTTCTAAATTTCTCAAGTTTAAATATTTGCCACTCTATAGATAAATCTTGCCTGGTTGTGATTTGTGTTGATATTAGTTCATTAATAATTCAAGAGTTTTTCATCACATATTTTTCCATAACAGCTTTCTGTGTGTGTGTTCAGGAAGGTTGCATATGATATGGGATTCCCTAATTCTTGACTATTTAGTAGCATTTTCTAGTAAGCCTTTAGGATAGGAAGTATCTTCCTAGGTCTGAGGCAGAGAGCAGAAAAATAATAAAGTGATTGGTCTACCTCACTGTATTCAAAGAAAACTGTAGTTTTATTAAATCATTTTTTACATACTCTTTGCTTATTTGTTAGCATGGCACATATTTATTAGTGAAAAGAGAATTCAATAAACAATTTTAAAATAAGACAATATCTATTGAGAATGTCTATGAAACATGAAAATTCTAGCAGTATGCTACCATCAATTTCCTCATCTGTAAAGTGGAGCTAGAGATAATAGGATCTTCCTTATAGATTATCCTGTGAAGACACTCAGGAGTGATGTACATAAAATGCTTATCATCATATACATTGGAAAGTGATGCTCTGTTCGTTTTTCCACAAGGATAATTATAGCTTTTTTTTTAATGCTTGAAGACTGAAGTTTTCAAAATACATTCTGTTGTTGCAAAGTGAATCATTTTAATAAATTCTTCTTACAGTTTGATGACCCCTTTGGACTACAAATTCAGGCTTCTGTGTGTGTGTGCATGTGTGTGTCTGGCTATACACCTGTATCTTTTTTTCTTTTACAGTTTATTGTCTAGTTGGTTTCCACGTAACACCCAGTCCTCATCCTGACAAGTGCCCTCCTCCATGCCCATCACCCCCTTTCCCTTTCCCCCTCCCCCATCAGCCCTCAGTTTGTTCTCAGTATTCAAGAGTCTCTCATGGTTTGCCTCCCTCCCTCTCTCCAACTATTTTTCCCCTTCCCCTACCCCATAGTCCTTTGCTAAGTTTCTCCTGTTACATTTATAAGTGAAAACATATGGTATCTGTCCTTCTCCGCCTG
>CM053574.1:6011660-6055688 GCA_028646485.1 Cryptoprocta ferox | reverse complement strand
GTCCCGTCGTCCTCTGCCCTTTTCCTGTCCACTTGGTGGGGGTGGCCCTTGGCTAAGCCGTGATGTTTGGGATGGATCAGGACGTGGTGACCTTCGAGGATGTGGCCGTGGAGTTCACCCAGGAGGAGTGGGCACTGCTGGACCCTTCTCAGAGAACACTGTACAGAGACGTGATGCGTGAGAACTGCAGGAACCTGGCCTCGCTCGGTAAGCCTGATGTCATCCCTGCGTGTACTTCGTGAGTCCTGTAACAAGACTTTGTTTTGTCCTTTTTTTTTTTTAAATTGATGTGACATTCACATAACATAAAATTCACTGTTTTAACTATTTAAAATATTTCTTTAATGTTTGTTTATTTTTGAGAGAGAGACAGATCGTGAGTACGGAAAGGGCAGAGAGAGACACGCAGAACCAGGCTCTGTGTCAGGCTCCAGGCTCTGAGCTGTCAGCGCAGAGCCCGACGCAGGGCTCAAACTCTCACAACTGTGAGATCATGACCTGAGCCAAAGTCGGACGCTCAGCCAACTGCGCCACCCAGGCGCCCCTGGTTTAGCGGTTTTTAAGTGTGCGATTCAGTAGCTTCTGACATAGTAGCCTTGTTGTGCAACCGTCAGCGCTGTCTGATTCCACAACATTGTCATCACCCCTGAACCCCTCCCCGTGAAGTGGTCGGAACCATCACCTTCCCCACTGCTGCCAGTCACTCGCTCACCCTCCGTTTCTGTGGGTTTGCCTGCTCAGAACGTTTCCTGTCACTGGAATTGTAAAATATGTGAGCTCTTTGCTCTGGCTCCTTTCAGGCAGCATAATTCATGTTTGAAGGTCTGGCAGCGTCGCCCCATTTTACGGACTTGCCACATTTTTTAAAATTCACTCACTGGTTGATAAAGACTTGGGTGGTTCCTGTTTCCTGGCTGTCGTAAACCATGCCGCTGTGAATAGTGGTGCAGAGCTTGTGCAGACGTGTGTTTTCAGTGTTCCTGCGTACGTGTCTGGGCGCGGAATGCTGGATCGTATACTAGGAGGTTTAGCTCTTTGAGGAGCTGCCCACCTGTTCTCCGCAGCCGCTGCACCGAGGTGGCAGGACTCCTGTTTCTCCACATCTGCCCCGACGCTTGTGCGTTCAATTGTAGCCATCCTCACGGTGATGAAGCCGGATTCCATTGTCGTCCTGATTTCCGTTTCCCTCGTGGCTGAGGACGTTGAGCACTTTCTCATGTGTTGGCTGTTTACAGACCTTCTGTAGGGAAGCATCTGTTCACGTCCTTGGCCCAGTTGGAAATTCGGTTGTTTACCTTGTGTTCTTGGATTATAAACATTCATTATATACTGTGAATCTGGGTCCCTTATCCAGAATATGATTTGGAAATAATTTCTCCCATTTGGTGGTGTATCTTCATTTTCTTGATAGTGTCCTTTGACACACAACAGTTTTAATTCTTTTTTAAGTTTTTATTTAAATTCCAGTTAGTTAACATACAGTGTAATATTAATTTCAGGTGTACAACGTAGTGATTCAACCCTTCCATACCACGTGTGGTGCTCATTAACGATGAGTGTGCTCCGTAATCCCCATCACCTGTTTCACCCGTCCCGCCCGCCTCCCACTCACCTCCCTTCTGGCAACCATTAGGTTGTTTTCTATGGTTAAGAGTCTGTTTCTTGGTTTTCCCCTCTTTCTCTCTCTCTCTTTTTTTCCCTTTTGCTCATTTGTTTTGTTTCTTAAATTCCACATATGAGTAAAATCATGTTTTTCCAAAGAAGACATCCAGATGGCCAACAGACACATGAAAACATGCGCAACATCACTCATCGTCAGGGAAATGCAAATCAAAACCACAATGAGCTACCACCTCACACCTGTCAGAATGGCTAAACTCAACAACACGAGAAACAATAGGTGTTGGTGAGGATGTGGAGAAAAGGGAACCGTCTTGCACTCTTGGTAGGATTGAAAAGTGGTGCAGCCACTCTGAAAAACAGTTTAGAGGTTTCCCAAAAAGTTAAAAATAGAACTCCCCTATAATCAATCCAGCAATTGCTCTACTAAGTATTTACCCAGAGGATACAAAAATACTGATTTCAAAGGGGCATATGCACCCCAGTGTTTATAGCAGCACTATCTACAATAGCCTAATTGTGGAAACACCCACCTGTCCATGGTAACGAAGATGTGTGTGTGTGTGTGTGTGTGTGTGTGTATAGAATATTACTCATTCATAACGAAGAATGAAATCTTGCCATTTGCAATGACATGGATGGAGCTAGAGAGCATTATGTTAAGCAAACTAAGAGTTTTAATTTTGATGAAGTCCAATTTACCTATAATTTTTTTTCTTTATTTGCTTGTTCTTGGGTATCATGCCTAAGAAATTCTTGCCAAATCCACCAAGGCTTTGAACATTTACCCATGTGTTTTCTTCCAGGAATTTTCTGGTTTCTCTTCAATTAGGTCTTTGGTCCTTTTGGAGTTAATTTTTTATATGGCTTCATTCTTTTGTCTGTGTTTAGCCAGTTGCCCAGCATTTCTGTAGAAGACTGTTCTTTCCCCCACTGAATTGTTTTTGCTGCCTTGTCCAAAGTTGTGTGACTACAGACGTTACGAGTTTACTCTCACTCAGTTCTAGTCCGTTGATCTGTGCATCTCTCCCTGTGCAAGTACTACGGTGTGTTCATTACTATTGCTTTGAAAGAAGTTTTGATGTCAGGACGTGTGAGATTTCCTAATTAGTTCTTTCTCAAGACTGTTTTGTCTATTCGGGATCCCTTGCAAATCCATGTGAGTTTTAGGATCAGTTTGTCCATTTCTGCAAATAAAAGATGTTGGAATTTTGGTAACGATTGCACTGAATCTGTCCAGCGCTTTGGTTAGTACTGTCATCTTAACAATATTAAGTTTCCCAGTACACATCCTTCTGTGGCTAATTTTTTATTTGATTCTATTATAATCAGAGAAAATACTTTGTTTGATTTCATTGTTTTTAAATTTATTCAGACTTGTTTTATGGCCTAACATATGGTCTGTCTGTTCTGGAGAAAGTACCAGATGCGCTTGAGATGAAAATGTATTCTGTTGTTGAGCAAAATATTTTATTTGTCTCTTAGGTCTTGTTAGTGTATAGGATTGTTTAAGTCATCTTTTTCCTTATTAGCTTTCTAACTAGTTGTTCTACCCATTGTTGAAAGAGTGATGCTGAAGTCTACAATTATTATGGAACTCCCTATTTCTCCCTTCAGTTCTGTCAGTTTTTTTTTAATTTTTTAAATGTTTATTTATTTTTGAGAGAGAAAGAGAGAGGAATGGAGAGAGAGAGAGAGAGAGAGAGAGAGCAGGGGAGAGGCAGTGAGAGAGGGAGACACAGAATCCGAAGCAGGCTCCGGGCTCTGAGCTGTCAGCACAGAGCCTGATGCAGGGGTTCAAACTCCTGAACCTCGAGATCATGACCCGAGCCAAACTCAGATGCTCAACTGACCGAGCCACCCAGGTGCCCCCTCCCCCGGTTCTGTCAGTTTTAAATTTTAGAAATCTGTTGTAATTGGTCTGTAATTGTTACATCTTCTAGATAAATTGACGTTTGTATCATTAAATAAGATCTTTCTTTGTGTCTTGTAACAGTTTTTGTCTTAAAGTCTGTTTTGCCTGAAATTAATGTAGCTACACTCTGTGTTGGCTGCTGTTTGCATGGAATCTATTTTTCCATCTGTTGACTTTCAACCTCTTAGTGTGTTTAGATGTAAATTGAGTCTCTTACAGAGAGCATATAATTGGACATTCTTTATTCTGCCAAAATCTGCCTTTTAATTGGACAGATTAATCCATTAACATTTAAGGTAATTACTGATAATGAAAGATCTACTTATGCCATTTTGTTATTTTCTACATATATCTATCATTTTTGTTCCTCAATTCTTTCATTGTTATTTTTGTGTTAAATGTTTTCTCGTGGACCATTTTGATTCCCTCTCGTTTGTGTTTATTTAATGTTTATTTATTTTTGGAGAGAGAGTATGATCAGGGAAAGGGGCAGAGAGAGAGGGAGACACAGAATCCGAAGCAGGCTCCAGGCTCTGAGCTGTCAGCACAGAGCCCAACGTGGGGCTCGAACTCACAAACCGTGAGATCATGACCTGAGCCGAAGTTGGATGCCTCAACCGACTGAGCCACCCAGGCGCCCCTAGGTTTTTTTTTTTGTTTTTTTTTACTGGTTGTCCTGGGGATTGCAATTAACATTTTAATTCATAGCAGCCTGGTTTTGATGTAATATCTACTTTGTTTTGATAGTATACAAAATATTTGCTCTTATATACCTGCACGCACGCACACACACACACACACACACACACACAACTTTTTATTGTTTTGTCACAAATTACATCCTTATACCTGGTGTGCCCATTAACATAGATTTATAATTACTGGTTTAGGCATTTATCTTTTAAATCATATAAGAAAAAGAGAAGAGTTACAAACCGAAAATAAATAGCCAATTATTATTGGCCTATGTATTTTCAGTTATCAGGTTCTTTATTTCTTTGTGTGGATTTGCATTAATATCCATTATCCTTTCATTTTAGCCTGAAAGTCTCCCATTAGTATTTCTTGTAGGGCGGATGTGCTCATGATTTCTGTGCCTCTCAGTGTAACCTTATACCTGGGGTTTCTTAAGCTTCTTGGTTTTATACATTTGTGTCTTTGTCAAATTTGGGGAAGTTTTTGGCCATTATTTCTTCAAATATTCTTTCTACTTCGTTCTCTTCTCCACTTAAGGAATTGCCATGATGTGTATATTGGTATGTTTGATGGGATCGCTTGGGCTCTGTCCTTATATTTTTCATTCTTTTTTCTTTCTGTTCTGCCAGTGAGGTAATGTAAATCATCCTGTCTTCATGGTTATTGATTCTTTCTTCTGTCTGCTCACTTCTGCTGTTGAACTCCTCTTGTGAACTCTTCATTTCAATTATTGTACTTTGCAACTCCAAAATTTCTGTGTACTTTCTCTTTGTAACTTCTGTCTCTTTAACATGGGTTCTAGTTCATCAGAATTTGCCACGGTTTTCTTTAGGTCTTTGAGCATACTTAAAAGAGTTGACTTAAAATCTTTGAGGGGCGCCTGGGTGGCTCGGTTGAGTGTCTGACTTCACCTCAGATCATGATCTCATGAGAGTTCAAGCCCCACATCAGGCTCACTGCAGTCAGCCTGTCAGTGCAGAGCTCGCCTTGGATCCTCTGTTTCCCTCTCTCTCTGCCCCTCCCCAGCTTACGCTTTCTCTCTCAAAAACTAAATAAAAAACATTTAAATTCTTCAACTAGTGAGTCTGATGTTTGGGCTTCGTTAGGGACAATTTCTACTAATTTTTTTCCCTATAATGGACCATACATTTATTTCTTTGCCTGCCTCAAAATTTTGGTGTTGAAAACTGGACATTTGGAGCATTATTACATGACAATTCTGGAATCAGATTTTCCTCCACCATCAAAATTTGTTATTGTTGCTTGTTGAATGTATGGTTAGTGATACCTCTGTACTAATTTTGTAATGTCTGTATTTGTCAAGTGTGGTCCCTGAAGACTGTTATGTTAGCTTCATGGTTAGCTGGTAGTTTGTCAGAGACTTTCTTGGAGGCCTGGAACAAAAAGTAAAACACCTATAGTCTCTGTGGATGGGTTCTGTGTGGGTGTATAGGGGCATATCTTCCAAATCAGCAGGCGGTCGACAACTCTGCCATAATCTTTCCTTTCTGCCTGTGCAGAACCTGAAGGTCAGCCGAAGTGGAGGACTTAGTGCCGTTTCAGTTCTTTCTGAGCATGTGCCCGACCCTGGCTTTCTAGATTTAAAGAAATACGAGGGAAATAAATTTTTAAAAATTCCCCAAAACATCTTATTCCATAGTTTTCCTCCCAGGCTTCTTGGTTAGTCTTCTGTTTTCCTCTACTGTTTCACTTGCCTCTGGTGGTGGTGGCTAATATATTTGCCTTTAAATGTGTTTAGCACATGCCTAGTGGGTAGTCAGCTCAGCCCTTGGCGAGTGGGATTAGATAAACACAGGCAAGCCTTTTGATCAAAACCTTCAGAGAGGTCAAAACAGACAACCACAGATCTTTGACAATAGGTCCCTCCTGCTCCTTGCAGTACTAGGAATATGGGCTGTCATCTTCAAGGTCACAGGCAAAACAGCAAATAGAAGATTAGACAAGGGTCAGTTAAAATGTCAGCTGGTTGTTGTCCTTGATTAAACATTTTCCAGGTTGCTGTAAACTCTTGGTACGTTTCCAAAGTTCTGATAAAGTTGGTTCTGATGGTGTTCCCCAGTTCAGTCACTGTTTTTGTAGAGTTACAGACTTTTGGTTCAACATCCCTTCATTTTCACTGTTGTCACTTCTCACAAGTGTTTCTGAAGCACTTCTGTGTCCCAGGGTCTGTGCTGCGTTTAGGAATGTAGTGATGAATGAGACAGACGTGGTCCCCACCCTCCTGGAGCTTTCTGTCTGATGCCTTCCCTGTGAACTGAAGAGCTGTTCCTCACCCGGACTTTATATTCTCCATGGTTAAAAGCTTTAGAGCTTCCGAAGTATGTTATGTAAACTTGGACATGGACTTCGGGACTGTTTCTGTCCTGACACCTGAATGTTGAGGACGCTCGCATTTTTGTTTCTTGAGAGTTAAGATATTCATTAGAATGTATGCATGGCTGTTCCACTCCTGCACAAGTCATACTTGCTCATGTTCAGAATTGTTGGCCCCAGTTTCCTGGAGCTGCTTGTAACCTGCACAGTCCCCCTACATCATGTGTCTTTTCTCCATGAATAGGGTATCATGTTGATAAACCCAGTCGCATCTCCCAGTTGGAGCAAGAAGACAAAGTGATGACAGAAGAGCGAGGAATTCTTCCAGGCAGCTGTCGAGGTGAGCCCCAGGTGGAGAGGAGGATGGGCGTCTTCTTGAGGAATAGCTCTGGCCAGCGATTTGGGGCATGAGAATATCACATTCAGGAACGTTTGTAAACTGTCCTTTTTTTCTAGCAGAAGGCCAAGAACATTTGGTATGAGCTTCTTCATGTATGTTCTTTCTTTCCTTTTGACCTTTCTGTTTAGCATCTTATACATTACCTTGGACTCAGAGGGGAAAAAAAGACATATCTCTTTTCCTTTTTTTTTTTAAATTGAAGTGTAGTTGACACATAGTGTTACATTAGTTTCAGGTGCATAATGTAGTGATTTGAGAAGTTCATAATTTATACTGTGCACACCACAAGTGTAGCTGCCATCAGTCATCAGACGATGCTAGTACAGTTCTTTTGCTTTTTAAGTTTAAATCTTATATGATCATGCACTTTATCCAGTCCCTTCCTACTTTGCATTCCTGATAATCCCTTCTTTTGTAAATCTCTGATCAGTCTTAATCCTTCTAGAATCCTTTCTTTAACACCTACAGTTTTCATACTCACACGCCTTTCATGGCAGACTTCCCCAAAAACCCTGATCCCTCAGAGTCTGCCTTTACTCATGTATTCACTTTACTGTTCCTTTCCTCCATCAACTTAAATCTCTTTTCAATTTGTTTCAGGCTTGGAGACTGTGCTTAAAGCCAAATGGTTAACTCCTAGGAAGCATGTTCTTAGAAAAGAACATTCCAATGGTATTAAAGCGGTAAGACTAACCTGGCTGATTTCGGGGTTTTCACAGTAGGAGAATAAGTTAGAAAAGTCACAAAGTAGAGTCATAGTATCATTCGCACATAAGGAAATTCTGTCTCTGGAGAGATACTGTGAAAAGTTGTGAATTTGGAGAAAACTGTAAGTTAGCTCCAAACTTGTTTCTTCACTGGGAATTTCCATTTGTAAATATTTCCTTAAATGTGACTATGATATTGATTGTTGAAATATAAAGCGGTCTTAAGTTTATCAGAAGATGCTCTGTGAATATGATAAGGATTTGTGGCAAAGCATGCATCTTTTGTAACTTCTAAGAGCTCAAACTTGGTAGAAGCCATATACAAGCAACCGAAAATAGCCAAAACATCAGTTGTAATAATGTAACAGAATTCCTGGGAAGAGAATTCCTATGACATAAAATTCATTGAATATTAAAAATACTATAAATTATAGTTATCATTCATCTCTCAATCAACAGGAAAGAAATCATCTTGGAGTGAAAGTCAATGAATGTAATCAGTGCTTTAAAGTCTTCAGCACAAAATCTAACCTCACTCAGCACAAGAGAATTCATACTGGAGAAAAACCCTATGACTGTAATCAATGTGGCAAATCCTTCAGCAGTAGATCCTACCTGACCATTCATAAGAGGATACACAATGGGGAGAAGCCCTATGAATGCACTGACTGTGGGAAAGCCTTCAATGATCCCTCATCCCTTAGACTGCACGTGAGAATTCACACTGGAGAAAAACCCTATGAATGCAATCAGTGTTTTCACGTCTTCCGCACTAGTTGTAACCTCAAAAGCCACAAGAGAATTCATACGAGAGAGAATCACCATGAATGTAATCAATGTGGCAAGGCCTTCAGCACGAGGTCCTCCCTCACCGGGCATAATAGTATTCATACAGGGGAGAAACCTTATGAGTGCCATGACTGTGGGAAAGCCTTTAGGAAGAGCTCATATCTGACACAGCATATGAGAACTCATACTGGAGAAAAACCCTATGAGTGTGATCAGTGTGGGAAATCCTTCAGCAGCAGCTTCTCTCTTACTGTGCACAAGAGAATTCACACTGGGGAGAAGCCCTATGAATGCAGTAACTGTGGGAAAGCATTTAATAATCTCTCAGCTGTTAAGAAACACGTGAGGACTCACACTGGAGAGAAACCCTATGAATGTAATCATTGTGGAAAATCTTTCACCACTAACTCTTACCTTTCTGTGCACAAGAGAATTCATAATAGGTGGATATGAGTACAATAACTAGGAAAGCATTCATTGATTTCTTAGCCCACAGACAACTGATGGGAACTCACCAGATGGGTGAGTTATCTGTTGCTGCATAACAAATTTCCCTCCAAAACATGGTGGCTTCAGACCACGTACATTTATTATCTCACAATTTCTGTAGGTCAGGAATTTGGAAACGGTTTAGCTGTGTAGTCCTGGCCCGGGATCTGTCATGAGGTGAGGTCAAGATGTCTGCTGGAGCCACAATCATCTGAGTCTTTACTGATAAAGAATCTACTTCCAGAATGGCTCATTCACATGTCTGGCAAATTAATACAGCTGTTGGCCGAGAACCTTCATTACTTCACTCTCCAGAGGGCCAAGTATTTTCATGATGTAGCATCAGCTTCCTCCCAAAGCATTTCATCTACAGGAGAGCTAATGCAGAAGCCACCCTGTCTTTTGTGACCTAGCCTCAGAAGGGCATTATTATCACTTCTTCCATGCTGTGTATTGCTTACACAGTGTGGGAAGAAACAACACAGGGTATGCGAATTAGGAGACATCATAAGGAACCATTTGGGAAGTTTGCCATGAAATCAGTGAAGAAAAGCCTTTAGCAGGCTCTCATTCTTTCAATCTATTATATATGAAATAGCCTTCTGGAACTCATGTTAATTCACTCTGGAGAGAAACCTCGTGAGTGCAGTCTTTGTGGTAAACTTTCAGCTCAAACTCACCCTAATGTGCACAAAAGGTTATGTATGGAGAGAAAGCTGAGGGATGCAGGAGCTGTAGGAAAGCCTTCAGTGATATCTCCTGGCAGTCACAGAACAGTTCCCACCAAGGGGAAATACCTTATGAATATCCTCAGAATGCAAAAGCCTTCAGCGACACTCATCCCGTAGAGCACATGTGAGAAATCACCACAGAGGAATTCTCCTAAAAAGGAAATGTGGGAAACCCTTCAGCACAAGTGTTTGCGTTACTGAGCAAAAGATGGAGAGATATTCCGAATACAATTACTGTGGGAAAGCCTCGAATGTTCTCTCAGTTTTTAAGGGACATGAGGATTTATTCTGGAGAGAAATTGCCATCGAATGTCATCAGTACCAGAAAGTCATTTTTCCACATTCCTTAGGAAACAGAATTCCCTGCAAAGACACTTGTGAATACAAAGACTGAGGGAATGACTTTAACGATATCTCTTACATTAGGAAAAATAGGAAGTTTTCTCTGGATGCAAAACTTGCGAGTGTATCAATTTGGAAAAATCTTCAGTGATTCTTTGCTGGTTTGTGAGAACTCACATTGGAGGGAAACCCTAGAAAAGTGACGTCTCAGCTCTTTACTGAGTGGCCACAAAATAAGTTAAACTGGGAGTGGAAATTATAAATACTGAGTGTGGGTTTACCTTTATCAGTGTCTCATCCTGAGATTGGGCCACTAGTTCATTAATTTTAAGTCTTTTTGTTTTAGTATAAACCCGTCGATAGCCATACCCTAAAATAAACCTTAAATTATGTTCCATAGTTTTGTATGTAATATGTTTACTCTAATTTACTCTTTAAAAACATCAGTACATAGCATATCCAAAAAGGCATTTCTGAATATCTCCTGAGTGAATTAGTTTATCATTAGTGGAAATTAGACTATATTTACTATATACTTTTTCTAGTTTAATGGCATTTTTGTCAGGTAAGTGGACTTTATGGTGCTGACTCGTTTTTATCTTTCTCCTCTAGTGTGGCCTTTTGTTTAGCTTCTTTCCCAATGTCCATTGCCCCCTACTCATTTACCTACAAGATGTTTTTGTTGTCGTTCAAGTTGTCAATGAGCAGGATTAAAAATATGCAACTTACGAGGCTTGTCTGAAGCCCAGAGAGGTATTGCCTCCAGCCTGGCTCTGCTGACCATGAGGAGTAGGTAGAAGTCACTGGGGAGAACGTCATCTGGCTTGTTGTCCCCCCCATATCCTGTTCATCTTACCCACCCTTTCACTTGAAAGTCAACTCAAGACGAAGAGTCGGAAGCGCTATATTTTGATCATGATGACAAACACCATAGTGCAGTAAAAAATCACAATGATACGGGCTCCCCCCAAACCTCTGATTGGCAGTATCCACTCTGGACTGCTTGTGCCCAGACTACTCCTTACATGATTAGGGGTAACCTCTAACTGATTGAAGCCAAAGTCTTTTTTTTTTTTTTTTTTGGTTTGTTTTTGAGGTGGTATTCTGTTCATGTCCAGCTGAATGCAATATCTAACTAGTAAACCAATTAGTTGGTCCCATTTTATAAGTGTTCCATATTTCTTTGAAAATAATGTATATTCTCTATAAGTTTTAGATGTAGACTATGTGCCCATTAACTCAAGCTAATTGTATTTTCAAATATAGTGTGTACATTCAGATTTTTGTCCTCAAACTTATTTAGTGGTAGGTTTGTATTAAAGTCTTCTTCTAAGGATATGGATTAACAATTTTTTTGTCATTTCTGTCATTTTTTCCTTTATGTATTTGGATGTATAACTAAGAACATTCCAGATTAGTTGCTTTCCTTGTGAATTGTTCTTTTTATGTAGGGTCATTTTTTTCATAATGAAGTATTTCAGTACATTAAAAAATGACTAAACATTTATGTAGCCCTTCCTATAGCTGAGGCACTCTTCTGAATGCCTTATGAAAATAATAACTTATTGAGTACTCAGTATAAGCTTAAGAAGTATGTACTATTATTATCCCCATTTTACAGATGAGAAAACTAACATGATATACTTGTAACTTGCCTGAACTCACTGGCTAGTAAATAGTAGAACCCAGGTTTGAATCCAATCTGTGCACTTAACTACTGGCCTATCTATTGAGTATATTCTATATGTCAGGCACTGTTTGTGACGCTGGTCTTTATAGCAATGCATGAAACGCACATTTGGCTATTGAAGCACCTACATTCTAATGGGGAAAGAACAATTATAGAAAAATCAAGAAGGCGTGCTATTTTAAGTGTTGAGCAGAAAACCAAGGCATTATAAAATAGTTAAGGGGCATTGGGATCTTACCATTGTATATAAAATAGCAAGGGAAAGCCTCTTAGTTAAGGGATAGTTGAGCAGAGACCTTAATGAGTTGGGACAGTGAATCGTGAATTTATGGGGCAAGAGCAGTCTTGGCATGCAAAGGCCCACAGCAAAGACGCCAACGAGACTGGAGGAGAACAAGTTGGGGATACAGTGAGGGTGTGGTAGAAGATGCTGTGGTCAGAGACCGGGTGGATCTTGATCTTGCTGGGTTTTATTGTCACATTAGGACTTTTTCTTAAACTTTGAATGAGTTGGCGTGCCAGTCAGAGTCCCAGTAGGAAACAACTGACAAAGACTAGGACAATTCAAGTAGAGTTTTCATAAAGAGGCTACTCACAGAGTTGTGGACAGGATGGAGGAAAACACCAAGAAGTGGTTGGTACCCAGTAGCTGGTAAGGGTGGGGCTCTATTAACATCCCTAACCCTGAAAGGCTAAGAGAAGGGAACAATTACTGAAATCCACAGACAAGAGAGGAAAGAACTGCATTCCAGGAGCCGGGGAGTCAGGGATAGTATCCAGCTCCACATTCTGCAAGAAATAGCCAGAGCTAGACTTTACCTTTCATCCTTCTGATTCTATGCCTAGGGTCCCCATTGACCAAACCCAACCAAAGGCCATAAGGCAAGGAATCCCATTGATGTAGTTCATATTGATTAATGTTACTAGATTCAAAGGTAGAGAAAGTGAGTCCATTGGGGCAAATGGAAGCTATGCAGAACTTTTCACCCCTTTTGCTTCTCAGAATCGACTTTTGTCAGTCACCTGCATAGAAAGTTCATACACCTGAATTCTAGCAGCTACTGTACCATCTGGGTATTGTCAAAGCATTGATGCTCCCACCTGTAGTCTAGAACAGTTGCCTTCACATGTGTTCTTCATATAAGGTGGGTCATGGGACTCTTGGGAGGAAGTCACAAAAAATATTAACCTAAAAGTCCTACCAGCAAAGTAAGGGTCCCATTGAGCTTTACGATTGCTGTGAGAGCAGCACATGAGGGAAGAACACCACGGCCTCTGGCACAGGTAACCCAGATGATGCGGGACTTCTGTTACACAGTAAGGGCAGAGAGGACATTTGGCACTCAGGTAAGCCTTTGGGATGTCTCTTGCCCCCATTTTTTAAAAATAAATAAATGTAGCAGCTGTATCCTGAGAAGGGCATGTTGACCAGGCGTTCAGACCCCTCAGGGGTGAGGATCTGGATCATCCCTCCAAGTAAGCCACGTAGTCCAGCAGAGGTCAAAGTCAGGGGTGAAGGGAATCTGGGATAGTGGAAGTGTGGTGGTTGAGTATCAGTTGCAGCACTACGAGAAGCTGCTGTCGAGAGCGGTCTATCTTCCTCTTGTAAGTTTCCCCAAGCAAGATGACCGACCAGAATCCTGTGTGTGTTTACTTTTAAGAAGCAAGTGCAGCTGAATGGCGGAAGTGTTGGGCCATAATGGAGACAGTGGTACAGTTCTCAGATTCTTCTCTCAGGACTAAGTCACTCATTCCCCCAGCTGCTGCAAGTGTTCTAATGGCTTGTGCTGCCAGGCTCTCAGGGATTCTCTTGGGCCAAAGGAAAGTACCACACCTAAGGTTAACTTCATCCCCTAGGGGCAGCCCAATTCCAATGACTGGTTCATATGGGGAGTACAAACGCTCAAATTCCTTTGCCTCAATTTGTGATACCATGAAAGACCACCTCAGCTCCAGAACTCCTCAGGGGATTTAACTGTTCCCTCTGTTTTTATCTTATCAGAGTTCAATCCCTTATTCTGCCCAATCTTAGTTCTCTCCTTTAGGGATGGTTACCTCAAGCAAGTGACAAACTTCTTGTGCCAAAGTTTTATTTCTTCATCTGTAAAACAGAAATGATGGAATGCCTTCTTTGTAGACTTGTATTAAGGATTCAATTAGTTAATATATGTAAAGCATTTATGGGGCTTCTGGCGTATAGGAAACATTATTTTATCTTTTATTATCAACTAATTAAAACATTATAGGAATATACTGAGCAAAATAAGCCACACACACAAAAGTGTAAATATTATATGACTCTATAAATTTCTAGAATAGCAAAAAAAAAAAATCTGTGATAGGAGAAAAAATCAGAATGTGGCTGCATTTAAACACACAGATGTGTCATGAAGGAACTTCATGGAGTGAGGAGAATGTTCTATATCTCAATAGGAGTATAGGTTACAAAAGTAGATGCAGTTGTCAAAATGTATTGAACTATACACTCAATATATAATGAACTGTATGCAACTTCTGCCTCAACTTGATTTATCTGCTAAGTGAAAGAAGCCAGACATGAAAAACCATTTATTGTATGACATTTAGTAAAAGGCAAAACTGTAGAGACAGACAACAAATCCGTGGTTTTCAGGGGCAAGAAGTGAGAGGGTGATGACTACAAAGGGGCAGTTGAAAGGAATTTGGGAGTGATGGAGTTATTCTTGCATGGCTGTGTTGATGGATACACAACTCTGTGCACTGGCCAAAACCTACAGAACTATGCAGCATAAAGAGTGAATACTACTGTAGGTTAAAAAAGTAATCCACCAGGTAGCAGAGGGGATGCAAAATAGAATAAACTATAATAAATGAGGCTATTACAAATGAATGACATCACAAGGAAGAAAACCAAATTTACTTTGGAAAACTGTATTTTGAGAAGAGCTGTAAAGCTGACTGCAAAAAGAACTGTCCAGAAATCCTCTGGTTGAAAATGGGTTTCTCACGATGGTGTGGATCAGCAATTGTGAAACTACTTTATATGTGTACTAGAGTTGAACAAGTAAATACGTTGTAGATGATGAAAGCCAGTTTCTTACTGTGAAAGAGAAATGCTACAAGGAAAGAGAAAAGGCTAGAATAAACACTGGCGTTGACTGGGTTAGAATTGGGAGTATCAGTATGAATTCATGCTTTTTGATAGGTGGATGGATAGGTGTGTGAGTGTGCGGTGTGTGCGCACGCACAGGATAGTACACTTTCATATATTTTCAAGACCTGTCAGCTCAGGAGACCTAGTAGCAATGACAGTCCAGTAGCAATGAGAATATCACCCACTGAAATCTCGGTTTCTAAAATAATAGTCTTGTCTTAAAAAAAAAAAGATGATGATGATGACCAGGGCTCTTTGGAGAAATGGGGGCTGTCACAGGGAATACAGAACTTGATCCTAAAATGTCTGAATTTCTTTTAATGGAAAATAAAGGTTGACAAAGAAGTCCCAAAAATTTGCCTAAAAATTCCCCTCAGGTCCTTAGGTAACACCTAAGCTGTGTATGTACAGAGGAGGACTGTAGGAGACTTAGAAGAGAGTAGCTCTAGAAAAGTCGAAGATTGTGCAGAAAATTCAGAGGTCACACATGCCAGTAGTCAGAGGTTGGTTTTTGGACCCATCTGGAGTGGAACGAGGAAGAAAGAGAGAGAGGGAGGGAGGGAGGGAGGGGAGGGAGAGACAGGAGAAGGAAAGGGAAGACAAGGGAAGGAAAGTCAGGAGGAGAAACGAAAGGAAAG
Source organism: Cryptoprocta ferox (assembly GCA_028646485.1). Lineage (NCBI taxonomy): Eukaryota > Metazoa > Chordata > Mammalia > Carnivora > Eupleridae > Cryptoprocta > Cryptoprocta ferox. The sequence continues at coordinate 6,040,204 of CM053574.1, read as the reverse complement.
GAAAGGGAGGAAGGAAAGAGGGAAGGAGGGAAGGAAAGAAAAAGACAAGACAGGTTTTTAATTATGCCCCTACAAATATCACGCCCTGACAGTAAGTACCATGCACTGCAAGTAAGGACTGCATCTTAGAAGTCAGTGCAAAACTGAAATAGAGCTTTTAGAGGCTCAAGCCTAGGCTTTGTAGGCTCAGAGTAGTCCATTAGTACTGTAACTGCGTGTCACAACAAAACCTAACCTTTAGAGGAAGGTACCATAATTAAGAGCCTCTACCAAGTATATTGTCCACAAGATCCAGCCAACAAGAGCACTAGACACCCAAAGTCTGCAGGAGGATGTTCTCAGTTAAGAACATATAAATCAGTAGAAGCAAGCCCAGAGACGAGATATTTGGAGTTAGCAGACAAGGACTTCAAAATACCTATGAATAATATGTTAAGAAAAATGGAGATGTGGAAAAATTGTAGAAAAAGAAAGACAAGCTGCAAATCTTCAAACCAACTGAAGAAAGGACATGTTGCTTTCAAAGGAGCCAACAGTAAGACTGATGATTTTTTCCAAAGAAACTATGGAAGCAGAAAAATAACACCTGACATCCAAAGGGTTGAATGGGGGGTCGGGGTGAAGGGTGGGGGGGTTATGAACTGCCAATGTAAAATTCATGACCTAAGAAAAATATTCTTTGGGAATGCAGAAAATTGAAGATGTGTTCCAACAGGGGTTTTAAAAAAGCAAAAGCTGAAATGATTAACAGCAGAACTGTACTTCAAGAAAAACTAAAGAGAGTCTTCAGGCTGAAGGAAAATCATTTCATGTGAAGACAACTCCAAGAATCAAGATCAGCAGGAAACAAAATGTAAGTAAGTATAAATGCATATTGACTGTATAAAACAACCCTGTATAGTTTTACAACTTTTATGTAAGACTAAACTTTTTCAAAATAAAACACTTTTAACACACATTGAACCGACTGCCTAAAGCTAGAGATGATGGAAGCCACTGCAAGAGATCTCCCAGTCACCCCCCACCCCAAGACTAGAGATTATGGGAACCCCAGCTCGTGGTGCTCACAATCAAATCCCAGGAGAGATACAGAAGTTCTGGCAAAGGACCACCAGTCCCGTTCCAATACTAGAGACAGCGGGACCTCAGATATCAACTGTCATTACCCAAACACAAATGATGGGGTCTGAGCAAGTAAGCTCCCCTCAATCCCCCCAAAACTAGAAACAATAGGAACTCCAGCAAGTACCCCCTTCAGTAGCTTTCAATTCTAGCAGTGACAGCAGCCCCATCAGCGGCTCCTTCAGCTGCTCAACACTAGACAGTGGGGAGTCCCAGTCCACTGACCCACCTAGTCTCTACCCAGTGACTCTACTTGTTCTCCCCCCAAACTAGATAAAAATGACCTGTATAAAAAGACTTCTCCCAGTCCCCATCACTAGAGATAAATGGAATCTCATGCAATTATCCCCCGATCCTCTCCTCAAAGTAGAGACAATGGGACCTCCTTCTCGTGGCCCCTCCCTATCACACCAACACTTGAAAAATGGGGACCCCCAGGCAGGCAGTGACCTTACAGTCCCCTGGCACCAGACACAACAGGAGCCCCAGACTCATCCTTCCCAGTTACCTCCAACATCATGAGGGTTTCATCCGATGATGCAAGTTTCAACAAGTGATTCCCCCACATCCCTCCAAGATTAGAGACGATCGGAATACCAAAAAGCAATTTGTAATTCCCTACACACTTACGGAGACAGGAGCCCCAGCAAATGTCCCACCATTCTCACTCAGCACAAGTCACACAGCTTGCCTCTCTTGACTCCCCCAGACCAGATACATGAATACCCCCAGCAAAGAGTAACCCCTCTCCCTCAGGGCAAGCAATACCAGTGTCAATAGGCAAAACTCCAGGTTCTCCAACATAGGTGTCCAACAGTCCCAGAAAACTGCACCTATTCCCATTATCAAGAAATAAAGTTGATGGAAGGGTCAGCAAGCAGCACACTCAACCAAATGAGGAGGGAAGCCCACAGTGCAAGTTCCTCAAGTCTTCCCCAACATGACACGACTGCCCCTGTGGTGACCCCTCCTTCCTCCCAAACACAAGGAATAACCTGAGCCCCGGCAGGTAACTTCTCAGCCTCCTCTTGCAAAACAGCTATCTCTGTCCCCAAGTTATAGTGGACAGATAGAGCCCCAACAAACCAAGTGTCCTCTGTCTTGGGGAATGTTGAGGATCCATCTCAGAATAAGGAAGACAAGCAGGGCACCTGGGTGGCTCCGTTGGTTAAGCGTCGGACTCTTGATTTCAGCTCAGGTCATGACATGACGGTCATGAGATTGAACCCTGGATAAAGCTTCACGCTCATTGTGGAGCCTGCTAGGATTCTCTCTCTAAATAAATAAATACATTAAAAAAATTAAAAAAAAAAAAAACAAAGGAAGACAATCGTAGCCCTGATAAGCCAGCAGATACCCCAAGCTCTCCTTATTCAAGAGACAGGAGCTCAGGAAGCAAAACTTGCTCCAACATTCCTGCCCCACCGGACCCTTTTTATCTGCTGCATTCCCGGCGGACCCTCAGAACATCTCTGCAAAGGGACACTGGAGAATGAGAAAGGCTGGAGCTGGGGTCAAGCCTGAGAGGGATGGAGAGGGCAGCGGAGTAAAAGAGAGGAAAGGAGGAAAGGAGACCTAAGGTGTTCCAACGCCACAAATGAATTCATGAGGCTCCAAACAGCTACGCCGACCAGCGTGGGCGCTCCCCACGCCGCTATGACTGGGCCGTGAATGTGAACAACTTCTGCCCACAGACACAAGCACCTGGCCCGACAGTGACAGGCCACCAGAGCCCAGAGTGGCGGGGAGAGGCGGAAAGTGCCGAACCGTGGCAGCGAAACCGGAAGGAGAGACACCGAGGAGCGGGGAAAGGCTGAGAGGCAACGCTACACGGAAGGAGCCGAAGACGGGCGGAAGGAGCCGAAGACGGGCGGAAGGAGCCGAAAACGGGCGGAAGGAGCCGAAGACAGGCGGAAGGAGCCGAAGACGAGCGGAAGGAGCCGAATACGAGCGGAAGGAGCCGAAGATTGGGCGGAAGGAGCCGAAGACGGGCGGAAGGAGCCGAAGATTGGGCGGAAGGAGCCGAAGACGGGCGGAAGGAGCCGAAGATTGGGCGGAAGGAGCCGAAGACGGGCGGAAGGAGCCGAAGACGAGCGGAAGGAGCAGAAAATGGGCGGGAAGAGCCGAAGATGAGCGGAAAGAACCGAGGTCTGGCGAAGGGCGAGGTGGGTGCCGAGCGGAGCGGGAAAGAGGCGAGAAGTGGCGGAGGGAGCCGAGCCAGGGTCTCACGGGGAAGAACGGAGAGGTCGCGGGTGGCAGAAAGAGGAGAGGCGGGCGGCTCAGGAGCGCGAGGCGGAGGCCAGGGTGGCCGAGAACGGGGCCGCTGCGTCGTGCGGGAGGAGCCCTGGAGGCCGGTCCCGGGGGTCCCGGATGCCGTCCTTCCCGGGTGCTGCCCTTCTCTCTGCCGCTGCGGCTCCGCCGCTGCCCTCCGAGCCGACCCTGCAGCGTGTTCTCCGCCCCCGACGAGGACGCGCGGGCCCTGCCCGGCCGGACCCCTTCGGGCTCGATCGCCCCCGTGCGGTCTGACGCTGATGTCCGCAGGCGGGGACCGTCGCCCCCTGACCCAGCCCCTGGGGAAAGCCGGCGGGGGCTCCAGGGGCCCACGCCAGCCGGCCTGAGGGGTCTGGGAAGAGCCCCCGGGTCCGAGACAGATTGTGGTCCCACTCCTGACCGTCTGTCCAATTCCAGCACCAACGCCGTCTTCGGCGAGGTGGCCATTACCTGTCCCAGCTTCTGCCTCTTAGGCCCTTGCTGAGGGCTTCGTCAGTGTTTCCACTGAGGAGGGCTGGTGTTTTAATGCTTGGCCATGGCTTGGTATTCTCCGTCTCGGCACTACTGACATCTGGGGCTGGGTAACTGCCTTGTAGGATGTTTGAGAATACTCATGGCCTCCACCCGCTAGATGCCAGGACCAATCCTTTCCCCCTAACGTCCTCTTCCTTCAACCCTTTGACAAGGACAAATGTCTTCAGTCATTGACAAATATCCACTGGGGTTCAAATTTGTTCTCTCTTGGCCACCAGTGGCCTAGACTATTTTCTGAGCTACATACCAAGGTTTTATGCTTAGAATCATTTTATTTATTCATTTTTTAACGTTTATTTATTTTTGAGAGACAGAGCACGAGCAGGGGAGGGGCAGAGAGAGAGGGAGACACAGAATCCAAAGCAGGCTCCAGACTCTGAGCGGTCAGCACAGAGCCCAAGGTGGGACTCAAGCCCAGGAACTCTGAGATCAGGACCTGAGCCAAAGTTCAAGGCCGTCCAGGTGCCTCTGCTTTGATTCATTTTAAAGTCCTATCTTGGGCAATTACAATCCTTCATTGTTCACCCCTCTCTCTTCTAGCACAGCTCTTGCTCCTGGATCTTGGCCCAGTGGCGCCCCGACTTGTGCACCCTCATCAGACTCGCCAGCTTTGCCCTGGGAGACAGGCATTCAGTAGAGGGCCCAGGCCTTATTCTCTTTTCAGATTTCAAGAGAGAACGCTTTCACCCACGTGCTGTTCTCCACAAGAGCCTCCTCCAAAGTCCACAGCTAGAGGCAAGAATTGAAATTCCCAGGAAACCCCGCTGGGCAAGGGGAGAGCAGGTAGGTCCCTAACAGCTTCCTTTCTGCTTCCTCAGCCATAATTCCAGCTCCTGCTCACCGGCCAGCTGCAGCAAATTCCCGCCTCACAAAAACAATCTCAGCAGCCTCAGACCCTGCAGCTTGTTCTCTTGTCTTTTTCATTATGTCTCATGATAGTTTCCTTCCACAGGTGTTCCTGGTTTTTTTGTTTTTTTATAGTTAACATGCAGTTTTATTATTTTCAGGTGTACAATATAGTGATTCAACAGTTCTATACATTACTCAGGTGTTCGTGGTTTTATCTTTGGGGAGGCATCCAGACGCCGGTTAATTTACCAGCTTGTGGCCAAGAATTGTAGGCAACCTCCTTCCCTACCTGCTTTTTGAAAAATATGTTCAAACAATTGAAATGTTAACTTAAATTTATGCTAAAATTTATGTTTCTACTATGGAAGATTGAAGGCATAAAGAACAGTATAAGGACTCCATGTAATAAATAACAGGATAATATAACTTGAATATTGGTATTTGCAACTACAAATGATACTGGGTCCATGGGGTTAAGAGTGTTTGTTAACTTCAAAAGCAGATTCTTACAAGAGATTCAGTTGCCAGCTGATGGATGGTCACAAAACCACCTAAGAATTCATCCTTCTGAACAACAGAACATGAACACGATCAGGACATTGTGTCCAGCTGTTATTCCCCTGGGACAATAGATGCCAGACTTCAGTGTTAAGTGAAATCATGGAACTGCAATAAACAAGATACAAACTACATTAAACTCTGCAAGACATACAATCCCATTCCTTCTAGAAATAATTCACATACACCTTCATCATCATCATCATCCCTCTCCACTCCCACCCCGACAAGCTATTGAGACCGAAGAGGCTTCACATACAGGTCAGTCAGTTGCAAACTGTGGCTTTTACAAATATCCTTCAGTAAATTGTAAAACTAGGGAACAAATAAGACAATTGGGGAAATTGTATTTAAAAACTAATAAAAATGCTGTAAGCTGTTTAAAGCGAATCGCTTGAAATACGCATTTTGTAGTGTATGCACACTTTTTTGGGCTGCATTTGAGGATATGATTTCGTGTACGTAAGGACATAGTCCATGAACTATTCCAGGATGCAAGTACATGTGATCAAATGTAGAATTCATCTTTCAATCCTCCTGCTCCATTTATTCCCTTCCAAATTTTAATATATATATTGTGTGTGTAGCATCTACAACTTTTCTCAACTGACAAATGGATAAAGAAGTGGTTTATATATACAATGGAATACTACTTGGCGATGAGAAAGAATGAAATCTGGCCATTTGCAGCAACACGGATGGAACTGGAGGGTATTATGCTAAGTGAAATAAGTCAGTCAGAGAAAGATACCATATGTTTTCACTCATATGTGGATCTTGAGAAACTTAACAGAAGACGATGGGGGAGAGGAAGGGGGGAAAGTTACAGAGAGGGAGGGAGGCAAACCATAAGAGACTCTTAAATACTGAGAACAAACTGAGGGTTGATGGGGGTGGGGGAGAGGGGAAAGTGGGGGATGGGCATGGAGGAGGGCACTTGTTGGGATGAGCACTGAGTGTTGTATGGAAATCATTCCTAATTTGAATATACACAAGTGCCTATTTTTAACAAACAAATCTTCCGGTCAGAGTTGATTCTGTTCTTCGTGCATGCTAATGATCTTGTTTGCTGAGTGATGCATGCCAGATCATGCTATGTATTTCAACCTCAGGCTTTTTTCCCCAAGTTTTTGTTAAAATACAAGTTAGGTGGAGAAGAGTAACTCAGTCCAACACTTACCATAAACTGTCATAAACTAAACACACTTGTGCGCCAGGTCTGAAATCAATGAACAGAATATCAGCCTGATCCTAGCGGTGCCGCCATCCCACCCCTGGCTGCACAAAATATGAAGTTTATGGCCATGTGACATACGCTATAGAACTGTAAATAGATGCTTTGGGCATCTTTTGTTGATGAACAGTGAGGAGTCTCTAATTTCTTCCCATTAAAAATGTTTGAAAAGTGTTGTGCCTAGAAACTGCAGGTAGAATCCATACATTGGATAGAATGTATCCAAAGATGTCAAAATAGTGGGAGAGAAAGGGAACATTAAAACTGTTGATAGAAACTACAAACCCCACCCCTCACACACGCACATGTTCGTGTTTTTTCTTCTAACAACAGTATCAATAACCCCATATTTCTGTGTTTTTGCATAAAGATTCAGGAATCCCTCAAATCCCATGGATGTGAAACAGGATGTTTCTTCTGGATTATTCACTGGTTGGGTTATCCACCTACTTCAATCAGAGGTTTCTCCTTTTTCCAGCAAGACAGGCTTCCTTCATCTCGGCGGTGCAGGCACCTGCGTGGACCTGGCAGCCAGGCCATCCTGTTCTGGTGAGTACAAGAGCATCCATTTGTTACTTTTTTCCTTCTGCAAAATCTCTTTAAGCTGATTGCTCTTTTAAAATAGAGCACCTGGGTGGCTCAGTCGGTTAAGATTTGACTTCGGCTCAGGTCATGATCTCACGGTTCGTGGGTTTGAGCCCTGCATCGGGCTCTGTGCTGACAGCTCAGAGCCTGGAGCCTGTTTCAGATTCTGTGTCTCCCTCGCTCTCTGCCCCTCCCCGACTCGTGCTCTGTCTCTGTCTCAAAAATAAATAAACTATATAAAAAAAATAGAATATCTTGGGTACCAAAGTAGGTAGTATTATGCTAGGACAACTGGAATGAAATGGTAATTATGGTCTGGCTTTCTAGAATATCAGCTGAAGACAACAATGAAGGGTTTTAAAAGAAAGATGCACTGCTTAGGTTTGCATTTTATTTTTATTTTTTTTAGGTTTGCATTTTAAATAGATGATTGTGACAAGAAACTTATACTTCTGTTATAGGGAAACTGGATTTAAAGCTTAGCAATTAATAATTTATTGCAGAATACAAGTCAAAAGATTATATCCTTGTATACCTGTTTTATTCCTCTTCGTTGAATTATAATGGACATACAATATTATACTAGTTTGGGGGGTACCAGATAGTGGTTCAGTATTTATATGCATTACTGAATGATCACCAGCGTAGCTGTACTTATCATCTGTCAGCATGCAAAGTTACCATAATATCCCTATGTTCCCTGTGCTGTACATTATGTTCTTGTGGCTAATTTATTTTATGACTGGAAGTTTGTCCGTCTTAATCTCCTTCACCTATTTCACCCTGCTCCCTGCCCCTCTTCCCACTGGCAGCCACCAGTTTGTTCTCTGAAACTGTGAGTCTGTTTCTGTTTTGTTTGCTTGTGAGACTCCACATATAAGTGAAATAATACGGTATTTGTCTTTCTCTGGCTTGTTTCACATGGCATGATATCTTCCATGTCAGTTCAAATCGCAAGATCTCCTTTTTTACAGCTGAATAACATCCCATTGTGTGTGTGTGTGTATGTGTGCACGCGCGTACACACACACACACACACACACACCACATCCATGTCCATTCATTTGTCCACGGACACTTGCTTCTATAGCTTGGCTGTTAGAAACATTGATGCAATAAACATAAGCGTGCATAGACCTCTTCACATTGATATTTTCTTTTTCTTTGGATAGTCAGAAGTGGAATTGCTAGATCATGTCATGTTCACTTTTTTTAGGAGCCTCCATGTATTTTGCTGCAGTGGCTGCACCGGTTTGCATTCCCACCAACAGTGCACTAGCCTTTCCTTTGCTCCACATCCTCACTAACACTTGTTGTTTCTTGCCTTTTAGATACTAGCAATTCTGACCGGTGTGAGGTGATACCTCCTTGGGGTCCCTGATGATTACTGATGTGGAGCATCTTTTCATGTGTCTGTAGGCCATCTGTATGTCGTCTTTGGAGAAATGTCTGTGCAGGTCCTGTGCCCGTTTTTATTTTTTTTATTTTTTATTTATTTATTTATTTTTTGATGTTTAACACATTTACTGGATATCAGTTCTATGTTAGTTACAGTAAAATAATGTACATTTCCCTTTGTTCTAGTGTTCCTGAGAAGAAAATTTAGTTAGCTAGTGGATAGAATTGACTGGGAGTGGGAGATTATAAATCTTTTTGTGAGGTCTTTTTTTTTTTTTTTTAACTTTATAGTTTATTGTCAGGTTGGCCTATGCCCGTTTTTAAACTGGATTATTAATTGGGGGGGGTGTTGAGTTGTATAAGCTCTTTATATACCTTGGACAGTAGCCCCTTATTGGGTTCGTCACTCGCAAGTATCTTCTCCCATTCACTAGGTCATATTTTTGGTTTGTTGATGGTTTCCTTTGCCATGAAAGGCTTTTTATTTTGGTGTCGTCCCAATTGTTTTATTTCGCTTCTGTTCCTTTGCCTCTGGAGATCTATCCATAAATACTTTGCCACAGGATTATGGCCGATGTTTTCTTTTAGGAGTTTTATTATTTCAGTCTCACATCTAGGTCTCTGATCCATTTTGAGTTTATTTTTATGTGCCGTGTAAGAAAATGGTCCAGTTTACTTCTTTCGCAGGCAGCTGTCCAGTTTTCCCAACACCATTTATTGAAGAAACTGTTTCCCACTGTATATTCTGGCTCCTTTGTTGTAGATTAATTCACCATATAGATATGGGTTTGTTTTTGGTCTCTTTCCCGTTCCATTGATCTATGTGTCTATTTTTGTGCTAGTACAATACTGTTTTGATTATTATAGCTTTGGAAATATCTTGAAATCTGGAATTGAGATATGTCCAGTTTGTGCTTTCTCAAGATTGCTTTGGCTATTCATTGTCTTTTGTGTTTCTGTATACATTTTAAGATTATTCTAGTTCAGTGAAAAGTGCTATTGGTATTTTGATAGGGATTATGTCAGATCTGTAGATGGCTTTGGGTAGTGTGGACATTTTAACAATATTAATTCTTTGAAACTGTGAGCATAATTTACCTTCCATTTGTGTCATCTTCAGTTTGTTTCATCAGTGCCTTATAGTTTTCATAATAGAGGTCTTTCAACTCCTTGGTTAAATTATTCCTAGATGTTATTCCTTTTGGTGCAAGTATAAATGCAATTGTTTTCTTAATTTCCTTTTCTAATACTTCGTTGTTAGTGTATAGAATTCAACAGACTTCTGCATAATAAATTTGTATTCTGCAACTTTCCTGAATTCATTTATCAGTTCTAATTTTGGTAGAAACATTAGGGTTTTCTATGTATAGTTCATGTCATCTGCAATACTGACAGTTTTCTTCATTGCCAATCTGGATGTCTTTTATTTTTCTTATCTGTTTCAGCTAGGATTTTCAATACTGTGTTGAATAAAAGTGGTGAGAGTAGATTTTTTTGGCTTGTTGCTGTTCTTAGAGGAAAAGCTTTTAGGTTTTCACCATTGAGTATGGTGTTCGCTGTGGGCTCTTCATATAAGGCTTTTATGATGTTGAGGTATATTCTCTCTAAACCCACTTTGTTGAGAGCTTCTGTCATGAATGGATATTGTATTTTCTGAAATGCTTTTTTTGCGTCTACTGAGATTGTCATATAATTTTTCTTTTCTCTTGTCAGTGTGATGTATTACATTGATTTGTGAATATTGAACACACTTGCATCCCTGGAATAGATCCCACTTGATCGTGGTGAATGATTTTTTTTTAATGTGGCGTTGAATTTGGCTTGCTAATGCTTTGGTGAGGATTTTTACATCTATTTTCATCAGAGATACTGGCCTGTAGTTTTCCCTTTTTGTAGTGTCTTTGTCTGGTTTTAGTATCAGGGTAATGCTGGTCACACAGAGTGAATGTGGAGATTTTCCTTCCTCTTCTGTGTTTGGAATAGTTTGAGAAGAATAGGTATCAGCCCTTTTAAATGTTTGGTAGAATTCACCTGTGAAGCCACTGATCCTGGACTTCTGTTTGTTGGAACTTTTTTGATTACTGATTCAATTTTATTACTCTTAATCTTTCAAATTTTCTATTTCCTCCTGATTTAATTTTGGAAGATTGAATGTTTCTAGGAATTTGCCCATTTCTCCTTGGTTGTCCAATTGTTAGCATATAATTTTTTATAGTATTTTCCTATAACCCTTACTTATGTGATGGTTATTTCTCCTCCATTTCTGATTTTGAGTCCTCTTTTTTCTCATTGACTTTGACGAGAGGTTTATCATTTTTGTTTTTCAAAGAACTAGCCCTTGGTTTCATTGATCTTTTCAACTGTTTTTTTAGTCTCTATTTCATTTATTTCTGCTCTAATTGTTATTATTTCCTTCCTTTTACTAGTTTTGTTCTTTGTTCTTTTTCAGCTCCTTTAGGTGTCAGAGATACCTAACACTTAGGTTGTTTGAGATTTTTATTTCGTGAGGCCAATTCGTATCATTATGAGCTTCCCTCTTAGAACTGCATTTGTTGTGTCCCAAAAATGTTGGATCACGGCCTTTTCATTTGTCTCCAGATACTTTAAAATTTTCCTCTTTGATATCTTCGACCCATTGGTTGTTTAGTATCATGTTGGTTAACCTGTGTTTGTGTTCTTTCCAGAGTTTTTCTTATAATTGATTTCCAGTTTTATGCCTGCCATTGTGGTTAGAAAATATTCATGATATGATTTCAGTATTCCTAAATTTACTGAGACTTGTTTCGTGGCTTAACATGTGATCCATACTAGAGAATGTTCCGTGTGCACTTGGAGAAGTTTTACTGTCCATTTCTTTTTTATTTTATTTTTTAATTTTGTGTGTGTGTGTGTGTCTTTATTTTATTTTGAGAGAGGCAGAGTGTGAGCGGGGGAGGGGCAGAGAGAGAGGGAGACACAGAATCTGGAGCAGGCTCCAGGCTCTGAGCTGTCAGCCCAGACCCTGATGCAGTACCTGAACCCACGAACCTGAGCCGAAGCCGGACCCTTCACCGACTGAGCCACCCAGGCGCCCCTGTCCATTTCTTTTTCAAATGTTTGTTAATAGTTGCATAACATATTTAAGTGCTTTCATGTTGGGTGCATAAATATTTACAGTTGTTATATCCTCTTGTTAGATTATTGTTGCCTTTATCATTATCATTATGTAGTGCCTTTTATTAGAGTCTTTCTTTTAAAGTCTATTTCGTCCGATAGGAGTAGTACTTCCCCAACTTTCTTTTCACTCCCATTTGCATGGCGTATATTTTTCCATCCCCTCACTTTGAATTTACATGTATCTTTAGGAATGAAGTGCATCTCCTATAGGTAGCATATAGATGGGTCTTGCTTTTATATTCATTGAGTTACCCTATGTCTTGATTGGGACATTTAGTCCATTTACATTCAAAGTAATTATTGATAGGTGTGTGCTTATTGTCTTTTTGTTACTTGTTTTAGAGATTTTGTAGTTCTTCTCTCTTCTTTTCTTGCTCTCTTCCCTTGTGGTTTGATGGCTTTCTTTAGTATTATGCTTGGATTACTTTATTTTTGTGTATTTATTATAGGTTTTTTTAATCATAGGTTCTTATTTGCGGTTACCCTTAGATTTGTATGCAACATCTTCTGCATGTAGCAGTCTGTATTAAATTGATGATTGCTGAAGTTTGAACCCTTTCTAAAAGAACTTAATTTTTACCCCCCCACTTACATATATGGTGTCGTGTTTTGCATCCTTTTGTGAATTTGACTGATATTTATAGATATAATTGATTTTACTGTTTTTGTGCTTTAACCTCTATACTGGTTTTATAATTGATTAATTTACTACTTTTATTATGTTTCTGTTTACCAGTGATTTTTTTCTTTCATTTCCTAATTTTCTTACTCCTGATTGTGGCCTATCTTTCTATTCAGAGAATTCCCTTTAACATTTCTTTTTTTTCTTTTCTTAAGCTTATTTATTTATTTATATATTTGAGAGAGAGACAGAGAGAGCGAGCAGGGAAGGGGCAGAGAGAGAGAATCCCGAGTAGCTCCATACTGTCAGCGTGGACCCCAGCATGGGGCTTGATCTCATGAACCATGAGATCATGACCTGAGCCAAAATCAAGAGTCAGACCCTTAACCAACTAAGCCACCCAGGTGCTCCTCCTTTAACGTTTCTTGTAAGGCTGCCTTAGTGGTCATGAACTCCTTTATCTTTTGTTTGTCTAGGAAACTCTTTATCTCTCCTTCTATTCTCAATGATAACCTTGCTGGGTAGAGTATTCTTTGTTGTATTTTCCTTTCAACACTTTGAATATCGTGCGACTCCCTTCCAGCCTGCAATGTTTCTGCTGAAAAATCAGCTGATAGCCTTATGGGCTTTCCCTTGTACGTAACTGTTTCTTTTCTCTTGATGCTTTTAAAGTTCTCTCTTTATCCTCTTTGCCATTTTAGTTAGTATGTGTCTTGGTGTGGACCTCCTTGGGTTGACTTTGTTGGGTGCTCTCTATGCCTCCTGGATCTGGATGTCCGATTCCTTCCCCAGATTGGGGAAGTTTTCCACTATTAATTCTTCAAATGCATTTTCTGCCCCTTTTCTCTCTGTTCTCTTTCTGGGATCCTATAATGTGAATGCAGTTACATTTGGCGATATTTTTGAGTTCCCTTCACCTATTCTCATTTTTTATTCATTTTGATTTTTGCTGTTCAGCTTGGTTACTTTCCATTACCCTGTCTTCCAGGTCACTGATCCATTTTTCTGCCTCCTCTAATCTACTATTGATTCCTTCCAGTTATTGAATTCTTCATCTGTGACTGGTTCCTTTTTATATTTTTTATTTCTTTGCAAAGATCTCACTGAGATCCTCCACTCTTTTCTCAAGTCCAAGAAGTACCTTTATGACCCCTATTTTGAATTCTTATCAGGCATATTGCTTGTCTCTGTTTCATTTAGCTCTTTGGCCCTTTTCTTTCATTTGAGACAGATTCCTCTGTCTCGTTTTGTCTGGCTCTTTGTGTTTGTTTCTGTGCGTCAGGTAAGTCAGCTTTGCCTCCTGATCATGCAAGTAGTGGCCTTTTGAAGAAGAGATCCTGTGGTCACCAGAGCCAGGCATTTCAAGGGTACCTCGTGTGTGGGCTCCATGTGCCCTACAGTTGTGACTGAGCCTCATTTGCGCTCAGTCCAGTCAGCTGCAGTGGTCCACTTTGCAAGTTGTGGGTAGACCAAGCAGGGTTTGGTCCCCGTGCTGTTAGGGGACCAGTCTGGCCTGGGGGAGGCTTGGGTGGTGTCAGCAGTCAGACCAGATGGCAGCCCTCAACCCGTCTGCCAGGGCTGCAGTCAAACTGATCAGCAGAGCACTCTCTCTGTACAGCTGGGTGTAAAGTTAGGCTTCTGAGACTGTAGGTGTACTGGTGCATGGGGTTCTCTTCTCTCCCCAGGGCAGGAGTTGCTTCGGAGTGATGCTGGTCCCCCTGGGGGTGCTTGCAGGGTGTGGGGGGCAGGAGCTGCTTTGGAAGGATCCCTGCTGAGTGGGGCAGGTTGGTTGGAGGCAGATCCTCAAGAGAACTCGGGTGGGGCCCATGATGCTAGCAAGATTGGGGCCCACGATGCTAGCAAGATAGGTGGAGAGTGTTCCCGCTAGTTCCTGAAAGTGTCCTGCTATCTAGGCTGGGGGTGGAGCAGGGAGAGGTGCAGGAGAAGGGAGAGCTTTTTTTGTTGTTGTTGTTCTTGGAGAAGTCTCCTCAAGATCCCTGCCCCTCCAGGGCACATGCTGAGATTGGTAAATACATCTTCATGTGAACCCCAGGCACTTTTCACACTGCTGCTCTTATGCCCTATTTCAGCAGGGTTGTTTTGCTGTCCCTTTAAGGGTGGGGGGGGACTCAGTTTCCCAATGGCCTCCACTGGCTTTCTCAGAGCTGAGCTTGCTCGTTTTAAAAGCACCGGGAGTTAAGCCCCACTGATGGTAAAAACTCAGGGAGTTAGGCCCCACTGGTTTTCATAGACAGACGTCATGGGAACTTACCTTTCCAGTGAGGTCTCCCATGTCTGGGGCTCCTGGTGTGGAATATGTTTTTCTCACTTCTCCATGCTTATGGTGTCCCTCCCATTTGTGGTTAGTCTCGCTGGGAGATTGGTTCCCAACTGCATCTCTGCCCCTCCCACCATTTTTGATGTGGCCTCCTCTGTATGATTAACTGGAGAGTTTGTTCTGCCAGGCTTTGGGCCATTTTCTGGGTTATTGGTACCGATGTGGTTGTTCCCTCTGTGTGTCTGTGAGTTGCAGTGAGCTACGGATCCTCTTACTCTGTCATCTTCCCAACACCCCCAGGTATTCTTATATCTGCCTTTTCGATCAATCTGGTAGCTATCAGAAGGTTACTTCACTTTTTAAAAATCTTAGTGCTCCCCTCTAACTAAATTATTTCTCTATTCTCCAAGCTATTCTTTCTTTCATCGGGTCTGCCTTGTTGCCAAAATGCTCTCTATTGCATCTGTCCATCTCATTCATGGAACTCATCAGCTCTAGAATTTATCTGGTTCTTTTTTATAATGTCAATCTATTTGGTAAAGAACTTAATTTTTACCAAACTCTGGCATTAATTTTTGGAGAATTGTCATTTTCTTTTTTGATGTTTTTTTTCATATTAACTCCAATGCAATTAACATACAATGTTACATTAGTTTCAGGTGTATAATGTAGCAATTCCACCATTCTGTGCATTACCCCGTGCTCATGAGAATAAGTGTACTCTTAGTCCCCACCCCCTGTTTCACCCATCTATCCACACACCTCCCCTTCTGGAAACCATCAGTTCTCGATAGTTAAGAGTCTGGTTCTTTGGTTGTCTCTTTTTTTCTTTATTAATTTGTTTTGTTTCTTAAATTGCACATACGAGTGAAATTAGCCAGTGCTTGTCTTTCTCTGACTTACTTCACTTAGCATTATTTCTCTAGATCCATCCATGCTGTTGCAAATAGCAAGATTTCATCCTTTTTGTTTTGTTTTTATTTCAGATTTTTTTAAATTTCTTCAAATTTATTTATCAGGAGTGACTGAAATAACAAGTATAGTTGAGTCTCACCATCATGGAAGTGGCTGTAAGAGAAAATGATATTATTATTGATGAATATTATTGATTCCCGTTTTCAACCAGTAAATGGTTGCCATTGATAAATCGACGGCCAACAGTCTGTCAGGAATGTTTAAGACACGTATTACAACATGCCTGTTCGGGGGGGGTGGGGGGAACTAGGCAATAACTTATGTGAACGTCTTGATTTTATCATACAAGACAAGCACAAAAGCACCACCCACGCCTCTGAGAACACTGGGCGATGCACCCTTGAAAAAAAGCTTTGGCTCCCTCATCGTGAGCAGTCTTTCTGCAGTGGTCAAGCATGTCTGTGTACGTGATGTCAGTCGCTTTGCATCCTGGCTGCATCGCCACATGGCCACAAACCCAGCAGCCACTGTACCAGATTGTGCGACCATTCTCCTGATGAAGATGCGCGCAATCTTGGGACCTGGAAGAATTCCCTTCGCAGTGTCACAGAGACTGAAGTAGGCAGCTTGATAGATGACAGTCCCCTGCACAGACACATTAAAGCCTTGGGACAGGTCCTTAATCCGTTCAGATTTGTAGATCTTAACCAGGCAGTTTCGGAGGCCTCTGACTTCCCTTTCAGCTTCAGCTTTGCCCCCGGCAGCTGCTGGGTGGGTACGGGCAAGATCGAGGGAATACACAGAACACAAGGATGTGGCCCCCAGCGGCACAGCCTGATGCCAAATTCCCTGCAGTGTAGCGCCAAACTGGATCCTCTTGTCCACACCACCCAGGAAGGTCTGCTTGTATTTATCTCTGAAGGCAAAGTTGAGAGCCTGGATGGGGAAGGGTATAATGACATTGGCCAGAAGGACAGGACTCCCTGCTCCGCAGTTTGGCAGTTTATAATGCCCGTGTAGTGCTTACCTGAGCGGTGGCTGGCTGGGATGCCGCACCTGCCCGATAGCACCGCCACAGCCTTGGAGATGGCCTCAGCCACTCAGCCTGCCAGGAAGTCCTTGGCAAAGGACACGGGGGCATCTGGCATGTTGAAAGGAAAGAGGAGGGGTGACTGCAGGACTGCAGTAGGAGCCAGTTGGGGCTCTGGGGCTCTAGCTCATTCCTTTTATGCCTGAGTCATATTCTGTTGTGTGTATACATGTGTGCGTGTATAATATATATACAATGGAAGTTTCCATTTCTCTTTATCCATTCATTTATTGATGGACACTTGGGTTCGTTCCATAATTTGGCTATTATAAATAGGGGTGCATATATCTTTTCAAATTAGTGCCTTTGTATTATTTGGGCAAATACCCAGTAGTGAAATTATTGGGTCATATAGAAATTCTATTTTTAGGTATTTTATTTTTTTAATGTGGGTCTTCCCCAGTTTTATCAAGAAATAATTGATGTACGTCACTGTGGAAGTTTAAAGTATACAGTGTGAAAGTGTGATTTACATATGTTTTGTGGAATGATTATCACATTAACTTCAGCTAACATCCATCATATCATAGAGATACAATAAAAATTTTTTTTTTTTCCTTGTGGTTAGAACTCTTAGGATTTACTCTCTTAACAAATATCTTGCGGCACCTGAGCGACTCAGCCAGTTAAACGTCCAACTTTGGCTCAGGTCATGATCTCACGGTTGGTGAGTTTGAGCCCCGTGTCGGGCTCTGTGCTGAGAGCTCAGGGCCTGGAGCCTGCTTCAGATTCTGTGTCTCCCTCTCTCTCTGCCCCTCCCACCGTTCGTACTTGGTCTCTCTCTGTCTCAAAACTAAATATTAAAAATTTTTTAAAATAAACATTTCTTAAAAATTTAAAAAAAAATCTATAATATAGCAGTGTAAGCTAGAGTCCTCGTGTTGTACTTCACACCTCTAGTACTTACTGGTAACTGGAAGTTTGTACCTTCTGATCCCCTGCCTCCAGTTCCCCCTCCCTGCACATCCTCTGGCAACCACATGTCTGATTTCTTTTTCTGTGAGTTGTTTTGTTTCTTTTTAAGATTCCACACATGAGATTATACAGGATTCTTTTTTAAGAAGAAAAGAATCACCATTTCTCCCATCCTCCCCTATCTTCCTTTTGGTAACTATCAATTTGTAATCTACACTTAGGAGTCTGTTTCTGGTTTCTGTCTTTCTCTTTTTCCTTTGCTCATTTGTTTCTTAAATTACACATATAAGTGAGATCATGTGGTATTTGTCTGTGTCTTATTTCACTTAGCCTTACGGTTTCTAGCTCTATCCATGGTATTGCAAATGGCAATATTGCATTCTTTTTTATAGCTGAATAATATTCCATTGAAAATATATACCACATCTTTTTCTGTTTGTCTATTGATGAACACTTGGGCTGTTTCCATAGTTTGGCTATTATAAATAATGCTGCAGTAAAGAAAGGGGTACATAGATCCCTTTAAATTAATGCTTTTGTATTTTTGGGTAAATATCCAGTAGTCTGATTACTAGATCATAGAGTAGCTCTATTTTTAATTTTTTTGAGGAACTTCCATACTATTGGCTACACCAGTCCTCATTCCTATCAACAGTGCACAAAGTTTCCTTTTTCTCCACATCCTCACCAATACTTGTTTCTTTTATTTTTTAAGCTTATTTATTTTGAGAGACATGAGCGGGGGAGTGGGGCAGACAGAGAGGGAGAGAGAGAATCCCAAGCAGGCTCCACACTGTCAACATGGAGCCCGATGCAGGACTCGATCCCACAAACCATCTGATCATGACATGAGCCGAAATCAAGAGTTGGCCGTTTAACCAACGGAGCCATCCAGGCATCCCTCTTTTGTTTTTTATTTTAGTCCTATCAGGTGTGAGGTGATGTGTCATTGTGGTTTTGATTAGTATTTCTCTGATGATGAGTGATGTTGAGCGTCTTTTCATGTGTCTGTTGGCCATTTATCTGTCTTCTGCCCATTTTTAATTGGATTATCTGGTTTTGAGGTACCAAGTTGTATTCTTAATATATTTTGGATACTAACCCTTTATTGGATATGTCATTTGCAAATATCTCCTCCAATTCAGTAGGTTGCCTTTTAGTTTTGTTGATTGTTTCCTTTGGTGTGTAGAAAAGTTTTATTTTGATGTAGTCACAGTAGTTTATCTTTCGCTTTATTTCCCTTGCCTCAGGAGACCTATCTAAAAAAAATGTCCCTATGGCTGATGTCAAAGAAATTATTGCCTGTGCAATCTTGAAGAATTTTTATAGTCCCAGGTCTCACATTTAGGTCTTTAATCCATTTTGAGCTTATTTTTGTGTATGGTGAAAGAAAGTGGTCCAGTTTCATTCTTTTGCATAGCTGTTCAGTTTTCCCAGCACCATTTGTTGAAGAGACTGTCTCTTTTCCATGTTATATTCATTCCTCCTTTGTCAAATATTAATTATGATATGATAATGGGCTTATTTCTGGGTTTTCTATTCCCTTAATCTTTGTCCCTTTTTATACTGGTATCTTACTGTTTTGATTACTACTGCTTTGTACTCTAACTTGAAATCTGGAATTGTGACACCTCGTTTTTCTTTGTCAAGGTTGCTTTGGCTATTTGAGGTCTTTTGTGGTCCCATACAATTTTAGGATTGTTTGTTCTAGTTCTGTGAAAAATGCTGTTGGTATTTTGATAGGGATTGCGTTAAACATGTAGATTGCTTTGGATAGTGTCAACATTTTGACAATGTTTGTTCTTTCAATCCATATCCATGAGCATGGAATGTTTCCATGTCTTTTTGTCTTCTTCAATTTCTTTCACAGGTCTTCTATAGTTTTTAGAATACAGATCTTTTACCTCTTTGGTTATGCTTATTCCTAGGTATCTAATGGTTTTTAGTGCATTTGTAAGTGGAATCAATTCCTTGATTTCTTTTTCTGCTGCTTTGTTATTGGTGTATAGAAATGCAACAGACTTGTATACATTGACTTTATATTCCGAAACTTTGCTGAATTCACGTATTAATTCTAGCAATTTTTTGCTGGAGTCTTTGCAGGTTGTCTACAAATAGTATCATGTCATCTGCAAATAGCGAAAATTTGACTTCTTCCTTGCTGATTTGGATGCCTTTATTTCCTTTTTGTTGTCTGATTGCTGAGGCTAAGGACTTGCAGTACTATGTTAAATAGTAATGGTGAGAGTGGACATCCTTGTCTTATTCCTGACTCTAGAGGAAAAGCTCTCAGTTTTTTCCCATTGAGGGTAATGTTAGCTGTGGGTCTTTTATATATGGACTTTATAATGGTGAGGTATGTTTCCTCTATCCCTACTTTGTTGAGGGTTTTTATCAAGAATGGATGATGTATTTTGTCTAATGCTTTTTTGCATTTATTGACAAGATCATATGGTTCTTATCCTTTCTTTTATTAATGTGGTTTATCACAATTGATCTGCAAATATTGAACCAGCCCTGCAGCCCAGGAATAAATCCCACTTGATCGTGGTGAATTATTCTTTTAATGTACTAGTATCTTGTACTAGGTATGTTGCTAGTATCTTGAGAATTTTTGCAGCCATGTTCATTGGGGATATTGGCCTGTAATTCTCCTTTTTTGTGGAGTCTTTGTCTGATTTTTGGAATCAAGGTAATGCTGGCCTCATAGAAGGAGTTTGGAAGTTTTCCTTCCTTCCTTTTTTTTTTTTTTTTTTTTTGAACAATATGAGAAGAATAGGTAGTAACTCTTCTTCAAATGTCTGGTAGAATTTCCCTGAGAGGCCATCTATTTCTATTTCTGGACTTTGTTGGGAGGGGTTTTTTTTTTTTTTTAACTGATCAGTTTATTGGCCGGTTATTGGCTTTAACTTCTCTATCAGGCATATTACTTAATCTGTTTTGCCTCGGCCTCTTGTTGTGGTTTTGTCCTGTTCTGTCATTTGGACATATTTCTCTGTCTTCTCATTTTGCCTAACTCTCCATGTCTGTTTCTGTGTGTTAGGAAAGTCAGCTACTTCTCTTGCTCTCAATGATGGTATCATACGGAAAAGGTCCTATCGTGCCCTGCAGTGAAGTGTCCCCTGTTCCCCAGGGCCTGGCGCTTCAGGCAGTGTCTCCTATCTGGGTTGCATGTATTTTCCTGTTGAGTCTTAGCCTCTTTTTCCTTTAGTCCAGCTGTCTTCAGAGGCTGTCCTTGCTTGTCGTACACAGGGCTTGGTCCCTGTATTGTTAGTGGGCCAGTCTGTGGCTGCCTTGGACTTGAGTTGAGTCAGACCAGGGATTTGCCAGAGATACAGTCCCTCCATGCTGTCTTCCACAGTGGCTGCACCGGTTGGCATTTCACCAGCCACGCAAAGAGTCCCTCTTTCTCTGTATCCTCACCAACATCTGTTGTTGCCTAAGTTGTTCATTTGAGCCATTCTGACAGGTGGGAGGTGGTATCTCACTGTGGTTTTGATTTGTATTTCCTTGATGATGAGTGATGTTGAGCATCTTTTCATGTGTCTATTGGCCATGCGGATGTCTTCTTTGGAAAAGTGTCTATTCATGTCTTCTGCCATTTCTTCACTGGATTATTTGGTTTGGGGTGTTGAGTTTGATAGGTTCTTTATAGATTTTGGATACTAACCCTTTATCTGATATGTCATTTGCAAATATCAGTTTCCTTTTAGTTTTGCTGATCTTTTTCCTCACTGTGCAGAAGCTTTTTATCTTGATGAGGTCCCAATAGTTCATTTTTGCTATTTGACCACCTACCTTTCTTACCTAGAAAGATCACTATTATAAACAAATACTACAGATTTGTATGTGTTTTGCAAAAATATGAAGCAATACACCAATTCAACATGAGAAAGAAAAAAGAACACACAGTAACCTTAATTAGTTGAAACTGTTAATCTCTGAAGTCTCATTTCTTCATCTCCTCATGAGTTAATGACCCTAGGTGGCCCCTAAGTTACCCTCCAGGCATGGAGTTTTGCTATCCTGTTTTTATCGGGGGTTCCCTAAATTTCTAACGTAATCCTGCTAATTCTGGATATCTACTCCAAAATACATTGAAAATATGAGTTTTCATTGAAAAATGAATACTTGAAAATATGTGTGCATTTAGAAATATAATGCACACTGCAAAAATTGTCTCAAATAACTTAAGTTTGGTTGGATTATCATAGTTTTTTCTTGATTTCTTCATATTTTCCTGAGTATTTTTTCCTTGCTATTTTGTTGTCATTGAACCACTTTGTTTCTCATTTAATTCAGGTCACAAGTTACCTATATTCTGATACATATTTTGTGATATTTGTTTATGATTCCAATTGCCTTTTTTGTTCATCTTCTTTTGTGTAGATCATTTCCCTAGAATAATTTATGTAATGGCACTTTCCTGTCCTAGAATACTAAATTGTTGAAATTACATCTCTATTCCAGATAAATTAAAAACTCAAATCTGAGAAATGGATCCACAATTTTCTAGAGGAAAAAAGTGATTCTTTTTTTATTATTTTTTTAATGTTTATTTATTTTTGAGAGAGATAGAGCATGAGCAGGGGAGGGGCAGACAGAGAGACACAGAATCTGAAGATAGGCTCCAGGCTCTGAGCTGGCAGCACAGAGCCCGACGTGGGGCTCAAACTCACAATGAAATCATGACCTGAGCCAAAGTTGGGCGCTTAACTGACTGAGCCATCCAGGCGTTCCAAAAGCGATTCTTTAGATAGTCATGGGTTTTATAAGATCTAAGTTTGACATGAAATCCATGTCTCCAAATCGAGGCAAATATAGGCAAAATTTGATTCCATAAGATCTAAAGATTTCCTTTGCCAGAAAATCCCATGACAAAATTAATAGGCAAATGACATCTTAGAAAAAAAAAATTCTGGTAAACATGAAATGCAAAAACTAATAGCCCTGATGTGTTTTTTGAACTCTTAACAAATCAATAAGGAAGGCTTAAAGGCTCCCAAAAATGGACAGAGCGGAAATATAACTCACCTGTGAATATATTATAATACATTTATCCTTGAAGAAATACCTTCTCCAATCATTTGCAAATATTAAAATAGTGATAATACCCCTTTGTGAAGAAAGTATGGGGACAAGTTCACTAATGCTCATTCCTGATGGGAATATAGATTTAAACAGCAATTTTGGAAGACAATTTAGAAATATATTTATCGGAAGTCTTAAACTAAGCATACCCTCTATCTAGGAATTCCTTTTCTAGAGGCTTGTCCAAAGAAAATGATCCAACAAATGAGCAGAAACGGAACCACACTGATGTTCATTACAACCTATGTATAATAGTGAAAACTTTTCAAAAGCCCAAGTATTGCTAGGATGCTGGTTAAAGTAACAATGATAAACTCAAAGGATTCCAGACATTAAAAATTACATATTTATGGGTGCCTGGGTAGCTCAGTCAGTTAAGCGTCTGATTCCTAGTTTCGGCTCAGGTCATGATCTCATAGTTCCATGAGTTTGAACCCTGCATCAGGCTCCGTCTGAGCCTGCTTGGAATTCTCTCTCTCTCCCTCTCCTTTTCTCTCTCTCCCTCTCCTTTTCTCTCTCTCCCTCCCCCTCTCCCTCTCTCTGCCTCTCTCTCTCTCAAAATAAATATATTACATATTTATGAATATGGGGGAAAGTTCAGGGTCTATTTTTCAGCAAAAACTAAGTTTAGTTGTTATGCAATATCGATGTTGTAAGTTAATGTCTGCTTATATACATACCAGGAAAATTGCCTAGAAGAGATGAACTTATAGTTGACTTGGTTTTCATTTTGTTCCTTTCCCCGTTTACCTGCTTTTCTAGTAGAATGATCACATAATCTTTGTAATGAGGAAAATTGTGTATTGCTCTCTATAACTAGATCGTAAACCCTGACATTTCTGATAAAACATGAGGGAGAGATAAACACATGTCCCTGACTTTTGTCAAATAATAGCTCTAAAACTATGGCTACAAGTAGAGTCTTGATTTTCTGGAGTAAAGGTTTAAATAGCTTATTCTCTCCCCTAACAGAAAAAAAAAAAAGTCTAAAATGTAGTTCAAACCTACAGGTAAAATACTGATTCTAAAAGACAGCTGTTAGGAGGCCTGTCTTCATCTTCTTTTATTCTCCTAAACTTCAGGACGTATATTGCCCATCTGAGTAATCCATGCACCCCTGTTGTTGGCCTTGGTGTTGATTATGCTTTTGCTGAAGGTATTTGTGGTGGTAGTGCTTTGTGTGTGTGGGGGGGGGGGTGGTTGGGAGTGAAGGCTAGAAGAGAGAATTGTTAACACTGCAGTATCTGGGCCACCTTCCTCCCTGTCTACTACAGCACCAAGGACAAGGTCATGGTCTCCATCTTGGCTTCAAGTGCTAGGTTAGTAGGTAGCATCTTTGCCCCAAAGTGCTGATCATTCTGATAAGATCCACCAAGCACTCTCCAGAATGTTTAAGGAATAAAATAGGTCCCAGGAGAAACAGGCTTTCTTAGGTTTTATCTCCTAAGTCTCCACAATGTATTTTTAGGGCTTTAAACAATAAACCACTCAGGGTTTTGATTCTGATGTTACAAAACTATTATCTTTATGTCTTTCATCCATTTATCAAGGAGGTCTCTCCTCTGTTTTTAAGAGTCCCTGTGTATACCTCCCTCAGCCATCAAGGTTCACAAACAGGAGTTCTACTTTGGCTTAATTGCTCTTCTCAAAAGTTTTTGCCCTTGAATCTAGCTATTTCTTCCACTGTTACATATACAGTAAGCACATTCTCTATTTCTTCTGCCACCTCTTTAGCCTGAAAAACTCATTTCATAATTTAGAAATATCCAGGTCATCCTCCATTGTATGTACCTTCTCTGTTTTTTTTCCATCAAGTGATGGTTACTATAAAGATGCATATTTGGGTAAAATACCTAGGTTATACACAAGTCCCTCCATGTTTTCTTCTGACTCCTTCAGAGTTTTTAATTTTACCTTTCAAATATAGTTGGAATATTTCCTCAATACTTCAGTTAAGTTTTAAATGTGTACTAAATTCTCCTCAAACCATTATGAAGTCATCATTTTCCAGCTTATTTGAAATTCTAACTTTATCACATACATTCATTTCTGTATCACATACAGACATCGCTTTATACGAGGATTGTCTCTGCACCCACTGTAGTCCTCCCTCAATTGGTGATTTTCATTTGATTTTTTTCTCCAATAACAAAAGTTAGAGAATGCTTCGGTATCTCATCACTCTTCCATATTCCTCTCATGGGTTTTGATTTGTCAAAAAAGTCATCTTTCCTTGTCAACTAAGGAAACCCTGACGCCGGGCCCCCCCGCCCCTGCCGCCCCTGCCGCCCCTGCCGCCCCTGCCGCCCCTGCCGCCCCTGCCGCCCCTGCCGCCCCTGCCGCCCCTGCCGCCCCTGCCGCCCCTGCCGCCCCTGCCGCCCCTGCCGCCCCTGCCGCCGCGCCCAGCCCTTCACCTCGCTTCCCGCCTCCGCCCATCCCGACCCTGCCCTCTCCTCGCCCTCGCCGCCACTGCCCGCCGCCTCAGCCCGGAGACCCAGAACCCGCCCCCCTCCCCGGTCCGCCGCCGCCGCGGCCAGAGGCCGGAAGCGGAAGTGCGCAGGGGCGCGGCCGGGGAGCGGCCGTGGGCTGCAAGTCGGGTCTCCTCGGCCGGTCCGCGCCGGATGCCGCGCGCGGAACGGGACTCGGTGCGGCGCGGGCCGGGGCTCTCGGTCCGATCCAGGAGGGAGGGGCTGGGCCTCGGGCAGCCCCCGGGCACGCCGACATCCCCCCCGCCCCTCGCGGGAGCCCGGGTCCTGCCCTGGGGCTTCAGGCTGTTCCTGAGGTCAGCCTCTAGCTCCGGACACCGGACGCCGCCGTCCCGCCTCCGAAAGAACGGTTCCCCGTCACCTCCCCTGTGGGCCACTCTGCCCCCGCCTCGCTCCCCCGGACTTCCGGCCGCATCTGGGGACAGTGTGGTTGTCGCGTAAAGCGTCCAGAGAGTAGGGGCCTGGGATGCTGCTCACCGTCCCCCAATGCCCGGGACCGCCCCCACGACGAAAACTTACCCGGGCCCCAGCCCTGCTGCGTCTAGGGCCTTAAAATGCCTGAAGTCCCGAATCACTGTGGAAATTGTTCCAGAGCCAGCTCAGTCCCTTATCCGATGGACCCCTGAGTGACGAGCCCCGGAAGCTTTATCCTGCGGGATGCGTTGAGCAGGACTGATGCACACAGTAGGACGCTGCTTCCTCCCACTCAGGAGCAGATGGCTGGATGGGAATCGAGCACATTCAGTCCCGGCCAACAGGCTGGACCCTTGGGACCCTTGTTACATCTTAAATCAGTTTGAAAAAATATTTTTAAAATAGTGAATGGGTGGTCGTTTTATCTAACAACTATTACTTCCTATAAAAATGACCCAAAAGCAATCTTTGTGCCCTTTTACCCCCCCAGGCAAGAAAAGCATCTCTCCAGTTCAAGGTTGTGTTGAAACCAGCGTCAAGTTCCACCTGCCCTCAGGGATCCGTGAATCTCTGTGATCAGGTGAGTACCCCGTGGAGCTGGTAGTTAACTGGTCTCACAGCCTCCCCTGGGCAGAGCGCTGATGGACCCATCCTGTGCTCAGGCTGTAAACCCCAGGAGTCGCTAAGAGTGAGGGTTAAAAATTAAATTACTTGATTTTCTTATAAAATCCTCAAATGTTTAAAATTCTGGTTAAAATTTTTCTTTGCGTTTGCATGCATTCAGGATGACATGAAAATGTATATATTATAAAATCGTGTCCTCACCTGTCTAATATCCTATTCTCCTTCCCTGAACGACCTATAGGTAATTTTTTTTTTTTTGATTACTTTTTTTGTTCTTTTAGAGAAAGAGGGGGAAAGGTGCAGAGTCCGGGAGAGACAGAGAGGGAGGGAGAAAAATCCCAAGCAGGCTCAACGCTCAGCACGGAGCCCGATGTGGAGTTCAATTTCACAACCCTGGGATTATGACCTGAGCCAAAATCCAAAGTGGGCTGCTCAACCAACTGAGCCCCCCAGGCGGCCTGGTAATTACTTTTAATGGTTTATCATGCACTCTTCTCCTTCCAGGCTTTATTTAAGTGAATACAAGCAAAAATATCTGTGTTTCCACTTTATTTACACAAAACATTGTAGTACTGTATGCATTTTTCTTTATCTTGCTTTTTCCCCTTAATATATACTGGAGATTTAACATTATTAGTGAATACTTTGCTCCTTGTCGTGGTGAATCATATTAAAAACCAAGATCTAGGGGCGCCTGCGTGGCTCAGTCAGTTAAGCATCCAACCTCAGCTCAGGTCATGATCTTGCAGTTCGGGAGTTCAAGCCCCCCGCTGGGCTCTGTGCTGACAGCTTGGAGTCTGGAACCTGCTTCCAATTCATAGTCTCGCTCTATCTCTTCCCCTCCCCTACTTATACTCTGTCTCTCTCTCAAAAATAAATAAACTTAAGAAAATAAAAAATAAATAAAAACCAAGATCTAGAGATCTAGAAACTGGATGTGATAAGTGCCCCTGGAGTAGCATTACTTCTAGGACCTTTCCCTGCATATAGCTCAGAAATATATGTGTATTGGGGGGTTGTTTGTTTGTTTTTAAGATTTTAAGTAATCTCTACACCAAATGTGGAGCCCGAATTTACAACCTGAAGATCAAGAGGGGCATGCTACACTGACTGAGCCAGCCGGTGCCCGAGAAATACGTTTTTTAAATCATGAGTTGAACATGACATTTCTAACTTTAATTTTGCAGTGGTGTTTTTTTCTCTTCTTTGATTTTATATTAGTCTTTTATATGTTACACTAAAAATACGGGCTCCTAACTATATTGATTTATCTACTTAATGGTATTCTCCTTCACTGTATATGGAAACTGACTTATAAACATTGCTGTCCATATTTCTGGAAATAAACTCTGAATGTAAGCCTCCCAAAATGCAAAACAATATGTACACATGCGGTTATTTGTGGAAGCATTATTTCCAACGGCAAAAGATGCGAAGCAACTCAAATGTCCATCAGTAGGAAACAGACAGAATTAGGAATATACTTTGTTTTAAAGTCATTTGAAGGCTTGACTTGTGGTTTTTCAGACTCTGTGTGGTCATGCTTCCAGCTTGATGTGCAGTGAGGTTTTCTTGTTTTCAGTTGTGAGGATTGCAGTTGTGTGGGTTTTTAATGTTTATTGATTTTTGAGAGAGAGAGAGAGAGAGAGAGAGAGAGAGAGCAAGCCAGCACAAGCAGGAGAGGGGCAGAGAGAGAGAGACACGGAATGTGAAGCAGGCTCCAGGCTCTGACCTGTCAGCACAGAACCTGGTGCGGGCCTCAAGCCCATGAGCTGTGAGATCATGACTTGAGCTGAAGCCAGATGCTTAACCGACTGAGCCACCCAGGCGCCCTTAATATTTTCCCATCTTGGGAGAATTAATTTAAGAAGTACGGTCATTCCACTGAAATGTCACAGTATCTCATAGATGTCACTGAAATATGAAAGTAATCTTTCCATGAGGGTTACTCTTCTAAGCAACAGGAATATGGTTAATACAGTTTAATAATGATTATTTAATAGTTTAATAATAATTATAATTATAATAAACTTAGCTTAAATTTGGAGACTTTCAGCTGCTGACAAACTCATTCGTCATAAATTTGGGACATGGGCACAGGTTGTAAAGAGATGTCATAAGCAGAATGAAAAGCATTCACAAAGCACTTCCCAGTCATCTGAAGTATTCCCAGTACGGTGATTCAGAGCTTCCTGTGTTCAACTCCGTCGTTGGTTGTATCCTTACTGTTCAGTTCTCCAAAACAAAAAGAAACACTGCACGGGCTCTGAATGGTGTGGGAGAGGGTCCAGTGGAGCGGGAGAGCTGGAGGGGGGGGCGGGGGCAGACAAGCGATGGTCCAGAGCGTGCAGCCCCTGAAACGACAGGTGGGACGGAGCACAGGTCAGAGCCGCAGAGCTGGC